>OZ035880.1:100032605-101232605 GCA_964034835.1 Muscina levida
TGTGAACGTATAGCCACCATAAGAGTCAAAACAAAGTTTTTCCACATAACACTTATATGTGCCCATGCTCCGACAGAAGAGAAAAGCGATGAGGACAAAGACGAGTTCTACGAGAGCCTAGAAAATGTATATGACCGTTGCCCCAGCCATGACATCAAAATTGTACTGGGCGATTTTAATGCTAAAATAGGCAGGGAGACCGCATTTGAGCCTACAATCGGAAAATTCAGTCTGCACACCGAAACGTCGAACAATGGCATCAGACTGATTGATTTCTCTGCAGTAAGAAATATGGTAGTTAGCAGCACTAGATTTGACCATAAAAATATTCATAAGGCAACATGGTTATCTCCAGATCATTTGACGAGGAATCAGATATATCACGTGGTAGTCGATGGAAGGCACGCATCGAGTGTTCTGGACGTACGAGTGATCAGGTGTGCGAACATTGACTCCGATCACTTCCTTACCGCAGTTAAGGTACACACTAGGCTAAGCATGGCGAAAAACGTACGTAACCAGGCACAACGAAACCTGGACATCGGTAAACTGCGGACCACAGAGGTAGCGGACGCCTACTCCAACCACCTAACTCAACTGCTGCGGAATGCTCCAACCCCTGATAATATAATCTCTCAGTGGCAATATATAGCCGACTCCATAGAACGGACTGCGAGAAGCGTACTTGGGTACTCAAAGCCGTCTCAAGAAGATGCCTGGTACGATGATGAATGTCGCAATGCCACGAGAGATACGGATGCTGCATACAGGGCAAAACTGCAGCCAATGGCAACGCGAGCTGATCGTGAACGGCACAGGGTGAAGAGACGAGAGGCGACTCGTCTTTTGAGAAGAAAAAAGAAGGAGCTGAAGAAGAAGCAGGATGAGTGCACTGAGTTGCTCTGAAGTAGAGGGGAAGCCCGAAAATTCTACAAGAGAGTTAAAGCGAGAATGCGCGGAACAGGGTTGCCCTCCTGCAAGGACAGCGATGGTCAGCTAGTGACGGACCCGGATAACATTATGAAGATATGGAGAGATCATTTTAGAAATTTACTGGATACTGACACCACTCCAGAAGACCCCGCTCCAATCCATGACGATGACGATTAACTGTCCACCTCCGAGCCAGAGCGAGATGCGTATGGCCATCTCCCGCCTTAAAAACAACAAAGCTGCTGGAGCCGACGGTCTACCTGCTGAATTGTTTAAGGCTGGCGGGGAAGAGCTGATTAGGAGCATGCATCAGCTCATGGAGAACATCTGGCAAGAGGAGAGCATGCCCATATACAAGAAAGGAGATCGTAGTGAATGTAAGAACTATCGTTGAATAAGCCTATTACCAATTGCGTACAAGGTCCTTTCAAGCATATTGTGTGAACGTCTAAAGCCAATTGTAGAAAAACTAATTGGACCATATCAGTGTGGCTTTAGACCTGGCAAATCTACGACGGATCAAATATTCACCTTACGACAAATCCTGGAAAAACCCATGAAAAGCAGGTGTCAACATGTCTGGCACCATATTCCACAAAAGCCACATGCCACTAGCCTACGCCCATGATATAGATATCATTGGCCGAAATCTGCGGGACGTTACTGCAGTCTTCTCATCACTAGAAAAGGAGTCGACAAAAATTAGTTTAGCGGTCAACGAGGACAAAACAAAAATAATGATTTCGACGAACAAAGAGTCCTCTCGATGGGGACGCAGCGTCAACGTTTAAAATTATTCTTTTGAGGTAGTAGATGAGTTTACCTACCTCGGATCTTCCGTCAATAAGAAAAATAATGTCAGCCAAGAAATTAAGCGGAGAATAGTGCTAGCCAATAGATGTTTTTACGGACTTCGGCAGCACTTTAGTAATACCACCCTATCTCGGAATACTAAGAAACAGCTTTACCAGGTGCTAATCTTACCCGTTCTTTTGTATGCTGCCGATTCATGGGTGCTTACGACAACGGACATACAAAACCTGGGAGTATTCGAGAGAAAAGTACTACGAAAAATTTTATGGACCTATCTATGTCGACGGCGAGTTTCGCCATCGGATGAACCATGAGCTGTATGAGCTTTACCACGACATCGAAGTAGCTAAAAGAGTCAGAATGTAACGACTACGATGGCTGGGTCATGTTGCCAGGATGGATGTAAATGCTTCAGCGAGAAAGGTGTTTGAAGGCGAACCTGAAGGACGGCGCAGAGCAGGGAAACCCAAACTCCGTTGGAAGGACCAAGTGGTAGGCAACGTGCCACCATCTGGTAGGACTAACTGGAGAACACACGCACAACACCGAAGCGTGTGGAATTCTTTAGTACTTCAGGCCTCAAACTTATGAACCACGTTTGTAAGTTGTAATAGTCCACTTAAGTAAGTAAGTAACATGCCGAATACTATCTGAATATCAGATTTCATCTCTCTAGGCCAAAAATACAGTTTAGCCACACTCCCTCCGCCCACTTATCCAAAATAAAAATTTTGTCTGCATATTCATATTCCTGTTGCCGTGCAATATTTGTGTATCAAATTTTATCTCTCTACCTCTAAAAATTTATTTTGCAACGCCCACTCCGCCCCCCGGAATTTAAAATTTAAATTCCGTCCGCATATTCATATTCGTATTGCCGAGTACTATCTGTGTATCAAATTTTATCTCCCTAGCTCCAAAAATATGTTTTGCCACACCCACTGGTTCAAAATTCAAATTTCGTCCGCTTATTCATATTCGTGTTGCCGAGTACTATTTGTGTATCAAATTTTATCTCCCTAGATCTAAAAATATGTTTTGCCATGCCCACTGGTTCAAAATTAAAATTTCGTCCGCATATTCATATTCGTATTGCCGATTACTATCTGATTACTATCAAATTTTATCACCTTAGCACAAAAAAAAAGTTTTGCCACGCCCACACCGCCCATAAGGTCAAAAATTTAAAAAATTTATAGCCTACGGCAATTTCCTATCTTCCAAATATCATTGAAATCGGTTCAGCCGTTTAGGCGTGATTGAGTAACAAACATACAAACAAACAGACAGACATTCACATTTATAACACAGTGCAACACACTTTTTCGGGGGTGAACCAAACCAATACCAAACGATAGCATTTGACCTCAGTAACAAAACCCTAAACTCCATTTTGCCCCACTACGTCACAAATTTTTTTTACAGTGGTTTAGAGTTTGATTTTTTTGGTCAAAAGTCGAATCAAAGAATATGAAAAATCATCTGTAAAAATACGTTTGGGGTATTTCATGTCTTCGGAGGCCTATATTAAAATAATCAGGGGAATATTTTCTCGGAACATTTTAACCCTCTTGCTCCCACCCGTATGGGCTATTTTTGGCCCAATTTTGAAAAACTGTTTAAAACTTAACTTTGGACGGAGGTCAAGGATTAGAATCTTCGATAGAAATATTCTCCGGAAAATTTCACTAAGAGTCACCGAAGACAAATTACCTCTACGAGTCAAAGGTTTCAAAATAAAATCAAATTGAAATGTTAAAAAGTCTATTTTTGAGCAAAATGTGCAACGCACTTTTTTGGGAGTGAACTAAACCAATATTAAACGATACCATTTGACCTCATTAATAAAACCCTAAACTCCATTTTACTCCACTACGTCGCAATTTTTGTATACAGTGGGTTTAAGGTTGATTTTTTTAGACAAAGGTCAAATAAAAGAAAATGAAAAATCATGTGTTAAAATAGATTTGGGATAGTTCATGTCTTCGGAGACCTACATTAAAATTTTCCAGGGAATATTTCCTCAAAACATTTTAACCCTCTAGCTGCCACCCATTTTGGACATTTTGAGAAATTTGACTTTTAAGCTGATTTCAAAATTCATCCTAAGGGTAGGAGCTGGAGGTTTCAAATGTTCTGATGAAATGTTCTTCTGAAAATTGTAATGTATATCTCCGCAGACATGAACTATCCCAAACCTATTTTCAAACATGATTTTTCATTTTCTTTTATTTGACCTTTGTCTAAAAAAATCAACCTTAAACCCACTGTATACAAAAATTGCGACGTAGTGGAGTAAAATGGAGTTTAGGGTTTTATTAATGAGGTCAAATGGTATCGTTTAATATTGGTTTAGTTCACTCCCAAAAAAGTGCGTTGCACATTTTGCTCAAAAATAGACTTTTTAACATTTCAGTAACATTTCATTTTGATTTTATTTTGAAACCTTTGACTCGTAGAGGTAATTTGTCTTCGGTGACTCTTAGTGAAATTTTCCGGAGAATATTTCTATCGAAGATTCTAATCCATGACCTCCGTCCAAAGTTGACTTTTAAACAGTTTTTCAAAATTGGACTAAAAATGTCCTGTACGGGACGGAGCTAGATGGTTAAAATGTTCCGAGAAAATATTCCCCTGATTGTTTTAATATAGGTCTCCGAAGACATGAAATACCCCAAACGTACTTTTACAGATGATTTTTTTATATTCATTGATTTAACTTTTGACCAAAAAAATCAAACTTCAAACCACTGTAAAAAAAATTTGTGACGTAGTAGGGCAAAATGGAGTTTAGGGTTTGGTTACTGAGGTCAAATGCTATCGTTTGATATTGGTTTGGTTCACCCCCGAGACAATGACCATCAAATTGTGTCATAGTGTAATATTAATAGGATAGGATAGGAATTTTATCGTCATTTGAAAAGTAAAAAGAGTTTTGGTCCATTGTAAATTTTTTACAAATACAAACTGGATCAACCCATGCCCAAGGCATAAACTTACCAATGTCACCGTTAAATAAAAAACACATTAATTAAATTAATAATTTAGCATAAAATGATTATTAGTTTTTTTTTTATTTAATAATCTCTTCTTCTTCATCATCCTCAGCATCATCGTTCTTATCATTTGTTTTATAAATAAACATTTGCTCTTATTATTTAATTTCACAAAATCCAGAAAAAAATGAATTAACTTATAAATGTGTTAAATATTTCAATAAAAGTAATAATAATAATAATAATAATATTATTTAAATACTTTGTTCATCGGGAGAAGGAAAATTTGCAAGGATGTCTTAAAATGGAGCTGAATTAAAGGGAGCGGGGAAAAGTATAAATGTTTTCTTATATAGTGGTGGTGGTGATGGTGGTGTTGGTATTGGATGGAGATGAATTTAATAGTTATTACCGTTGTAGTTGTTGTTGTTATTGTTGTAGATAAACATTTAAAAACAATTGCAATGTGATTATGGTTAAATATGTAAAAGTTTTTCTGTTGACACGCCATGTTACAGAACCCTGGACTCGTAACAACCGAGTTAAGTCATGAGGCGTGCTTTAATAAATAATCGATTTAATTAAATATTAAATATTTTAATTAATAATAATTTATATTAATATATCGTTTTTTTTTAATCATTTATTAGTTTTCCTGTCGTTATAAAAAAATGGGCAACATAATTGAAACTTAGGGGCGATTCCTAGGAATATATTAAGAGGAGGGGCAATGACTAGGCGCGTTTTTGTAGGGTGTACGTTTTTGTTTAGCATTTTTTGTTAGTAATAATCTTTTTTTTTACTTTAAGTTTTATTAATATCCTTAATCTCCATGGGATTTATTTATATACGAAAAGCTTGGATTTTTATGGTTGTTTTGTTGAGTTTTTTTTATTCTTCCTTCTCTTTTCTTTTCTATGATTGATTGAATTAACTTAATGTTGTTTTTACGACCATTGGGTGGTGAAGTAAGTAGGGGAGCGGGGGACTGGCGATTCTCTAAAATTTACTCCAACATTGCACAATGTTATAAATATGAATTTTACAGCTAAAAATACTATATGCTATTGTTTTATATGTTTTGTTTTGTTTGTTTTTTTCTTTCACTATGCTTATCGATCGTTTCTTAAGTGAGGGCGATAGGGGAGGGGGTGATTTTTTGTTTTTGTTTAACATTTTCTTTAAGCGATTTATGAATTATAATTTGGTTTTTTTTGTATGCATTTTTTCTTTTTGTTTTTTAACGTTTACTCTTTTCATTCACACACAGTTTTTTTTGTAGTTTTAATTAATTTTATTTAGTTGTGGGTTTTAATGTATGACGTTGTTGTTGTTTTTTGGTTTTGGTTTGTTTTAAATTTAACGGTGTTTTCAGTTGCAAAGTTTCATTTTCATGATGAAGTTTTTGTTATATTCGTTTTGGTTTATCAAGTTTTGTGTTTTTTTTTTGTTGTTCTTTCTTTGTGGTAATTGCTATAAAATTGATGCTATAATTTTGGTTAGGGTGGTAATGTAGGGAGGGGAGGAAGGTGTGGGCATAGATTTTTGATAAATGCATTTAGTTGTCTGTTTTAGTTGGGAATGAAGGTGCGGAATATATTCAGTTTTTTTTTGTATGTGATGATTTGTGTTGGTTTGTATTTTTTTTTTTGGTGTGTGTGTGTTGTTGTCTTTTGTAATTTTAAAAACTAAACAGGAACCTTTTGCTTCAAAAAGGATTACGAAATACTGTTGGATTTCTTTTCAGTTTGTCATTAAGAGGTTTTTTGTCTATCATTATCATCATATCGTTGACGATCTTTTTTTGTTACTCAAATTTGTTTGTAAACTTAAAAATTCTATATTTTTTTTTGCTGTTTCGTTTAAGATGATTTGTAAATTTTAAATTATGTCACACAGCTTTAATACAAGAACTAACAAAATATGAGATTATTGTGTTGGGTATATAATTCATATTCATAGACAAATGCTGGTTGGGTAACAGATTGCAACTGTTGTTAAATATCGTTTAAAACTGTAATGTTGACGATTGCCTACAATTGATGATACAAATACTCCTAATACACAGAATGCCAACCGAGAGATTTTTAGTGCCATCATACTGCTTGATCTTTAAGTAGGACAAACAGGACCTGACAGATCCTTAAAACAATCTTGCTTTCCCTTTGCATTCCATTGATGAGATATGGGTCGATGTTAAACGACAGTTCCAAGTCTACAAGAGTTTTACACAGTATGAGACCCGAGAGACTTTGAATGCTTTCTCACTATATAACCTCAAGTAGAACCGAACAGATCTTTAGAAAAACTAGCTTTCCCTTTGCATTTCATTGATGAGATATGGGTCGACGTTTAACTATAGTTAAACGACGAATCTACAAGAATTCAATATAAGTCTGGCCGTAAAGGCCTTACCCATGGTGTGCTAAACACACTGGCTGAACTGGTCCTTAAAATAACTTATTTTGCCCTTTCTAACATACAGGATAAAACACGAGAGACTTTAAATGCCTTCTCACTGTAAAACCTCAAGTAGGACCGAATACTCCTTAAAAAAAGTCATGATTTCCCTTTTCATTCCATTAATGAGATATGGGTCGACGTTAAACGACGAATCCACAAGAATTCCCATGGTATGCTAAACACACTGGCTCAACAGGTCATTAAAATAACTTATTCTTCCCATCCCAACATACAGGATGAAACCCGAGAGACTTTAAATACGTAACCTTACTACGTTACCTCATTCCTTGATTCCTTGAAAAAATCAAGCTTTCCCTTTGCCTTCCATTTATGAGATATGGTACGACGTTAAACTACGGTTAAAGGACGAGTCCACAAGAATTTTACATGAGTCTCGCATTGAAGGCCTTACCCATGTTGTGCTGAACGCACTGGACATTAGATGTATGGATGACTTTTGAAAATACATGACGGAAATTTGTGTAAGATCGGATAACTATTTCCCGAGCCCCAAAGGGGTCAAAGATTCGGCGCTTCGGTCCTTTTTGCTAACTTGATTGCAAATCGCCTGGTTATATCTCTACTGTACTGTGAAATTTTCAGGACGATCAAACTATTATTATAGCTGTAATAACGGCTTCTTTTAAATGGGCGTGGCACAGTCAACTTCCTTCCTGTCTCTAACACATACCAAACATCATCTTTATACCTCTTATAGTTAAAGAGATACAGCCTTTTTAAGTTTATAGTTCTATACCACGCCCACTTATCCGATCCCGCCCATATATTGTTGGATCACGAACTTTGCTGCCAAATACATTCACACGAATTTTCAAGGCGATTGGAGAAACAGTCCTCCAGGAAATTTGAGTAAGTTCGGATAACAAATTTCCCGTGTCCGAAATAGGTCAAAGGTTAAGTTTAAAGGTTTTACTAATATTCGATTAAGAAATTGTATTTTTTTCTCGCAAATATGTAACACTCAAATATTGAAGTGTGTGGGGGTCTCCTCGGTTCCTTCTGTTGCCAACTTGGTTATATCTCTACTATACTGTGATGATTTCAGGACGATCAAACTATTATTATGGATGTTATAACGGTTTCTTTTAAATGGGGCGTGACACAGCCCACTTTTACCCTGTCTGTAATTCATACTGCACCAACATCATATACCTAATATCATATTTTATGAGATTCAATTTTATACCACGCCCACTAATCTGAACCCGCCCATTTTTGATTGGCTCACGTAGTTTAATGCCAAAAGCATCTACACAGCATTTTAAGGCGATTGGAGGAACAGTCCTCCACTTATTGCGGTTTCAAAAATAGGGTCCAATGGGCCTCGCTCATGTTATGAATAAGAAGACCGGTTAAGCTGTTTTCGGGTCTATACCGTAAAACTCATTTTCATATATATAGATTTGACCTTTGCCCTCAGTGGACGAGAACAGACTAAAACTTTTTCGTACTCCCAGGTACCAATGCTTTCACATCAATACCCCAAGTACGTATAACGGTCGATAGTACATTGCAAGGTCCGCAATGGTCTCTGTCTAAATACTCTTGAGATTAATAAGATGCATATGGACATTGGCACGTACTGGGAACAAGTAAGAGAAAAAGGCTTCTGATGAGGCCTCGTAATCAAACTATTTCCAGTTGTAACCCCTTACAGTTCAGCGACTGGTGCGCTCTCAACGGATAGTGGATACCATCATTTGGCATATCGGGATTGTGAGATCGGCTTGATCTAACGACCTTGCAACCTCAGACAACCCGAAAACACCCACTTCTACAACTATCTCTGGTGAAACCTTGTCTTCGAACTAATTCCAGTTTTAACCCCTTTCAGGTCAGCGACTGGTTGCTCCGTAAGGGGCTGTCCAGCGGAAAGTCCTGCCTAGTAAAGGTCTGCAGACCCGCTTCTTTAACTACCACGAAATAACTCTTGAGTGCTTGCACGTATTTGCGCAACGGGTAGTAGCTATCATCATTAAGCAGAACAGGATTTTGGGATCGGCTCGATCCAACAGCCTTGCAACCTCAGTCACTCCGGAAGACCTGCTTAATCAAGGTTGGCTCGCTTCTACAACTATGCCTGGTGGGACCTCGAAGTCAAATAACTTCCAGTTTTAACACCTTATAATTCAGCGGAAAGACACCGCGGAAAATCCTGCCTAGTAATAGTCTGCAGACCCACTTCTAGCTATACGTCGTGTGCAAACAGTCTGAGAGCAAATTCTTCCGGAGTGGAGAGCATATCAATCACATGCCACTCATTTCCAACTGCAGCTGTTGCTAATCCCTGGAGAAGCAACAATCACATAATATGCGCGACCAGTCTTCAGAAGGTACTCCAAAGATGTACGAAACTCGATCGGATTGGGCTCTCTTACGCAAAACTTAAACATGCCTCTACTCCCTCATCAAGTCATTCGAAACCCATAAGTGGGGCAGCACCCATCAGAGCCTGCAGTGCTTTCCTTGATAAAGTACGGCATACAGGCAAACAAGCCAATAACACCACTCTTTGACATGAGAGGACCTTACGGTATCCGAAAGCAGTATTCACTACCTCATACCACACAGAAGACCCATATGTTGCAATAGCAACAAAGAGTTCCTTACTCGTCATAAAGTTTTTCGACACCCAAATATCTCACCTCAGCGACAACTCAGTCAAATATTTCATATAATCCTCAAATATGTCACATCCGTGACACATCTGAGTACAGACATATTCAACAGCTTGACTTAAGACATACGCATCATATTGTCTTTTCAAGTAAGACGTCATTGTACCGATCATTGACCAAAGTTAAAAGACGAGTACGAACGTCAGCTGTTTGAGAAGCTTTACTAGAATCGCCGTTTGACTACTGCCGCAGACGACAACATCGAGGCGGCAGCCGGTTAAGGGAATAAAGCTGACGGTGACAAAGTTCGAACTTTGGTTACCCGCATGATTGTTTGGACAATCGTATCGATGGTGACTTACCCGCTTAAAAAGTGGTGACTTTGGGCTCGTAGACAAGGAACTGCTGGTTCAACCCAAAATATTTGAAGTCGAAGAATTGGAATATTTTCTCTACGTGGACGAATACTAAACGCTTTAGGTGTTATCAATATCATTGGAAAAGTAGTCGAGACAAAAAGATTGAAGCCCTGCGATCTCACAAAGGAGATTTTTAGCTTGTGAGTAACTCCTTCAACGCCAAAATGGAACGGATCCATTACGACAACTACAAGCGCAATATCATGCTTTTTGCCCGAAAAGCATTCAATAGAATTGGCAAAGCCAAATATTTAGGACGTGAAGCTAATGCTGTGTATTTAGTGGGGTCAACATGACGACTAAGGGGGAGTCTATCAGACTCAACCCATGCGCCGCTTGAACCGCACACTGAAGCAGAAACGGCCGAAATAGACTTGTGCGATTTGACCACGCTAGGTTTTTACTGTGGGGTTTTCTGACATCGTAAGTTTTGTTATGGTGCAATAGACCGATGCCCCTTAACTCAACATATTTCAGGCCATCACTCAAACCCAGTGTCAGGCATAACCGAAAGCATGCACACAACAAAATGGTGTGCGGTCGCACAAGAAGAGTCAGTGCTGTCGAATTGTGCACGGTGAAAATGTTGTGTTCTACTAACAATCGTTTGTGTTGGGGAAATAAACGATTATGTCGGCCTCGCGAGGCTGTAGTAAGCCTGGCACTGCTGTATCCAGAGTTCTAAACGATAAGGGATGCAGAGACTGACCATAGTCTGAATGCTTTGAATTAAATATAGCTTCGTGTACGTGCAAATTATTGATCTTTATCTGTGTGAAAGAGACGCTTAATAAAGGCCTCGCGAGGCTATGGCCTGCCTGGCTCTGCTCTTAATAACATACTGTATTCAAAATTTTTTCTCTAGGCAAAAACTGTCATTACCCGTTTAAAAAAAAAAAATCAGTTTCCTCGAGTGAATTTGAAAGACATATTCTTGTCACCGATGGGACCGGCCGTGGCATAGTGGTTAGAACACGCAACTACCATGCGGGAGATCACAGGTTCAACTCTTGGCTCCAGTCATCTTAAAAAAAAAGAAAAAAAGTCGCATGTTGTCGACAGCAACAGCAAGTATTAGTGTCGGGTAAATCGGCGTGTCTAGTAAGAGCTTCCCAAACAGTGGCGTTTGCATTCGTCGATAAACAAGTAGATGCCGTTAGTTGTGAATGTAAAAATAGAAAGCGTGTTAATTCACACAAAAAGCTGCCTTCGACTATCCGATAAGGAATAGGCTTTATGAGGCCATGTCTGAGTTTGGTATTCCTGCAAAGCTGATTCGACTTTGCAAATGTACCTTAGACAACACCAAATCCTCGGTTAAGATTGGTAAGGATCAGTCTGAGCCATTCAACACGGAAAGAGGTCTCAGGCAGGGCGATAGCCTGTCCTGTACACTATTTAATATAGTTATGGAGAAGGTGATGAGAAAGGCTGATGTCAACATGTCTGGCACCATATTCCATAAGAGCCACATGCCACTAGCCTATGCTGATGTTATAGACATCATTGGCCGTAATCTGCGGGATGTTACTGCAGTTTTCTCATCACTAGAAAAGGAGTCAGCAAAAATGGGTTTAGCGGTCAACGAGGACAAAACAAAAATAATGATTTCGACGAACAAAGAGTCCTCTCGATGGGGACGCACCGTGAACGTTGACAATTATTGTTTTGAGGTAGTCGACGAATTTACCTACCTCGGATCTTCCGTTAACAAGCAAAATAATGTCAGCCAAGGAATTAAGCGGAGAATAGTGCTAGCCAATAGATGATTCTACGGACTTCGGCAGCACTTTAGTAACACCACCTTCTCTCGGAATACTAAGAAACAGCTATACCAGGTGCTTATCCTACCTGTTCTGTTGTATGCTGCCTAAACATGGGTGCTTACTACAACGGACATACAAAACCTGGGAGTATTCGAGAGAAAAGTACTCCGAAAAATATATGGACCTATCTGTGTCGAAGGCGAGTTTCGCCATCGGATGAACCACGAGCTGTATGAGCTTTACCACGATATTGACGTAGCTAAAAGAGTCAGAATCCAACGACTTCGATGGCTGGGACATGATGCCAGAATGGATGTAAATGCTCCAGCGAGAAAGGTGTTCGAAGGCGAACCTGAAGGACGGCGCAGAGCAGGGAGACCCAAACTCCGTTGGAAGGACCAAGTGGTAGGCGATGTGCCATCATCTGGTAGGACTAACTGGAGAACACACGCAGAAGACCGATGCGTGTGGAATTCTTTATTACTTCATGCCTCAAATTTATGAACTACGTTTCGTAAATTGTAATTGGCCACCACGAGAAGCTATCCCATACCTCATTCATGGGGTGTAAAGGGAAATTAAGTTAGTAAGTACTCTTGTCATCGATGGACTTGAAGGACATTATTGAAATACCTTAACACTCAGTGCGTTCATAATGCATAAGAAATCAATAATATTTGTGTATGGGTACATTATGCAACCCAAATTTAAATAATAGCAAATAATTTTATCTACTCGGTTTCGCACGTCATAATCCAGCATTTGTCTATCATATAAAAAACCAAGAAAAAAAAAACAACAAAGGGCGTCATTTAAGTCCGGGATTATAAGCAAATAAAATTACACAAATTTTTGGTACTAAGATGAATACAATTTATTACGATTTTGTATTCATGCTAAAGCTCAGCCAAGCTTTGTTTTTTTTTTATTTTTAAATCCTTTAACAACTAATTAGCTATGATGTAAATTTTCATCTTTTCTTTGTATGGCCTTACATTGTTGTGCTCTCCTGCGGTGATGACTCTGCGTCAGCTTAACACAATGCACTAACGAATGGCAACATTGTTGCAGGTTTCCGGTTCCTTTTCCGATTGCCATGTCGAAATCATTCACGTTAAATATTGCAGCTTGTTGATAATCGTTTTCTGGTATCGGCATTCTCATACTTTGCACAAACAAAAAAAAATTACAACTTATCACAAAAACATTTTTGTTTTTACTTTTATTTTTTTAATTCTCACTTTTATTTTGTTGCCATTTTCTTTATTCTTTATTGGGCGGAATGTGTGGGTGTTTGTTTTTCATCTTATTGTTGTTGCTGTTGTTATGGATAACTTAAAATA
This sequence comes from Muscina levida, assembly GCA_964034835.1. NCBI lineage: Eukaryota > Metazoa > Arthropoda > Insecta > Diptera > Muscidae > Muscina > Muscina levida. The sequence continues at coordinate 100,045,978 of OZ035880.1, forward strand.
ATGTTGTCGCATTGTAGGCGTGGGGGGGAGGGAGAAGGGTGGCAGGGCTACTGTAGTAATTGCTTAACTTTAACACAGCGGAGGAGGGGTACAATGTGGTGATCTGTGTGTGTATGTGTGTTTTCTTATGGAAAATCAAGTACAATTTATTGACAATAAAGACGGAGGGACATTGCTATAGCGAGATTTCTTGCCTTTCTGTCCTTTTACTTAATGCAAATTTTATTATGTTTTCTTTAATTGCTGTTAACATTACTGCGCGCGCTTAAGCCAATTATAATAAAAAATAAGTAGTAATGTCCCAGACTTTGTTTTGTGTTTAAGTTTTTATGCTGATGGTCGCTTTGTTTTCCTTATTGACTGGCCTCCATTGTATGTTCGCGGCAAATGTAAGCGCTTTTACTCTAGACGCATAAATAAATGAATTTTTCGTTTGTTGTTGATGTTGTTGCTTTTCTTATTCCAAATGTATTTCATTTGATTTTTTTTCTATAGACTCTTTCTTTACAATGATAAATACAAAGTTTTTTAATGTTGTTTAGTTGTTTTTATGGAGTGAAGCTTTTTTGTGTTGGATTTTATTTTTTTTTGTTTGGGAGGATTTTACTTGTTTTCTTTTTAATAATCTTTGTAGTTTTTGTTGTTGCTTGTATTGTTTTGGGTATTTGGAGGGGGGAATTTGTTCGACCATAATTTAAAATACCATAATTTGATCAGCACTTCCTTCCGCACTGTCTTCATCGTCGGCTTCTTCGTCCTCATCGTCAGACGTTAGAGATGAGGCATTGTTGACCACCGATTCTGAAAGTAAAAATATAGAAAATGTAAGTTTATATAAAGCAGACTACACATTTTATCAGCGATTTAGAAGGACAGTCAAATTTTGCCCCTAGAGAGGTGTAATACGACCACATAGAGGGTTGGTGATAGAGGGTAGTTTGTTCTGAGAAACTGTTGGGGTTGCAAAAATATTAGAGGACGGTTACACATATGACTCCTCTAAGGACAGTTAGAGCGGTGGGAACAAATTTTTATAAAAATTAGATTTTTGTATGGTAACCCACTTAGCGGGTGAAGATGGGTATTAGGTATGTTTGGGAAAAATGTTAGGAGGTACGACATTTTCTATCAAAATACAAGAAATTTAATACAGATTACCCAAATGGATCAGAGATTCGTCTTGATTACTGATAGGTATGAGAGACCAGTCAAAATCGTTACTGAATGACTCTTGAACTGAGTAAGAGAAAATATTGTAAAGCGTCTTTTCGCATATCGTGGGTTTTGGCCAAGAATATCAAGAGCTTTGTTTAACAATAAAAGACAATTGATTGAAAGTTTTGAAAAGATTCCACTCTCCAATAACACTGAAATATGCTCGCAATCAATTCATGACGTACTTTCTGCCGATGTACAAAAAAAATGAGTTTTTATTGTACCACAAAGTCCTTTCGAGGAACCAAAAAGTACTTTTTTATACCTAGAAGTACTTTCGTTGTACTAATAAGAACTTTCATAGCACATAGAACAACCTTTTTTGCACAAAAGTTATTTCGTTCTACCAAAAAGTAATTTTTTGTGCCTAACTTTCATTGTTTCAAGTATCATATGTGTTGTACCACGAAGTACTTTTTTTGTACCAAATGGTAATTAAAAAAAAAAATTAATGAATATGTTTTTCATTGTTCGGTTTGAGATCTATTCTATTATTGCAAATAGAATTTGTTTTTACAGTGAAAAGAGTTGTGTGAAATGGATTATGTTGACAGCTGGCAGGGCAGATAGCTATTTCGATGGTTGCCAAACCATCATCATCAGTGCCGTTTGCTGTGCCTTCTCCACTCATTATCACAACCTTAAGTGTTAAAAGCTTCACACAATCAATGTGAAGCTCACACACACCGGTGCGAAAATGGTATCAACAAAGACAACATCAACATAATCCATACAAGCTCTTGTCTATATCTGCCCTGCCAGCTGTCAACTTAATCCATTTCAGACAACTCTTGTAAAAACAAATTCTATTAGCAATAATAGAATAGATCTCAAACCGAACAATGAAAAACATTTTCATATTCTGCACAGATCGATAAAAACAAACAAGAGAAAAAAAAATATTTTACAATACTGCATACTTTTGTATTGAGTTTATTGGGCGATATTTCAAGGGACGTGTACCACATTTCATACTACGGTCATCTATCATCTACCATCTATTATCTATTATCTATTATCTATTATCTATTATCTATCATCTATCATCTATCATCTATCATCTATCATCTATCATCTATCATCTATCATCTATCATCTATCATCTATCATCTATCATCTATCATCTATCATCTATCATCTATCATCTATCATCTATCATCTATCATCTATCATCTATCATCTATCATCTATCATCTATCATCTATCATCTATCATATATCATCTATCATCTATCATCTATCATCTATCATCTATCATCTATCATCTATCATCTATCATCTATCATCTATCATCTATCATCTATCATCTATCATCTATCATCTATCATCTATCATCTATCATCTATCATCTATCATCTATCATCTATCATCTATCATCTATCATCTATCATATATCATCTATCATCTATCATCTATCATCTATCATCTATCATCTATCATCTATCATCTATCATCTATCATCTATCATCTATCATCTATCATCTATCATCTATCATCTATCATCTATCATCTATCATCTATCATCTATCATCTATCATCTATCATCTATCATCTATCATCTATCATCTATCATCTATCATCTATCATCTATCATCTATCATCTATCATCTATCATCTATCATCTATCATCTATCATCTATCATCTATCATCTATCATCTATCATCTATCATCTATCATCTATCATCTATCATCTATCATCTATCATCTATCATCTATCATCTATCATCTATCATCTATCATCTATCATCTATCATCTATCATCTATCATCTATCATCTATCATCTATCATCTATCTATCATCTATCATTATATGATTGAGACATAAACAAACAAACAAAACGACAAACTTTGTCTTCTTATTTGGCAGCAGCAACAGAATATGATCCATCTGTATCCGCAGTATTCCAAGCGCTTCGGCTTTTTGAGCTCCGTAAATAGTTACTACTACGAACTAAGCAAGCGATTCAATGACAGAGCCCTCTCTCGACGAACCAAACTCAAGCTATACCAGATACTAATTCTACCTGTCTTTATGTATGGCTCAGAATCCTGGGTTATGACACAAGCGGATGAATCGGTTCTGGCGGTATTCGAGAGAAAAATACTCCGTAAAATATATGGGCCCATCATCGTTAACGGAGAGTATCGGCGTCGTATGAATCATGAGCTGTACACTGACATTGACGTGGTCAAACGCATTAAGGTGCAACGGTTGCGTTGGCTAGATCATGTTGAACGCATGGACGAAAATGCTCCAGCTCGAAAAGTCTTCGACAATGAACTCGATGGACGGCGCAGAAGAGGGCGACCTAAACTCCGTTGGAAAGACCAGGTTCCTGAGAACCTTACAGAACTCGGTGTGACTAACTGGAGAAGAAGCGCAGAAGATCGAGGCGCTTATAATATTTTTCTACGTGCGGTATATAATCCACTGGGATTGCATAGAAGTACCAGCTAAGTAAGTAAGTAAGATAGTTACACCGTCACACAAAGTCCATCCAACGAAGTTTTGGTCGCCCCCTCCTGCGCCGCCTATCGAATATATTGCCGAAGACTTTTCGATCTGCAGCATTTTCATCCATTCAAAGTGTCCAAGCCAGCGCATTCGATCATTTTGAACGCGCTTTACTACGTCGATGATGGGTCCAAGTATTTTCCTCTCGAAGACTCCTAGAATATATTGATCCGCCTGTGTCATTACACAAGATTCTAAGCTGTAAAGTAGGATCAGTGTCAATGTAGGATCAGTGTTGGATCTTTGTTCATCGAGAAACAAATAAATAGGGGTTGTTCTCATTTATCACCAGACCCACTTTCGCCGAGTGCTTCTCAATGCTTGAAAAGGCCGCAGTAACATCCCGCAGTCCACGACCAATGATAACTGTGCCATCGGCATACGCCGGCAGCCGGCAGTTAAAGATTGTACCAGTCCTGTTTACTGCAGCCCTCCGCATGGTCATCTCCATTACGATGTTACAGAGATCGTATAACAGACTGACAAACATTAACGGTTATAATATTAGTAGCAATTTATCCTATTCTCTATTTCCTGATGGTTATTTAACAAGATCATTTCAAAAATGCACATGGGATATGCCCAATTCCATACTTTTCGAAATGCGTAAATTTTTCACGAAAACAAATCCTAGTAACAGATCTTCTAACTGCCCACCAAACGACATTCAATCCTGCCTCTAAAAGTTTCTCCTCTTGACGCTGAAGTGTTGCACTAAATGTACGGCCACTGTATAATGCCAACGTTTGCCAGGCAAACTGTCGCAATGATTTAATTCTGCCTCCAAGCAACTAAATGCTACTTTAAGTGTAAATTCCTACGGTGACCATCTGGTGTTACGGAGATATTTCACTTTGTGACTGCAAGGGTGGGGTAGACTTACACCAACACCACATGAAGTTGCATTGCATTGACGTGTGGGTAAACTCACTCATGGCATCAGACATGTACATATCCAGGCTGTCCTTAAACATTACGGACAGGAACACACACACACATATACTCACATCCAATTACAACATGCAATGGCTGATCAGAGAGTACAACAAATTAAATGTGAATTAAGTACAGATGTTGTAATTAAGTAGTACGTAAGTACACATTCGTTCATTTATGTATGTATGTGTGTGTGCGTTGCAGTCTACGTAGTTGGTCATGTGTACTAATGTGTTTGTTGTTGTTAAATTTAGATGTTACTTGTCTAACTAAAAGTTGAACAGACTCAAATACATTTATCTATGTTCATATGAGTTATAAATAATACAAACATATTGTATTACACATGTAAATAGGTGTAATGGCTCATGTGGTACTAACTCTGAGAACTTATTCATACCAATACAGTCCTTTGATGATTTAGTAGATAATTACAAAAGGGCATTTTGATTCGCATGAATATATAAATATGAACTGATTTTGATTTGCAAGTTTTGGTGCAATGGAATTTACAGATATTTTTCTATTTGGCTGTTTAACACACACTCATATTTAGAGGGAAAATATATGTGAAACTTGTAACAATTGCGAACAAAGCAATGGAAGTGGGATTTGTTTTAATTTAAGAAAAAAGATGATTTAATAAATCCAACAAAAAATCTCGAATAAGAAAAAACTGATCCGAAAGTACTTCAGATTTGGTTGAATAACCAATATTGGACTGTTAACATAATTGGTATCTAAACACTCAGGTTAGGACAAGCAAAGCGGCAACCAATCTTATTTTACGCATGGGCAGTTTGGAGACCGGCACTGGGGAAGGCAAATCAAAAACTGAAATTCGAGTGCATTATGAGACTGGTGGTAATCATGATAACAGGGACATAAGCTGAAATCTCATTTGCCGTTTTGTCGTCAAACCACAAACCAGTTAAAGACCGATGTGATGACTCCGTTATAGCAACAACCTCAGATTTCGCAACAGCTAAAATCTTTTGCGGTCTTTTGCGTTACGTAGATAGTTTGTGGCACCAAGCTTAGATAACAGCTCTTTATCCGGTCCATCTTACGAAGTTTTGGTCGCACTCTCCTGTGCCGCCCATCAATTTTATTGCCCTAGACTTTTCGAGCCGGAGCATTTTCGTCCATTCGTACAATGTTTCCAAGCCAGCGTAAACGGTATATTTGAACGCGTTTGACTTCATAGACGTTGATGTACAGCTCATACAGCTCATAATTCATTCGACGACGGTAGTCACTGTTAAAGATGATGAGTCCAATTATTTTGCATAAGTCAACTATTTGCCTAAACTTTCGCCGAATTCTAATCGCGAAACTATTCAAAAAAAATACTAGAGCCTTAAAATTTGGCATGTAGAGAAATGGATAAAACTGGTACCGGACCCAGTTTTATCCTTGTCTCTACATGCCAAATTTTATGGCTCTAGCTTTAACCGTTTGGACGGACTGGGGAGTGATCAGCCAGCCATATGGTAGAAATTGTGAAAATTAATATGACCGATACAACGATTCCTTTAAAAAGAAGGTGTGGAACCGCCCTTACTTTTATTTAGAAAATCTCATTTTCGCACCTCTAATGGCTCGTGAGATATGAAAGATTGAAATTTGGGCCTGTGTGGGCAGCTCGCGAGCCAAGAGCCCCAAATTTCAAACGAGCTCTCGGCATGCGAGCCAACTGCCCAAGAGAGACAAAATTTTAAATGAGCTCGCGACTCGCGAGCCAAATGCCATAAAATTTCATATGAGCTCTCGGCCGTTTCAATAAATAAAATCCAAATGCAAGAAAATACCAAAAAGTACTTTTATTGTATTATTTAGTACAAAGTATTTTTTTGTACCAACGTATTTTCTTATGCCAAAAAGTAATTTTATTGTACTTTTTTGTGCCAACGTATTTTCTTATGCCAAAAAGTACTTTTATTGTATATATAAAGAACGTTTTGGTACAAAAAAGTACTTTAGTACAAAAGAAAGTACTTTGAGCCAAAAAGTACAATAAAAGTATTTTTTAGTACATGAGCTGACATTTGGTATACATGGCAAAGTTTCAAAACAATTGGCTCTATCGTTCGAAAGCTATCGTACCAGCAGGACAGACAGACGGACATGCATCAAACGATTTAAAAAGTCATGAATCGAATTCAAAGAAATCTAGGGCCTAAAGTGACTCCTTCTATATGATACACATTTGGGTCGTATCAAATGATATATTCCCCTTAACCTACGGGTTGATGGGTATAAAAGATTGTGATTAAAATTTCGAGGCAAAAACAGATATGTAGATATGACAAGTTATCTATATAACTATATATATCGTTGGAAAGGCTGTAGTCTCTTCTTTCCAAATCTGATGAGATGCTTAAAATCGGTTAATATTCAAGAATGTGACTGGCTTATAAGTGCGTAGAAAAGCGAAAAACCGGTTTTTTACCGTAATTTTGGGTGTGTTTGGAAAATTTCATAAACAGATTCTTGTTGTACTCAGGTGCAACTAACAGCAAAATAGAATAATTTCCCAGATATTTTTTTTTCTGTCGCACTGTGTTATCATACCGCCAGCATTACGTGTACACACACACACAATTGCCATGAAATCATTTCAATCATTCAGCTGAACATATGTCTGCTCAGTTTGATGCATTATACGCACGCAAACATATTAGTGCTCGCAGGTGCTAATGATGTTGCCCATATTCATACATATATGAACATATATGTATGTGTGCTGTGATAGATGAATGTACATCGCCTCGGATTTGTTTCGACTTTTCACAGGAATCTTACATAATAAACGAAATCGCTCTTCACTTTATCCCCAATTATACAATGATTCGTTCATTAGACCAAGAAGTTGAGTAGACCATCGATAGGATATAACATCACTCAGCATGTGACAAAGCATATCAATAACATACATAGGCCTTAGTTATCTAACGGCATTCGTATGTTTGTGATAGGGTGACTGTTATTCTTGAAATTTCGAAAAGTTTTACTGCAACTGCAATCGCAACTAGTAAATCGGTTATCTTCGGCTATGCCGAAGTTCAGATACCCTTCACCATTTGTAAAAAAACAGGGGAGTTGGTGAGAAGTGGACGTTACTTTTAGCTTCACACATCCATTTTGTCAGTAATTTTGTATCAATTTTTTTCGATTTACCGATAAGTTTATGAGTTGGTGAGTTGGAGCTTATTTTTATGAATTTTGTAATTTTTTAAAAATGGGAAGTTGTGTGGGATGTGGGAGTAGTTTAAATCCGATCATGCTTATCTTAGAACTTAACCTTTGCTTCTGGACAGAAGCTTATATACCAAATTTCAGCCCGAAAGCTCATAAACTATAGCGACATACAGACGGACACCACACAAAGGGGGAGTTTATATGGAAGGTGGGAGAAGTATTCGTCCGTTATTGCTCATCTTACAACGTAAGCTCCTTATACTTGCATATACAATTTCAGCTCAATATACAATTTCAGCTAACCTACGAATATAATCGCGGGGGCAGTTACGCGGACACCCCAAAAAAGGTAGTTTGAGTGGGAGTAGTTTTTGACCGATCGGTCTCATTTTAATACTCAACCTCCGCTTAGAGCAGAAAAACCTTCATACAATATTTCAGCTTGATTTCTCCTAAATTACTACTGTAATCGCGGGGACTGACATACGGACACCCCCTAAAAAAGGGATTTTGTATGGGGGGTGCGAGTAGTTTTTCAAGATCGGTCTCATCTTACTACTCAACTTCCACTAGGTGTAGGGAAGCTTGCACACAAAATTTCAGCTTTATTGCCCTAAATCGTCTCATCTATGTACTCAACCTCCACTTGGTGTAGGGAAGCTTGCATACAAAATTTCAGCTTGATTGCCCTTAAACTACAAGTGTAATCGTAGGGATACCCCAAAAATGGGGAGTTTGTATGGGAGGTGAGAGTAGTTTTTGACCAATCAGTCTCATTTTAATACTCAACCTCCGCTTAGAGCAGAAAAGCTTTCATACAATATTCCAGCTTGATTTCTCTTAAATTACTACTGTAATCGCGGGGACTGACATACGGACACCCCCAAAAAAAGGGATTTTGTATGGGAGGTGGGAGTAGTTTTTTACCGATCGGTCTCATCTTACTACTTAACCTCCGCTTAGTGTAGGAAAGCTCACAAACTACGGCTGTAATCGCAGGGACAGACCCTAAAAAGGGGGAGTTTGTATGGGAGGTTGAGTAGTTTTTGACCGATCGGGCTCATCTTAGAACCTAACTTCTGCTTTAAGGATAGAAGCTTGCATTCCAAATTTAAGCTCGATATCTCTTAAACTGCAACTGTAATCGCGGGGACAGACGGACAGACAGTCACCTTTAAATCGTCTCAGATTTTGATGCTGATCATTTATATATATTGTCATATCTATCACGCCTCCTTAAGGGCGTTACAAATGGAAGAACAAAATGAATATACCCTTCACTCCGTTCATGCGCATGGTGAAGCGTACAATAATACAAAGGTATCAAAGTATCGTTTATATCTTCGGTATCCTGTAAAAACTTCTCAAGTTCACTTTTTCTGTTGCTGAGTTATTGGTGATTACCAGGGCAACCGGAAATATGCTACAGCATGTTTTTTTTATAACGAGATATTAACAAATGGGTAATGTATTTACATGTTTCATGGTCCTACAAGTGTTTTGAGACCTATTTGTTAGAGCATATTTTGGCATATTTTACCCATAATGTTATATTTTGGCAAATTTTGGTTTTAGAAGCTAATTTAAAAAAAAACCTCCTTTTTTAAAGCATAATTTATATTTTTTAGGCGATATTTTTTTTAAAAATATCTCTTTTGAAGCATATTTTATGTTTTTCACATTTGAACATTATTTTGTTCGTAAAAACAAGTGTCTTTGCAACTACAATACATGTTTTATACAACTGTGAAATGTTTAACGTTTATTAATCCTGTTTCTCGCGCTTTCTTATGATTTTCAAGAAAAGCTGTGCCGAGCTTTTGTATACAACGACTGCATGAACAATATACGAGCAAAACTACAAAATCAATTTACATGGATCTCAATCGATGAAACTATAGATGCAACAGGCAGAAATGTGGCAAAAACTGCAAGTGAGAAATTTTTATTACATACAGCAGCCTTGGAAAGGGCTAATTACTCAACAATTGCTCGACTATGGGACGACGCCATCAAAAATCTGGACGTCAACGTCAATAAGAATAATGTTCTGCTTTTTGACACGGATGCAGCTCCATACATGGTAAATGCTGCAAAAGCTATAGTGGCATTTTATCCGAAAGTGACGCATGTGACATGTATTGCTCATGGTGTCCATCGATTGTGTGAATGTATTATGAATTTATATGAAAACGTAAATAAAACTATTGCTAATGTGAAGAAGGTAAAAGCTCCATGTAGAAAGGAACTTTTATAACAAATGATTCCAGACCTTCCATTACCTCCAGAAGCTATAATAACACGATGGAGAACATGGCTTGAAGCAGTTAACTACTATGCCAACGATTATGAAGACATTTTAAAGATCCTAAGTGCATTAAACGATGAGGATGCACAATCCATTAAAAATGCAAAGGATGTCTTGACAGACCCCTAAGCTAGATCTGACTTGATTTATATTGCTTCAAATTACGGTTTTATTGCAAATATATTTAAAATTTGCAAACATCAGGTCTTACGCTTATTGAACAAGTTCAGGCGAATGAAGACACTTTTAAATTGATAGATAATTTACCGGATTCCGAAATAAATTTAATAGTAAAAAAAAATGAATCAAATTGTATTAAAAAACGTTGGCTTAGAAGTAGTGAAAAGTACTTGTAAAAAATTGTGTGGATCTGTGCTAACATTAACATCAAAATACGAAGTAAAGGAAATACTGTCCCTTAAAATCGCTTCAATTACATCTGTGGATGTCGAAAGATCATTCTCAATGTACAAAAACATTTTACGTTGTAACAGACAACATTTTTTGTTCGATAATTTATCTCAATATTTTGAAGTTTATTGCAACAGCAATCTCAAATAAAATGCTCAACATACAAAAATACCTTGATACTTAGGAAACATGGTTTAAGATTTTTGTTACTTTAATGTTAAATAAATTCATGTGATATTGTTTTAATTGTCCCCTTAAAAATAATACTTAAATATTTATTTCTATCTTATTTTACTCACTCAACATTTGTGTGTGTAAATTTACCAAAAATACTTACAAAGTCTGCTATTGCTATTTTTCAGGATATATTTTATGCGCATAAAACACGATTTTTAGGGCATATTTCCGGTTGCCCTGGTGATTACAAGTTTATGGCCTCCTTTGTTGTGATACAATAACTACGAAACTACTTAGAGAAACATGGGATTTTTTTTACAGCGCATAGATTATGACTTTTGGGACACTTATGCATCAGTAAGTAAATTCAACAAAAAAAATTTGCAGGATACGGACGATATGAATTTTAACAAATTTTTTTTAATTCCGAATTTTTCAAAATTTTGTGTCTGAATGATGGCTGTGATTGTTGTTTGCCAACTCAGATACTTTTTGAAATTCTATCGTAGTTAATTTCCATCCGACCACCATGATTTTCATGATTTGCTTAATAAATTTTGTAATTTTTATACCTTCACCCTTAGGGATGAGGGTATATATCATTTGATACGAAAAAAAGTGTAACGCATTAAAGGAGACGAGTTAGAACCCAAGTATCTTAAGACCAAATTCGTTTCAGAACTTTTTAAGAAGAATGAGCTATGTCCGTCTGTCTGGCTGGCTGGCAGGCTGGATGGCTGGTCAGCAGGATAACTCGAGTAAACCTTAACGGATCGGTATGAAAATTTACCAGTATCAATATTTTTCAAAACGAACTTATGGGATTGTAAATGGGCTGAATAGCCCCACCCCTTCTGGTACCTCCCATACAAAATTACCTATTTTTGGAAAATTAATATTTCTTCCATAACTGCCAAACAGATGACCGGAGGATGTTTGAATTTGGTCAGTTTATTTATCGTGCTATAGTAGATAAACCCTAAGAAAACCGAAACCTTTGCCCCACCCATTCTTGTACCTCCCATACAAATGACCGAATTGACCCTTATAGTTTTACATACATAACTTTTTTTGTAAGTAAACTGAATTCACTCAAATTGCGTATGTTGTTCGCTTATGAAAATTGGACTCAGGAATGAATATGTACTATATCGGTTCACGCCTTCTGGTACTTTCCATACAAAATTACCTATTTTTGGAAAATTTACATTTTCCCCGTAACTTCAAAACGGGCACTTGGGGGGTAATAAAAATTGGTCGATTAATTTATATTGTGATACGAGGCAAAACTTCAGAAAACTTTACTATTTGACACACCTCTTCTGGTATCTCCCTTACAAATGACCGAACTCACCCCCATAGTCTTACATACATATCTTTTTTGCAAGTGCACTGAAGTCAGTCAAATCTTACGTAAGTTGTACGGTTATGAAAATTTGAATCAGGGATGAATATGGATTATATCGGATCACCCCTTCTGGCACCTCCCATAAAAAATAAAAAATAGGAGGCAAAATATCAGAAATTTTAACTATTTGACACTCCCCTTATAGTCCCTCCCATATAAATAACCGATATTGCCCCGTTTACATACATATCATTTTTGTATGTACTCTGAAATCATTGAACGTTGATTTACGAAAAAATCAGACACGTTGTACTGCCCCTAATTGTACCTCCTGTACACATAAGTCAAATTTTTTACGTTTTTGCTCCACAAGCAGACAAACCAGTACAGAAATTTCAGTCAGTTAAACTGACTGATAAACACCATCACCCAATATAATATATTGTTTAAGTCTTGAGTTATTCAAAATAATCGATTTGTAATTAAAACCAGTTAGAAAGTTTCAGTCGGGCAACCCGACTTACATTTACCCTTACCCTCAGTAAAACAAATAATTTTCTACTTTATTGATATTATTAATCGATTTCGAAATTGGGCGGAGTGGTACATTTATATGGGAGGTACGTGAAGGGCTGTGTTTAGGCTCCAGATTTATTCTCCATAACTTTATCCTGTTATAGCTTTACTAAATACAGAATTTGCGCACGATTGCGTTGGGTGTACTGATATTATTACTACATCCCAAAAGTGGGCGGAAAGGTACATTTGTATGGGAGGTTCCATAAGGGGCGTGTCTAGACTTCCAGATTTTTTCTCCAAAACTTTGTCCTATTATAATATAACAAAATACAAAATTTGGGCACGATCGTGTCGAGTGTATTGATATTATTACCCTATTTCTAAAGTGGGCGGAGTGGTACATTTGTATGGGAGGTACCAGAAGGGGCGTGTCTAGACTTCCAGATTTTTTCTCCAAAACTTTATCCTGCTTAAACTTTACCAAATACAGAATTTGGGCACGATCGCGTGAATAGACTTCCAATTTTTTTCTCTAAAACTTTATCTTGTTATAGCTTTACTCAAAATAGAATTTGGGTACGATCACGTTTAATTTATTGATATTATTTCTCCATCTCTATAGTGGGCGGAAAGGTAGATTTGTATGGGAGGTACCAGAAGGGGCGTGGCTAGTCTTTCAAAATTTTTTCCAAAACTTTATCCTGTTATAGCTTTACTAAATACAGAATTTGGGGACGATCCCGTAGGGTGTATTGATATTATTACTCGATTTCTAAAGTGGGCGGAATGATGTATTTGTATGGGAGGTACCAGAAGGGGCGGGGCCATGTAGCCCATTTGCAATACCGTAAGTAGTTTTGAGAAAATAATAACTCGTGCAAAATTTCAAAACATTTGGTTGCGTCTTTCGAAAGTTATCGTGCGAACCAGCCGGACAGCCACCGGACAGACAGACAGACAGACAGACAGACAGACAGACAGACAGACAGACAGACAGACAGACAGACAGACAGACAGACAGACAGACAGACAGACAGACAGACAGACAGACAGACAGACAGACAGACAGACAGACAGACAGACAGACAGACGGACGGCGACGCCCCTTATAGTACCTCCCATACAAATGTACCTTTCCGCCCACTTTAGGGATGTAGTAATAATATCAGTACAGCCAACTCAATCGTGCTCAAATTCTGTAATTAGTAAAGCTATAACAGGATAAAGTTATGGAGAATAAAACTGGAAGCCTAACCACACCCCTTTTCGTACCTCCCATACAAATGTACCACTCCGCCCACTTTCGAAATCGAGTAATAATATCAATATAATAGAAAATTATTTATTTTACTGAGGGTAAGGGTAAATGTAAGTCGGGCTGCCGGACTGAAACTTTCTAACTGATTTTAATTACAAATCGGTTAATTTCAATAACACAAGGCTTAAACAATATCTTATATTGGGTGATGGTATTTATCAGTCAGTTTAACTGACTGAAATTTCTGTACTGAAATTTTTGCGTCAGACAACTAATCCAAAAACATTGTTTATCATACCACTCTCTACAGAGTTTATCTGAAGGCATTTAATTGGTGCGAGACAAAGTTCGCCGGGTCCGCTAGTATCAATTAATACAATGCGATCGTACCTAAATTCTGTATTTAGTAAAGCTATAACAGTACAAAGTTTTGTAGAAAGAAACTGGAAGTCTTGCCGCTCCCCTTCTGGTACCTCCCATACAAATATATCACTCCGCCCACTTCAGAACTCGAATAATAATATTAATATAGTAGAAAATTTGGTGTTTTACTGTGGGTGTTTGTATGTAAGTCGGGTTGGCCGACTGAAACTTTCTTACTGGTTTGTTCTGCTTTACCTGCATTTTTCATTGTTGCCATCATATTCAAATCACAAAATATATATGGTAAGAAGAGGTGCCAAGTCGGTAAGAGGCCATAAAAATTACCACCAAGCCACCAAGTAAAAATATGCCCTAAAAATGGCACAATATGCTCTTATAATCATTAAATATATCCTTAAAATCAACAAAAATATGCTTTTAAAAATGTAAGTCACACAATTTTTCTCAGAGGAATTACAAATATTTTTATTTAAAGTCAAAAAAACAACTTAAAATTTAAAAAATAAAAATAAAATATACAGTTGCAATTCATAACTTTTCTCTACCTATATATCATTTTATGATATATTTTTATTTTAGAATTATTATTTTAGGAACAATGTAACAAAAAAAAAATCGATCACATGATTTCATAAAACATTAAAGTAAAGAAAATCTTAAACCTTGTTATCTAAGTATTACGGTGTTTTTGCATGTTAAGCATTTTAATTGAGATTGTTGTTGCAATAATCTACAAAATATTGAGATAAAATATCGAACAAAAAATGTCTATTGCAACGTAAAATGTCCTTGTACATTGAAAACGATCTTTCAACATTCACAGATGTAATTGAAGCGATTTAAAGGGACGGTATTTCCTAAACATCGTATTTTGATTTTAAAGTTTGTGCAGATACACACCAACATTATCGGAATTCGGTAGATTACACAGTGATACAAATGTGAAGGAAAAAAATATACAGCGGTTCTCATGTAGCATTTCTGTTAGACTTGAGTCCATAGAGTAAAGTGGTACTTTTAGTTTTTCGCGGTCACTTCGTTAAGTAATGTTTTTATAGCAAATTAAGTGAAATGGCGATATTCCTAAAATTACAAGTTCCAAAATTCATAAGTCTTCTCTTTTGCCCCCTTTTGCAAAGGTCACCCTAATATATTAGCTGTCTATGTATATATACGTATGTGTACTTACCACAATTGGGTTTGCCTCGGGTACGAGTGTTGGCAAATTCAACACCATGCTTGTCCACACACCAGCAGACACCAACAGAGTTATGGCATTGAGTGGGCTTATAGAAACCTTGGACATCACAATCGGGTGCATAGGCTCCTGTTCGAGGGTGATAGTGGGGATGTGCGTGTAATCATTTAGAGAGACAAAAACAATAAAATACAAAAATTGAATTTAAAATACAATATTCATTGGCTAACAAT
The DNA here is from genome assembly GCA_964034835.1 of Muscina levida. NCBI lineage: Eukaryota > Metazoa > Arthropoda > Insecta > Diptera > Muscidae > Muscina > Muscina levida. Next base: position 100,061,681 of record OZ035880.1, read on the forward strand.
CAATATATATATTGCCGGTGCAATTAACAAAAATAAATAAGACAAAAATCTCGTTTAGTAAAGAGTACAGTTATAATAATAGTACAAGTAGTTAGTAAGTATATTATGAATGTTAAAAACAAAACAAAAAAAAAAAAAACAATTGTAAGCACAAAAGCTAAATTAAATTTGTATGTAAACAATATTTGTAATAGTTAAGAAATTTTGTTTGATTTTTGAAATCGAAGCAAAACAATAAGGAAAAACGGGTAAAGATATAAATTAACAGTACAACGCTAGCCAACCGACAAACAAAGTGGTAAATTTTGTAAATTTTGTAACTAAATAATATGGTGTTTGTTGTTTTGGAACAGTGTACGGTTAAATATATGGTGTTTTTTTTTGTTTTTTTTTTACGAGTAGCAAGTACAAATTAAGTGTTAAGAATTGTGTTATAATTTAAGTACGAAAAAAATTTAAGCTAAGTAATTTATATTGGTTATAGCATTCAAGCGGTTTTTAATTCATATTATAGATTTTGTTAATTTTTTTTCTGTTACTAGATATTACTGTAGATAAAAACTCTATTTATAGTTTTTTTATTTAATACATAATTAAAGTTTTTGTTGTTGATGATATATGCGTTGGTATTGGTTTGCCTGTTCCAAGTTATATATATTTTTGATTTATGAATTAAAAACTAGTACAGAAATTTCCGTCAGCTGAACTGACTGATAAATACCCTCACAGTATGAAAGATATTGCTTAACTCTCGAACTGTTGAGATTTTTCTAATTTTAAATGAAATTACTTATGTGTTCTTAATTGCCTTCTTGTGGAACGTAAGCTGTAGGAGATAGGACTTTCGGTTTTAAGGGGTTTTGTTTTAGAAATTATTGAAGGGAGGTGCAAACTGAGTTGGTTTTCTAAGGTTTTGTCTACACCTCCAATTGTCTGTTTGGAAGTTATGGGAGAAATATTAATTTTTCCAAAAATGGGTCATTTTGTATGGGAGGTACCAGACGGGGTCAGCCGGTATAGTCCACACTCTATCCTGAGTCACGCTCTCACATGCATACATTTAAGCTAAATAAGACTAAATTAAAAAAAAAGATATGCACGTTAAACTGTGAATGTCAATTCGGTCATTTGTATAGGAAGTCCCTGAAGGGGTGTTGCCAAGGTTTCAGTTTTCTAAAGTATTGCCAACTTTTACAAAGTACATTAACTGACCAAATTTAAATATCCTGCAGTTGTCCATTTGGAAGTTATGAAAGACATATTAATTATCCAAAAATAGGTAATTTTGTATGGGTGGTACCAGAAGCTGTGGGGCTATTCTGATCATTTACAATCGCATTACTTAAAATATTGTTACTGAAATTAAATATCTTCGGTATCGTGCAAAAACGTCTCAACTCCACTTTTGGTGTTTCTGATTTATTGTTGATTATAAGTTTATGGCTACCTAAGTTTTTGTAAAATGTGATTTTTTAGCTATTATCTTTTTGGCAACACTGGTTTAAACAGCTGACGCACGTTACGTGTTTTGTTTCATTGTCAAACATCTTCAGTTTGGTCTATAATTTAACCATGAATCGTCTTACAAACGGGGACCGGCCGTGGCATAGTGGTTAGAACACGCGACTACCATGCGGGAGATCGCTGGCTCAAGTCATATTAAAAGAAAAAAAAAAAAATTTCTTTTATTGTCGGCTCCCCTCGAATGTTGTTGACAGCAACTTCGCAGTATTAAGCGTCGATTCAATCGTCGTGTATAGTAAGAGCTTCTCAAACAGTGACGATCGCATTCGTCGATAAACAAGTAGATGCCGTTAGTTGTGAATCTAAAAATAGAAAGCGTGTTAATTTACAACAACGCGAGAAGCTATCCCATACCTCATTCATGGGGTGCAAAGGGAAATTAATTTTTTTTTTAAGTTTTACAAACGAACAACGCTTGCAAATTATTGAATTTTATTATCAAAATGCGTGCTCTGTTAAGAAAGTTCATCGCGCGCTTCTTCCATTTTATGGTCAGTTAAATCGACCCACTGCAGCGGCTATTCAGGCTATTGTGACTAAATTTCGCACCAAATTTACATTGTTGGACATTAAACCACCAACACGCTTACGTAGAGTGCGAAGTGAAGAAAATATCGCAGCTGTATCGGCCAGTGTTAATGATGACCATCAATTATCGAGTATGCTAGAGGCTAGGGAGTATGCACCTAGTCACTTCAGACCCTAGGTTTCTTAGAACCAAATTCGATTCATGACTTTTTAAGTCATTTGAGCCATGTCCGTCTGTCTGTCTGTCTGGTGGCTGTCCGGCTGGTTCGCACGATAACTTTCGAAAGACGCAACCAAATGTCTTAAAATTTTGCACGAGTTAATATTTCCCCAAAACTACTTACGGTATTGCAAATGGGCTACATGGCTCCGCCCCTTCTGGTACCTCCCATACAAATACATCATTCCGCCCACTTTAGAAATCGAGTTATAATATCAATACACCCAACGGGATCGTACCCAAATTCTGTACTTAGTAAAGCTATTACAGGATAAAGTTTTGGAAACAAAAATTGGAAGTATAGCCACGCCCCTTCTGGTACCTCCCATACAAATTCACCTTTCCGCCCACTTTAGATATGGAGTAATAATATCAATAAATCTATCGCGCTCGTACCCTAATTCTTAATTAAGTAAAGCTATAGCAGGATACGGTTTTTGAGAAAAAAAAACTTAAGTCTACCAACGCCCCATCTGGTACCTCCCACACACATCTGGTACCGCCCACTTTAGAAATCGATTAATATTATTATTAGAACTACCGCAATCGTGACCATATTCTGTATTTAGTAAAGTTCAAGCAGGATAAAGTTTTGGAGAAACCAGTACAGAAATTTCAGTCATTTGAACTGACTGATAAATACCATCACCCAATATAAGATATTGTTTAAGTCTTGAGTTATTGAAATTAACCGATTTGTAATTAAAACCAGTTAGAAAGTTTCAGTCGGGCAACCCCACTTACATTTACCCTTACCCTCAGTAAAACAAATAATTTTCTATTATATTGATATTATTATATTACTCGATTTCTAAAGTGGGCGGAGTGTAGGGTTGCCAGACGGTCTTGATTTTTCTTGATTTACAAGAATTTTTAATGCTCGTCAAGAATCAAGAAAAAATAAGTTTTGTCAAGATATTTACAGACCAACCAAAAAATTCTGTAAACATGTTTTTTATAATTACAAATTCAAAGTTTTGTAAAAATCAGATGAACAGTTTATTGATAAATACCTGTGAAAAGTTTCCTCTTAGTATACTTGTTCGAAAATCTATGAACATTTACATTTTTGACAATATTAAACAGCCAATTTGAAGCAGAAGCTAGTATAAACTATTGAAAAAATCCTTAATGCATCTATAAAGCAATCGAGAGAAAATGTCAGGACATCGAAGTAATGACAACTCGTAATATTTCTCATTTTGTGCTGCGAAGTGTTAAATTTACCAATTTTACTACGTTGCAAAATAAAAATAACAATCAATATCAGTATTTCCACTATATTTTTTATATCCCCACCCTTACGTGTGAGGTAATAGCAAACAAACCCTGAAAAAATCTATAAGGGCATAAATCATTTGATACGAAATAAAGTGTAACGCATTAAAGGAGACGAGTTAGACCGCAAGTATCTTAAGACCAAATTCGTTTCAGAACTTTTTAAGAAGAATGAGCTATGTCCGTCTGTCTGGCTGGATGGCTGGTCAGCAGGATAACTTATTGGGATTGTAAATGGGCAGAAGAGACCCACCCTTTCTGGTCCCTCCCATACAAAAGGACCTATTTTTGGAAAATTAATATTTCTCCCATAACTTCCAAACGGACACTTGGGGGGTTATGAAAATTGGTCGATAAATTAATGTTGTGATAAGAGGCGAAACTTTAGAAAACCTGACTATTTGGCACACCCCCTTCTGGTACCTCCCATATAAATGTCCGATTTCACCCTCATAGTCTTACAAACTTTTTTGTAAGTACACTGAATTCTGTCAAATTTCGCGTAAGTAGTACGGTTATGAAAATTTGAATCAGGAATGAATATGGATAATATCGGATCACCCCTTCTGGTACCTCCCATACAAAATGACCTTGCTTGGAAAAATAACATTTCTCCCATTTAATTTCTTATAATTTATCTTATAATATGAGGTAAAACCTCAGAAACACTAACTATTTGACACACCCCTTCTGGTACCTTCCATATAAATAATCGATATTCCCCCTTTTACATACATATCATTTTGTATATACATTGAATTCAGACAAGTCTTGCAAATTGTACGTTTATTTACGAAAAAAAAGCAGACAGGTTGTTCTGGCCCTAATTGTACCTCCTGTAAAAGTAAGTCAAATTTTTTACGGTTTTGCTCCACAAGCAGGCAAAAAATAATACATAAGTAATTTTATTTTCATTAAAAATCTATTAATTTCAATTACTCAAAACTGAAACAATATCTCATATTGGGTGATGGTATTAATCAGTTAGTTTAGCTGACTGAAATTTCTGTACTGGTTTTACATACATATCATTTTGATAGAACACTGAATATAATATAAGTTTGACTCCGGAATGAATATGGACTATATCGGCCGACCCTAACTAATTATTACCATACAAAATTACATAGTTTCGGAAAATTCATTTCTACCATTACATCCAAACCGACAACTGAAGGATGCTTAAGTTTGGTCAGTTTTTTAAACTTGTGATAGTATAAAATCATCCAAAACCTAAACACTCTTTCCAGTATATAGACCGAAAACACCCACATAGTTCTACAAGCATATCTTTATGTTAATTATACTTAATTTAGTGAAATTTTGCACAAGGTAACATTATATTGAATGTTGATCTGCGAATAAAAATCGGTCTCTTTGTTTTGCCCCAGCTGGTACCTTCTGTACAATTTATATGTATAAATTCTTTAGAGATTTTGGTGCGAAAAACACTCTTTCGGTAACCCTATACAAAATTATAATATGTTCCGATATATAGAATTACAATTTCTATATTTTTTGGAAAATTCATTAACACTTTTTACACTGCAATTCTTTCAACGTTGTAAGTACATGTCAGTAAAAGTCTGGCCATATGACAGAATGTCCTATCTCTAACCGTTTACGCTCTACAAGCTAGAAAATTTTAATACATATGTTAACTAATTTCATTTAAAAATCGTTTAATTTCAATAGGTCGAGACCTTAGTAATATCATTCATTAGGTAAGGGTATTTATCAGTCAGTTCATCTGACTGAAATATCTGTACTTGATTTGTTTAACGTTTAGAAGACTTTTTATGTGAAAACAATTTCTTAAAAATAAAATTTAATTGATGTATTTACAACTTCTAACGTGTGAGTGTTTTTATTTGTCAAGATTTTTTTTCACAATCAAGATATTTATTGGCGAATGTCAAGAATTTTACAATTTTAAATCTGGCAAGCCTAGCGGAGTGGCACATTTGTATGGGAAGTACGAGAAGTGGTGTGGTTAGGCTTCCAGATTTATACTCCATTGCTTTATCCTGTTATAGCTTTACTAATTACAGAATTTGGGCACGATTGCCTTGGGTGAACTGATATTATTAGTACATCCCTATGGTGGGCGGAAAGGTACATTTGTATGGGAGGTACCATAAGGGGCGTCGCTAGACTTCCAATTTTTTCTCCAAAACTTTGTCCTGTTATAACATAACAAAATACAGAATGTGGGCATGATCGTGTCCAGTGTATTGATATTATTACCCTATTTCTAAAGTGGGCGGAGTGGTACATTTGTATGGGGGGTTTCAGAAGGGGCGTGTCTAGACTTCCAGATTTTTTCTCCAAAACTGTATCCTGCTTAAACTTTACCAAATACAGAATTCGGGCACGATCGTATTAGGTCTTTTAATAATATTAATCGATTTCTAAAGTAGGCGGTACCAGATTTGTATGGGAGGTACCAGATGGGGCTTGAATAGACTTCCAATTTTTTTGTCCTAAACATTATCCTGTTATAGCTTTACTAAAAATAGAATTTGGGTACGATCACGTTTAATTTATTGATATTATTTCTCCATCTCTATAGTGGGCGGAAAGGTAGTTTTTTATGGGAGGTACCAGAAGGGGGGTGGCTAGGCTTTCAAAATTTTTTCTAAAACTTTATCCTGTTATAGCTTTACTAAATAAAGCATTTGGGGACGATCCCGTAGGGTGTATTGATATTATTACTCGAATTCCAAAGTGGGCGGAATGATGTATTTGTATGGGAGGTACCAGAAGGGGCGGGGCCATGTGGCCCATTTGCAATACCGTAAGTAGTTTTGAGAAAATAATAACTCGTGCAAAATTTCAAAACATTTGGTTGCGCCTTTCGAAAGTTATCGTGCGAACCAGCCGGACAGCCACCAGACAGACAGACAGACAGACAGACGGACATGGCTCAAACGACTTAAAAAGTCATGAATCGAATTTGGTACAAAGAAACCTAGGGTCTAAAGTCACTCCTTCTATGTGTTACACTTTTGTGTAAAGCTATAACAGGATTAGGTTTTGGAGAAAAGATCTGGATGTCTAGACACGCCCCTTCTGGTACCTCCCATACAAATGTACCACGCCGCCCACTTTGGAGATGGAGTAATAATATCAATATTCTCGACACGATCGTGCCCCAATTCTGTATTTTATTAAGTTATAACAGGATAAGGTTTTGGAGAAAAAATTGGAAGTCTAGCGCCGCCCCTTATGGGATCTCCCATACAAATGTACCTTTCCGCCCACTTCAGAGATGGAGTAATAACATTCAATGCTTTCGTGCCCAAACTCTGTATTTAGTAAAGCTATAATAGGATAAAGTTTTGGAGGATAAACCTAGACACGCCCCTTCTAGTACCTCCCATACCAATTTACCACTCCACCCACTTTAGAAATCGAGTAATAATATCAATATAATAGCAATTTTTTTTATTTTACTGAGGGTGATGGTATATGTAAGTCGGGTCGCCCGACTGAAACTTTCTTACTGGTTTTTAATTTAATCAAAGCAAGCTTTGATCTTTCATTCTTGATTTACCGCTATGTGATCAGCCGTCAGTAGCGAGCATGGGGGATCATTTAAAAAGGTGTTTTTCACATGTGCGCAAAACAGCAATATAGAGGGTTATAAAAAGTCACTCCATATTAACATATTAAACACTTTTAGTTTTTGTTATTTGAGAAGAATAGCCAATATAAAAAATATCGTATTGCATGAATTAGTTTGTACTTGGTTCTTTTTATTTACCTGTTTTAAAGCTGTTACCATATGGTCACAGTCGTCATAACACCCATAAAAATGGATATTTTTTTTCGTCTTACTTTTTTTATGTAAATTTCGTTTTTCAACTTATTTATATGTAGTACTGACGAAATCTTTAAAAAATTTCCATTATTTCGCTCTCGTCATTAAAGGGTTAACCTGATAACTCTCTATATTTTCTACTCTGCGAGGAGCTGCTTGAGTTGAAGGAAAACAGGATGTTGGGCTGTTATCAGTAGATCGTTCTAATATGCACAGGGAAATTTGGTGAAGACGATCTTAAATGTTCAAATAATCTTCCCTGAACAAGTGATCCGTGATCGATGTAGAATTGTATAATGAAGTCGAGGCTATCTACACGAATGGGTAAAAAAAGGACAGCTGAACTGAAGCAGGGATCTGCGATGAAAACCTTCAACTAAAGCTATTTTTCAAATTGTATGACAACTATCAGATTTTTTTAAGCAGGGTCCTTGGGCTTCAGATTTACAATGGCAATGAAAGAAGATCGACATAAGGTATTAGCAGCAGTACGGCTATTGTATGGCCAGCAATGTTTTGTGTATTATTATAGACTAATAGGTTAGTAAATATAGGGTTGAAAAGGTCAAGGCTGACAATACCAAAAGGGGTGTAATGGGAAATTTGTCATTGATCAAATGTCAGACATACACTAAAGACACTTTGGTTACGTTTCTTTCTCCCACAGATCGAAAATAAAAGGTTTGTTATTATATTCATGTCATGTGCATGCCCGACGATTGGAATGTAAGCGTACTATGTCCTGTGCTGAAAAAAGGTGATCCAACTACCGCGGGATCAGCCTTTTACCCATCGCATATAAGGTCCTATCGAGTGTGCTATGTGAAAGACTAAAGCCAGTGTTATCCAACCTGATCGGGCCTTATCAGTGTGGCTTTAGACCTGGAAAATCAACAACTTACCAGATTTTCACACTTCGGCAAATCCTGGAAGACCCAAGTGAAACAGATCGACACGTACCATCTTTTTGTCGACTATAAAGCTGCCTTCGACAGCCCGATACGGCTGAAATTACTTGAAGCCATGGCTGAGTTTGGTATTCCAGCGAAGCTGATACGTCTTTGCGGAATGACGCTGACTGACACGAAGTCTTCAGTGAAGACTCCTTACGGAGCCATTCTATACCAGACGAGGCCTAAAACAAGGCGACGGCCTATCGTGCGACCTCATCAACATTGTGATGGAGATGATAATGAGAAAAGCTGCAGTAAACACGAGTGGCACTATATTCAACAAAAGCCACATGCTACTCGCGTACGCTGATGACGTAGACATCATCGGTCGAAAACTGCGGGATGTGACTGCAGCCTTCTCAGGTATTCAGAAGGAATCAGCGAAAATGGGCCTAACGGTGAACAAGGACAAAACGAAGTTATTAGTTTCAACGAACAAAGAATCTACTCGTTTGGGAAACTGCGTGAACGTTGACAACTATAATTTCGAGGTGGTAGATAATTTTGTCTACCTAGGCTCCGCCATCAACAAAGCAAATAATGTCAGCCTAGAAATCCGGAGAAGAATCCTGCTTGCAAATAAATGCTACTACGGACTAAGCAAACGATTCAATGACAGAGCCCTCTCTCGACGAACAAAACTCCAGCCATACCATATACTGGTTCTACCTGTCTTAATGTATGGCTCAGAATCCTGGGTTATAACACAAGCGGATGAATCGGTTCTGGCGGTATTCGAGAGAAAAATACTCCGTAAAATATATGGGCCCATCATCGTTAACGGAGACTATCGGCGTCGTATGAATCATGAGCTGTACGAGCTGTACACTGACATTGACGTGGTCAAACGCATTAAGGTGCAACGGTTGCGTTGGCTAGGTCATGTTGTACGCATGGACGAAAATGCTGCAGCTCGAAAAGTCTTCGACAATGAACTCGATGGACGGCGCAGAAGAGGGCGACCAAAACTTCGTTGGAAAGACCAGGTTACTGAGAGCCTTACAGAACTCGGTGTGACTAACTGGAGAAGAAGCGCAGAAGATCGAGGCGCTTATAATATTTTTCTACGTGCGGTATATAATCCACTGGGATTGCATAGAAGTACCACCTAATATAAAAATAATATTATATTCATGTCTGTAATGCCGAGAACTATCTGTGTACCAAATTGTATCTCTCTTGGGCTAAGATACAATTTGTACATGTCGAGTACTTTCTCTATACCCTTAGCGCCCACTACTTAGTAAAAACTATTTCGTTTGCATATTCATATATCTGCGTTAACATTAATCTTTCTAGCGCTTCTACCCATAGGTTCAAAAATTAAAAAAGTATATAGCCTTATATAATTTGCATATATTAAATTAAATGTCTATTAAATTACATTGAAATCGGTTTAGCCATCAGATGCGTTTGAGGCACAAGTCCGTTTTATTTTCATGATTTTTTATATCTTGGTAAATGTTAAAAATATAAGGAAATTTCCATTTGTGGATATTAAAAAACTCTGGTAACACAATAGCTAGATAAATTTTTATATATTTTAGATATATATATAAGATTTTTTGCTTGAAATACCAAACTATAGATCGAATGGGATAAATTTTCGTTTTGTTCAGGAAATTATTCGATCTATTCAATGATTTAACCTCTTACTAATAAATTTTTGTTTCTTGTCGTAGAACAGGCAAACCACTACAAAAACTACAGACTAAATTTCTAAATTATATCTAAACAAGTCGTTTACAAATGATTATAAACCATTAATATCGAGTACATTTGTTCTATTAGAAATTTGATATATTTTATATTTAATATTTTTTTTCTAGAAACTATAATGAACATGAAATGATTTAAAAAATGATTATATTGTTTTTACTATTTATACACTTAGAGCTAATTTAAACTTCACTACTTCAGTCCCTCAAAACTATTTATGCTACATAGAACTTATTGCAATATTGGTTGTATAGAAAAAATTTGATACATGGTGTCTGTCAGACTGGGCTATACTTGCCAGCTTATGTGATTCACACAATATTCCTCATCGTATTGGTCTTAAATATTAGGGATTTATTGTAAATTGTTGGATAGAAATTGCGGTAAATAAGATCTTCATTAGACGTCAGCGACATCTATAGGAAGAATTTAGAACTCGTCAAGACCTAGACAACGAATTTTTATATGATACAATCAAGCAACAAACAAAAAAACCACAAATTGGTTAAAACTCGCAACTATAATCCGTGCGACCTAGGTGGGAGCTCTGTCCTACATCTTCGATGATCAGCGGCCCTCTTAAAGTTGTCGACTACAACTTCTTAATAGTCGCCACGTACGAGACAATGATGAACGATATCTTAACTATGTCATTAATTAGTGATTTGTATAACAAATGAAGCAACTTTTATTTTTAACTGTGGCACTGGGAAATAACGTTTTATATATGTACTAAATATTCAAACAATTTACGGTTTTATTGTCACATCTCCCTAAGTGATAGTACAGTCTGACAGCCCATATAAATACAGTTTTTTTAGTGTTTTATATAATCACATCAAATAATAAACTCTTCATTAATAATATCTCATATTAAATGTTTTTTTCCTTATATTCTCCTTCGTAAACCTTGAATCGCTTAATTTAGTTTAGTTTCTTTTCTTTAGCTTTCTTTTTTGTTTCTGTGTAAAAAAACAAAACTTAACTTGAAATCTGTTGTTGTTTGTTTTCAAAAACAATAAATATATATAGTATATAGAGTAGCAGTAGGTAAGAGTATATAGCCTCAACCCTGAGGGCTGAGTTTTTGTTTATGTTGGGTAAAGAAATTAAAATGTCCACCTGTACCTATCTCACCTGCAAAATCGCCGGCAATTCTTCGTCGCACCGCAGCGCAAGGACGATCTGTTTTCTCAAAGCAACGACACCACTCTCGGGTATTTATCGAATTGTCCTGATCCAAATCACAGGTATCAATGAAGGGCTTAATGCAACGTTCATTTTGATCATGTTCCAGATCATACATTTCCTGCAGCGACAAATAGCCATCATTATTCAGATCCAAATGGCCAAACATCCATTTGGCTTCAGTTTTGCAGGCGGGTGGGAAATGAGCCTTTGACTTTTGACTGTGCTGGCGGCGTTTCTTGCTGTCGGCCATAATGACAGAGAACCAATCTAGGAGACGATTGCCAATGGCGGTCAGTTGTTGGGGTTTGCACTCGGGTGTCTTAGAAGGATAACCTGGAGAGGCGAGAAGAAAATTATTAAATGGTAACGTAGATAGATGTTGTGCGATGAATGCGGTAATAAAGCCAACAGTGTGTATGTAACATGTAAATATGTGACAACTTACCATTGTTGATGTTGTTGTTCTTCTGGTACTTTTGGGGTTTCTCAATTACTTCATTGTATCCACGGATTTTGTGTTTGTCATCCTGATACTGTTGATTATCCTGGAAAATAACACGATGGCGATTAGTTATCTGCTGGCAGTGGTGTTTGGTTTTTAAATACAAAATTACACATGAGTGATGTATGTTAGTGTTAATTACATTAATTTGCAGACAATATCTAAACCCAAGGCCAATACCGTTTGCTTGCGTATAAAAAAAATTGATTAAAAAAATCTGTTATGGCGATGCAGTTGATGATGAAGTTTTTGATTTTTAATTTTTAATTTTTAATTTTTATTTTTTAATTTTTAATTTTTAATTTTTAATTTTTAATTTTTAATTTTTAATTTTTAATTTTTAATTTTTAATTTTTAATTTTTAATTTTTAATTTTTAATTTTTAATTTTTAATTTTTAATTTTTAATTTTTAATTTTTAATTTTTAATTTTTAATTTTTAATTTTTAATTTTTAATTTTTAATTTTTAATTTTTAATTTTTAATTTTTAATTTTTAATTTTTAATTTTTAATTTTTAATTTTTAATTTTTAATTTTTAATTTTTAATTTTTAATTTTTAATTTTTAATTTTTTATTTTTAAATTATAAAAATCACAAAATTACAAAATTACAAAATTACAAAATTACAAAATTACAAAATTACAAAATTACAAAATTACAAAATTACAAAATTACAAAATTACAAAATTACAAAATTACAAAATTACAAAATTACTAAATTACAAAATTCCAAATTACAAAATTACAAAATTACAAAATTACAAAATTACAAAATTACAAAATTACACAATTACAAAATTACAAAATTACAAAATTACAAAATTCCAAATTACAAAATTACAAAATTACAAAATTACAAAATTACAAAATTACAAAATTATAAATATTGGCCTAGAACCTTCAACCAGTCTTAGAATTTCTTATCCCTCAGAAAATATTACAAAATGTTACACAGTGTTATTCCCACAAAATGAATAAAATATTGCTAAAATTTTCAACAACAGTCATTAAGTGACTGGGTTTAATCACTTGTTTAACAACAACAACCTCGTCAACTTTTGATATTTCTATTATCCTTCTCATAAGTAATCCTTACAAGATTTTCATGTGATTACAGCTAATGTTGCTTAATTGTCTATCGCACCTCCTTGAAATATGTAATAAATCTACATTAGTAAATGTATTACATAATATTTATTTAAATATCTAATTTACTCATAAATTAACATTATTCCATTAATTTTCTACATTTTAGCTAAGGGGGATGGTTTATTTGAATGGCTTATGATTAAAACGTATGCGATGCGTGTATGTGTGTGTGTGTGTGCGTTGGCACGTATACGTTAACATTCTTATAGCCGTTTAATCTAGATAGATATTCATGTTGTCTGCTTGCATGCACTAAACGCCCATTAGTTCCATTATTTATAACAATGAAAAGATAGAGAGAAAATGACAGCACACACACTCACACAATATACCAGTAAATCAGGCCATCGAATCGAAACGCTCTTATATGAATTTACACTACTCAAACAGGAAAAGTAGCGAACTTTCTGATATTTCCGTGTATTCCACAGAGTCGAATACAATTCTCCTTTGTCGAGGATATGTTTTTCCTAGCGCCCCTTTGTGACGCTAAGAATACAAATTCGGAAAAAAATCAATTATAAAAGTAAGAATTTCCAAAAATCCCTTATTAGCTGACGTTTACTCGAAAAGGGTAACAATCACCCCAAATTTCATCATTCTATCTACAGCCGGTCCGTTAATATTACCGGGGCGTGGTACCGCCCATTTCCTAGCGAGACGTCATTCTCCTTGTACCAGAAATGTCATCTTCATAATTCTAATGGTTCATGAGATATGACCGATTGAAACTTCGGTTTGTGTGGGCGGTGCCACGCCCCTTAGTCCAATTATGTTTTCGTTTAGCCTATGATAGAGGCTCTTTGGAAAGTACCACACACTGAAAATTTCATTACTAATGATCCACTTATTTCGAAAATATAATGATTTTTAAGAAGGGGCGTGACATCGCCCATTTTCCACAAACAAAGTACTTTTTATGTTCGACCAACATATGTATTAAATCTCGGCAACGTACCTATAATGGTTTATGAGATACAGCCATTTAAAATTTCGAGCTATATGGGACAGCGCCACGCCCCTTGTACCCCTTGCAGTCCGCATTTTCTTAAATCAAATTCTTAAATGATTATTCTTAAATGATGATTAATATCACCCAATGATTGATCACATTTTGAGTTATGTACACTGCAGTCGTTCTACTACTCTGTATTGCAACAACAAAACCTTTAATCTTCGGTTAGTAAGCTGACAATTTTACAAACCGAAATGTAAATAATACATTTACAACTTTGACATGTTTACACAAAAGTTCCCTACATCACACACCCCTACTCATGTGTACAAAACGCATACGTACCTCAAGTGCGCTTTTGTACACTTGTGTAAGTAATAACCACACACATACACACACTCACTTATGAATAGGTAGATAGGTACTTACCTTCTTGTATGCAGTGTACTTGAGATATTTATAATGTTTGTTGTCATATTTGATTTCCTCGGGCGTGAAAGTGAATTGTGAATTGATGTGATTGTAATGACGATTGTTATCATCCTTATCCTGTAATGTTTGTTGTCGTTGTTGTGTTATTGTCATGTTCAAGAGAGCGAAAGAATCATCATTCAGCAGATACAGTAACACCATAAAACAAACATACAAAATAACAACAAGTACACATACATGTGCAAGTGTAAATGTATATTGTATGGATATACGGATGAATGCATATGGGAACAGACAGACAGACAGACGGATAGATAGATGAATAAATGAATGTATGTGTAAAAGAACATGGATGGATTAGAGATAAACATGCCATAGTTGAACAACATTTTTGGCAGAACACAACAGACAACGCCGACAGGAAAGCAGCAGCATCCGCATTAGCAGCAGCAGCAGCATAAGCGAGACGAGACAACACACCACATACCGCACGGAAACATGATATAATGATCCAATGCACACATCACAGGAAAGGGAAACACAAACAGGCATAGAAACACACACATACACACGGAGAGAGAGAGAAAGAGAAGACACCACCAACAGGAAGAGCCAAAGCGCCGTCACATAATGAAATGAAAACAATAGAAAGAAGACAACAAACATATTTAAGAGATTAATATAAACAATGTACATTAAATTATATGCATAAATAGTATACGAATATAGAGTCAGTCATATACGACGAGGTCCGTATGGGCAATGAATGAATTATAAAGCATAATAATGCAACAATTAAAGAAAATATTGAATAAGAACATTATCTAGCAAAAAAATGGGAAATACTTAATTTTTTTTATTACTTTTTTATACAACTGTTCTTAATTTTGCATATTATCTAATTACATAGAACTTATGTTTAAAGACTTTCAATGATGCCGGAATAAATGGTTGGTTTTTTATTTTCCATTTTTGTAACAATCACGTATAACACAGTGTGACAGCCATAATCAGCGGAGGTTCTGACAATCGGGAAAAGTTATGTCGGTAAAAAAGTGGCGTTTCGCTAGGTCACATCTAGGAATCGAGATATATCGATTTGAAGTTAGTAAGTATCATATGAAGGACATCAGTATAGAATATGGGGCGAGAGCCTATATTGATCTGTAGTCTGCCGCACAGTGTAATTGGCGTCATGTTTTCATCTTATTTTTCAGTTTTGTATAGGAGCCCTTGGGCATCTCAAGCCGACTCACAACCTCCTTCGTGGTGGCACCTGGGCAACTTTGTTCGTGATATTTTTTATTATGAAAAGCGGCAGATAGTGAGCGACGAACCCTCATGGTTGGGCTAGCCACCCGCCTTCAGGTCCTTTAATGGTTATGAAAATACGAGAAAAAAATGTAAGAAACGGAACCCCCCAAATGTTGACGACCCCTGCAAACGTAATAAGAACCATGACTTAAGAATATGCCCCTGGAATGTCCGGACTCTCTATAGAGAAGGTGCCACTATCCGACGTATGGCGTATGTTCTCAAAAAATATATGTCTGACATCACCGCCATCCAGGAGATGAGATGGACAGGACAAGGATGCTCGCGACGTAAAAATTGCGACATCTATTATAGCTACCATGCCGAAAAGCAAAAATTTGGATGTGGATTTGTAGTTGGCAAGAGACTCAGACATTTTGTCACGCGGTTCAATCCTGTTAGAGATCGAATAGCCACAATTGGACGGAAGATAAAGACGATGAAATTAAGGATGCATTCTACGAGCGCCTAGAGGAAGCATACGACCGCTGCCCTGGTCACGATATTAAAATCGTTCTGCGAAATTTTAATGCAAAAATAGGGTGGGAAGATGTTCTTGGTCTATCGATCGGTAAATTCAGCCTCTATACGGACACGTCAGACAACGGGTTTAGGTTGGTTAGCTTCACAGCGGGAAAGAATATGGTAGTTGGTGGAACCACATTCCAGAACAATGATATCCACAAGAATACTTGGCTATCCCCCGATCAAAACACCAAAAATCAAATTGATAATGTGGTAATTAATGGAATGATTGCATCTAGTGTCATAGACGTGCGCGTGATCCGTGGTGCTAATATTACCTGGTTGCAGCCAAGGTGCGCCCAAGATTGAGCGGAGCGAAAAACGCACGGATCCAAACACAAAGAAAGCTGAACTCCACCAAGCTGCAAACCCCAGAGATTGCCACTGCCTACTCCAACCACCTCTCCCAACTTTTACGACACCACGCCTCTACTTCTGACGTTCCAGATACACAGTGGCAGCATATTGCGCAATCCATGGCAACCACCGCAACAACCGTGCTAGGATATAAAACACTGCGTTTAGACGAATCCTGGTACGTGGAAGAGTGTCGCATAGCGTCTGAGGAACAGGATACTGCTCATAGAACAACGCTACCGCCAATTAGCAGCTATTTAAGCGAAAAAACGTCACATGAATGAACGGGAGAACGAGGATATAGAGCGATGCAGGGATAGAGGTAAGGCCCGAAAATTTTACCAGAAAGTAAAAGTAACAGGCTACGGTAATCGGCTCTCCTACTGCAAGGACAATGATGGAAATCTGGTTATATGAAGAGAACACTTCCAGCAACTGCTGGTTCCAGAAGGCAGCGCACGTGTAGATATCACCCACCACGAAGTCAAGCAGAGGTAACAAGAGAAATATCCCTGCTGAAAAATAAACAAAACAGCCGGTGCTGCTGGACTTCCAGCAGAGCTCTTCAAGTCCGGTGGCAAGGAACAGATAACGAGCATGCACGAGCTCCTACGCACAGTTTGGCTTAATGAGTGCATGCCTGATGATTGGAACCTATGCGTAATGTGTCCTGAACTGAAAAAAGATGACCCAAGTATGTGCTCCAACTACCGCGGGATCAGGCTTTTACTTTATTTCCCTTTGCACCCCATGAATGAGGTATGGGATAGCTTCTCGCGTTGTTGTGAATTAACACGCTTTCTATTTTTAGATTCACAACTAACGGCACCTACTTGTTTATCGACGAATGCGAAGTTGCTGTCAACAACATTCGAGGGGAGCCGACAATGAAAGAAAATTTTATTTATATTTTTTCTTTTAAGATGACTGGAGCCAGGTTTGAACCTGCGATCTCCCGCATGGTAGTAACGTGTTCTAACCACTATGCCACGGCCGGTCCCAATCAGGCTTTTACCCATCGCATATAAGGTTCTGCCGATTGTGCTATGTGAATGACTAAAGCCAGTCTTATCCAACCTGATCCTGGAGAAGACCCAAGAGAAACAGATTGACACGTACCACTATAAACCTGCCTTCGACGTTATTTGAGTTTTTTTGTATTGTTATTCACTTTGGAATAACCAGAATCTCTCTTTGGAGGTCGGCAAGAAACATGGTAGTGAGTGAAACCAGATTTACGCATAAAGCTATCTTCAAGCCAATCTGGAAATCCCCTACACAAAATACAATAAACCAGATTGATCACGTGGTAATTGATGGAAGTCATGCCTCATAAGCGTTGCAGATATTGACTCGGATCACCACCTAGTTGCAGCCAAGTACTCGCTAAAAGGAAACTAGGCATCGCAAAGCTGCATACCACCGAGATAGCCGATGCCCACTCTAACCAAACTTTTTAATTACTTCAAGCAATCTCTCCTAATTATGATATTCCCTACACTCAGTGGCAGCATATTGCGAATTCTATGACCGCAACGACCGCCTGGTGCGATGAAGAATGTCTGATAAAATAAATGCTGCATACAAGGCAAAACTGCAGCCAAAGACAACTCGTGCGGTGAAGGAACGATATAATAAGAAGAGGCCGTTTTATCTCGGCTCTTCCGGCGGAAAAAGAAAGAAGACAGCCAGGATATCAAAAAGTACAGAGTTAGAGGTCAAGGTCGAACGTTCTATGAAAAGGTGATAAGCTAATGTTTTGGAACTTGAAACTCCACCGGTAAGGACAGAGATGGAAATCTTGTCACGGACACTTTGAGTGTGCTGCAAATATTGGGGCAAACTTTCGTTTCCTGATCGTTTCTGAAAGCAGCATAAGTGACGAAATCACGCAAATCATCGATGACGGAGTAAAGTGCACGGCTTAAAAACAATAAAGCTGCGGGAGTCAATGGACTCGGTGGAGTATTTTAAGGTCGGCGGCGATCAGTTGAAAAATTGCCAGAAGGAATACATGCCCAATGATTGGAATCTAAGTGCTATATGGTTAAGAAAGGCGATCCAAGTGTGTGTACCACCTATCGCAGCTTCAACCTTTTACTCATCGCGTACAAGGTCCTGTCGAGTGCTCTATGTGAAAGACCAGAAAGCCCATCATAGCGGGCCTTCTTTTACCTTATCAATGTGGTATTAGATCAGGCAAATAAACGATCGACAGGATGACATTGACCGATACGAAGTCTTCAGTGAAAATAAGCAAAAATCTGACATTATCTACCCAGTGAGTCTTTAGAAAATGCGATAGCCTGTCTTGCGATCTCTTTAAAATCTTGATGAAGATGATCATGCGAAAGGCTGCAGTAAACACGATTGGCACCATCTTTAACAAAAGTCACATGCATGCTCACGTATGCCGATGATATTGCGGAATGTAACTGCGGCCTTTTCAAGCATTAATAAGCAGTCGGCAGAAGTGGGTCTGCTCGTAAATGAGGAACAATCTATGTTATTTGTTTTAATGAACAAAGATTCTATTATCTACCCGAAGAAATTGTCGAACTACCGTAAAATCCACATAAATTCACTGTTTGGTTTGGTTTATGGGCTGAGGGATTATCAGCCCCTATTTCTTTGAAATTGAGCAAGAAAAGGAATGAACCTTCAATGGCGAACGCTAACACATTGTGTTAACGGACATTTTGTTGCCTAAAATTGAAGCTCCCGATTTTGGCCATATGTATTTAATTTTGGACGGACCGAATTCAATTACATACCACGCCTCTTTATGGGCGTTACACGGACGCCCTGCGTCGAACTCTGAATCGTTTAAAAGATGTCCGTCCTTCTGTCCCCGCGATTAGAGCCGTAGTTTAAGAGCTATCGAGCTGCCGGCTTTTATCCTCTAGGCGGAGGTTAAGTTCTAAGATAAGCTAGTTCGGACAAAAACTACTGCCATCTCCCTTACAAAGTCCTCCATTTTGGGGGTTTAAAACTCAGAAAACATGTAAACAATTTGACATTTCGGTAGAAACAAAAAAATCCTGAATAGAATAGATGTGATCGGCTGAAGGTAACGTCCACCCACCTCTTCCTACAAATTGTTGTAGTGACAAAACTAGTTTTATCCCTCATATTACATATGATCACGGTTATCTGAGCTCCGACATAGACGAAGATACATATCTTACTAGTTTTAATAGTCTTCGTTGATAAGCCAGTTACGATTTAAGATTACGACAATATTACTCGCATAATACGTGACATATCGCTGGTAATGCTGAAAAGAGTGATATAAAGTTGAAACTTTTGAATAGAGCACTTACTGCTTAGTCACGGTGGACATTTTTATTACATTATCTTTAAAAAGTAAATGCCAGATATTGTTCTTTCATGTCTAAATAAAAATACCGACATTTCATTCTATTTAAAGAGTTTTATTTAAAATTGGAAAATAAGCTTCAAAATGAATCACCCTTAATTCTAAGATACACTACCGACGGCAGCATCGTCGTTGATAGTCAACGTTTTTGATAACTGCAGACAAGATTTTAGCAATAAAATTATATATTTTTTGAGGTCTAAAAGTAAGAACGGCAATACGGATGTGATGAAGAATCAATTGTAAATCAATTTGTAAATCTTTTGGAACAACTCGTAATTTTGTAAAATGAAAGAATCATCGTTGAAATTATCAGTTTAACGAAAATTTTAGAACTTTGGCCAAAAGTTAATATATTTTCCGTCATCCTACAACTTTTTGTTACGATATTACCTCGTCCTCGTATGCAATAAATTTAACTCAGTGCTAAACTCACCCATACCTTCCGCCTTACGTCTGTGTAAACTTAACGTTAGTAAATACCAATCTCTCCTCTCTGCACATGAGTTGAGAGTAGTACTGTTACTGTTATGTTCTCTTTTACTTGTCTAGTAGTGTATAATTGTCATCGTTGCCATAGTTGTAATACGAATTAAAGTGTTTGTTCAGTGTCATTATTCATTATCAACATTGCACAAATATCCGTTCATGCTTTGGGTGTCGTTTTGTGTTGTTGTTGTTTGGTCTATGCCCACCTCCCCCCGATCCATTTCTTGTGATCCTTTGCATTGTCTCTCATGTCATTTCCAAGTGTCCTTTTCGAAAATTACATAACATGGAAAGTTAAGTGTCAGTGTCATGTATTGTACTGTTTATGTAGAAGTGTATTGTTTTATTGTTGTTGGTGTTGTTGTTGCTGTGGATGATGATAATGATAGTCCTGCTTGTCTCTGACCATGTCCATGTTGACTTGAGTTGTCCATTGTTATTCATTGTATGTTCGGTAATGTTGATGTTATTGTTTCTGCTGCTGGTGATCTGTGTTTAAAATCTACTTCCTTTCCCTCTCCCTCCCCTTCCCAAGTCGGTACAGTATATAAACAATTAGTCGATATCAGTTCATTCGTCTGTCTGTTGTTGAGTTTTTCATTCATGGCATAGCACAACAAAGTTGCTGTTGCTGTAACTGTTACTATTGTTGATGTTGCTGATGAGTTGTGTAGTCACAGTCATAGTGGTCGTTGCCATCATTTACTTACATCCATGATTGTATTGAATTCATTGTTGTTGCTGCTACTTATGATATTGTTGTTGCTGTTCTCTTTGTATTGTTGCTGTTGTTTTTCCTGTTGCTGTTGTTGCTCCATCATAGTCTTCTTGTATTTGGCATTAAAAGCATTCTGTCGTTCATTTATGCGCTGCAAACGCTTCTCATTGATATTATCTGTGTGTGTGTGTGTGGATGGAAAACAGAGACAAAGCAAACAAAGAAAAAGGTTAGGAAAATTCACAATTAAAAACAACTCTCATTTAATTACGCATTCACACAAAAAGTTAAAATTGCAAATGTTTTTTTTCTGTACAAATTGAATTAATTCAAATTATGTTAATTTCCTTTCAAACACCACCGAGGGAAATTTCTGTTGCTGTCGGAGGGGCTTGAGTCAAAAAAGGTCTTTGCGGATATTGTTGTTTGTTAATTAAAGTTTAAAGTTGTTATAAACATTAAGAGAGTAGGCTATCTTATCAAGATTTGAAGATGAAATTTAAAAAAGTTTTACAATTTTGTGGAATTGGTATAATAAGGATGTTGCCTGCCATAGTGACCCAGAGGAAATCAACTTATTTAAAGGAAAGAAGCGTCAGTAGATGAAACTATAAATCAGATGCGAATTAATATTTATCCTTTTACTTAAGTCCTTCCAGACACATTTCGTTACCCATTGGGCGTTTGAGGCATAGTCAGTAGACGGTTCACTGCTACTGTTCCCGCTATAAATACTTACTTACTTACTTAGCTGGTGCTTCTTTGCAATCTCAGTGGATTATATACCGCACGTAAATTATTATAAGCACCTCGATCTTCTGCGCTTCTTCTCCAGTTTGTCACACCGAGTTCTGTAAGGTTCTCAGTAACCTGGTCTTTCCAATGGAGTTTTGATCGAGTTCATTATCGAAGACTTTTCGAGTTGGAGCATTTTCGTCCATGCTTACAACATGACCTAGCCAACGCAACCGTTGCACCTTAATGCGTCTGACCACGTCAATGCCAGGATTCTGTACCATACGTTAAGACAGGTAGAACCAGTATCTGGTATAGCTGGAGTTTTGTACGTCGAGAGAGGGCTCTGTCATTGAATCGCTTGCTTAGTCCGTAGTAGCATTTATTTGCAAGCAGGATTCTTCTCCGGATTTCTAGGCTGACATTATTTGCTTTGTTGATGGCGAAGCCCAGGTAGACAAAATTATCTACAACCTCGAAAATATAGTTGTCAACGTTCACGCAGTTTCCCAAACGAGTAGATTCTTTGTTCGTTGAAACTAACAACTTCGTTTTGTCCTCGTTCACCGTTAGGCCCATTTTCGCTGATTCCTTCTGAATACCTGAGAAGGCTGCAGTCACATCCCGCAGTGACTGCAGTGATATCAACCTCATCAGCGTACGCGAGTAGCATGTGGCTTTTGTTGAATATAGTGCCACTCATGTTTACTGCAGCTTTTCTTATTATCATCTACATCACTATGTTGAAGAGATCACACGATATGCAGTCGCCTTGTTTTAGGCCTCGTCTGATAAAGAATGGCTCCGGAACTTCCTGGAAAATTCCGCAAAGACTTATCAGCTTCGCTGGAATACCAAACTCAGCCATGGCTTCGAGAAATTTCTGCCGTATCAGGCTTTCGAAGGCAATTTGTTTCTCTTGGGTCTTTTCCAATATTTGCCGAAGTGCGAATATCTGGTCAGTTGTTGATTTTCCAGTTCTAGAGCCACACTGATAAGGCCCCATCAGGTTGGATAACACCAGCTTTAGTTTTTCACATAGCACACTCGACAGGACCTTATATGCGATGGGTAAAAGGCTTATCCCGCGGTAGATGGAGCACACACTTGGATCACCATTTTTCAGCACAGGACAAAATACGCTTAAATTCCAATCGTCGGGCATGCACTCTTTAAGCCAAACCGTGCGCTGGAGCTGTTGCAGACCGTCGGCACCGGCTGCTTTGTTGTTTTTCAGCCGCGATTGCATTGCTCTTCTTACCTCGGCTTGACTTGGTGGTGGGCAATCTAAGCCGTCGTCGACAATTGGCGTGATAACTTCACGTGCGCTGCCTTCTGGAACCAGCAGTTGCATCCTGTTCCTCAGACGCTATGCGACATTCTTCATCGTACCAGGATTCGTCTGAGCGCCGCTTTTCATATCCTACCACGGTTGTTGCGGCGGTTGCCATGGAATGCGCAATATGCTGCCACTGAACGTCAGAAGTAGAGGCGTTGTGTCGTAAAAGTTGGGAGAGCTGGTCGGAGTAGGCAGTAGCTTTCTCTGGGGTTTGCAGCTTCGCGATGTCCAGCTTTCTTTGTGTTTGGTTACGTGCGTTTTTCGCTCTGCGCAATCTAGTGCGAACCTTGGCTGTAACCAGGTAATGATCCGAGCCAATATTAGCACCACGGATCACACGCACGTCCATGACACTAGATGCATGCCTGCCATCAATTACCACATGATCAATTTGATTTTTGGTGTTTTGATCGAGGGATAGCCAAGTTGCCTTGTGGATATCTTTGTGCTGGAATCTGGTTCCACTAACTACCATGTTCCTTCCCGCTGCGAAGCTAACCAGCCTAAACCCGTTGTCTGACGTGTCGGTATGCAGGCTGAATTTACCGATCGATGGACCAAGAACATCTTCCCTTCCTATTTTTGCTTTAAAGTCTCCCAGAAAACTTTTAATGTCGTGGCCAGGATAGCGGCCGTATGTTTCCTCTAGGCGCTCGTAAAATGCATCTTTAATCTCATCGTCTTTATCTTCCGTCGAGGCGTGTGCACAAATCAGCGTAATGTAAAAATATTTTGCCCGGATGCGAATAGTGGCTATTCGGTCATTTACAGGGTTAAACCGCGAGATCAGGTGTCGAAATCTCTTGCCGACTATGAAACCACATCCAAATTCGTGTCTTTCTGCATGGCAGCTGTAAAAGATGTCACAGTTCTTTCGTCGTGTGCATCCCTGTCCCGTCCATCTCATTTCCTGTATGGCGGTGATGTCAGCCTTGTATTTGTCGAGGACATCCGACAGTTGGATAGAGGTACCATCTCTGTAAAGAGTTCGGACATTCCAGGTGCATATCCTTAAATCATGGTCCTTATATCATTTGCGGGGGTCGTCAACATTTGGGGGGGTTCTTGTTTTATTTATTCTCCGTGTTTTCATAATAAATTTTGTTTAAGGAGAGTGGCTTATTAGGCCACCGCTCCCGATCCCAGTTTCTTGGGGCTGTCAAAGCCACTAAGCGAGCTTCAGTTACTTCTGTTACTTGCATCCTAAGACGCATCGTTGGTAGCATGCCGATAAGGTTACTCAACATTTCGCCGTCTAACTCTAGCTAACTTCTAAGCGGGTGCTTTAAAGATATTGCCCGGGGAATACTTGATCTAAGACCGGAAGTAGTTAGCTGCTTGGACAGTGCCACAAAGGAATCGCTTCTAGTCACTCCCAAGTAAGTGACTGTCAGTAACTTTCCACCTTTGGGCAAAGTCCCATTCCCCAATAAATACACTCACTGTTTTATTGCGAATTCCATATGCTTCCATATGCCCTGTTATTCATAACTCTTTCGAGATATTTTATGTTCGATGTACCTTTTGGGTTGTATTCAGGCCATGTCTTCCTGGTTTTCCTATAGGTTTCTTAATTTTTCCATCTTTCATCCACCTTGCAGTTGTTCTCAGCTGTATCCAGATATATACGTAATCAGAATTCTGTTATTCTTGGATAACTCGTTAAGAGATGTCCAAAGACACTGACCACTTTCGATTTTGTTTTGTGGGACTGCAGTGCGTTTACCGCCGCACAGTGGCACCGCCCCATACATTTCTTGTAAAAAAATAGAAGGAGTGGTCGTACAGCAATGAAATTTTGCAGAAATACTTCTCTAGGCTAAATTAAGAAATTTTGAAAAAATCTTTGAAAAGCGCTTACTGCCACACCCACCTTTCATATAACTGCACTTGCCAAAATTTTTATTTTTGGACATAGGTACGCGAAATTCGGGGCACTTCATAATTGAGTTTTTCTTATGAAAAAAAATTAAACATATTTGGGATGCCACGCCCACTTTAGATTTTACGCCCATTGAAAGTTGTATATTTTAGGTGTTTTTCTTCCCTGTCTAGAATCATATGAAAATTTCATATAAGTTAAGAAATGTTAAATTTTATTTAAAAGTTAAACATGTTTTGTCTCCATACAAAAGAAGAGAATATCTCCAACAACCTTCCTCGAAAGATATTAGCCTTAAAATACACCAAAAATATCGCACAAATACATGCATTAAAATCGATGTTACTAAAAGGGACGGTATATGGTGGTAAATTTATTTTTCTTAATTGAAAGTACAGACTCGGACCTTTCATTTTTTTATAGTTAGAGGGCAAAGCAAGGCAAAGCACATAAAGTTTTTTTCCATCAGAAAATGAAAAGATGATATTTTTAGTATAATTTTTGATAAATTATAATTATTAGTTTACTTTTCCAATTTCAATAATTTTTTTTTATAATAAAGTAAGTGCTATATTTTCATTAAAAAATAAAACAAAAGCCATAGATATAAACTTACACACAAAAAAAGTTCTTTATTTGGACAATAATTTTAATCTAATTTCATTGAATAAATTTCCGTTAACTTCTGGTAGTTTTTTTAACTACAAAATTTTACTTTACATAAAAACTTTGTTGAATTATTCTTATCCAAATATTCCTTTACAAAACCACATCATTAAAATTTTGAAATTGCATAGTTAAAAAACACTATTTTTTCCACAGAAATGCCACTGTGCGCCGTAAGACTGTCCCTGCATAGGATAATATTATTCTGTGATACTTTCCGCAAGTAAATGTCCGCTTGGAAAACGCTGCAGAAGTCTGGAATTCCATATTTTTATATTTTTATTTTTTTATATTTTTATATATTTTTATATTTTTATATTTTTATATTTTTATATTTTTATATTTTTATATTTTTATATTTTTATATTTTTATATTTTTATATTTTTATATTTTTATATTTTTATATTTTTATATTTTTATATTTTTATATTTTTATATTTTTATATTTTTATATTTTTATATTTTTATATTTTTATATTTTTATATTTTTATATTTTTATATTTTTATATTTTTATATTTTTATATTTTTATATTTTTATATTTTTATATTTTTATATTTTTATATTTTTATATTTTTATATTTTTATATTTTTATATTTTTATATTTTTATATTTTTATATTTTTATATTTTTATATTTTTATATTTTTATATTTTTATATTTTTATATTTTTATATTTTTATATTTTTATATTTTTATATTTTTATATTTTTATATTTTTATATTTTTATATTTTTATATTTTTATATTTTTATATTTTTATATTTTTATATTTTTATATTTATATATTTTTATATTTTTATATTTTTATATTTTTATATTTTTATATTTTTATATTTTTATATTTTTATATTTTTACTAGCGGACCCGGCGAACTTCGTCTCGCCCCAATTTTATGCCTTTAAATAAAATCAGTAAAGAATGTTTGATAAACAAAGTTTTTCGATTAGTTTTCCGCCGCAAAAACAAACAACGAAATTGGTTCTCCAAAACTCGAAAAGGAAACATTCAGCTGACCGCACGTAAAACAGGGAAATTCGAGATTAATGTCACATACTTCCAACGACTGGCCTTGCGATTTATTGATTGTCGTCGGGGAATTGGAATGGATGATCAGTTGGAATTATCTAATTCGTAAAATAAGGACTTCCTCTTCTTTGAATTTGTGGTTTATGATCGTCTGAAATCACATTTTTTTATCAGATTCTTAACCGACAACCGCGTACCGTTGCACAATTTCGGCTGATTCAGATTCCGCAATATGATTATGATCGATCCCACCTTTATCTGTAAATGATGCGGCATATTATGCGAGTGGAAAATTCGGTCGGATTGTTGGTCGCTTCATTCTCTACGGTCACGCTGTAAACAGATTTGTACGAATGCAGTTCTCAAGCGATTTAACTTTCTAATTTTAAATTCTAGCTATTGAAGTCTTCATTCTTCTCTGCTAGTAACATACTGCCGTTAATTAATCCAATCGAGGTTTTTATAAATTTGTGCAATGTCATGAGTTACTTTTCCAACGATGTGAACTGGAAAAATTGGCAGGGAATGATATCAATTCAGTCGAAACATCAAACGGAATTTGGCCATTGTCAAGCGCAAGTAGTTGTTTCGGGATTTCAGCAGAAGATGGGAGGTTCTGAAATGAGCCCCTAATTATTTGGTCAATTACAACTTTTTGACATTGACGACGTTTTCAAGCATGGTTTTAGTAAATGAGCAGCATTAGACATTTTGAGCAAAATCATAGCCCCACCAAATCGTTATAAATCCCCTCGTAAATCCTTTATCTTTCGGTCAGCTTAGCTCATCAGCTCATCTAGATTATAGTCTTGCTCCCGTTAAAATTCGCGATCAAATGCATCTTGCATCGAACGATTTGACACTGGCATTCCCAATGTCGACAGCAGATTGCCGCACATCCCGTCGGGTTCGACGGATTTTTTATTTATATATTATTTTTCTCGTTACCAACCAACATTTAACCGAAATTTTGTCAATAAAAAAAAAAATAATTTTTTGGACTTTTCCGGAGTTTTTCCCTAAGAATTTTCAATTTTTTCATTCGAAAAGCCATTCCGTAACAACTGCACACAAAATTCCATACAAAAAACCAATTTTCGATTTTTCCAAATTCCCGACTTTTTCGTAGGATTTTCCCAAAATTATCTTGCATAAAACCCTCATACCAATTACGAACAATTGAATAAAAATTGGGAAAAATGGGCCAGCCGTTCTCTCTTGATGAATTACTACACACTTTTTACACCGTTTTTATACATATAGATTTCACAATAAACCGAATTTTTCCAAGCAGCACAACGAATTTTTCACCTTTACGTCGTCTAAAATCATCAAATCAAGCGATACAATGAAAAATTTCGTTGAAAATATCCAAAATTTTCGAGTTTTTTCTAGAATTTTCCGAGTTTTCCACCACGAATTTTTCTATTTTTCCATTCGAAAAGTCATTTCGGAATGATTATCCGAAATTTTCACATTTACATCATTCAAAATTATCAAAACACAATAAAATGTAAAATTTCGTCGAAAAATAATTCAAATTTTTGGAATTTTTCCAACCAAAATTTTCTGTTTATTCAATCAGAAAGCCACTACGGAACAATTGCATACGAAAAGTTATACAAAAACTAAATTTGCGATGCAAATGTTGCTGAAAAAATCAAAATTTTTCGAATTTTTCCGGAATTTTCCGAGCTTTCCACCGAGAATTTTTCTATGTTTCCATTCGGAAAGTCATTTCGGAATATTTATCCAAAATTGTTCACTGTTACATCGTCCAAAATTATCAAATCATACGATAATATGCAAAATTTCGTCGAACAACGAACTCTAACTTTTTGAATTTTTCCGGAATTTTCTGAATTTTTCAACAAAAAATTTCCATTTTTTTATTCGAAAAGCCATTCTGTAACAATTGCACACAAAATTCCATACAAAAAGGCAATTTTCGATTTTTCCCATTTTCCGACTTTTCCGGAAGATTTTCCCAAATTTTTTTTTCACATAAACCTGCTCCTGGCGATAACGAACAACTAAAAAAAAGTTTGAGCAAAATCGGCCCAGCCGTTCTCAATTGATGAATTACTATACATTTTTGCCACCATTTTTATATATATAGATATTTTTATATTTTTTTATTTTTATATTTTTATATTTTTATATTTTTATATTTTTATATTTTTATATTTTTATTTTGTGATATTTTGGTGTAGATGAATGTTTTTACAGGTGTACTTTTGTTTCCCAATCCAATACCATAATTTATCTTGGTACTCTTAAGGATAAACAAAAATCTAATTTCTTATTAAATTATTAATGAGTTTATAGAACTGTTGTGCTTGATGCCTAACCAGCGCCATCGCTTCGCTTAAATTTCTGCGTCAATTGTTGTTGCTGATACTGCCCCTTTTGTTTCGGCGGTTCTAGTTTAATTGTCTCCCTGCTGCCACTACAATCGATATATTCAATTTCCTTTCACTTCCGTTTCCTCTCCACAGGAGATGTTGTGGTGCTGTCGGTTTTGTAGTGGTAGTGTCGATGTAAGTACCCTTAACCGCGCTCTTACTCTCCCACTCTCTTGGTGTTTGTTTATTTAATGGTTTTTTATGTTTTGCTTAATGGATTTTTTTTAATTGAATAGTTTTTACCAGATTTTTTTTCTTATACTTTTGTTTTTATTGTTGCTGTTCGTCGTCATTCGTTCCTATCCCTCGCCTTAGCTATTGGACAAGGTTCGGTTGGTTTTTATTGTTTTTTGTTGCTATTGGCGTTTTGAAATCTGCTTTGTTTGTCCTTCTTTATATAATGGTTAAAAGCGAGAGGGATACCAAGTGCCAGCTATAATTTTAATTTTGTTGTTTGTGAAATTTGAGCAACTTTGCCTTAATTGTTGGCGAATTTTAAATGTTTCGAACATTTTGTGTTAAGGAAATGCTCTGTTATTTGTTTATTTTTCTGCCTTTGCGGGTGTTTGTCCTTTAATACGGACATTGTTATTATAAATTACAGCGTAAGTAAAGGAGATGCGTTTTATTATCCCCTCCTTTTATTTTACATTTGACCAATAGCCCATATTTTAATGCAAACTTTTGCAATATTCACATATTCATCGGCAATGCAAATGGCCTCTTTTTCTCCGAATACATATGAATGGCTGAGGTCACAACCACATTTTACTAGCAGATATTATCCATGGAAAGAGGTCATTTCCATTTGGCGGGCAGTGGTAGAGAATCGCAAAGGGACTAGTCGATTACAAAAGTGCTCTGCAAACAATTAAGTGGCAGCGTTTGCAATTCGCCTTTGCGCTACTGAGCACCATAATTTTTTTTTTAATAATACTGAAAAGGACCCTTTACCTCTATTAAGGCTACAAAGAGCATTGAAATGTTTAGATTGTACATTATTGCAGTCTTTTGATCTTATCATCATCACCATTGTCTGCATCAGTGTCGATTTGGCACGCAAACATAGCTCTTTATAATAAGGCCAATTATAAGAAATCCGCAAGGATATTAGAGAAATCAATTTCCAAGGTTAAGTTTCTTTTAAACCAACAGCGTTAGATAAAATCAATTATCTTGTATAGTAATACGTAGTAATGTAAAACCTTAACTCCACAACCACCCAAAATTTCTTTGAATCAAATTGGAATGTGAATCGTTTTTTGGATACGAAGTCGTGAGTGGGAACATTAAATTGCGTATTTTATAGGCTTTCACACAAAGCTAGCAACATTAGTTTGCCCCCCGCATAAACATTTCTATCGCAATTGCCATCAAAAAGTAATTTAAACTGCCATTAAATGGAGAGGTGTTGATACCAAAAAGAATGGTCTCTGCTAGACTTTCAAAGGAGGC
Source organism: Muscina levida (assembly GCA_964034835.1). Classification (NCBI taxonomy): domain Eukaryota; kingdom Metazoa; phylum Arthropoda; class Insecta; order Diptera; family Muscidae; genus Muscina; species Muscina levida. Next base: position 100,092,251 of record OZ035880.1, read on the forward strand.
CACAAAATAACATGGAAATTACAACGAAGGACTTTAAAGTGAATGGGAATAATATATTTTATTGCTTGACAATAAATTAAAATTAAAATTTGAATTGAAATACTTGGGTGTCTGACAATAAAACGGAGTGCCATAAATGTCGCACAGTGCTTTGACCAAGCGATTTTGTGAAATTAAAAAAAATTGGTCGACAGTATATAGTTTAATCTGTTAAATATTTTTACTGAATCACAGAAAATATCAATCAGAGAAATAAAGTAAACTTTAATTTTTGTATCCAAAAAGTACTTTTGTTGCACCACAAAGTACTATAATTGTAACAAGTTCTTTTATTATAACAAAAATTGTTTTTTATTAAACCAATACCTACTTCTACTGTACCGAAAAGTACTTTTGTTGTACCAAAAAGTACCTGTTTTTGTACCAAAAAGTACTTTTCTTGTACCAAAATAACCGTAAATGTACTTAAAAGTACTTATGTTGTACCAAAAAGTACATTTGTTCTATCAAAAATTATCGTAAATGTATTTAAAAATACTTTTGTTTTACGAAAAAGTACTTTTTATTCTACCAAAAAGTAATTTTCTTGAATCAAAAATTACTTTTCTTTTCACCAAAAAGTACTTTTATTGTACCAAAAAGTACTTTTCTTGTGTCAGAAATTACTATAAATGTAGTTGAAAATACCCTTTTTTTACCAAAAAGTACTTTTGTTGCATTAAAATTTTTTTTGTATCAAAAATTACCGTTAGTGTACAAAAAAGTACTTTTGTTACACCAAAAATTACTAATGTTGTACCAAGACTTATTTTTTTGTACTAAAAGTAATTGTTGTACCAAAAAGTACTTTTGCTGTATCTAAAATTATCGTAACTGTACTTGAAAATATTTTTGTTTTACAAAAAAGCACTTTTGTTTTACAAAAAAGTACATTTGTTTTACAAAAAAGTACATTTGTTGCACAAAAAAGTACTTTTATGTGTCTAAAATTACTTAAAAGAACTTTTGTTTTACCAAAAAGACCTTTTATTGTAACAAAAAGTACTTCTGCTGTACCAAAAAGGAATTTTGTTGTATCAAAAAGTACTTTTGTTGTACAAAAAAGGAGTTATAATGTACCTTTAACTACTACTTCTTCTTGGTACACTTACTTTTGCTGCATCAAAAATTATCGTCAATGTACTGGGAATTACTTTTGTTTTACCAAAAAGTACTTATGTTGTAGTAAAATGTGTTTTTGTTGTATCAAAAATTACTTTTGTTAGAACAAAAAGTACTTTTGTTGTACCGAAAACTACTTTTGTTGTACCAAAAAGTCCTTTTTTGTACCAAAAAATACTTTTGTACCAAAATTAAAGTAAAAGTACTTAAAAGTACTAATGTTTTACCAAAAAGAACTTATGTTGTACTAAAATGTACTTTTGTTGTATCAAAAATTACTTTTGTTGCACCAAAAAGTACTTTTGTTGTACCAAAAACTACTTTTGTACCAAATTTAAAGTAAATGTACTTAAAAGTACTTATGTTGTAACAAAAAGTACTTTTGTTGTATCAAAAAGTACTATTGTTGTACCAAAAAGTACTTTTTTTGTACAAAAAACATTTTTGTACTAAAATTAACGTAAATGTTTAAAATTCTACCAAAAAGTACTTTTTTGTGTCAAAAATTACTTCAAAGTGCTATTATTTAATGAAGAAGTACTTTTATTGTACCAAAAATTATTGTAAATGTACTTAAATTTACTTTTGTTGAACTAAAAAGTACTTTTGTGGTTTCAAAATTGTTTAAAATACTTTTGTTTTACCAAAAAGTATTTTTGTTGCAATAAAAATTACTTTTTTTGTATCAAAAATTACCGTTAATGTACATAAAAGTACTTTTGTTATCCCAAAACTTACTTTTGTTGTACCAAAACGTAATTCTTTGTACTAAAAGGACTTTTCTTGTACCAGAAATTACTTTTTTTGTATTAAAAATTATCCTAAAAATTAAAAATTATCCTAAATTGTTTTACCCAAAAGTACTTTTTTTGTACCAATAAGTACTTTTCTTGTATCAAAAATTACCGTAAATATACTTAAAATTACTTTTGTTTTACCAAAAAAACGCTTATGTTGTACGAAAAGTACTTTTACTACACTGAAAGTACTTTTTTTGTACCAAAATAACCGTAAATGTACCTAAAAGTACTTATGTTATACCCAAAAATACTTTTGCTGAATCGGAAATTATTGGAAGTGTACTTAAATTTACTTTTGTTTTACCAAAAAGTATTTTTTCAAAAATTAATTAAAAGTACCTATGTTGTACCAAAAAGTACTTTTTTTTGTATCAAAAATTATCGTAAATGTACCTTCAAGTATATTTTTATGTTGTACCAGAAAGTCATTTTTTATATCAAAAAGTACTTTTTTTGTACCAAAAACTACCGTAGATGTACTAAAAAGTATTTTTGTTGTACCTAAGAGTATTTTTATTGTATCAAAAACTACCGTTAATGTACTTAAAAGTACTTTCGTTATACCAAGTAGTACTTTTATTGTAGAAAACAGTACTTAGGTTGTACCAAAAAGTACTGTTGTTTTACCTACAGGTACTTTTTTTTTCCAAAATTTAATTTTTTTCTTTCAAAAAGTCCTCTATTGGTATATAAAGTACTTTGTTTTTGTATCAAAAAGACCTTTTGTTGTATCAAAAGGTACTTTTATTGTATCAAAAAGTTCTTTTATTGCACCAAAAAGTACTTTTGTTGTTTCAAAACCACTTTAAATGTACTAAAAAGTCTTTTTAAGTACCTTTGTTATATCAAAAAATACTCTAATAGTACCAAAAAAGTACTTTAGTGGTATCAAAATGTACTTAAATTGTACCAAAATAGTACTTTTATGGTTTCAAGAATTACTTTTAATCTACTAAAAAGTCTTTTTATTTTAACAATAAGTACTTTTATTGGTCCAACAAGTAATTTGTTGTTGTTTTGGTACAATAATGTATTCCTATGTCAGCAATGTTTTTTGTCACTTAACCCACATTTCATTAGCTGGCAGTAAAAACTGGTACACTTCACATCTTTTGAGTGTACGTTTATCTAAATAAACGCTAATGGCTAAGGTTAGTTGCAAACCACATTCTCTAATAAACTCGCCTTCCTTCTGGCAGTCCTTAATATAAATAGACTATCTTATCTGTATCCTATTCACTATCTTAAGCGGTTAAACCCACTTAACCCTCTTTCTAATTGATATGGAAATTTCTATCCCCACTTATATACCTCTAGCCATATGCTATCCCAGTCCTTTCGTACCTTACTAACACATTGGATGATTATCTCTGCATATTCTATCCCTCACAATCTAATGAACTCCATCAGAATTCATATCGCCCCATATACCAACAGCCAAAATGCCAATGATTTACCAATTCATTATAACCAAGACTCCACTTCATTTTCTAGGATCTCAAGATAATACTCACACAGTGTTGATATAATTGAGTGGGGGTAGGGGACAAGGGTAGCGGGTGTAGTCTATCGGTGATGTTTGATAATGCTGGTACACATATATAGATAACTTCAAATACACGTTCATATGTTTACCCATACACGCACACATACAGTATTTCTCACTCATTTCAAAATGATAGACATGATATGGGAAAGGACACTTACCCTTGCACGGACAGAATCCTTTACAGGCGATCCTTACGCTTGTCGAGTGTATGCAATTGTGGTAATCCAATCTGCATAACGATGAATATGTTCTATTGTCGCTGCCACATAGGAATGTGGGTTTAGCTACGGGACATGGTTTGCAATTGCTATAGTTTCAATCCAGAGGTTGCATACACAGGCACAGACAAACGCGCGCAGCAGGAACGGATACCGGTATGACATTACACACGGACATCAATGATAGTGGAGCGCATTGGTTTGCGCAGAGAAAGTTGTTGAGTATTGGAAAATGTAATTATGTTGGCACGAACGACACACACACACACAGCGGGAGAAAGTGAAAAGAGTAAAAGAGATAGAAAAATAGTTGTAAATTTAATTAGTTTTTTATGTAAATGTTTTACTATAATATTATCTAAGGTTAGTTGGCTGTTTCTCTCTATGTACGTGTATGTGGTTTAGTTTGTATAGGTATGCTTAGTATATGTGTGTGTGAGTTGTGAAGTACACTCAGAGACTAAAATTGTTATGAACTAGATGATGGATTGAATCTTTACAAATAATATAGTGTAACTGTTTTTTTTTTTGAGATTTTTATAACGAGCAACAATTTTCCTTGAGAAATAATGATTCATTTTTATTTATACAAAATTTTCTTTTCTTTCAGATTTTCAGGAGATAACGTAAGGTATGTGATTATTTCTTTTTCTTATATTTTTATGATATGAGGATTTATTCCATTGCTAAAAACTATAAAAGACGGAAAAATTCTTGTTAAAGGATCTTAAACTATAATAAAAGGTAAAATAGACAAATTGTTTATATCGCATATTTCAGCATATTTGCATTTATTTTATGATTACTTTGTCATTTTTTATATTTTAGAGTTAAATTTGTATACACTGTCATGCCACAAGAACTCTAATAGGTGATCGTGTTTTAACTACATACTTAACCTTATTACAAATACGCTCCAATGTTGTTTGGCCCACAACCAGTTTGTAATCATGTCAGGTTCATATTCGGTATTGTAGCGATAAACGCATTTAAATTGCCGTAAAATAGAAGTATTATATTATTGTTTTGGTTTAAATATTTTGAAATATTGCTGTGTGTATTTTGGATACGCGGAGCCTCATCAAGGAAAAATTTTGGTCCCACATGGATAAAAAATTTACAAATTGTATTACGTCATATACATTTCTATATTCTTATACTAGCATACTGGGCATAGTGATAACAGTTCAGAATACATTGCATTCGCATCCAACACAAAAACAGACACAAGCTCAGACAGAGAAACAACCCAGTAGGAAGTATCGTAATACACGACATTTTCGCCAACGCTGTCCTCAAGACATTGACATTGAAATTGATGTACTTGTCGTCAAAACACTCGGTTGACGATAAGCTGACCGAGGAAATACTACTGTTGTCGTACATCAAACACAATCAACAAGATCTAAGAGAAAATGTGTTGATATGGGAACAACAAAATTCAATGTAACGGGACAATACTTAGGTGGCACTTCTTTTCAGTCCCATTGGATTATATGCCGCACGTAGAAAAATATTATAAGCGCCTCGACCTTCTGCGCTTCTTCTACAGTTAGTCACACCAAGTTCTGTTAGGTTCTTAGTAACCTGGTCTTTCCAATGGAGTTTTGGTCGCCCTCTTCTGCGCCGTCCATCGAGTTCATTGTCGAAGACTTTTCGAGCTGGAGCATTTTCGTCCATGCGTACAACATGACCTAGCCAACTCAACCGCTGCACCTTAATGCGTTTGAACACGTCAATGTCAGTGTACAGCTCGTACAGCTCATGACTCTCCGTTAACGATGATGGGCCCATATATTTTACGGAGCATTTTTCTCTCAAATACTGCCAGAACCGATTCATCCGCTTGTGTCATTTGTTGATGGCGGAGCCCAGGTAGACAAATTTATCTACCACCTCGAAATTATAGTTGTCAACGTTAACGCAGTTTCCCAAACGGGTAGATTCTTTGTTCGTTGAAACTAATAGGTTCGTTTTGTCCTAGTTCACCATTAGACCCATTTTCGCTGATTCCTTCTGTCTACCTGAGAAGGCTGCAGTCACATCCCGCAGTTTTCGACCGATGATGTCTACGTCATCAGAGTACGCGAGTAGCATTTGATTCTTGTTGAATATCGTGCCACTCATGTTTACTGCAGCTTTCCTCATTATCATCTCCATCACTATGTTGAAGAGGCCACACAATAGGACGTCGCCTTGTTATAGGCCTTGTCTGGCATAGAATGGCTCCGTAAGGTCCTTGCCAATCTTCACTGAAGACTTCCTGACAGTCAGCGTCATTCTGCAAAGGCGTATCAGCTTCGCTGGAATACCAAACTCAGCCGTGGCTTCGATTAATTTCTGCCGTATCGGGCTGTCGAAGGCAGAAAAGCTGGTACGTGTCGATCTGTTTCTCTTGGGTCTTTTCCAGGATTTGCCAAGGTGTGAATATCTGTTTAGTTGTTGATTTACCAGGTTGGATAGCACCAGCTTTAGTCTTTCACATATCACACTCGACAGGACCTTATATGCGATGGGTTAAAGTTGATCCCGCGGTAGTTGGAGCACACACTTTGGTCACCTTTTTTCAGCATAGTCCATAATACGCTTAGATTCCAACTCTTTAAGCCAAACCGTGCTTAGGAGTTGATACATGCTCGTTATCAGCTCCTTGAAGAGCTCTGCCGGAAGTCCGTCGGCACCGGGTGCTTTATTATTTTTCAGCCGCGATATTGCTGTTCTTACCTCGGCTGGACTTGGTGGTGGGCAATCTAAGCCGTCGTCGACAATTGGCGTGATACCTTCACCCTACGTAGGAGTTGATGCATTATCGTTATCAGCTCCTCACCACCGGACTTGAAAAGCTCTGCCGGAAGTCCGTAGGCACAGGCAGCTTTATTATTTCTCAGCCGCAATATTTCTCTTCTTACCTCGGCGTGGCTTGATACCTTCACGTGCGCTGCCTTCTGGAACCAGCAGTCCATATATGCAGCACACTCTGCGTATCTGAGACCAGTTTTCCATCCTTGTCCTTACAGGAGGGGAGCCCGTAGCCTTTTGTTTTTACTTTCTGGTAAAATTTTCGGGCCTCACCTCTATTCCTGTATAGCTCTATATCCTCGTTCTACCGTTCCTTGATCTAACTGTTTTTTTTCCGCTTAAATATCTGTTTTGCCTGTTTTACAGTCTCATTGTGCCATTCCGTAACAGCACCGGTTGCAATTAGCTGTTGCGTTGCCCTATAATCAGCTTCCTGTTCCTCAGACTCTAAGCGACATTCTTCATCGTACAAGGATTCGTCTGAGCACCGAAGTTGCGGCGGTTGCCTTGAAATGTGCAATATGCTGCCACTGTGTATCGGGAACGTCAGAAGTAGAAGCGTTGTGTCGTAGAAGCTGGGAGAGCAGGTTGTAATAGGCAGTGGCTATCTCTGGAGTTTGCAGCTTCGCGATGTCGAGCTTTCTTTGAGTTTGGTTACGTGCGTTTCTCGCTCTGCTCAATCTTGTGCGCGACTTGGCTGCAACCAGGTAATGATCCGAGCCAATATTAGCACCACCAATCACACGCACGTCTATGACACTAGAGGCATGCCTGCTATCAATTTTATTTTTAATGTGTTTAGATCAGGGGATTGCCAAATTGCCTTGTGGATATCTTTGTGCTTGAATCTGGTTCCACTCACTACCATGTTCCTTCCCGCTGCGAAGCTAACCAGCCTAAACCCGTTGTCTGATGTGTCGGTAGGCAGGCTGAATTTACCGATCGATGGACCAAGAACATCTTCCCTTCCTATTTTAGCATTAAAGTCTCCCAGAACAATTTTAATGTCGTGGCCAGGGCAGCGGTCATATGTTTCCTCTAGGCACTCGTAAAATGCATCTTTAATCTCATCGTCTTTATCTTTCGTCGGGGCATAAGCACAAATCAGCGTGATGTCGAAATGTTTCGCCCTGATGCCGATAGCGGCTTTTCGATCACTAACAGAATTGAATCGCTAGACAAGATGTCTGAGTCTCTCGCCAACTACAAATCCACATCCAAATTCGTGCTATTGGCATGGCAGCTGTAATAGATTTTGGAATTTTTACGTCGCTAGCATCCTTGTATTTATATTTTTAAGGACATCCGCCAGTCGGATAGTGGCACCTTTTCTATAGAGAGTCCGGACGTGCATATCTTTAAATCATGGTCCTTATTTCGTTTGGAGGTGTCGTCAACATTTGGGGGGTTCCGTTTGTTACTGTTTCTTTTATGCTTCATTTACTTTTTTTTTCTTTTAACGAGACAATAACGACATGAAATTGAAGATAGGAAAGAGAACGTAAAAAATTTTCAATTTCAGTGACTTGTCGCTTATGTAGACATCACTGACAATTTAACCGACGTAATCACCCATCAGGTCGTGCATGACAAAGCGGACACTTGTATGGAAATTTCATCGACAATTTGTATGGACGGTTCCCTACGTGTCATTAACGATTTACTATGGTCAGGCGCATATCCTTGAGGATGTCTTCCTACGGGGAATATTCAAGGATTGTTTAGAGAGCTGGACTTAAGACTAGATGCATGACCGTAGTAAATCGTTGACATCACATAGGGGACCGCCCATGCGAATCGTCGACGAAATTGTTCTACATTCTTGCACACTCATCTTACAGGTAGGGATCCTTGGTCCTAAACCTTTGCTCTTTACATTTTGATAGAACTTTGGGTCTTTACCTCTATCTCTGCAATTTTCGATATCCTGGCTCTCTCTTTTCTTCCATTGAACCTTTTTTTATTTAAAGGGAAGTTTTATCTCCCTTCTCTTTTCAATATATCGTTTCGTCATCGCACGTGCTACAATTGGCTGCTGTTGTCGGCATCCTTTAGATCAGACATTACGCAACATTCTTGATTGTACCAAGGCTTGTCTGAGCGTAGTATTTTATAGAACTCTCAAAATGCTGCCACTGTGTGTCGAAAATTTCAGAATTAAGGGTGTTATTTTGATGTAACTCAGAGAGTTGGTTGGAGTGGGTATGCAGTTATGCGATGTCTATCTTCCTTTGCGTTTTAGCACTACTAAAAATAATGCCTTTACGGACGTATTGTTGTGTAGACTGTATTTTCCAACTGTTAAACAAGTTTGATATCATTTGCAGGTCAGCGGTCATATATTTACTTCAGACGCTCATAAAATGCATCTTTAATGACCTCGTCTTTGTCTTTCGTGGGGGCGTGTACCCAAAGTAGCGTGATGTAAAAATATTTCGCACTAATGCGGATCTCAGGCAGGGCGATAGCCTGTCCTGTACACTATTTAATAAAGTTATGGAGAAGGTGATGAGAAAGGCTGGTGTCAACATGTCTGGCACCATATTCCACAAAAGCCACATGCCTCTAGCCTACGCCGATGATATAGACATCATTGGCCGAAATCTGCGGAATGTTACTGCAGTTTTCTTATCATTGGAAAAGGAGTCAGCAAAAATGTGTTTAGCGGTCAACGAGGACAATATAAAAATAATGATTTCGACGAACAAAGAGTCCTCTCGATGGGGACGCAGCGTCAACGTTGAAAATTATTGTTTTGAGGTAGTAGATGATGTATTACTTGTTGTTTTTACTTCGACCTTTCTCCAAATTTTAATTTTATCTTATTATCAATAATTCAAGCTCGAGGTCAGGGTTTTGTAAATTAATTTTATTCAATATTTCGACTCTCTTTAAGAGTCATCTTCAGGAATTCTGTAAATTTAACAATAAAAACATATAAACATCATACAGATAAACAGTACATAAGCACAATACAAATTCACTTACAAAATGTTTATGAACAAAACAAACAATGAGTACCAGTTACTTGACTTTCGTCGTCGTCATCTCTTCTAATACTAACTTATCCTAATCTTTGTTTTGTTTTGTATTTTCCTATCAGATGTCTATAGCTGACGGCGGCCTGTTCGACGTCGCCTTTGTAGTTCATGCATGTTGTTGTTGTAGTCTTGAGAATGCGGAGCATTTCCAAAGTCAGTCTCTTACTGTAGTTGCTCTCACTTTGCAACACTGCCACTCTCTCAAGATCTGGGTAATGCATTTCATTGGCACAGTGGGTGGATAGTGCAGTTTTTTGTGTGACATTATTTGACCGTAATTTAATGTGAGATTTATGGCCAGCTATACGTGTTTTTAATTTGTTCTTGGTTGTTCCGATGTAAACCATATCACATTTTACACTTCCATTACCATTGCACTTGATTTCATATATTACGTTGGACTTTTCGTAGCATTTTGTCTTCGGTTTCAGTTTTGTAAATATATTTTGCAATGTGTTATTGGGTTTTGGAGCTATTTTATAGTTCATTCGGTCTATGCAACAAGATTTCTCAAATCTTTCAGATAAATTGGGCACGTATATGACCGATTTGAACTGTGAGGGTGGTTGTGGTGAATTATTTCGTATGTCCATTGCGTTGCCGATAAGTTTGTTAATTGTTCTTGCAGGGAAGCTGTTTTGGCGTAATATGTGTCTGATTTTCCTTATGTTTGCTTCATGAAATACAGTGTCGCTTATTGTTAGTACTCTCTTTATAAAATTTTTAGCCGTATTAAATATCATTCTCTTCGGGTGATCCGAGTAGAAATTTATCAGCCTGCCAGACGCTGTCGAGACTGCCATACTTGGATACCATACTGATCAGATCCGAAGACAAGATAATGGTAGACTAGTACCAGAAACCGACAGCTGTATGGCGGTGATGTCAGCCTTATATTTGAATCATATCTGTAGAGAGTTCAGATATTGCAGGTACGTATTCTTAAATCATGTTTCTTTGTAACGTTTGCAGGGGTCGTCAACATTTGGGTGGGTTGTTGTTTTTTATTTTCTTTTCGTTGCATGTTTACAATAGTTTTTTTTAAGTGGCTTTTTGGCCACCGCGCCCTATCCTAGTTTCTTGAGACTGCCAAAGCCACAAAGAGAACCTTTGTGTTGAGCTGCAGTAACTTCTGTTAACTACTTCCTAAGACGCAGCGTTAGAAGCATGCCATTAAGTTTGCTTAACATAGCGCCTTCTCACACTTGCTATCGCTCGGGAAACACGTGATTTATCGGACGTTGTAATCTGCTTGGGAACTTCCAAAGAGAGATTATTGTTATTCCAAATTAGAAAATGATCCATCCCCCAAATTATTTCCCTACCCTCGTATAATCGTGTATAATCGTAATCGAATTCCTTCCAGCTATGATTTCCACTTCATTTGGTCGTAATATATAAATTAAATATAATTTATTGTTATCATTAATACGTAGATAGCAAAAAAAAAAAAAAAAAACACAAACGCGAATCATAATTTCATAATTAAAATAATATTAGTTTAATGCCTGCCCATTATGCCAATTTCCCAGCAAACACAAATGGCCGGCAAAAAAACAGCTATCATTAGAATTAAGTCATAAAATTTTTCGAATATATATTATATTGTCAAATGCTAATGGGCACATCAAACACACAAGCCTGGTTGCAGTTTCACAGAATGTATAGTCCCTTCCCCCAAAATAAAATATTAGTTTATAAAATTCTGTTTATTTCGACATCAGTGAATTTATTATATAAATTATTAGTGTTCGTTTCGTGGGAATTGTTTGGATTAGTTTTTGCACTAAAGTTTCATTTGCATTTTCATTAGAATGTTCGTTGTGAGTGATAGAGAAGGCGGAGAGAGGTGGTTCGTCCGGCGGGGGTGAATGTTGATACTTGAGCTGGAAAAGCTTTGTTTATAGCTCACCTGATAAATTTCAGTGTTAATTTTTAAATTTATGTGAATATTTTTGAGTTTTTCTATCAACGTTTGTTGTTATATTATTATTAGTATTGCTGATGTTATGGTTGTTGTTGTTGTTGTTGATGTTACTGCTGCTTCTGCTGCTGCTCCAGTCGCATTGTGTTTACGCCCAAACCCTTTTTTAGTAAGCATACATGAATTTTTAATATTAACTGTAGCGAGAGCTTTTACTCTCATACTCATTATAAACTCTAACAATATTCTAGCAGTATGTTTGCCTGGAAGACGAACCGCCTTCTAAATACTTGGCTATCAAGTATTGAGTCAGTACCAAAGAAGTAAGCGAACATAACTCACCCATAAACGTATAGTTCTCGCTATAAAGCAACATTTTTGAAATATAAATCCATACCCGCTATACTACCCTAAGGTGATCCAAAAAATATATTAAATATTGCGAATTATCAAACCTACAAATCAATTGTGTTTTCTTTATTTTATCCCATATTTCTCCCGCGAACTCTTGCCGAGTCTCCAATCCCCCCAGCGCCACATATACATTTTTTGGTCCATCGAACCGGAGCGACAAGAGTTCTATCAATTAAAGAAAACATCCATATTTGCAGGTGATAATATTTTGCCACACAAACCCGCCTAGAACGGATCGTATTATTTGCTGCATTATTGCCGATTTAAAGAGAAGGTATCTGGTACCCCGTTAAAGGTATGTTTAAATTCATATTTTCTTGTAACATCGTCTTATAGTACCTCGAATAACCCAACCAAAAAAAAAAAAACTAAAATAAATACTTCAAAAAAAAGTGAGTGACCCGGTATCTCCATAACGGTAATTTTGAGGTTTGGTCGTCATCAAAAACAAATATTTCATCTTAACAAGAAACGAAATCCACAAATTAGTACTTACCAATTCTCTCAACCGGTTAACAGTTTTAAGATATACTAGTCAACTCAAAGTCTTATCTCTGTTAACTTCTTTTGTACTCTTATATACACAACATTAACATTTATTGTAATTCTCTGCGCGAGGTTTGATCATCAGTTACAACATTATTACATGTTATTCTCACTGTAATCAGTTCTATGCTGTTAACATTATTTCCAATAACAAGAGATTAACATTGGTTTGCTTTAACATATTGCATGTCATTTGTGTGTTTGATAGTCTAATATATTTTGCGGTAAGTGGTTGGAAGCGAGACATATCTCTTGCAATAACATATCACACAGTCGAAGAGATTATCTACTACTCTTTCGTGTTGACACTACATAAGAGAAAGCTAGCTTATAACGCGTATAGAAAGAGAAAATCTATTACCAGTTCGATCAGAATCAACATAATTACCATAAAGAGCGAAGAGATAAGCAAACACATCAAGCTCTGTAGAATAATTAGTTTTTGAAATTAAGAGAGTGATATGTGATATTTGTGGCTAATATTTGCACACAACCTCAACTACTACCATATAAATGTGACTACACATAGATAGATGAGTAGAAAATCTGAAACATCTGGATACAATTTGAGAAATCGTCTACGAATAAATAAAAAGTTGATTTTATACGATATTGCTCGGAATATATTTCTAATTACACCCCTGAATATATGAACAATTTGGAAATTGTTAAGGTTTAAAATATAATTAGCATATAATCGTTATCTCAAATTGTGATCATTTAAATTAGTTATTTTAAAGTTTTACTTAGTTGGTTTTAATAATTATTTAAAGTTTTATAACCCATTTCGTATATCCGAAAACCATTACGACGTTTTACAATTTTATTTACGGTATCGCGTTATAAATTCTAAGACTATGTCTGAATTAAATCGGTTTATCAGATCTTCTGACCGCGTTATCGAATTTAAGGCATTTTTCAGCTCAATCGTAGCAACCGAACATACCGTCCACACCTTAGAGGTTCACAAAGATGAGATTGTTCATCTATGGAATTTACTTCGGGAGAGCTATGACATTCTTCTAGAAAAATTAGAATCCCTTGAAGAAGAAGTGGACCTCGAGAGCATACGGGCTAAATTTTTCGCGGCTTACAATGCATACATGTCATGCTTATCAAAGGCCAACGAACTTCTCGATACTCTAAATAGTCAGTCAGTGTCTAACCCTGCTCAAACTGATGTGCGGACAGCTTCCGTCCCTAATATTAGTTTGCCTCCTTGCGATACAGAGGTTTTTAGTGGCGACTATGTATCGTGGCCGTCCTTCAGAGATATGTTCTCTGCCCTATATGGGAATAACCCCCGGCTATCCCCTGTCGAAAAACTTTGCCATCTTTTAAAGAAAACGCAGGGAGAAGCAAGAGCAGTGTTGAAAACATGTCCACTGACTAACGACGGCTTCAAAATGGCATGGGGAAACCTAGTTGAGCGATACGAAAACCGAAGGGTTTTAATCAATGCTCAACTAAAGGCACTACTTAATTTAACCCCAATAACAAAGGAATCAGGTTCAAATATAAAACAACTACAGCGAACAATCAACGATTGTATCGCTAACCTCTCGTTGTTGAAGATCCCTACAGACACTTGGGATATCATTTTTATATTTATATGTTCTACCTGTCTGCCGAGCCTTACCCTTAATCTTTGGGAACAGTCTATTAAGGACCATAAGGAGTTGCCAAAGTGGATAGAAATGGACTCATTTCTCACTTCCCGCTTTCACACTTTGGAAGCAGTAGCTGACATTAGGGCTAGCACATCGTCTTGCAATGACAGTACGAAAATTAATAATGCAAAAACAGCAAATAATAAGACGGGAAAGAAACTTAACACTTATCATACGAAAGTGTCGACGAGTGTGAAACAATGTTCTCTCTGCGAGGGGTCTCACCCTCTTCGGCTTTGTCCAGATTTTCTCGCCATGACAGTGGACGATCGATTTTCGATAGTAAAAGATCAGAAGAGGTGCACAAACTGTTTGGCGACCTCCCACGAACGTAGGAACTGTAACAGTAAATATGTTTGCACTTTATGCCAAAAGAAGCACCATTCTCTGCTGCATCGCACCGCTTCTGATCCAACAACTAGGCCTAACACTGCACCATCCTCACACTCGGCGAAACCTTCCACCAATTCTCAAGGTAACGTTGAGGCTGGTCCTCAAAATCCTTCAACTTCCAACTGCATAACTTCCTCTTCCGCTGCACCCACGCGATTCCCTCAAACATATACAACACAGATACAGTCCACTCCCTTCACTTCTACTATTCTTGGGACAGCGTTAATTGGTGTTTGCGTTGGAGGTGTTACCTACACAATTCGCGCGCTTATCGATCCAGCATCAGAAGCGTCCTTCCTATCACAACCCCTTCAACGAAAACTTTCATTGCCTACCAAATCGTCCAACACGGGTGTTATTGGCCTTAACGGCTGCTTAACAGCGACATCTAATCGCATGTGCACAATTACAGTGCTCTCACCCCATGACAATAATTTTCAAATGGACATTAATACACTGGTCGTCAAGAAACTTACTGGTCAACTTGATTATCAGTCTTTTCTCCCCCTTCTCAGATCAAACTTTGGTGACCTTTTCCTGGCAGATAGCCTCTCGTCTAGGCATTCTCATATAGATGTTCTTCTCGGAGGTGACGTATACCCTCGAATATTGAGGAATGGCGTCCGATATTCAAATGATCGGTCTCTTGTTGCGCAAAACACCGTCTTCGGTTGGATTGTGACCGGCCAAGCAACAACCGACACCCCTAATTTCAAAGTCAGCTCTCTTTACAATGAAGTCTCGATCAACGAGCAACTAAAAAGGTTCTGGGAATTGGAAGAGCTCCCCGAAAAGAAGTATGTCTCAGAAGAAGACATCTATTGTGAAAACCTATATAGAGCCACCACATTTCGGGACGAGAATGGCCGCTTTGTCGTTTCTCTGCCCTTTAAACCTGATTTTTCTCGGGAATTGAGTCTAGGCAGTTCACGCAATATTGCTCTATCCCAATTTCTTAGGAACGAAGCCCGATTAGGAAAAATGCCCCAGCACAAAGATGCATATGACAAAGTTATCCAAGAATACTTGTCACTTGGCCACATGGTTCAAGTAAACCCCGAAACAACAGATAATAGCGTTACCTATTATCTACCCCACCATGGCGTATTGAAGCCAGAGAGCACCACCACTAAGCTCCGCGTTGTGTTCAACGCATCAAACCCCTCTTCTAATGGTCATAGTCTCAACGACGTCCTATATTCAGGACCTGTTCTTCAAGCAGACCTCATGACCTTACTCCTTCGGTGGCGATTATTTCGATATGTCTTTAATGCTGATATCGAAAAGATGTATCGTCAAATTCGTGTACATCCTAAACACACCCCATTTCAACGAATATTGCACCGTTCGACTCCCCATGATGGTATCAAAGATTTTGAATTGAACACAGTCACCTTCGGTATTAACTGTGCCCCGTATCTGGCCATCAGAACTTTGCTAGAACTAGCAAAGTATTGTGAGGCATCTCACCCCCTCGTTTCTCAAATACTCCGAAAGTACATGTATGTCGATGACGTACTATGGGGATCACATGACTTAGATCAAGCTATAGAGACCCGAAAAAATCTTGTTACAGTCCTAAAATCGGCAGGTTTTATCCTACGGAAATGGACAGCCAATCATGAGGCATTGTTACAAGATGTACCCCCCGAAGATTTGCTCGATACTGACTTTCTCAAGTTGTCAGATCAAAGTACTACGAAAACCTTGGGTTTGAGGTGGAATGCTGGTAAGGATATCTTTTATTTTAAACCCCTACTACAAACCGGCAAAACCCTCACTTCCAAAAGAGCCATCTTATCAGAAATAGCGAAGCTATTCGACCCCGCAGGCTGGCTATCCCCCAAGATTATCGTCGCGAAGATGATAATGCAACAGATTTGGAGGGATAAAACCGATTGGGATGAAGTAGTCAAAACAGACACACTAAGACAGTGGCAAGAGTTTCTAGATGACTATCCCTATCTAGCCCAAATCACAATACCCCGTTATATTGGTTACAGGCCAAATCTATCTGCAAACTGCTTAACTGAACTGCATGGCTTCTGCGATGCTTCAGAAAAGGCTTACGCAGCAACAATTTACTTACGAGTAGAAACCCCTAACGGTGATGTAACTTGTCACCTGTTAGCTGCAAAATCTAAAGTAGCACCAGTTAAATTTTTAACTCTACCTCGTAAAGAGCTTTGCGGTGCGGAGCTTATGGCAAAAATGATATTTTCACTCCTGGTTCCATTGAATCTCCAAGAGCACAAACTGTATCTATGGACGGATTCAACTATTGTGTTGTCATGGTTGCAAAAACCCGCATGCCAATGGAACACATTTGTCGCGAACCGCGTAGCTTCTATTGTTGAAAAGGTCGGTAGCGAGAATTGGTCGCACGTTTCATCACAGGACAATCCTGCTGATGTAGCCACACGTGGTATCACGGCAAAGGAACTAATTGACAACCAATTATGGTGGCATGGACCTTCTTGGTTGAAACTTCATCGCTCAAATTGGCCGTCGTCTCCACCTCCTTTAGATACCTCCGAAGAACTCCGACCAATCAAAGCCAACTTAAATAATTTATCCGAACCAGACATTTTGGTTCGTTTCTCCGATCTCCCTAGGGCTTTGCGAGTCATAAGCTACATATTTCGTTTTTTCCGCCTAACTCATCCTGAAATCCGAAACACGGTAAGATATTCGTCCGTTGAATTGAGTCGTGAGGAAATTGACTTTGTGAAGTCACGCCTCATTATACAGTGTCAGAAACAGCATTTTTCTGAATACGCTCTTCTCTTAGAAGGAGTTGAATTGAATCACAAAAGTGATTTGTTATCTCTCAACCCATTTATCGACTCTAAAGGGTTTCTTCGAGTAAACGGAAGGCTTTCTAAATCCCCTACATTAACATACGACGAAAGGTACCCCAAAATACTTCCTTATTCCGGTAGGTTTACGAGATTATACCTCGAGGCCATCCATAAATTTTCGTTGCATGGCGAAAACGCGCTTTTATTAAGATTAATGCGAGCAGAATTCTGGGTTCCGAAATTAAAAACATTAATTAGGACGACTATATTTAATTGTAAAATATGCGTCATTCGGAAACATAAGCGACACAATCAGATCATGGCTGCCTTACCCCCCGAGAGAACCGAGCTAACTCGACCCTTTACAAACACTGGGGTTGACTTTGCCGGCCCATTTGACATTAAGTCATATGCAGGCCGTGGTTGTAGAATGAGCAAAGGCTATGTTTTAGTATTTGTTTGCCTTGCCACGAAAGCTATTCATCTCGAGGTGACAAGTGACATCTCAACCCAGGCTTTCATGGCCGCGTTTGCCCGTTTTTTCTCACGTCGTGGCTCGCCAAAAGCCATTTTTTCTGATAACGGTACGGCATTCGCTGGAGCTGCAAATATTATTGCTAAAGACCAATCGCAATTCTTCCTGTTAGTAAGGCAACAGATATTATCCCAATACGCCTTTCAATCAATTGAGTGGCATTTCATACCACCTGGCGCTCCCCACATGGGAGGTTTGTGGGAGGCAGGTGTTAAGAGTTTCAAAACTCATCTTAAAAAGCTAGTTTTTGCCCAAAAATTTACTTTTGAAGAATTTGCCACTATGCTGTCTAGAATAGAAGCCTGCCTCAACTCTAGACCGCTAAGTTCGATGAGTGAAAACCCATCCGAAATTTGTGCCATAACTCCTGGCCATTTTCTAATCGGATCCCCTTTGCTGTCGCCAGCTGAACCAGACTTTTCCCAATACTCGCTAAGTTATGCTAATAGATGGCAGAAGCTTAAGATTCTGCATCACCAATTCGCTGCCCGTTGGAAAGAAGAGTATTTAAAGGAGTTACACAAAAGAACCAAATGGAAATACCCACAACGTGATTTTACCGTAGGAGACCTGGTTGTCGTAAGACAAGATAACTTGCCTCCCAATCAATGGTTGTTAGGTCGAGTCGAAAAATGTTTTCATGGATCAGATAGTAAAGTTCGAGCAGTCGAAGTGCGCACTCGAAATGGCGTTTTTACTAGGCCTATAGTCAAATTAGTTCTTTTACCTAACCCAGATCAAAATTAATTACTATTAATTTCCCTTTTCACAGCTAAATATGTCATCCCCACCAAGGCGCCTTCGTGAAAATCGACGCAAAGAAGAAGATAGCAACCAGCCTCCAGCTACGTCGGACAACCGTTCCCGGATACAAACATCAACATCAGTAAAACGTTTCGTAAAATCAAAGGATTGTCGGTACTGTAACAAAAACCATCCTCTAAGAAAATGCTACCGATTTCGGCGACTGTCGGTCAAAGAGCGAATGAAGGTGGTCCGTTCTTTCGCTTACTGTTCCAATTGCCTGGCGCACTCCCACCGTATACGAAATTGCCAAAGCCGAGAGCGTTGTAAAATTTGCATGGCAGAGCATCACACCTTGCTCCATGGAACTAAGCAACGACGTCCAAAAAAGTCCAAAAAGGATCACAACCTTCAACCACAGGTCGCGCAAGCCCCAACAAAAGGCATCGATATTGGACAACATGGTAGCTCAACAAAAGGTTCACCGACCATTATTATTAATTTTCATTCGGGAAATTAATTATTAAATAATTATATCTTAATTATATCTTGCCATGTTTTTCTAATGTATCTTACCTTTGAATTATCTTTGAATTAGAGTATGACATATGAGATTATATTTTAATGATTTTTGTATTTTTTAAATTTTATTGCATTCCTGCAAGGGGGGCGGGATGTTTACGCCCAAACCCTTTTTTAGTAAGCATACATGAATTTTTAATATTAACTGTAGCGAGAGCTTTTACTCTCATACTCATTATAAACTCTAACAATATTCTAGCAGTATGTTTGCCTGGAAGACGAACCGCCTTCTAAATACTTGGCTATCAAGTATTGAGTCAGTACCAAAGAAGTAAGCGAACATAACTCACCCATAAACGTATAGTTCTCGCTATAAAGCAACATTTTTGAAATATAAATCCATACCCGCTATACTACCCTAAGGTGATCCAAAAAATATATTAAATATTGCGAATTATCAAACCTACAAATCAATTGTGTTTTCTTTATTTTATCCCATATTTCTCCCGCGAACTCTTGCCGAGTCTCCAATCCCCCCAGCGCCACATATACACATTGTGTAATTAAATCGTTGTTGTGAGCTTTAAGCCAACTCATGCATTAAGATATTCCCCCAGCAACATACGTACATACATATCTACAGCAGTTTGTGTTTTTTTTTTGCAAATCGCACAATTTTGTTGTTGTTTCGATTTGTTTCTGTGTTGTTTTGCTCTGCAACAATTTAAAATATTTATGTTATGTTTTTTTGTCTATCTATCTATTTATTTATGTCCCATCTGGGCAATCAATTTTTCTCAGTGGAAGATTGTGATTTAATCAAGCGTTAAATTTAACAACATTCTCATATTTACGGAAGTCCAACCAAGTCAATGTTTTCCCAATCTATTCATTGTTGTGTGCGAGCGGGGGTGATTTAGTATGGCCTAGTAATTGAATTAAAATATCTGTTAACACACATACACAGACACACACACACACACACACACACATTTAATGTGTAATGATTTTGATTACAAATGACTAATTTGTTGTAAATTTGATTCAATTGCAATGGTCCACAACGCTTCAATTAACGTTGACAATTAAGGCGAGGCCTTTGCAGACGATCAGTTATCATGGTTTAATTAATTTCTGTGTTATAACGAAGAGGGAAGTAGAATTTTATATTGACGACACAGAGTTGATAGATTGTTGCGTGTTTAATATCACAGTGCCACAGCCAAACTGGCGGGTTAAAAATTACAAGTCAGTGTGAAGGTGCTAGGTCAGTATAGTAAAACATTCAAAGGGGGCTAAAACTGAACTATTTATTGACTATTGATGATACGTCATATAGAGCCAAACATTATCGTAATGAAAAATGTATTTTTTATACCCTTCACCATGCGCATGAACGGAGTAAAGGGTATATTCATTTTGTTCTTCCATTTGTAACGCCCATAAGGAGGCGTGGTAGGTATGACAATCTTACATATAAAAATGAATCGATGTGCAGTTGTCTCGCTAAAACTCAAAAACGGCTGGACCGATTTTCAAAATTTTTTTTTTGTTTTGTTCGCTATAGCTTCCGGATGGTTTAAAAGGTTTTATTTTTTCAAAAAGTGGGCGGCGCCACGCCCCTTTTTTCAAATATCGCTCAGACGGCTTTCCTAATAGACCGATTGATACAAAAATTTTACCATGAAGTACTGTTGACCTGTAGATAGTTCCTGACTACATTTGGTTGTAATTGGATAAAGGGGCGTGGCACCGCCCATACAACTTGAAAATTAAAAAGGCTATATTTCATGAACTATCAGAGGTATGAAAATGAGATTTGGTATATATGTTGTTCGTATAGTTAGAATTACAGCCAGGGTGCAAGTGGGCGGTGCCACGCCCCCTTTTCAAAAATCGCTCTAACGGCTTTTCTAATAGATGGATTGATACAAAAATTTTACCATGAGGTACTGTTGACCTGTAGATAGTTCCTGACTACATTTGGTTGTAATTGGATAAAGGGGCGTGGCACCGCCCATACAACTTGAAAATTAAAAAGGCCATATTTCATGAACTATCAGAGGTATGAAGATGAGATTTGGTATTTATGTTGTTGCAGCAGTATTAATTACATCCATGGAGGAAGTGGGCGGTGCCACACCCTTTTTTCAAAAATCGCTCTAACGGCTTTTATAATAGATCGATTGATACGAAAAATTTACCAAGTGGTACTTTTGACCTGTTGATAGTCCCAGGCTATATTTGGTTGTGATTGGATAAAGGGGCGTGGCACCGCCCATTCAACTTGAAAATTAAAAGGGCTTTATCTCATGAACTATCAGAAGATGAGATTTGTTACATATGTTGTTGTTGCAGTATGAATTACAATAAGAGTGGAAGTGCGCTGTACCACACCCCTTTTAAAATAAACAGTTATGAATGTCAAAATTCCACAGTATATTGCAGTTCGCCTAGAGATACGAGTATGAACAGTAAGGTGGGCCAGTTTTTTTATTCGCAAAAATTGTAACCAAATCTACGATGAATTGTTAGAAAATGTCATCAATAAACTTTGTGTGTAATATCAATTCCTACCTCGCGCTGGGAAAGCTTAATTTAGTGCAGAAAACTTAAATATTGATAGAAGTGTTTTAAAAGCTGAAGTCTGTACGCTTTCAATAATCATGGGGCAACGAACGTCACTTCTAAAAGAAGCGCAAAACAGAGTAAATAAACGAAAAATCCTTTTATCTTAAAAAAAGTATCAGCTAGGATTTTGATTCATGTGGATTTTTAATGTACAATTGACCCCCAACAAAACCCCATTTACCGTTTTTGTTGCCATTTTAGGTCAACCAATTCGTCATTCAGGCGAGGTGTGTGAAGTGTGATAGACTTTCATTGAGACTTTCTTTGAAAAATCACCATGCAAAGACTACACAAGAACAACGTTTACAAATCTTGCAAATTTATTTTCAAAATGCGCGTTCTGTTTGCCCTTTGTGAAGTTTATGGTGCATATACTCATCCATCTGAGCAGCTAATAGAAGCCATCGACGCTGTAGACGTAAGTGTGACAGGGGACTCGAATTTATCGAACCGACGCCGTTCTTAGCAACTCGGTCTCTGCAAATGCTGAGGAAAGATCTTGGCCTATATTCATATATCCAACTGGTAGAAGAACTAAAACCAGTGGACGATCAATTGTTTTTTTTATTTATCATGTCATTGCACATTATTTGAAGGATAAATGGTTCCAACACGACGGCGTAAAATGCCATACAGCGCGTGAGATCATCACTTTGTAAAGCCAAACGTTGGTGACCGAATTATCTCATAGAATGGTAATACGAGTTTAATACAAAGATAGTATTCGGAAATATTCTTGATCCATGTGAGAAGAAGACATGGCAAAAGAGGTTTTTATGGCTAAAGGCATGAAGCTTCAAACGAAATTTTAATTTTCGGTCAATAGGCGGAGAAGGCATGTCAAAAGTGTTTTTTTAGCCCAAAGAGATAGTTAGTATACAGACGGTTACCGCTACTACATTGAATTTTGATGTTTAACGGAATGTCTGTTTCCGATTTGTAAAAGATATGACTTTGCTGATGAACTTTTTACTATGGTCATAGAGCCTATGATATTTAGAATTTAAAACAACAACACTTAATTTGTTTACTTTCATGTTAAGGAGTTGCTTGAAATTAGTTACATAAGTTAATAAACTCAACATATCGTTATCGAGCTTAAGTACCGTTTTCAAAGTACTTTGTAGACCTAAATGTGAAATATATTACAAGTTAAAATGCAATAGCGAAGCATTGCCGGGTCCACTAGTATATATATATAAATGATCAGCATCATCAGCATCTGAGTCGATTTAAAGGTGACCGTCTGTCCGTCTCTCCCCGCGCTTACCGCCGCAGTTTAACAGATATCGAGCTGAAATTTGGAATGCAAGCGGAGGTTAAGTTCTAAGATTAGCCCGATCGGTCAAAAACGACTCCCACCTCCCATACAAACTCCCCTTTTCTGGGGTCTGTCCCGGCGATTACAGCCGTAGTTAAAGGGCAATCAAGCTGAAATGTTGTATGTGAGCTTCCCTACACCAAGCGGAGGTTGAGTAGTAAGATGAGACCGATCAGTAAAAAACTACTTCCACTTCCCATTCAAAATCCCTCCTTTTGGGGGTGTCCGTATGTCGGGCCCCCGATTACAGCAGTAATTTAAGAGCAAATAAGCTGAAATATTGTACGCAAGCTTTGGTGCACTAAATGGAGGTTGAGTTCTAAGATGAGCCCGATCGGCCAAAAACTACTCCCACCTCCCATACAAACTGCCCCTTTTTGGGGTATCCCTACAATTACAGCTGTAGTTTAAGGACAACCAAGCTGAAATTTTGTATGCAAGCTTCCGCGTTATTGTTAATTAACACGCTTCCTATTTTTTTGGAGTCACGGCATCTACTTTTTTATATACGAATGCGAACGCTAGCTGTTTGAGAAGATTTTACTTGACTTAACTTCGAATTTGCTGTCGACAACATCGAATTGAACCACGGATCTCCCGCATGAAAAAAAATGCTACGTGGTTTCCTCTTCTTCATTATCATTGCAGCTTCTACAATAGTCGTTGTAAGGAAGCTTTAACCTCTTAACGTGTTTACCAGCCGGCCAGTGACCGGTTATTACAGCTATGATGTTCCTCAGGTGGACTCTGAACAGGTTCAGCACAAATCGTGTCCTCTATATATCCATTGTAGGCCAAATTAGTTGGGTCGTCGTTAAAGTGGGTTCTTTCACCCATCTCTCCTTAGGAATTAGCTTCAGTTACACCACAAAAAGCTGTTTCCACCTTGTGAGAGGGACACCAATGAGGCCGTTAACTTCGACCGAGTTAACGGTTGTGGCGATGTCATCGTTCCCACAGGGTGAGGCATTATTATTATTATCATAGTAGAACCTATCCGGGATGTTCCTAATAAAACCCGGATCGAAGACAGGTTCTGGTATGATGTAATCCGTGTGACAGCTCACTTTGATTAGGTCTAGAATTTTGAAATGGCTATAGTTCTTTTGTGGCGTCTAAACGCATCGCTGCTATTTTTCTCGCCTCAATGTCCCGTGGTAACCAGTTTAAAGGTGGCTGTAGCTTTCGATGGATTGAGAATTACATCGTACAATATAATATAGGTATGCACCAAAGCACATCTTCCCATGTGTTAGCTGTATTTTGAATGTTTTGGAAGGTACCGTTTGACGAGCTCATTCGCTGTTCGTGGCGATTGTTAAATGAGTCGTTCGTGGTGGTCGTGTTAGGGACGTTTGGAAGATATTGATATGTAATGTTCAAGAATGCTGATTGTCTATTGAGGATCGACGCTTACCCTCACATGTGTTCCAGAACATAGAGAAATATATAGTAACCAAAGAGCCGATACATTGGAAAGGGCCGCCACAACCTTTAACTCGGGCGAAGTTTACGGCCTCATTGGTGTTCCTCTCACATGGTGGAAACAGTTAATGTGATGTAACTGAACCTAATTCCTAAGGAAAGATGGGTGAGAGAACCCACTTAAACGACGACCAAACTAATTTCGCCTACAATGGATATATAGAGGACACGATATGTGCTGAACCTGTTCAGAGTCCACCAGCGTGTTTAACCTGGCCGGCGGGTAAACACGCCAAGAGGTTGAAACTTCCCTACAACGACTATTGTAGAAGCTGCAATGATGAGGATGAAGAGGAGACTACGAAGCATCTTCTATGTCACTGCCCTGCTTTTGGTAACCTGAGAAAAGCTTGGTCATCGGACACTTATGGACAATACCTGTCTATCAGGAGGCGATTTGCGGAACAACCATGCCTTCATCAGAAAAACGAAATGGCTTGATAGCGAAATTGATCGAACAGAATAGGAATTTTTGGTGTGAAAAATTGGAAATGATATCACAACACATTTTAGGTTGGTGTAACCCAATTTCAGTTAGTCTAACTCAATTCCGTTCGGTTTTATATCGAACTTTTGTCCGTTAATTTCAACTTCGGTTTGTTTCAATTGGTTTTATTCGACTTCGGTCGGTTGTTTCCAATCTCGGTTGGTTTAAATCGAATCCGGTCGGTTTAAGAGGACTTTGATTCGCTAACAGCAACTTCTGTTGATTGAACTCAATTTCGGTTGGTTTAGCTTTATTCAGGTTGGTTTATTTGAATTGTCGTTGATTCCAATTTCAGTTGATTGTTGTCGGCTTCGGTCGGTTTAATTGGACTTCAGTCCGTTGAGTCCAACTACGGATGGCTGAACCAGCTTTGGTTAGTTTCAATTAGTTTTATCTGATTTCGGTCGATTCAATCCAATTTCGCTGGGTTTAACTAGACTCCGGTCGGTTTAATCGGAATTCGATCGGTTGTCTCTAACTTCAGTCGATTGAAGCCAATTCGCTTTGTTTTACTCGATTCCGGTCAGCTTAATTGGACTGTCGTTGACTCCAATTTCAGTCAATTTCGGTCCGTTGATTTCATCTTCGGTTGGTTTAACTCGTCTACGTACGGCTAATTCGAACTTCGGTTGATTAAATACAATTTCCGGTAGTTTAACTCGGATTCGTAATTTTAATCGGACTTCGATCTGTTGGATCGAACTTCTGTTTGTAGAATCGAAGTTCGTCGGTTTTATCGTACTTTCCACGTACTTAATTAAATCCAGTCGGTTTAACTGGACTTTGGTTCCTTGATACCAACTTTGGTTGGTTACATCCAATTTCTATAGGTTTAACTCGATTCGGTCAGTTTATACAAACTTCGACCAGCTGATTCTAACATCAGTTGGTTGAACTTAATTTCGGTTGGTTTAACCCGACTCCGGTCGTTTTAATTGGACTTGTGTCCGTGGATCCCAACTTTGGATGGTTGATTCCAATTTCGGTTGGTTTATCTCGAATACGGTCGGTTAAATCGAACTTCGGCCAGTTATTCTTATATCAGTTAATTGGACCGAATTTCGAATTCTGTTCGTTTATATTGGACTTCGGTTCGTTGATCCCAAGTTCGGGTTTGTGTTACACGATTACGGTCGGTTTAATTGGACTTTGGTGCGTTGATGGGACCGGCCGTGGCATAGTGGTTAGAACACGTGACTACAATGCGGGAGATCGCAGGTTCAAATCTGGCTCCAGTCATCTTAAAAAAAAATTGTTCTTTCATTGTCGGCTCCCCTCGAATGTTGTTGACAGCAACTTCGCAGCATTAAGTGTCGAGTCAATCGGCGTGTCTAGTAAGAGCTTCTCAAACAGTGACGTTCGCATTCGTCGATAAACAAGTAGGTGCCGTTAGTTGTGAATCTAAAAATAGAAAGCATGTTAATTCACAACAACGCGAGAAGCTATCCCATACCTCATTCATGGGGTGCAAAGTGAAATTAAGTTAAGTTTTTGGTGCGTTGATACCAACTTTGGTTGGTTAAATCTAATTTCTATAGGTTTACCTCGATTCGGTCAGTTTATTCGAACTTCGGCCAGTTGATTCTCGGTCGGTTTAACTCGACTCCGGTCCGTTGATTCGAACTTCGGTTGATTAAATCCAATTTCGGTTGGTTTAACTTGGCTTCGACAGTTTAATCGGACTCCGGTTTGTTGAATCGAACTTCGGTTGGTTTAACTCGAACGCTGGTTTGTTGAATCCAGTCGGTTTCATTGGACTTGTAAATTTCAGTAGGTTTACTCGATTACGGTCGGTTTAAACGGACTTCGGTACGTTTATTCTATCTTGGGGTGGATTAATAAATCTTCAGCCTATTAAATCTAACGTCAGTGGGCTTAACCGAATTTCGGTTAGTTTAATTTGTCTCCGGTCGGTTTAATAGAATTTCCGTGTGTTGAATCCAATCTGGAATCGGATAGTTGAATCAAATTTGGGTTAGAGTAACTCGACTCGTATCGGTTTAATAGGACATTCGGTCTGTTGAATCCAACTTTGGTCGGTTTAATCCAATTTAGGTTAGTTAAACTCGACTCCGGCTTAATAGGATTTCCGTCCGTTGAATCCAATATGGAATCGCTTGGTTGAATCAAATTTGGGTTAGAGTAACTCGACTCGTATCGGTTTAATAGGACATTCGGTCTGATGAGTCCAACTTCAGTTGGTTGAATCCAATTTAGGTTAGTTAAATTCGACTCCGGTCGATTTAATCGTGCTTCGGTTCGTTGAACTCAGTCGGTTCAATTAGACTTTGATCTTCGGTCTTACTTCGGTTGGTAAACCCACTTCCAGTTGGTTTAACTCGATTACGGTCGGTTTAATCGGACTTCGGTACGTTGACTCCAACTTGCCTATTGAATCCAGTTTCAGTTTCGTTGAGTTAACTCGACTCCGTTCGGTTTAATAGGATTTCCGTCTGTTAAATCCAATCTCGATTCGGTTATTGAATCACATTTAGGTTAGAGTAAGTCGACTCGTATTACAATTAAGTTTAGTTAAACTCGACTTCGGTAGATATAATCGGACTTCGGTTCATTAAATCTAACATCTGTAACTGCACGTTGAAAAGAATTCCGCTTCGCTTTGATCTTTTGCTCTCCAGAATTTGTCACACCAAGTTTAGATAACAGCTCTTTCACCCGAGCCATCGAATGAAGTTTTAGGCGCCACCATTTATGCTGCTCACCGATTTTATTACCGAAGACTTTTCGAGCTGGAGCATTTTCATCTATTCATACAACGTGTCCAAGCCATATATTCGGTCTATTTGAAAGCGCTTGACTACGGCGATGTCATTATACAGCTCATGGTTTATAGGATGACGGTATTAGTCGTTTACGATGATGGGTCCAAATATTTTGCGAAGTATTTTTTTCACGTAAACTCTCAGAATGGATTTATCTGCTTGCGTCATTACACCACAACTTTTCTTTTATTTTTTGCCTTTAATAATATAAGTATAAGTATATATATCGTTACCTCACACTGATTTATTTTCCATATTTAGATCGAATAACAGATTTCACGTTTTATTCAAAAACAATAAAAGTGCTAATAAACTGTCAACATGTTGGCACATTATCTACAACTCAAGCCTCTGCCATCTTTGGTCTGGCTCATTATTTTTTTTGCTATACAAATTGTCGTATATGATCGTAGCACGCCTCGTTTATGAATTGGTGGCCCGCATCCGTCATGAATAAATCTCAAATAAAATGTAACAATTTCTCGCACATAAAGAATCGATGCCTGAATACAGAACCATTGAAATGAAATCAAAATACATAAATCTATTTTTTTTGTTGGTGGTGGGCTTTGGTGTAGCTGTACTCATAGGTTTTGTTGGTTAACAAAAAAAAATGCCATAAACAATAAATTTTCATGTTGCAAACAACAACAGCAATTTTGAGTGTTTTTGTGGCAAATATTGTTGTTGCTGTTGTGTTTTCAGTTTATTTGTCTAGATCTAAGCAAGTGAAAACTTTATACGCCACATTGGCATAAAAGCTTAGACAAAAAATGCTACCATCCACCATCTATGGCAACAATAAAAGCCATAACAATTGAACGCACATATAGTAATGCTGAGAGTATGGCGAAACGCGTCCAATGAAATGGAAAAATGAAATCTGTAAATATTCGCGGCAACATTTTTGAGTTGTGTTATTGTACCTTTTGGAGTATTTGCGCATTGGATGCAGAGTTTTTGTTGGCTTGTGGGCTTTGCTTTTTGTGAAGCACCAAAATATTTCATAGGTATTCGCAAAGGGTCTTGTACTTTTTAAAAGGTTTATATTGACAAATTTAAAATTTTACTTAGACAAATAAGTATAACGAATTCTATATTGGGTTGACATTCTAGTACCTTTGTCCAATATGTTGCAATTTAGCTGTTTAAATATTAATACATATCACCAGGGTATATTTGCATATGCAAATGCATATGCATCAGAGATCAGCACCGATAGACCGCAACCGCCGGTGCACCGCGTCTGAACTTAGTATTTTTCATACGCAAGTGTTCGAAATATCGAACGAAAACTGATGCGGTGGAGTAAAGCTCTTTCTTGTGTTTACTTTTTTTGTTGCCTATGCCTATGTTTTTCGCAGTACAGTACTGTTTTTCGACATTAAAAACTGCGTACTGCTTTTCTACCTCAAAGTACTGTTTTTCGATACATAATAGAAATAAAAACGGCGAACAGCGAATTCATGCAATAACATTGTTTAATTCAAAAATAAGTTCGGAGTGGAGATATATTTGATTGCGAATTCAAAGAAATGACCATGATCGTTGAAAATATTTTATGTTTGTCAGGAACTTCAGCATCATTGGAGCGAATCTTCTCTGCAGTGAACAAAACTTGGACGTCAGCCTAAACCCGATTAGATGTGCAAACATTGAAGGCGATTCTGACCGTCAAATGTAATATGAAGTACAAATGCGGTTATTTCTACAATTACCTCAACACGAAGCCGGCATTGCTTATTCAAATTGCTTCAAACGACAAATACAAAACAGCCACAAAAGTTGATTCTGGAAATGATTGTTATTTTTTTATATATTGAATAAAATATATATGCTATGTAAATATGTACTGCGAAAAGTACTATTTATCCAAATCTATGTACTGCTTTTTTAAAAAATTTCAGTGATATGTACTGTTTTTCCAAAAAAAATATACGAGCGCTGCCTATACATAATAATTATTATATTTTAAATGATTAGTACACCGAAATATACAGAACTGTTAGTCGAAAAACCTCAGGTAATTTTTTACAGTAGAATATTTAATCAATAGTCTGAATTACTCCTTCCTCGTTGGCTTTTCTCTCATGAGAAGGTAGCCGATACGCACGAAATGGTGGAATTCCATATCATCGAAAACGTTGATGTTCCCTTCTCAAAGAAGGCCTGCAGCAGTAGTCTTTAAAGAATAGAGGAGAAGGTCTATTTGCAGGTATGTGAAAACAAGTCCTTGAAGACATGACGATTGAATGTTTTAGAATGTCTTGGTGCATGACTGCTTGCAGAAGGCCTTGCTGATTTCTCCGCTGTGTTATATGGACCATGATTTAAGTATATGCACCTGGAGTGTCGACAAATATAAGACTGACATCAACTCTATACAGTTAACTGGATTAAAGGCACATGACATTAAAATTATTCTGGGAGATTTTAACGCTAAAATAGGAAGGGAAGAAGCTCTTAGTGCCGCAGTCAGTCTACACAATAACATCTACGATCAAGTATTCAGACTGGTTAGCTTCGCGTTGGCACGAAACATGGTAGTGAGTGGAACCAGTTTCCTGCATAAAGATATCCACAAGATATCTCTGGATAACCCCTGAATAAACGTCAAGAAACCAGATTGATCATGTGGAAATCAATGGAAGGTACATATGTCTCAAGTGTTATTGACGTGCGTGTGGTGCGCGGTGCAAATATATTCTCGATTTACCACCTAGTTGCAGCCAAGGTATGCACGAGAATAAGTAGTGCTAAAAACACTTGTAACAAAATGCAAATAAAGCTAGACATCACAAACCTGTATACCACCGAGATATCCAATGCCTACCCCAACCAACTCTCTTAATTACTGCAAACAAACCCCCTAATTCTGATGTTCCCGACACCCAGTGACAGCATATTGCAAATTCTATGACCACTGCCGCAACGACCGCACTGCGTTATGATAAACCAAGATCAGACAAGCCCTGGTACGATGAGGAATGTCACGCAAGATCTGAGGAGAAGGATGCTGCATACTGAAAAAAAACTGCAGCCAATGTCAACTCGTTCCGTGACGGAGAGATATAATGAGAAGAGGAGGGAGATGAAACGCCTCTTTAGGCGGAAAAAACGTTTATGGAAGAAAAGAGATAGCCAGGATACCGAAAAGTACAGGGATACTCGTAGGGTAAAGATCGAAGGTTCTACCAAAAGGTAAAACACAGCGGTTTTGGAATAGGCTTCCCCGGTAAGGACAATAAGGACAGAGATGGAAATCTGGTTACGGATACGCAAAGTGTGTTGCAAATATGAAGGGAACACCCTCGTAATCTACTTGTTCTCAAAGGCATTATAAGTGACGAAATCACGCTAATCTATTTGCAAGCGCTTGACTACGTCGATGTCGTTGTACATCTCATACAGCTTACGGTTCATTTTTTTTTGCAATGTATTTTTCTCTCAAAATCTAGAATAGATTGATCCGCCTGTGATTCTGCGCTGTAGAGCAAGACAGATAGGATCAGTGTTTGGGACAGTTGGACCTTCGTTCGTTGAAAGCGGGGCATTGTCATTATAACGCTTGCTTTACTCGTCTCTTGATTTTAGGCTGACATTATTTTGGTTTATGGCGGAGCCAAGGTAGACAAAATCGTCTACCACTTCAAAGTTGTAGTTGTCAAACAAATTATTTGGTTTTTCGAAAAGGCCGCAGTAACAACCCGCAGTCCACGGCCAATGTTATCTATATCATTGGCATACGCGAGTAGCATGTGACTTTTATTAAAGATGATGCCTGTCGTGTTTACTGCAACCTACAGCTTGATTATCTCAATGAAGATGTTAAAGAAATCGCATGGCAGACTATCTCCTTGTCTAAAGCCTTGCTTGGTAGAAAATAGCTCAGTTAGATTTTTGCCCAGTGTCATCCCGCAAAGTCATATCAGCATCGAGGGGATACCAACAGCAATAGCATCTTATAACTTCTGTCGTATAGGACTGTCGAATGTAGCTTTGTAATCGATAAACAGATGGTAAGTGTCGATCAGCATCACTTGGGTCTTCTCCAGGATTTGGCGTAGTGTGAATATCTGGTTGGTCGTGATAAAAGCTAAAGCCACACTGATAAGGTCCACGTAGGTTCGCTAGGATGGGCTGTTGGCTTTCACATAACACACTGGACGAGCCTTGTAAGCAATGGGTAAAAGGCTAATTCCGCGATAGTTGGTACACACAGTTTGATTGCCTTGCTTAAGCATGCATTTCTTGAGCCAAATCGTGTTTATTAGCTGCTGCATGCATGTTGACAGCTTATCAAAGTCGATCTTAAAGGCTCTGCCGGCAGTCCATCGGCTCTCGTAGCTTTGTTCT
Organism: Muscina levida; assembly: GCA_964034835.1. Taxonomy (NCBI): domain Eukaryota; kingdom Metazoa; phylum Arthropoda; class Insecta; order Diptera; family Muscidae; genus Muscina; species Muscina levida. Next base: position 100,124,431 of record OZ035880.1, read on the forward strand.
TTATACCATCACCCTTAGGGATGAGGGTATATATCATTTGATACGACCCAAAAGTGTAACACATAGAAGGAGTCACTTCAGACCCAAGGTTTCTTAGAACCAAATTCGATTCATGACTTTTTAAGTCGTTTGAGCCATGTCCGTCTGTCTGTCTGTCTGTCTGGTGGCTGTCCGGCTGGTTCGCACGATAACTTTCGAAAGACGTAACCAAATGCTTAGAAATTTTGCACGAGTTAATATTTCCCCAAAACTACTTACGGTATTGCAAATGGGCTACATGGCTCCGCCCCTTCTGGTACCTCCCATACAAATACATCATTCCGACCACTTTAGAAATCGAGTTATAATATCAATACACCCAACGGGATCGTACCCAAATTCTGTACTTAGTAAAGCTATTACAGGATAAAGTTTTGGAAAAAAAATTGGAAGTCTAGCCACGCCCCTTCTGGTACCTCCCATACAAATTCACCTTTCCGCACAATTTAGATATGGAGTAATAATATCAATAAATCCATCGCGCTCGTACCCTTATTCTTAATTTAGTAAAGCTATAGCAAGATACAGTTTTTGAGAAAAAAACTGAAGTCTACCAACGCCCCATCTGGTACCTCCCCCACACATCTGGTACCGCCCACTTTTGAAATCGATTAATATTATTATTAGAACTACCGCGATCGTGACCAAATTATGTATTTAGTAAAGTTCAAGCAGGATAAAGTTTTGGAGAAAAAATCTGGAAGTCTAGACACGCCCATTCTGGTACCTCCCATACAAATGTACCTCTCCGCCCACTTCAGAGATGGAGTAATAATATCAATGCATCCAACGCTATCGTGCCCAAACTCTGTATTTAGTAAAGCTATAACAGGATAAAGTGTTGGAGGATAAACCTAGAAGTCTAGACACGCCCCTTCTGGTACCTCCCATATAAATTTACCACTCCACCCACTTTAGAAATCGAGTAATAATATCAATATAATAGCAATTTTTTTTATATTTTACTGAGGGTGATGGTATATGTAAGTCGGGTCGCCCGACTAAAACTTTCTTACTGGTTTTAAGCTCGTTTTGGCTCGGTGGTGGACAATGTAGGTGTTGTTGTTGTGAGTTTCAGCAGTCAAATTCCTCAAAAGATGGCGCCAGCTGGTTTTGTTGATTTATTTTACGATGTTTATAAATAATTTCCGTTTTCCTTGGTCCTTGCACAATCTAGATTTTTGTAGTTTGTATTTGAAAAGTTTTTTTTCCGGAAGGGAATCGCACCCGGCACCTTCAGATTGCTAATCTACGTCGCTTCCACTGAGCTATCGAATGCCAGAAGGTAGAACTTTCGGGCTTCAACTTTATCCCTGTAATTTTCGATATTCTGGTTCTCCCTTTTCTTCCATAAAGAGGCGTGTCATCTCCCTCCTCTTCTAATTATAATGCTCCTTCACAGCACACGTTGCCATTAGCTGCAGTTTTGCCCTGTATGCAGCATCCCTTTTCTCATACATCTCGCGGCATTCTTTGTCGTACCAGGGCTTTGTGTGAACGTGGTTTTTCATAATCCAGTAAGGTCGTTGCGGCAGTGGTCATGGAATTCGGAAGCATCAGATTTAGAAAGCAACATTTTGATTACAAAATCTGTTCGAATGTAATTTCATCGCTTTCGATAAGATTCCTCATCCCGTTTTTTCACTTAATTTCGAACGTGCCGTAAAAATTAGGATGACATTATCCCCAAAGTGTAGGGTATGATTATTGCAATCATAGTAGGGTCTATCCGGAATGTTCCTTATAAATCTAGGATCGAAAACAGGTTCTGGTACAGTACCACCAGTTTCAAAATGCGCTCAAATTTTAGTCTTTGGAGCGCTCTGTCTGTCTATTGCCCAGTGGAGATCGTTTTGGCAGCAGTAGCTAAGTAAGATACCCCGTGTTCTACCTCACGAAAGCAAAAATCTATATACAATTTCAAATGACGATAGTAAATGCATAGACACTGCTCTTAAACCACTGTATGCCACTGCCAAAAGAGCAATTGTGCTCTGTGAGTATTGACTACTCTGCTCAGTAAGTATTGAGAAGCGGTGCGCCCACGTAGGAAAAATAAATAACAAAAATCCATTTACAAAAAAATTTTACGTATCATAGTAAACGTACAAAAAAAAAAAGAAATACTAAGAACAACAATATCGACAAGAAAAATAATGTTACAAAGTTATTTTTACTCTGTGTGTTGAAAATTAAACAATACATTTAACAATAACAACGGGTATTCACGAAAACTTCACCGCCAAGTGTGCAGCATAGGGTAATTTGCTACGGACTACACCAAATTACAGCACAGAAGAAGGAACACTTCAATTAATGGGACTAAAGTTTAAATTATTTGTTCTTCATCAAAGGCGAAATCTTGATCAAAAACTTCTCATGTTAAAAAAATATAACTGAGGGAAACATCTAAACAAAATTACATATTTCGTTCATATAAATATTTTTATGCATAACATAGAAGATAGAACATATCGTCGATATCCTGCAAAAATTACCCAAGTGTGTTTCTGAGTTATTGATGATTTAAAGTATAGACTATGACTTTTGGGACACTTTTGCATCACTAAGTTCATTTCACAAAAATGTGGACTTGAAATCTTTTTGCAGGATACCAACGATATGTTCTAGCTCCTATGTTATGCATTAAAATAGTTATTTAATCAAACATATACATTTTTTATATTGTCTGCGTATTACATCGTCCTGTTACTACATATTATAAAATCCCATCATGCCATACATACACATCCTTGCTGCAAACAAACAAAAATCGCACAAGAGATTTCCATTGAGAAGTCTAAATGGATGGATGCGCATAATAGCAAATGCGGTAATCAAAATATGCGGAAGTGCTCTTCTATGTTGCCATAGATTTTTAACTATTTTTGCGATAATTTGGCGACAGTGGGTAGTATCTACCAAATATGCCTTGTGTTTCTTTATTTGTATTTGTATTTCCATAACAATATGTCAATAAGTCATTGCTTTCTGCACAGCACAGCTCAGACAATAGATGCTATCATTGCGAGTGTGTTGTTCATTCACATATACATATGTATGTATATTATACAACCCAGCGGCGGAAATCATGAGAAGGAAGGCCTTCGTTCATGAGTTTGAAGGCCTTCTTTTGGATCCGGTATGCCTTCCTTGACCTTCTTTCTTCCTTTCTTTTTTTACATTGCGTGACATTGGAAAAGAAGGCCTTCCGTCGCCGGTTTCCAGAAGAAGGCCTTATGGATGCTTTCTATAAGAAGGCATTATGGAAGGCCTGCATACATATGTAAAAATAATGACTTGCAAATAAAACAAAAACTGTACAGTGCACCCTCATATTATATAGTTTTTTTGAGAGCGCACTGGTTATTTTTAGATATTTCTGACTTCTAAATATTTTTTTCTATACTTACATTTTTTTTCCAACGACAGTAAACATTGCTGGAGTTTGAACCCACTACCTCGTGATTGTTAGTCAGACATGCTACTGTCTAGCCTATGAAGATGCATTTGAATTGTGTGGTTGAAACTAATGCTACACTGTTTAAAAAAACCCCTTCCACGGAAATTAACAATTTTTTCCATTTGGAAGACATCCAATACCCCTTATATTTGGAAGCGAGAGGGTATGTGTATGAAATCCCTCTGCCTTCTTTTCAAAGGCCTCTGGCAGGCCTTCATAAAAGTTGAAAAAAAACGTATTAACAATTCTTTCCATTTAGAAGGCATACAATACCCCTGCTATTTGGAAGCGAGAGGGGATGTGTATGAAATCCCTCTGCCTTCTTTTTACATGTCTTTGGCAGGTCTGTCCATAAAATGCCTAAATCTGATGAAAAATCATGCGTTCTGTATTCCTTATTTGAAATGTTATTCCCAAATAAGGACTACTGCATGCATTATATGAGGAAGGCCTCTCAAATTCCGCCGCTGGGAAGTTAAACTTTTTGCGTCGGTATTGTTGTTAATTTTGCAAACGACTGTGATTTGTAACTGGTCTATATAGCAAAATATACACGCACACACACAGACACACTCTTCATCTCGCTTCCTCTCTCTTAGCATAATAGTTTTAATGTTTATTTGTTGTTATATTTACATTAAAGACGACCACCTTCCCCCCTCAAAAATCCATGACTTTATGTGTGTATTCAATACAATCTATCTGACAATGCATAAAAAGTTGTATCAATACATTTGGCTCGAGTAACTTCATGTGTTGTACCAACAGTTGAAATTGGTTTTCCCATTCAATTCATTTGGAAGTTTTTGTAATTTTGATTTGTTACCAACGCCCCCTCCCTCCACTCCAACCCGCGTCATTAATAGAGCAACATAAAAGAACATCATCACCAAATTACTGGCAGCCATTGTGAAGTTGGCATTTTTCTTTTTCACCTGCCCCATTTCCATTAACTTTTGTTGTTGTTGTTGTTGATCACAAGATTTGTGTTGACAAAAGAACTTTTATGGTTGGAAGCTGTGTAATTTGTTTGTTAGTCTGTAGGGAGGACGGTTGGTTGCTATGTAGCACAAGATTTTGGATATTGATGTATGGAGTTGCTAATATGGATGGTGGAAATGTATGAAGGTCAGTTTTATTAAGTGTATTGAAAGAGGAGAAAATACGATAAAAGTAACTGTGATAAATCGTAAGAGCATTTAAAGGTGTTTAGTCAAAATTGGAATTTATTTTTCCTTATTAATTTTATAACAATCAAGATTTAAGGATATGCACTTAGGACGTTCGAACTCTCTCCTGAGATAGTGCCTCTATCCAATTGGCGGATGACATCGACAAATTTCAGGCTGACATCATCGCCATATAGGAAATGCAATGGACGGGACAAGGATGCACATGGCGAAAGAACTGTGGCATCTTTCACAGCCGCCATGTAGAAAGACACGAATTTGCAAGTGGATTTACAGTCGGCAGAAGGCTGCGACATCTGGTCCCGCGGTTTAACGTTGTAAGTTACTGAATAGCTACTCTCTGCGGGCAAAACATACACGACCCGACGGAAGACAATGACGAGGACATCAAAGATGGATTCTGTGAGCGCCTGGAGGGAATATATAACAGCTGCCCTTCTCAGGACATTAAAATTGTTCTGGAAGATTTTAATGCAGCAATAGGAAGGAAAGATGTTTGAATCTACACAACAACACCTCCTATAACGTATTAAGACTGTTTAACTTACCGTTGGCAAGAAACCTGGTAATGAGTGGATAGAGATTCCCGCATAAAGATATCCAGATGGCAACCTGGATATCCCCTGAACAAAAGACAAAAAACCTGAGTGATCATGTGGTAATCGATGGAAGGCATGTCTCCAGCGTTATGGACGTGCGACTGATGCGCGGTGCCAATATTCACTCGGATCACCACCTAGTTGAAGCCAAGATATGCACGCGATTAAGTAGTGCTAAAAATGCTCATATTCAAACGCAAAGAAAACTAGACATCACTAAGCTTCATGCCACCGATATAGCCAATGCCTACTCTGATGTTCCCAACACACAGTGGAAACGTTTTGCGTATTCTAGACCACTGCCGCAACGACCGTACTGGATAATGAAAATCCACGCTCAGACAAGCCATTGTACGTTGATGAATGTCTCGTAATGCTTGAGGAAAAGGATGCTACATACAGGGCAAATCTGCAGCCAATGGTAACGCGTGCGGTGACGGAACGATATAACGAGAATAGGACGGAGATGAAACACCTCTTTAGGTGGTAAAAGCGTCTATTGAAGAAAAAAAAGAACCATGGAATTTGTGTAATAGTTAATAAACGCATTAAATCCAGTCTAGGCATGTCAAATGTTTCCATGGTGGCGATTCGCGGAACTCCACAAGGATGAGTACTCCCTTCACTACTATGGAATCTCAACATCAACACTCTCCTGAGGACGATGGTAAAAACGTGCTGAGCATATGCATGCAGCATATGCAATGACGTGTCTCTGAGCTTCTGGAATCTGCGCTGAAACTTTTTTTAAAATGGTGTCATGACTGTGGGCTGGGTGTAAAAACGAGTTAAACGGAACTAGTGCTATCCTTAAAAGGCTACCACCGGACATTGAGGTGAAGAAAATAGCAGCGAACACACGGCACAAAAGCTTGGATGCACAGGAACTATGGCCCTGCCGAAATTCTGAACCTAATCAATGTTTCACACGGATTTCACTATACCAGAACCTGTCTTCGACCCGGGTTTTATAAGAAACATCCCGAGGTTCTAATGATAATGACAATGCCCCAAACTTTGGGGAGGATGTCATCCTAATTTTCACGGACGGTTCAAAACGAAAGGAAAGAGCGAGCTGTGGAATCTTTTTGGAGCAATTTATTTTGCATCTATCAATCAGATTACCGGATCAATGTAACAGAGATCAAACCGAAATAGCGGCCATTAGATAAGCCGTAGAAATTCAGTATCGTGAGATATTAGGCGTCAATTTTCATGTACTTACATACTGATAGTAAAGCGGCTAACAGGTCATTAGAGAACGTGGAAACCACTTCGAGAATTTTTCTATTATGCCGGCCGTCCCTGCAGGAGATACCGAGATATTCGACGGTTACCCTCACATGGGTTCCAGGACATGTGGAACATATATGGCTGATGCATTGGCAAAGGCCGCCACTACCGTCAATTACGGCGCGGTTTACGGTCACATTGATGTTTCTCTCATAAGGTGTCCACAGCTAATTGTGAGGTAACAGAACCTCATTGATAAGGAAAGATGGATGAGAGAACCCACTTGCAAAGCCACCTAACAAATTTGGCCTACAATGGATATACGGAGAACACGATTTGTGCTGAGGAATTTCAAAGCTGTAATTATCTGCCACTGGCCGGTTGGTTAACACAGTAAGAGGTTGAAACACCCCTATAGTGATTTTTGTAGAAGATGCAATGATGAGGAAGTATTGAAGACCCCGGAGTATCTTTTATGTTATGTTGGTGACCTGAGGAATGAAAAGTTTGGTCATCGAACACTTGTGTACAAAACATGTCTATCAACTGGCTATGTTGACCAAACAGAATAAGAATAATTGATTGGAAAATTTGGAAATGGTACCACAACAGGACTCACACTAGGACCCATGTGAGCTATGCTGTATGCGGCTGCTGAAATAACGTAATCTAACTACGACAAGTTTTAACCACATATATGCATATATATTAAAAATAAGTACGCTACTTACTTAAGATGCAAAATTATGAAATTATAAAAAAAATAGTTATTGAAATCGGTTCATTATATATTGAGTTTACCCATGACAAACCTTTTCATATATCCTATTTTCTAAATATTTATAGATTAATAGATAGGTCATTAGGCAACAGGGAAGAGTGAATGATATCTCTTTAATTCCTTCTTTCTATACACTATAATACTTAACTTTCATATCCAAGAATTTCACAACACATTCCTGATCCAGTAGAATTTTATAAAATTTCTGTTCTATTGCAATAGTTTAATTTAAGTGCAATTTTGTTTTGCACAACTAAACCGTTTCCCTAGTATAGACTACCACATTAGCGCATAGCCCCGACCTCACCTGACAGAATCCATACGGTCCCTTATGCTCCATTGCCTTATTATTATGTTTATTCATGATTCCCCTCTGTTCTTTAATAGAAATTCAAATTCATATTGCGTGAGGCTAATAAATGTATTAAATAATACAAATCGAAAGAGTAAAACAACAAGAACAACAACAAAATCGCATAACACCAGCAGCAGCAACAAAAAAGTTATATAAACACGAAAGGATATCATATACAGGCGGACTATATTAAACGGCAACACTAAAACACGCGCGCACACACACACACCAATATTCACTCTCCCATCGCTTGCTTTACTTTCTAATACAAATATTGCTTCTGGCGGTTTTGCGGTTGAAATAAACAACAAGACAGCCAGCCAGCCAGCCGCCTCTACTACTGCTGAGGATTTTGTATCAAGTCAAGGATTGTGTTACAAATCGCATGCAAAGCTTTAAGTCTATCAGTGTAGTTTAGTATGTGGCTGTGTGTGTGTGTAGTATAGTATATCAACATAGGGGCAGTCGATACATTCACGCGCACCCTTACACACCCATATATGTAAACTTACACATAAACTTAGGTAAAGTGAAACTTTGGATCGCATGTTGAATTCAAATTTAGGTTTAGGTCAAATAAAAGCGAAATTGATATGAGAGTACAATATTGGTGTGTGTGTGTGTGTGTTTATGCCATAAATAACAACAGCGACAGCGGCCAACACAAACAAATAATTATTCGCTATTATGTAACCTTAAACGGAGGCTAAAACTTCAAAGAATTAAATTTCTTTTTAATGGCTTTAATGAACAAATTATGGCGAATACAATGCGAAATAGCAATTATGTGAACTGAGTTTATGTAGCCGTGACTGTGTGTGTGTGTGCTGCTGGTATATATTTGTGTTGCCATTGATTAATTATCGAAGTATTAAATGATTTTGTAATATGCAAATAATTTGCTACCAGGCAGATGTGAAAGTTTTTGAAGTTACAAAGGTAACTTGGAGGGCTTGTGTAGGGAATGATAAAGAGGAAAAGGAGATTGTTGTTGTTAATCGCATGTTTTTGAATTGCCACTGCTTGACAATGGCAATTTTAATAGAAGACAAAATTATGAGTAAGGTTCGGTTAAAATCTGTTAGCTGAGGTCGAGGATACCTTAATGCACTAGTATAGACTAGAGAAAAGGTTTAGTTGTGAGAAGCACAATTGTACTAAAATGAGAATGAATAAAATATAAATTTTATTAAATTCTGTAATTCTAGGATATGAAAGTTAAACATTATTGTGTATAGACAGAAGAAACTAAAGGGATATCACAAATTCACCCTTTCTTGTTGCCTTATTGGTTATACTTAAAGATTTGTCATAGGTAAATACAATTAATCATGAATCGATTTTAATAATTTATTTTTATAAACTTAAATTTAATTTCCCTTTGCACCCCATGAATGAGGTATGGGATAAATTCTCGCGGTGTTGTGAAATAACACGCTTTCTATTTTTAGATTCACAACTAACGGCACCTACTTGTTCATCGACGAATGCGAACTTCACTGTTTGAGAATCTCTTACTAGACACGCCGATTGAATCGACATTTATATAATTTTTTTTTATAATTTCACATTTTTGATGGACACTAGATTCAAATGATCGTAGATTGTAATAGTTTATAGAGTGTAATTGGGATATGAATGTTTTTTTTGTAATAATAGTCTCTTCTTCTTGTTTGCGGTAACAACAAAATTATCCATCAGTTGCCGGACGTAGAAAAGAATTCCAAGCGCTTCGGTCTCTTGTGCCCCTTGGCAAGTTCGTCACACCAAGCTTAGTTAACAGCTCTTTTACCTAGTCCATCCATCGGAGTTTTGTTTGCTCCCTCCTGCGCCGCCCATCGAGTTTATTGCTAAAGACTTTTCGAGCCGGAGCGTTTTCGTCCATTTGTACAACGTGTCCAAGCCAGTGCATTCGGTCTATTTTAACGCGCTTAACCACGTCGATGTCGTTGTACAGCTCATACAGCTCATGATTCATTCGACGACGGTACTCGCCGTTAACGATGATGGGTCCAAATAATTTGCGTAGTATTTTGCTCTCGAAGACTCCCAGACTGCTCTAATCAGCCGACTGCTTTTCAATGCTCGTAAAAGCCGCAGTAACATCTCGAAATCCACGTCTAATAATATCTATATCATCAGCATACGCGAGCAACATGTGACTTTTGTTGAAGATGGTACCATTTCTGTTTACTGCAGCCTTCAGCATGATCATCTCCACTACGATGTTAAAGACATCGCAGGACAGACTATCGCCTTGTCTAAAGCCTCGCTTGGTAGAATATGGCTCTGACAGATTTTTACCAATTAAACTGAAGACTTTGTGTCAGTCAGTGCCATCCCGCAAAGTCGAATTAGCTCCGCGGGGATACCAAACTCAGCTATAGCATCCAACAATTTCTGTAGTATCGGACTGCCAAATGCAGCTTTGTAATCGATGAACAGATGGTAGGTGTCGATCTGCATTTCTTGGGTCTTCTCCATGATTTGTCGTAGTGTGAATATCTGGTCGGTCGTGGATTTACCAGGTCTAAAGCCACACTGATAAGGTCCAATCAGGTTCGCCAGAATGGGCTTTAGTCTTTCACATAACATATTCGGCAGCATCTTGTTTACTCATCGCATCAAGGCTGATTAAAATATAGTTGATGCACAATGCACATACTTGCATCTTTCTTAAGCATTGGACATAGAACACTTAGAGTACAATTTTTGGGCAAGCATTGCTTTAGCCATATCGTGTTTACGAGCTGATGAACGACATTGCTCATCACCTTAAAAACCTCTCAGGGCAGTCCATTGTCGATGATTGGCGTGATTTTGTCACGTATGCTGTTTTACATTTTGGTATTAGTTTGGGTCTTCACCACTATCCCTGTACTTCTCGATATCCTGGCTCTCTTTTTATACCATCACCCTTAGGGATGAGGGTATATATCATTTGATACGACCCAAAAGTGTAACACATAGAAGGAGTCACTTTAGACCCTAGTTTTCTTTGAACCAAATTCGATTCATGACTTTTTACGTCGTTTGAGCCTTGCCCGTCTGTCTGTAAGGCTGTCCGGCTGGATCGCACACTAACTTTCAAAAGACGCAACCAAATGTTTTGAAATTTTACACTAGTTAATATTTCCCCAAAACTACTTACGGCATTGAAAATGGGCTACATGGTCCTGCCCATTCTGGTACCTGCCATACAAATACATCATTCCGCCCACTTTAGAAATCAAGTAATAATATTAATACGACCAACGGGATCGTATCCAAATTCTGTACTTAGTAAGGCTATAACAGGATAAAGTTTCGCAAAAAAAATTTGAAGTCTAGCCACGACCCTTCTGGTACCTCCCCTACAAATGTACCTTTCCGCCCGTTTTAGAGATGGAGTATTAATATTAATAAATTCAACACGATCGTACCCAAATTCTGTATTTAGTTAAGCTATAACAGGAAAAAGTTTTGGAGAAAAAAATCTGGAAGTCTAGACACGCCCCTTCTGGTACCTCCCATACAAATGTACCACTCCGCACACTTTAGAAATCGAGTAATAATATCAATATAATATAAATTTTTTTGTTTTACTGAGGGTGATGGTATATGTAAGTCCGACTGAAATTTTCTTACTGGTTTCTTTAGACACTGATGAGGCGTTTCGTCTCCTTCTCTTCTCACTATACTGTTCCGTTAAAGCACGTGTTACCATTGGCTGGAGTTTTGCCTTGTATGCAGCATACACTTCCTCAGGCATTGCGCGTCCATCCTCATCGTGGGCTTGTCTGAGAGTGAAGTTTCATTACCCGGTATAGTCGTTGCGTCAGCGGTTATAGAATTCGCAATATGCTACTTCTGTGTGTCGGGAACATCAGAGTTAGGGGGTGTTTTCAGTAATTGAGAGAGTTGTTTGGAGTAGGCATTTGTTATCTCAGTGGTATGCAGCTTTTCGATGTGTTACGATCGTTTTTAACACTACTGCAACCAAATCTATATTTTCACTGCGTCCATAACGCTTGATAGATGCCTTCTATCTATTTCAACATCAATTAATCTAGTTTCTGGTCTGGAATCTGTTTTCACTCACTACGATGTTTCTTGCCGACGCGAAGCTAACCAGTATGAATCCGTTATCGAGGATGTTGTTGCGAAGACTGATTTTTCCAACTGCTGAACCAAGAGCATCTTCTCTTCCTATTTTAGCATTAAAATCTCCCACAACAATTTTATTATCTTGGGAAGGGCAGCGATCATAGAATGCAGCTTTAATGTCTTCGTTGTTGTTGTAACAGCTGGAGGAAGAAGCTGGGGTGATAATTCTTTAAACAGATTTTCAATTTATCGGCACTCGATCGGGTATGCAATCCGATTATGTGTCAATGGATTGTTATATGTTGTTGTGAGTTTTAACTGCCAAATTGCTCCAAAGATGCGATGTTGATAAATCATTTCCTTTTTCCTAGATCCTTGTGCAATCTGAATTTTTTGTAGTGGAAGCAGGTAAAATGAGTTATGTTGGCTGGAGAACTCAAAAGTATTTAAAAAGTAATTTTTAATCGATGTTTATTTGGCCCGTGCCCCAACCGGAATCGAACCCGACACCTTCGGATTGCTGTCTGCGTCGCTTCCATTGAGCTATCTTCGTCTTGGTCTTCCATTCAATCAGGGTTATGCCACGAGTCCGGATGTCGAAGTCTCTTGCCGACTATGAATCCACATCCAATTTCGTGTCTTTCTGCATAACAGCTGTAAAAGATGCCACGGTTCTTTCGTCTTCGTTATCCCTGTCCCATTCATTGCATTTTCTGTATGGCAAACATGTCAGCCGTGTATTTTTTTTAGGAAATCCGCCAGTCGTATAGTGGCACCTTCTCTATAGAGAGTCCGAACGTTCCAGGTGCATATCCTTAAATCCTGGTCTTTATAACGTTTGCGGGGGTTACTTTGTTTGTTACTTGCTGTTTTTTATGTCTTCACAGCCAGTAAAGGACCTTAAGGCGGGTGGCTAGCGCAACTATCAAGGTTCGTCGCTCCCCATGCCGATGATAGTGATAGCAAAATATCTCGAAACAATGCGCCCATATGTCACTACATGGGGGTAAAGAGTCGACTTTGGATGCAATTTACACGTTGCAGGTACAATACTTAATATTGAAAAAATTAAGCAATTTTTATATATATAGCATATTTCAAATATTTTGTATTTTTTTAATATTTAGGATATCTTTAATACTTTAAGAATATGGAATATATTGAATTTTTTCATTATTTAAAATACTTTGTGAATATTTGTTTTATCTCACATTTTGAATATTTTTTATTTTTGAAATATTTTGAGTATTTTAAATTTTTCGAAAATGTTATATATTTGGAATAGTTTTTATTAACGATATTACTAATATTAATATTGTTTTTTTTTATTTATTTCACATTTTGAATATTATTTTTTTAATCATTTAAAATCATTATTTTTAATATTTTAATATTTGATGTGTTTTAATTGTTCGGTTCACGATCTATTCTATTATTGCTAATAGAATTTGTTTTACAAGAGTTGTGTGAAATGGATTATTTTGACAGCTGGCAGGGCAGATAGCTTTTTCGTGTGGTCTTCGTTGATACCATTTTTGCACCGGTGTGTGTGAGCTTCACATTGATTTCTTGAAGAAGTCACAGCAAATGGGTACTGATGATGATGGTTTGGCAACCATCGAAATAGCTATCCGCCCTGCCAGCTGTCAACATACTCCAACATAACCAGTGGATGGATAGATTCACACGGTCTTCAACTGGCTACACAGAAGACGGAGTTGCTTCTACTTACCAGGAGACACGTGCCGATGGAAATAAACATTGACGTTGGGAACATTTCCCTAACAACTAGAAGATGTGTGAACTATTTGGAAGTACGACTTGATTGTAAACTATAAAAAGATCCAGCACGTGGCGAGCAGGGCGGGGTGGACTTATTTCCAGGATGGAGTCAAGGAGGTTTTTTAGTCGGTAGGCCCAAATGGGAGAGCCCGACATATCACGACTGGCGACGGCGTATCGTGAATGCAAGAATGTATTTCAACCTCATTGCCCACAAACAAAAAAAATATTTTTAATATTTCTAATAATTTTAATATTTTTAATAATTTCTCTGGTTTTGTATTGTTGATCTGTATATGTAAATAATGAGTATGGTTTCATTATTCGGTTCAAGATCTTTTCTATTATTGCTAATAGAATTTGTTTTACAAGAGTTGTGGGAAATGGATTATGTTGACAGCTGTTAATGTTTTTAATATTTTTAATTTTTTAATATTTTTAATGGGAATGGGACTTTGCTCAGAGGTGGAAAGTTACTGATTGTTACTCACTTGGGAGTGACCAGAATCGATTCCTTTGTGGCACTGTCCAAGCAGCTGACTACTTCCGGTCTTAGACCAAGTACTCCCCGGGCAATGACTTCAAAGCAACCGCTTAGAAGTTAGCTAAAGTTAGAAGGCATTACAACCATGTCTCCATATGCAGATAGCAGCCGTATTACCAATCTAGGAGACGAGGGTTAGCAACCCACATCTTCCGAAAACTAAATTGCGAAAATCCTTAGCGTTTGTTCCATATTGGGCGGCTTCCTGGTCAGCGTCTGCCTCAGAATGAGCGGCTGAAATGTTTCCTGGCAGTAGGAATAAAATGCAGAACCTGGTGGGCTGGGCTTGCCACCCGCCACCAGTTTAATGGAAGTGAATAAAATGAGAAATAAGAGAAAAAGAAACCCCCAAAATGTTGACGACCACCGCAAACGTTTTAAGGACCATGATTTGAGAATATGCACTTGGAATGTTAGAACTCTTTACCGCCCAGGTGCCTCTATTCAACTGGCGGATGTCCTCGAAGAGTAGAAGGCTGACATTACTTAAAAAAAAAATTAATTTCCCTTTGCACCCCATGAATGAGGTATGGGATAGCTTCTCGCGTTGTTGTGAATTAACACGCTTTCTATTTTTAGATTCACAACTAACGGCACCTACTTGTTTATCGACGAATGCGAACGTCACTGTTTGAGACTCTCTTACTAGACACGACGATTGAATCGACGCTTAATACTGCGAAGTTGCTGTCAACAACATTCGAGGGGAGCCGACAATGAAAGAAAATTTAATTTTTTTTTCTTTTAAGATGACTGGAGCCAGGTTTGAACCTGCGATCTCCCGCATGGTAGTCGCGTGTTCTAACCACTATGCCAAGGCCGATCCCTGACATTACGGCTGACATTACTGCTATACAGGAAATTCGGTGGACTGGATATGGATGCTCGCGGATGATGATGTGTGACGTGTACTACAGCTGCCACTCGGAAAAGCATGGGTTTGGATGTGGATTTGTGGTCGGCAAGAGACTACGACACCTGGTCTCTAGGTTTACTCCTGTCAGTAAACGAATCGCCACCATAAGACTAAAGGCAAAATTTTTCTACATCACGCTGATATGTGCTCATGCTCCGACGGAGGAGAAAAGTGACGAGGTCAAAGACGAATTCTACGCCCAACTTGAAGAAACATATGACCGTAGCCCGGGCCATGATGTTAAAATCGTGCTGGGAGATGTTAATGCCAAAATAGGCCGGGAGAATGTCTTTAGCCCAACAGTCGGAAAATTTAGTCTGCATACTGACACATCGCCACACGGAATCAGACTGATTGATTTCTCTGCAGCAAAAATACTTGCGCGCAATGGCAACATATTGCCCACTCGATGGAAAGGACTGCGCGGTCCGTACTGGGGCATGTGAAGCCCTTTAACGATAATGCCTGGTACGATGACGAATACCGCGATGCCACCCGGGAACAAGATGCTGCATACAGGGCCAAACTGCAGCCAATGGCAACGCGAGCTGTTCATGAAAAGTAAAGGGAGAAAAGGCGGGAGGCGACTCGACTCTTCAGGCGAAAAAAACGAGAGCTTAAAGAGCGGAATAATGTGTGTATTGAAGATTACAGGAACAGAGGTGAAGCCCGAAAATTCTATCAGAAGATAAAAGGAAAGGTACATGGAACAGGTCTTCCCTCCTATAAAGACAAGATGGTCATCTCGTTACTGACTCCGAGAGCGTACTGAGAATATATAAAGATCACTTCTGCATGATGTGTGAAAACTTGACGATAGAAGACTGTGCACTAGGGTAATAACTTTTTTTGAACAACATTCTCCCCAGGGCTTTTCTAATGGCAAATATTGTATTGATGATAAAAAAAAACTGTTTCAGTTCAATTTGCTAAAAAAACCTTACGCAACGACAGCGATTTCTAAAATGCCTTTAATACAGGGGTCGGAAAACTATACTTTTTTTGTTTCTAACAAAAATAAATAACTTAGAAGTTGAAAAATATTTCTCAACACATGAGTTCAATATGTTTTCTAACAATGTTTGTTTGAAAACATAACTCTCATGTTCAAAATAAATAATGAACAATGATGGAAAAACTATAAAATTTTTATTTTCAATAAAGATAAATAACATTCAAGTTGAATATTTTTTTTCAACTTTAGAGTTAAAAATCTTTTCGAACAATGTTCGTTTCAAATTATAATAAATATACATTTCTATATATACATGAAAAAACTGACGATGGGTTCTATAAAGATTCATCAAGTTGATAATTTCACAGTATTCAGCAAAACTCAAAATACCTGGCCTCTGTTATTGGCGATGGTATAGTATCGATCATATCTCATTCATTAGATGTAAGGGAAAATACATAGCTCTAAGAGTTTTCTGAAATTTTAGATTTTCTCCCAAAAATATTTGTTGAAATTCTTAAGATGCTGTGTTACATTTGTATAGTTATGACTTATCTAAATACAAACATATTTCTTGCGTTTAATTTGGTCGGGACAATATTTATGATATTCCAGTTTCGGTACGATATTTAAAAGTTCCTTATTTTTTTGTACATGAACGTTCAATATTTTTTTTCAACAATGATAAATAACTTTATTTTGAACAATTGTTCGTTATTTAGTTTTTTCATCGGTTGAAAATTTTTTATTGAACACAAGAGTTCAATATAATTTCGAACATTTGTTGAATTCAAACAGAACAATTGAAAGAAACATTTGATTTCGAACTTGTAAGTTCGTTTTTTTATGAGGAAAAAATTAAAAAATACCGTATTTTGGTATTAATATCGGATGTCTGCTTTAATATATGTTTTTAAATTTTCTTTTTAATAACAATTTTTTTTTAATATGGTTTATATATATGTAAGTATGTAAACAAATAATAACAATAAATCATTAAAAGTATGTATTGTAAGATATAAACTTTAGGTTCAAAATACGCGATGTTTTACAAAGCGGATATATATCTTGTACTATTTTTATTTCAATAAATTTTTTTTTTAAACTTTGTTCGATACAAAACTTTAACGCGTTTAGTGCGTAACCTTTTTTAACGATAGCGAAAAACTAAAAACGCAGTTCTTAATATTTTTCCATGCCCTACACAATTTTGTCTGGGGAGATTTGATATTTGCAAAAAATGCAAAATGTTATTACCCTACTGTGCACCAATCCGAGATGATAACATCGAGTGTCCACCTTCGCCTCAAGCTGAGATAACAACTGCCATATCCCGCCTAAAGAACAACAAGGCCGCTGGGGCTGATGGTCTTCCAGCTGAGTTGTTTAAGGCGGGTGGAGATGATCTTGTTTTAAGCATGCAACAGCTCATAGAGAACATTTGGCTTCAGGAGAGCCAGGGGATTGGAATCTCAGTGTGCTATGTCCAATCTACAAAAAAGGGGACCGTAGTGAGTTTAAAAACTATCGTAGAATTAGCCTCTTACCGATTGCGTATAAGGCCCTGTCTAGCATACTGTGTGAACGTCTAAAGCCAATTGTGGAAAACCTGATTGGACCTTATCAGTGCGGCTTTAGTCCAGGCAAATCCACGACGGATCATATACTTACACTACGGCAGATTCTTGAGAAAACACATGAGAACCAAATCGACACTTACCACCTCTTTGTCGATTACAAAGCTGTTACAAAGAGGTAACAGCTGTTTTCTCATCAGTTGAAAGGGAGTCTGCGAAAATGAGTTTGGGAGTGAATGAGGACAAGACGAAGTTAATGGTATCATCGAATAAAGTGTCCACCCGTTGGGGACGCAGCGTGAACGTTGAAAACTATTGCTTTGAGGTAGTGGATGAATTTATCTACCGTGGATCCACCATGAACAAAAACAACAGTGTCAGCCTCGAAATAAAACGGAGAATAGTGCTTGCTAACAGGTGTTTCTTTGGACTACGCGAACACTTTTTAAACACCATCCTATCTCAAACTACCAAAGTCCAGCTGTACTAGGTACTAATTTTACCGGTCCTGTTGTACGCCTCCGAATCTTGGGTGCTTACACAGGCAGATGCAGCTCATCTGGCGGCGTATGAGAGAAAAATACTCCGCAAAAAAAAAAAGGTATTCTATCAAGACCTCGAAGGACGGCGCGAGGGAGACCGCGACTACGTTGGAAGGACAAGGTGGAGGAATCACTAACGCTGCTTAGTAGGACTGACTGGAGACGGTGCGCACAAGATCGAAGCGAATGGAAATCTTTGATAATTTCGGCCTCAGACTTAGGCACTAAGATATAAATAATTTATGTGTCAAGTTGTTTTAAAGGCTAATAATAATAATTATAATAATATTTTTAATATATTTAAAATTTGTAATATTTGTAATATTTGAAATATTTGTAATATTTGTAATATTTGTAATATTTTTAATATTTTTCATATTTTTAGTAATTTTAATATTTTTAATATTTTTAACATTTTTAATATTTATAAAATTTTTAAATATGTTTATACTTTTTAATATTTTCATTTTTTTAATATATTTTCTATTATTAGTATTTTTAATATTTTGAAATATTTTGAAAATTTTTAATATTTTGAATATTTTAAATATTTTTAATATGTTGAATGTATTAAATATTTTAATTGTTTCGAACATTTCAATAATTTTAATACATTTAATATTTTATCCATGATTAATTATGCATTACCAAATACGCCATTTACCAAATACTATTCTTGAGCTATAAATGATTGCTTAAAATTCCATCCAAATCTGTTCCACTTAAAAGAACTGATGTAAAAGCTAAACTATTGTGCTTAAGCAATCTAAATACATACACTTCTCGTGAGTATACATCATTGTGGCAAAGTTATTATGTAGAACAAACTCATAATTGGTTGGGGTTTCTGTAAGTATGTGTATGTGTGTGGGTGTAAGAGAGTTATTAACCAATGTATGTTTGCATAATGGTTACACTGTTTTCATGTGTTTGTTTCTCCGCGTGTTTGTGTGTTTGTTTGTGGTTACCACAAATTACATGAAAATTGTGTGCTACATTAAATTTTTTTGGTTTGTTTTTCTTCAACACTTACTCTTCATCCTCTTCGTCGTCGTTGTTGTTAGTGTTCTTGTTGTTGTTGTTGTTGTCTAATCCCGCATTGCTTTCATAAAACACATCGTCGTCTTTGGACTCATTTTCTTCGTCATTGTTGTTGCTGTTGTTGATGATATTATTCTTTCCATTGCCGCCATTGTTGTTGTTGTTGCTGTTGCTATTTGCTTTGGGGTTACCACCATTGCCATTGCTGTTCATATTCATATTGATGTTGTTGTAGTTTTTCTCTTCATTTGCCGACATAATATCAACATTATTATCATCGCCATTACTAATGTCCACATCGTCCTCATCATCTTCGTTATCTTCATCATCGTTGTTGCCGTTAATGTTATCATTGATATGGACATTATCATTATGATTAGCTGCCGCTCGACGCTTGGCTTGCTCCTCTAAGTATTTGGATTTTGTGATGATTTCATCACTGCAACGGGAGAAAAAAGAGAGGAAAAAAGAAAACGACCAGAGTAAATGTGTAAGTATTTCAAATTTGAATTTGTGACAGTCATAAAGTAAATTGGTTTAATAAAATTAATATGATATTTATGCAAATTGCATAATTTTAATGGGCTTAATAGTTAAGCACTTAATGATACATTACAAATATTTGAAATTGCCCTATAAATAAAAACAACTAATAGATTAATTTAAATAAGTTAAGTCAGCCAATAACACAAGCGAACAAAATGGAACTTTTTGAGTGTTGTTCGGAATTCTATAGCAGTTTTTTACTAATTTGAGGTCGCTGATTTTAAATCTAATCTCTATTTTTCTCCATCAGCTCGAATTTTTAAGTTACAGGTACTAATCGTATTTTCGCCTATTTTCCAAAAAATTTTAGTTCAAAAAATCATAATTTTGTTTTTCATAAGCCGGTTTTTAAAATTGTGTTTTTTTAAAAGATATCGTTGTTACCTTTAAAAAAAAATAAAAAAATAACGGCTGTTTTATTAAAAAAAATTCAAAAAAATTACACATTTTAATTTACTTCACGCTGAAAGTTAATCGGTAAGGGTGAAAATTGTTCTTTTTACTAGCTTTATTGAATATCATATTAAACTAGCTTTCTAAAACATGTATGTACATAATAATCGATTGAAAATAAATGAGTTATGCTAAGTTTGGTGATAACAGATTTTTCGCCTTTTTTTGATACTACCCAAAAAAATTTTTTATTTTTAAAAATCATGACAAATTTTTAAATTTTTTTATTGTTTAATTTACAGTTTAGCCTCCTACTTCAATTAACTGACCAAATTTAATTAATCGACAGGTGTCGGTTTAGAAGTTATGAGAGAAATATAAATTTTCCAAAAGTAGGTCATTTTGTATGGGAGGTACCAGAGGGGATGATCCGATATAGTGCAAATTCATTCCTGATTCATATTTTCATAACCGTAAAACTTACGCATAGTTTGACTGAATTCAGTGTACTTACAAAAAAGATATGTATGTAAGACTATTGGGGTGAATTCGGTCATTTGTATGGGAGGTACCAGAAGGGGTGTGTGTCAAATAGTTAGGTTTTCTGGGGTTTTGTCTCCTATAACTATATAAATTAATCGACCAATTTTCATTACCTGCCAAGAGTCCTTTTGAATGTTATGGGAGAAATAATAATTTTCCAGAAATAAGTCATTATGTACGGGAGGTACCAGAAGGCTGATATAGTCCATATTTATTTCTAAGTCCCATTTTGATAAGCGAACATCCTACTTAAAATTTGAGTAAATTCAGTTTACTTACAAAAAAGATATGTAGGTATGTAAAACTATGAGGGTCAATTAGGTCATTTGTATGGGAGGTACCAGAAGGGGTATGGCAAAAGTTTCGGTTTTCTTAGAGTTTGTCTACTTTTTCAAGATAAATGAACTGACCAAATTTAAATATCCTCCGGTAGTCTGTTTGGCAGCTATGGAAGATATATTAATTATCCAAAAATAGGTAATTTTGTATGGGAGGTACCAGAAGGGGTGGGGATATATTGCCCATTAACTATCCCAAAAGTTCGTTTTGAAAAATATTAATACAAGTAAATTTTTCTACCGATCAGTTAAGATTTACTCGAGTTATCCTGCTGGCCAGCCAGCCAGTCAGACAGACGGACATAGGTCAATCGTCTTAAAAAGTCCTAAAACGAATTTTGTCTTAAGATACTTGGGGTCTAACTCGTCCCCTTTAATGCGTTACACTTTCACACACATATTAATAAATGTTATTTCTGTATGGAGATCGCAATTTTTGTAAATTTAGTTATCTCAGTAAATTGTTGACAAAAACAAAAGTTGTGCACATATGTCAATGAAATAAAGCTCATTTAATTCAAACTATATTAAACAAAATGTCTTAATAACACTGTGATTTTTGTTGCATAATTTTTTTTATGAATTTTTAAAAAACAAAAATTTTCTTTTTTTTTATGAAATTGTTGTTTTGTTTTTCAAAACTACAACGATATCTCTGAAACTACTAGGCCAAATTAAAAACAATGTATGCACGGATTAAAGATAATTTTGTTGACGAGTTTCAGTTTTTTTTTTAATTGAATATGGTGAATCGTTATTTAAATATTTGTAGTGGAGGTGCCTTAGTTTTGGACATAACGGTATATCGCGAAAAGTCGAGCTGATACCAAGTGCAGTTTGGATTCAGCGTCCCAAATTTCCTTTAAAACAATATTCCGTTCTTAAACAACAAATACCTTGTTCCCTTGTGTAATTAATAATCTGAGGAAATTGGCTGATTTAGAAAGTTTTCAATAATTTGCAACAGTGTTACAACTAGTTATTATTTAAAATTTAATTATCATACGAAAAAGAAAAAGAAATTGGAAAGAAAATGTTTAACACTTGTAATATTTTTAATACTTTTAATATTTTAATAATTTTAATATTTTAAATACATTAAATGTTTTTAATATTTTTAATTTGTTATTTTTTGCATATTTTTAATATTTTTGTTGGGGTGTATACTTTTACCATGTAGTACACACGTAGAAGTTACGTATATTCCGAAGCCAATAAGAAGATAAAAACCATGGTTTAATATTACAAAAACAAAATATTTATTTCAATACTAGACCTCTGTATCGTAAGACAACTTAAAACGGAGTGCCAATAATGTTACTCTTTCTATTCTGCTTTACAAGCTTTATAATTATTGACAACTGTAATGTCAGATTGACATTTATGATATACAAAGAAAATATAATACATAGGTATAGCTTTTGGGATGTATTCTACTAATCAGATATCAAAAATTTTTAATATTTTCAATATTTTTTATATTTATATTTTTAATTTTTTAATATTTTTTTTAGTATTCCTAATGTTTAAAATATTTTTATAATTTTTTAATATTTTAATTATTTTTAATATTTTTAATGGTTGGTTGGTGTGCGGGCATCTCCTTCTTCAAAGGAGAACACTTAGGTCCTTATGGACCCATTGTGACACCCGTTGGGCATTTGTGCCATCCCTTCAACCTATGCTATCAGCGCGTGTGCTGACTGATCGCGTTGCCAGTTGTCGATTGGGAATCCGGAGTTCCGATTCAATCCGTCCAGTTGATAATTCTACAAAAGTTGTTAATCCTTCCGATGTCCAACGATGCAAGTTCTTCTACACCATTTAAGAAGGGTTTCCCCAGGGTTTCCAGTCTCCTTCTGTATAGCGCTGGGCAATCACAAATAATGTGGTCGGTGGATGGTTCACTGCTACTGTTTCCGCAGTAGTAGCATTCGCTTTTCGTTGCGAATCCCATTCTTCTCGCATGCTTGCCTATGGGTCCATGTCCCGTCAGGAAGGCGATAATCTTCCTTATCTGGTCCCTCTCAAGACTTACCAGGTACGATGCACGTTTCGCGTTGTATTCTGGCCAAGTCATTTTGGCCTTTCTACAGGTTTCTTCATTCTTCCATCTGTCGTTTGCAATTCTAAACGTTAGATTTTCAATGGTACTTTTACAGGTGGATATAGGGCGAAGTGCTACGTGTTCAACGTCGCTTTCCTGCAGGGCTGAGCCCTGTCTGGCCTCTTCATCCGCTCTACAGTTGCCCTCGATTCCGCTGTGTCCGGGAATCCACGTAACCAGAACTCTGTTGTTCCTGGATATCTCGTTAAGAGATTTCCGGCAGGCACTGACCACTTTCGAGTTGATATCACAGGACTTCAACGAGTTTACCGCCGCTAGACTATCCGTGAACAGGAGAATATCCTCCTGTGATATCTTCCTCACGTTGATCACGTCCGCGGCTCATTTAATAGCAAGTATTTCCGCTTGGAAAATGCTGCAGAAATCTGGAATTTTCGATCTTATATTTAGGCCCAGATCCGCGGAGTAGATGCCGTAGCCGACCTTGTCATCCAGTTTGGACCCATCGGTAAAGATGTTTATTGGTCCATACATTGCGTTCTCGTTCTCTGCCCACTCCTTTCTGGAGGGCGTTCTAGTTTCGTATAGAACGTTTGATTTCCGTGTATTTAGCACGTAGTCAGTTCCAAGTGAGATGTTGATATGGTTCAGGATCCTTGAATGTCCGATGGAACGATCCCAATGTTCAATCTCGTTTAGTCAAATAGCTGATTTGAGAGCGGAGCATTTGCAGCTCAGATCAGGTGGTAGTAGATTGAGTATCGTGTAGAGAGCCTTAGAGGGGGTCGATCTCATACATCCGGTTATCAGGAGACAAGAGGATCGTTGAACACGATCTAATTGTCTAAATTTGCTCTTCTTGTCGAGCGCGTACCACCACACTATAGAGCCATATTGTAATATTGGCTTCACTATAGCATTGTAAATCCAAAGTGTTACCTTGGGTTTAAATCCCGATAGCTTTACGGCATGTATATAAAGCTATGAGTGCCTTGGTGGATCTGCTTTCAATGTCCTGTCTCCAATTAAGCTTCCTGTCTAATATAAGGCCCAGGTAGTTCGCCGTATCGGAGAAGTTGAGTTGTTTGTTGCCCAGATAGATGTTGGATGTAGCGGGCCATTTCTGTTTCCGACTGAAAAGGACTAGTTCCGTTTTGTCGGGGTTCGCATTAAGTCCTCTACTGGCACACCAGTTTGCCAGGATGTTGATATAGTCCTGCATCCTTTGTTCGAGACAAGATAAACTTTCCCCTGAAACGCAGAGTGCTATATCGTCTGCATACGCTACTACTGTACATCCTTCCGACTCCAACCGTTTGAGAACGTCGTTGACGGCAAAATTCCATAATAGCGGCGATAATACTCCCCCTTGAGGGGTGCCTCTAGTCACTCTTCTAGTGAGGGTGTGATTTCCCAGCTTTGAGGTGATAGTTCTCTTCATTAGCATGTTGCGAATCAGCTTGCTAATATATGAGTTGATATGTAGGCTGTTGAGCTCTGTCATGATGCAGAGGGGTTCGATGTTGTTGAAAGCTCCCTCTATGTCCATAAAGGCAACTAGAGAAAATTCTTTCTTATCTAGCGATTTCTCTATGGGATACAATAGTGCATGAAGTGCGGTTTCTGTCGATTTCCCCTTTGTGTAGGCATGCTGAGCATTCGAAAGGAGATTCGGGCCAATTGTATTTTTGATAATGTCGTCCATGATTCTCTCAAGGGTTTTCAAAAGGAATGAAGTAAGACTTATAGGTCTAAAGTCCTTCGCTTTGGTGTGTGATGGCTTTCCCGCCTTGGGATGAAGACCACTTTAGCCGTTCTCCATCGTATTGGCAGGTAGGATAATTTCACACAGCCGTTAAAAATAGCCTCCAGCCATGGCAGTAGTATTTCCATTGACTGTTGAAGTTCGGCGGGTATAATGTCGTCCGGACCGGGTGATTTGTAAGGATCAAAGTCGCTGATGGCGTCCTTGATCATGGTCCTTTCATTTACCGGTATTCTATCGCAGAAGTCGGTAGGTGCGACGGTTATAGAGTTGGACCCTTTCCTAGGGAAGTGGGTATCCGTTAGGATTTCCAAGGTTTCCTTTGAGGATTCAGTCCAGGTACCATCATTTTTCATTATGTATGCCGGGGCGCTGGTTGTCGAGGATAATACTTTCCTAAGTCTACTTACCTCTGCGGTTTTTTCGACATCGTTGGTATATTTCCTCCATGAAGATATTTTTGCCTTCTTCAATAGTTTCTTGAAGAGTCTTAAATTCTCCTTGTACTCCTCCCATTGGCCCGTTCTCTTGGCCTTGTTGAAGGAGTTTCTGGTGGAAGCACGGGATCTAGAAATCTCATCGTTTCACCATGGAGGCTTCTGCTTTTTCCCATCTTTCCGTCTTAGGCAGGATTTCCTGGTGCTTAAGGCCAGGGCTTTTGTAACTTTTCCTACCATGCTGTCCAACTTTTGTGGGTTGTCAATGGTGAGGTCAGTTGTATTCGGTAGGAGTCTTGCAAGGTGTTCCCTGTAGACGTCCCATTTCATCCGTCTCTTGTTGAAGGTTTCTATCGGCTTCGTTATTTGAGCAGATATTTGAAAGGAAATGTTTTTTGTGTATTTTTAATATTTTTAATGTTTTTAATATTTTTAATATTTTTAATATTTTTAATATTTTTAATATCTTTAATAATTTTAATATTTTTAATATTTTTAATATTTTTAATATTTTTAATATTTTTAATATTTTTAATATTTTTAATATTTTTAATATTTTTAATATTTTTAATATTTTTAATATTTTTAATATTTTTAATATTTTTAATATTGTAAATTTTTTTAATATTTTTAATATTTTTAATATTTTTAATATATTTTATATTTTAAATATATTTAATATTTTTAATATTTTTAATATTTTTAATATTTTTTTTAGTATTCCTAATGTTTAAAATATTTTTATCGTTATAAATATTTTAAATATTTTTCATATTTTTAACTTTTTTTTAAAAAATTTTGTAATATTTTCATTAGAATCCTTTGCATCTTTTCTGTCATTTTTTAAATCATACGCTTTAGTTGTCCATTCATTTTGTATAATTTTGTTTACTTTAATATTAAATGTATATCACTATCTCTGTACTAAAACTTACCGATTTTTGTGCAGTTCCTTTTTCGAAACACACACAGCGCTGTACTCGTTCTCCAACAGACAGATTTCACGTTTCTTACAGCTCAACGGCCGGCACAGATCGCCTGTAATGAAAACATTGAGAGAACGTTTATTACAAGAAGTCATTGAAATTTCAAATAACTGAATGCTTTTATCGAAAACTTGATGCTTTTGTAAACAACGACTACAACAAAAACAACGTATAGCTTTTACCGTTTGCTAACATTTTAACTTAGTTTTCATGACTGTCCCACTTCAACGTCGAACTTTCAAGCACTCTTCGCACCATTCCGTTCGAAAATGTAATAAAATCAAATTTAATAAAAAAAATTAAATTGCTGGAAAAAAAGAGGTCATGCCATCGTGCTGCGGCTATGATTATCGTACTATCTGTGTAAGAGGACAGCTGTTGCTTTTGTACATTTCACTTTAGGACATTTTCGCTCGCCTGTAGTAGACGACTGTTGACGTACGTTGTGGTGTGGACTATGCGCCGGTTATGAAATCACCTTTTCGGGTGATGTACTTTGGTCTTTGGCACCACAACGAACCGCACCGCACTACACCAACATCACCACGCGCCCCAATGCTTTTGTGCTAACTTAACCAGCAAGTGTCGTTTCCGTTTCCGTTTAGAAAGAAAGGAAACATGAACGTGAACATTGGTAACATCTATGACAGCTGCTGGTTTTATTGTAGCTGTCCGATATTGTTTGCCTGCTTCTTCGTTGTTGTTACTGTTGTTGTTGTTGCCGTTGCTATGTGTAAAAGCACTTTCAAGTTAAAAACTATTTTCTTCGTTTTGTGTGTGCGTGTGTGAGTTTGTTCTTCTTTCTCTTGTTCGCCATCTTTTCTTGACACTCTGAACACAGAAAATATTGTTCTTTACTTTGCTGCTTCTTTCTGCTGTGATGATGACTTGTTTCTCAATTGTTCGTCGAGTAAATTTTGTACAACACAGAATATTGAATTAAATTTACCAGAAATTATTGATGAGCAAATTATTGTTTTTGTGTTTTTGGCTATGGTGGAATGACTCTCTGTGGATTGAGACCTTGAGAATATTGCCAAATGTTGTCTTACATGGAAGATGTAAACCAGTGGCCAATCCTGTAGTAATATCGTGGCCGACTTAAGGAATATTTGCAGTGATTGTATATGTTTTATTTTCTCTTTGAGTAAGAGGAAAATCTTGTTCAGTAACTTATTGCTTATGCATGATTTGGAATATGTTAATTCAAAATATGGCAAAAACATTGTTACCGTTTTTATTTTTTAAACATTTGGGGTCATACTTGATAAGCATTACACATTCTTAACGCTAATTGTTAAACTAAAGCCTCAACATTTTTAGTTTTTTTTTCATGACCGTTACGAACAAAAGAGCCAAAAAAACACGAATTAAATATTATTTTTTCAGGGTAGCCAGAAACTTGAAAAATTCTATTGAACTTTTTTAGGAAATATTCCGCACGCCTTGCTATACTGATTTCATGACTCAAGGAGATCCATATCGGCTGTATTGACCTAAAGCATATACCTACTATGTGAAGCGGGACCAAAACCCTCCATACGGGACCACAATAATTTTGCCCTATGTACCAAACATCAAAGACCGGAAGCCACTGTCAGACAGGCATCATGCTTACTGCGAAAGTATTCCCATTAAAAGAGTATATTATGGTATTCTTTTAGATATATATGGGAAGTTCAGGCGTCAATAAAAAAGAGACATATCATGGCCATCATCAGAATTAAATAGATTTTTAAGTAGAGTCACACATCAAGGTGTTGATATCCTATCCCCTCTACTATGGAACCTTGCTCCGAAACTAATTCTGTTCTCCCTAGAGAGAGTTGGTGTCAAGGTTGTCAAATATGCAGACGATGTGCCAAAAGAAGTTAGTTTGAGTACACAAAGAGCCCTTTCTCACTATGGCGAAGTGGGCGGGCAAAAACGGTCTCAGAGTAAGTCTAAACAATGCCGAACTAGTTCTCTTCACCAGGATATATAAGATCCCGTCCATAGAACTTATCTCCTTGAGTGGCACTGAAATTCCTTTTGCAGCCTATGTACCTCGGCATCATATTAGACAAGAAGTTGCGTTCCAAACTTAATATCCTAGACAGGACGAAGTATAGTGGCAAGAGGGCAATTGGGAAGTAATGGGGGTTCGAAGCCTCGCATTGTTCACTATTGTTATTGTAACATAGCTGTTGTAACATTCGGTTGTTACCGAGACCCCTTTTTTTGGAAATATAAGTGATATTTAATTAGTAGAGTTCGTGTAAATTTGTGATATTGGGAGCCGAAGAAAATGGGTCACCTCAGTTCGTTTCAACCATAGGTCCACTGGGCGCAAGTGAGTGGAGCTGTTTGGCAAATTTAAGAGAATCATGAGTGCTTTAAGGCATTGAGGGCACTCCCGGTAGCTGTTAAGAAACTGCACTAGCCGGATCTTAATAGCGCCAGAGCTGTTCTTGTTCGCCTAGGCAAAAGCCTTTCAAATCGCTGGAGGGTTTTTATTAAGGACTTTATTGCATCGATAGCTCACTGCAGTCAAGGTGCATACTAGGCTAAGCTGGGCGAAAACCCTGCGTAACCAGGCACAGAGAAAGCTGGACATCGCTAAACTGTAGACCGCGGAGATAGCCAATGCCTATTCTGACCAACTCACTCAACTACTTCTTGATGGTCCAACTCCCGAAAATACTAGCGCGCAATGGCAATATATTGCCCACTCGATGGAAAGGATTGCGCGGTCCGTACTGGGGTCTGTAAAACCTTTTAACGATAGTGCCTGGTACGATGACGAATGCCGTGATGCCACCCGGGAACAAGATGCTGCATACAGGGCCAAACTGCAGCCAATGGCAACGCGAGCTGTTCATGAAAAGTATAGGCGGAAGAGGCGGGAGGCGACTCGACTCTTCAGGCGAATAAAACGAGAGCTAAAGGAGCGAAATAATGTGTTCATTGAAGATTACAGGAACAGAGGTGAAGCCCGAAAATTCTACCTGAAGATAAATGGTAGAGTACACGGAACAGGTCTTCCCTCCTGTAAAGACAAGGATGGTCATCTCGTTACTGACTCCGAGAGCGTACTGAGAATATATAAAGATCACTTCTGCAGCCTATTGATATCTGAAAACTCGGCTGATGACTACATGACTACTGTGCACCAATCCGAGATAACAACATCGAGTGTCCACCTTCGCCTCAAGCTGAGATAACAACTGCCATATCCCGCTTAAAGAACAACAAGGCCGCTGGGGCTGATGGTCTTCCAACTGAGTAGTTTAAGGCGGGTGGAGATGAGCTTGTTTTAAGAATGCAACAGCTCATAGAGAACATTTGGCTTCAGGAGAGCATGCCAGAGGATTGGAATCTCAGTGTGCTATGTCCAATCTACAAAAAAAGGTGACCGTAGTTAGTGTAAAAACTATCGTGGAATTAGCCTCTTACCGATTGCGTATAAGGTACTGTCTAGCATACTGTATGAACGTCTAAAGCTTATTGTGGAAAACCTGATTGGACCTTATCAGTGCGGCTTTCGACCAGGCAAATCCACTACGGATCAGATATTTCGATAGTTCCATCAGGCATCGACTATACGAAGCCATGTCTGAGTTCGGTATTCCTGCGAAGATAATTCGTCTCTGCCGGTGTATGCTTACGAATACCAAATCCTCTGTTCGGATTGGCAAGGAACTATCTGCACCATTCGATACGACGAGAGGTCTTAGACAGGGTGACGGTTTGTCATGTATGCTTTTCAACACAGTGTTAAAAAAAGGTGTTAAGGAAAGCAGCGGTTAACATGTCTGGCACCATATTTAATAAGAGCCACATGCTGCTCGCATATGCCGATGATATCGACATTATCGGTCGAACGGGAGTTGAAAGGGAGTCAGCGAAAATGGGTTTGGCAGTGAATGAGGACAAGACGAAGTTAATGGTATCATCGAACAAAGTGTCCACCCGTTGGGGACGCAGCGTGAACGTTAAAAACTATTGCTTTGAAGTAGTGGATAAATTTATCTACCTCGTATCCGCCATGAACAAAAACAACAGTGTCAGCCTCGAAATAAAACGGAGAATAGTGTTTGGCAACAGGTGTTTCTTTGGACTACGCTAGCACTTTATAAACACCACTCTATCTCGAACTACCAAAGTCCAGCTGTATCATGTACTAATTTTACCGGTCCTGTTGTACGCGTCCGAATCTTGGGTGCTTACACTGACAGATGCAGCTCATCTGGCGGTGTTTGAGAGAAAAATACTCTGCAAAATATATGGTCCAATTTGCGTAAACGGCGAGTTAAGGATTCGGATGAACCATGAGCTGTACGAGTTATACCACGGCATTGATGTTGTCAAGCGAATCAAAGTGCAACGATTACGCTGGCTAGGCCATGTCGTGAGAATGGATGAGGAAACTCGTGAGCGCTGTAATGGGAGCCTTGGTAAAATCGAAAGGTTATGTTTGACAGTTGATAATACAAAAAAATACATTTTAGTCAACAAGATTTTTTTATTTCATTAACATTAACCAAACGTGGATTTTCGTAAAGTAAACGTTGGTAGTCCGGAAAGGTCGGATTGGAATGACGGCGGGACACCTTATGAGGAGTCTATATCTGTCTTTACTGACGAGTGGCAGGTGAAACATGGCACAGGAGTTGGTGTTTCACTATGACACAATTTGAGGGTCATTGTCTCGGGGGTGAACCAAACCAATATCAAACGATAGCATTTGACCTCAGTAACAAAACCCTAAACTCCATTTTGCTCCACTACGTCACAAATTTTATTTACAGTGGTTTGAAGTTTGAATTTTTTGGTCAAAAGTCGATTCAAAGAATATGAAAAATCATCTATAAAATTACATTTGGAGTATTTCATGTCTTCGGAGACCTATACTAAAACATTCAGGGGAATATTTCCTCGGAACATTTTAACCCCCTAACTGCCACCCGTGTGGGACATTTTTGGCCCAATTTTGTCGTTATCAACTTCGCAGTATAAGTGTCGAGTCCATCAACATGTCTAGTAAAAGCTTCTCAAACAGTAACGTTCGCATTCGCCGATAAACAAATAGATGCCGTTAGTTGGAAATCTAAAAATACAACATTCTATACCTCATTCATAGGGTGTAAAGGGAAATTAAGTTAGTAAATAGTACAGGCCATCGAAAAGCTGCGGAGGCTATTATGAGATGTGGAATTAATACTAGCACACTTGCAACTTACTATGTGGATAGCCTGTACTAGGCTGTACTAATAGCGATCAATTCTACATTTTGTAAATCAAAATTTGTGAGAAACTATAAGCAGAATATGGATGGACTAAAGCCACTTATTTGCTAGAGGAGACTGTACAATGCCTGATTATGACTCTCTGCCAATTTTATATACCATATATATACTGCTAATGATCTTATCAGGTTCGTTAAGATGGGTTTTTGTTTTTCACAAAACCCACTCGATAGAACATTGTATGCGATATGTAAAAGGCAGATCCCGCGGTAAGCTGGCACACTATCGTGGATCGACTTTCTTAAGCACAGGACATAGAACACCAGATTGTAATCATCGGGCATGCATTCCTTTAGCCACTGTGTTTTTTGAGCTTGTGCTTGCACATTACCAGCTTATCGCTATCGGCCTATAAAATCTCCAATGTTTGTGCGTCGTCTACTCAATCGTCGATGATTGGCGTGATTTCGTCACTTGAGCTGCATTCGGGATATTCCCTCCATATTATCTACACACTCTGCATGCCCGGGACCAGATCTGTATTTACAGGTAAAAATTGCCTGTTCCCTTACGTTACCATCGTAGCGTAATTTCAACATTATCGCTCTCTTTCTCTATTTCTCTATGAACGTTTTTGAGAAGAGGCGTTTCGTCTCCCTTCTCTTCTCCTTATATTGTTTCCTCAAAGCATGCGTTACCATTGACAGTAGTGTTGCTCTGTTTGTAGTTTTATTTTCTCAGTTAATACGCGATATTCATTATTGCACAAGAACCTGTTTGAGTGTATGCCTGATCATGACTCTTTGGGAGATGTTCACTGGTCCATTTGTTACGTTTGTGGCTAAGTGGCGAATTGGATGTGAAAAATAGCCAGCAGACATTGGATCTCCATAATCAACTGTATAACTGCCAGTTCATTATGGTCAACATATAGCAGATCCCTATCGGGGTACTTGGTTGACCTGTGCAGGAGTGATTTGAACCTGGTCTGCGGAATTCTAACACGCCACTGCAATATCAGGCACCTGACAGGTAGATGGGATAGATCTGCACCGAAATACTGAGGACGAGGAGGACTTCGAAACGATGGAACATATTCTTTGTAGCTATTTCGCTCTGGCCCGTAGGAAGCTTAAATACTTAGAGAAAGGTTATATAGAGGACCATAACTCACTTGTCGCATTGTACCGGGGCTTGCCGGAGCATCGTTTTTACAATATAATGCCATGGGACCGGTCTTTGCATAGTGGTTAGAACACGCGACTTACCTCATGGTGTATCGAAATTGTCATGTGTATATGTATATTTGTGTTAAAAACGGGTTCCACTTGCTACCATATTTTTTGCCGACGCGAAACTGACCAGTCTGAATCCTTTATAGGAGGCACCTTCTTTTTCTATTTCAGCATTCAAATCTCCCAGAGCAATGTTAATGTCATGGCCGGGACCGAGGTCATATATATTATCCAGTCGCTCATAGAATGAATCTATGGTGTACTCTCCTTTGTCTTACGTCGAAGTGTCTGACAATTCAGGCTGTAGTTTAAAAATGTTTCGCCTTAATGAGAGAGGCTATTCGGTGACTTATCCCACATCCATAAATTCGTGTATTTGTCCATGACGACTATAAAAAATGTCACAGTTCTTTCTTCGTGACCTCATTGCTGAAGAGAGATGGGCAAGAGAACCCACCTGCACGGCGAGTAAACAAATTTGGCCTACAATGGATATACAGAGGACACGATTTGTGCTGAACTCATCCAGAGTCCACTTGAGAAACATCATAGCTGTAAAAACTGGTCATTGGCCGGTTGGTAAACACGCTAAGAGGCTGAAACTACCCTATAATGATTTTTGTATAAGATGCAATGATGAAGAAGAAGAGGAGACCACGGAGCATCTTCTATGTCACTGCCCTGCTTTTGGTGACCTGAGATACGAAAAACTTGGTCATCGGACACTTTTAGACAATACCTGTATATCAGTAGGCGATTTGAGGAACATCCATGCCAGAGCAACGAAATGGCTTGACAGCGACGTTGACCGAATAGAATAGGAACATTTGGTGCGGAAATCATAAAATGGTATCACAACGGGACTCAAAATAGGACCTAAGTGAGCTGTGTTCAACGTGGCTGCCGAATTAACCAAACCTTCTTCGTGAGCATTATAGCGGTAATGTCGGTCTAAGTAGATAAAGGTGTCATGTCTGTAAAACATTCGGCAATTCCATTTGCATATCCTTAGACTATAGTCCTTTTACCATTTACCAACATTTGAGGGGGCTATTGCCTTTAGTTAGAAACATTTTCTCTATCACTATTAATCGTTATGCAGCAACTTTTTAATAAACAAATAAATAATAATGAATAAACTTTTTAACAAACGAACGTAAATAACTAAACAAAGTGTTTTAATTGCTGCTCTTCCAATATAATATAATTATTTAAAAAAATGTATGTCTGTATTATAATACCCAATAATACAATTTATTTAGCAATTTATTTGCGCTCTTTAAACCATTTAACATAATACAAATTATTTAAACTCACTTGTTGGATCGTGTATCCATCGTTTGCGCTCCCCATTGAGGCCGCCGGAACCACCAATGCCGCCAGCACTTGCCACTGAATTCTTTGATGTCATTTGTGCATTTTTATTGACCTGCAATGAAACGAAAAAGTGGAAAAAACACAAAAGAATAATTACAAACCAGAAATTAGCACTTTGTTGTTGTAAAAGCTCAACTGAAATTGTCTAATTAAATAACAATTAATTTTAATTGATTTTTGTTTGTTTATGCAATGCAGTGGAAAAGGGAGAAAGAGAGCACAAAGGGGCAATCATTGTTTGTTTCGTTTCGTTACGTTATTCAGGCATCCAATGACACCTGGTCCTGCTGATGATCCCCCTTGGTGCCTTAACAGTTAACTTTCAATTACAAACAAAGCAATTTGTGCCACATTTTGTTGAACGGTCATGTGTCCATCAATACGCCCCAGCCTGTCGTTTGTGGTTAAATTAATTGTAATTTTGTTGTAATGCTGTGTTGTTGTAGTTTGCCTTGTTTTTTTATTTTTGAACTTTGTTGCAGTTTCGGTTATCGTTGTCCTTTTTAATTTGTCCTGTGTAATCGTTGTACGTCACACGCCAACAATAACAACAACAATGTGTGTCCAATGGTTTATTAATAAATTGTATTAAAAGTATCATCATATTTGCATAATTTACTATGGCCGACTGGTAATATGATAATACTGCGATTCATCCGTGGATGCTGATTCTGATGATGGTAATGCTGATGACCATGGATGATGCTCATGCTGATTGTTGATGGCTTCAAATGTTGCAATCGCTGGATATAATTGGTTTCATCAGTGTAAGAAAAGCAAACACATATATAGTAGTAAATTGTATGCAATGCAAACGATATCAGTGGTAACAATCATGTGTCGCACGTAGCGTATGAGGAATATTTATTACGTTTAATTATGTATTCGCCATGCTGGTCTTGGTTACATTGTTGTAATAATGTAAGAGCGGGTATGATGCATATGTACTTATGAACATTTGTTATTACATACATTACGATAAACGTCTGATTTATATCAATAATAATTGCGCTGAAGTTTAATAAGTTGGACTTTTTATTTATTTAAATTATTTGAGTACCAGGACTGTGACTTAAGGCATAAGGGTACCACAAAAGGACGTACTTTTTTCGTATCAAGTATCTCATAGATAGCCATAGTGAAGATGTATTCTATGATGTCGTGAAAGATATATATGAACACTGTCCTGGCCAGGGGATACAAATTTTACTGATAGATTTTAAGGCTAAAATAGAAAGGAAAGGTGATCTTGTTCAAATACCTTTTTAATATTTTTTAATGGGAAAACTTGAAACTATTGAATAAACATAAAATTTCGTATCAATTTCATATCTATGATATATACATACATATTTTCGAATATTGCGAATATCTTAATCTCCCTCTTAATACCAATTAGGTCATAATACAAAATTCTACTTCTTACGTGTTGCCTCTTTTGCTCTCTTATTTCAAACCGAATGTTCATTACCCACTATCCTTTGCAGAACTCCACAAAAACCAGAACATTCACCGCTAGCGCAGTCCTGCAATGCAACGCCATCATCAGTATTATTTGAATTTGTAATAGCTTCTTCCATGCAACGCCATCTTCACATAGGAAATGTTTGCCAAGAATTGAATGGGAAAAAGGCAAAAGTCATTACTTTTTCATTTGTCAGTCAGTCTCAAGCGCTCAATGAACACAAGCAGAAGTGTGTTGAATTGCAAAAGAAAAAAAAACAGGAGAAAAGAAACGAAACGAAATGCGTTTCCTGGAGGTACTTAAAATAACGGTACTAACTCCATAGCATTTCATTCACAGAATCGCTCGCCTGTCCTCGCCCTCGGTTCCTTCCGCCGCAGCCAATACATTACGCGTTGTTACAGGCATTTTGGCAGTTGGTATTTAGTATTTTGGCATAGCTGACTCATAGCGATGGAATGCGAGCAAGCAACATTTTGGCATTTCCCTAAGAAATAGTAAAAGTCAATGTATTTGAAGTTGGAGCGAAGAGGAAGTGCTATATTGCTGGCATTTAGAAGTCATTTAACATGAACTGCACAGCACAAATGTTCAAATATTTATCAGAGGGATATAACGTGTGTAATACACACACACACCCTCACCCACACCGTGTTCAAATGATCTGTTTGGTGAAGGTGAAGTAATTTGAGAAGTTCTAAAAGGATATTGACATTTGCAGCAACTAAACGCCAGTGGGTATTGTAAAGGGTATATTGCTTAGAATACCGACAGCAAGTATTGAGTTATAAAAAACCTCAGAAAAAATCAGACATCAAATAATGAATTTTTTTTAATTCATAAAATTCGCTAAATTCGATCAATTTTATAAATTCGTTAAAATTTATTATTTGTTTAATCCCTTGGAGTCATTAAATTTATTAAAATCATTAAAATTATTAAAATCATTGAAATCATTGAAATCATTGAAATCATTGAAATCATTGAAATCATTGAAATCATTGAAATCATTGAAATCATTGTAATCATTAAAATCATTGAAATCATTGAAATCATTAAAATCATTGAAAGCATTGAAATCATTGAAATCATTGATATCATTGAAATCATTGAAATCATTGAAAACATTGAAATCATTGAAATCATTGAAATAATTGAAATCATTGAAATCATTATAATCATTAAAAACATTAAAATCATTAAAATCATTTAAATCATTTAAATCATTAAAATCATTAATTTTATTAAAATCATTACAATCAATAAAACCATTAAAATTATTAAAATCATTGAAATCATTGAAATAATTGAAATGATTGAAATCATTGAAAACATTGAAATCATTGAAATCATTGAAATCATTGAAATCATTATAACACAAGGGAACAAGGTATTTGTTGTTTAAGAACTGAATATTGTTTTAAAGGTAATTTGGGACGCTGAATCCAAATCTGCACTTGGTTTTTTTGTATCAGCTCGACTTTTGGCGATATACCGTTATGTCCATAACTAAGGCACTTCCACTACAAATATTTAAATAACTTGAAAACGGTTCACCATATTCAATTAAAAAAAAAAACTTAAACTCGTCAACAAAATTATCTTTAATCCGTGCCTACATTGTTTTTAATTTGGCTTAGTAGTTTCAGAGATATCGTTGTAGTTTTAAAAAATAAAACAAAAAATTTACAAAAAAAAAAAATTTTGTTTTTTAAAAATTCATAAAAAAAATTATTGCAACAAAAATCACAGTGTTTGTCTTAAAACATTTAGTTTAATATAGTGTGAATCAAATGAGCTTTATTTCATTAAAATGTCTGCACAACTTTTGATTTTGTCAACAATTTACTGAGATAACTAAATTTAAAAAAATCGCGATTTCCATATAGAAATAACATTTATTAATATGTTTGTGAAAGTGTAACTCGAGCAAACCTTAACGGATCGTTATGAAAATTTATCGGTATTAATATTTTTCGAAACGAACTTATGGGATTGTAAATGGGCGGAATAGCCCCACCCCTTCTGGTACCTCACATACAAAATTACCTATTTTTGGATAATTAATATATCTTCGATAGCTGCCAAACAGACTACCGGAGGATATTGAAATTTGGTCAGTTTATTTATCTTGCAAAAGTAGACAAACCCTAGAAAAACCGAAAGCGTTGCCATACCCCTTCTGGTACCTCCCATACAAATGACCGAACTCACCCCAATAGTCTTACATACATATCTTTTTTGTAAGTACACTGAATTCAGTCAAACTATGCGGAAGTTTTACGGTTATGAAAATATAAATCAGGAATGAATTTGCACTATATCGGATCACCCCATCTGGTACCTCCCATACAAAATTACCTATTTTTAGAAAATTAATATTTCTTCCTTAACTTCCAAATTGAAACCTGCCGATTAATTAAATTTGGTCTGTTAATTAATATTGTAATAGGAGGCAAAACTATAAATTAAACTATAAATAAATTTGCAAATTTGTCATGATTTTTAAAAATACAAAATTTAAATTTTTTTTGGGTAAAAACAAAAAATTGCGAAAAATCTGTTATCACCGAATTTAGCATAACTCATTCAATTTTCAATCGATTATTATGTACATACATGTTTTAGAAAGCTATCTTAATATGATATTCAATAAAGCTAATAAAAATAACAATTTGCCCCCAACCGATTAACTTTCAGCGTGAAGAAAATTAAAATGTGTAATTTTTGTGTAATTTTTTTTATTTTTTTTGAATAAAACAGCCGTTACTCAGTCATTTTTTTTTTGTAATATTAAAAAATTTGATTTTTTCAAAGGCAACAACGATATTTTTAATAAAAAAATTAAAATTTTAAAATCCGGCTTATGAAAAAAAAATTATGATTTTTTTAACTATCATTTTTTGGAAAAAAGTCGAAAATACGATTAGTACCTGTAACTTAAAAATTCGAGCTGATGGAGAAAAATGGAGATTAGATTTGAAATCAGCGACCCCACATTAGTAAAAAACAGCTATCGAATTCCAAACAACACTCAAAAAGTTCAATTTTGTTCCCTTGTGTAATCATTAAAATCATTAAAAACATTAAAATCATTAATTTTATTAAAATCATTACAATCAATAAAACCATTAAAATCATTAAAATCTTTAAAATCATTAAAACCATTGAAATCATTAAAATCATTTAAACCATTAAAATCATTGAAATCATTAAAATCATTGAAATCATTGAAATCATTAAATTCATTAAATTCATTAAATGCATTAAATTCATTAAATTCATTAAATGCATTAAATTCATTAAATTCATTAAATGCATTAAATTCATTAAATTCATTAAATTCATTACATTCATTAAATTCATTAAATGCATTAAATTCATTAAATTCATTAAATTCATTAAATTCATTAAATTCATTCAATTCATTAAATTTATTAAATTCATTAAATGCATTCAATTTATTAAATGCATTAAATTCATTGAATTTTTTAAATTCATTAAATTATTTTTATTCATTAAATTTATTAAATATTAAATTCATTCAATTCATTTAACCCTTATTAAACCCTTAAACTTATTAAATTCATTAAATTCATTTAATTATTTATTAATTTAGTGAATTTAATGAATTTGATTAATTTAATGAATTTAATGAATTTAATGAATTTAATGAATTTAATGAATTTAATGAATTTAATGAATTTAATGAATTTAATGAATTTAATGAATTTAATGAATTTAATGAATTTAATGAATTTAATGAATTTAATGAATTTAATGAATTTAATGAATTTAATGAATTTAATGAATTTAATGAATTTAATGAATTAAATGAATTAAATGAATTTAATGAATTTAATGAATTTAATGAATTTAATGAATTTAATGAATTTAATGAATTTAATTAATTTAATGAATTTAATGAATTTAATGAATTTAATGAATTTAATGAATTTAATGAATTTAACGAATTTAATGAATTTAATGAATTTATTAAATATATTAAATATATTAAATTTACGTTAAAGTGTATCAAATGATACATCAAATTCGGCTTACGATCAGAAAAGTGTTTTTTTTTTTTTTTAATTTTATTGTTTAAATATTTTTGGTCAAATTCAGTGTGTCACTCACTAGGATGACGCGTTTCGAACTCCATGACGAGTTCATCTTCAGACCCCTTTGTGACAAACTGATACACAATGGTACATCATCAGCTGTATATATATCTACAATTATGTCACACATGTACATGCGAAGTAGATATCAGCCGAAAATGTCCAGCACCAGTGATGTATTTTCAGCCGAAAATGTCCAACACCAGTGGTGTATTCTTTGAATTTGACCGTTAATATTCAAACATGAGAAATGGAGGAAATTCTTTCCCCACGATTCCCCTTTTTACCTTAAAGCTTAAGCTTCTTTACAAGGTTTTTTGTTGTTAAACTAAGATTACTTTAAATTTTTCTATGTCAAAGTAAGGCATTTAGTTTTTAGGCCGTGCCGTGCCAGAGTTTGATTGTTAATTTTTAGTCGATCGTGTTTTTATATATTAAATTTACGTTAAAGTGTATCAAATGATACATCAAATTCGGCTTACGATCAGAAAAGTGTTTTTTTTTTTTTTAATTTTATTGTTTAAATATTTTTGGTCAAATTCAGTGTGTCACTCACTAGGATGACGCGTTTCGAACTCCATGACGAGTTCATCTTCAGACCCCTTTGTGACAAACTGATACACAATGGTACATCATCAGCTGTATATATATCTACAATTATGTCACACATGTACATGCGAAGTAGATATCAGCCGAAAATGTCCAGCACCAGTGATGTATTTTCAGCCGAAAATGTCCAACACCAGTGGTGTATTCTTTGAATTTGACCGTTAATATTCAAACATGAGAAATGGAGGAAATTCTTTCCCCACGATTCCCCTTTTTACCTTAAAGCTTAAGCTTCTTTACAAGGTTTTTTGTTGTTAAACTAAGATTACTTTAAATTTTTCTATGTCAAAGTAAGGCATTTAGTTTTTAGGCCGTGCCGTGCCAGAGTTTGATTGTTAATTTTTAGTCGATCGTGTTTTTATATATTAAATTTACGTTAAAGTGTATCAAATGATACATCAAATTCGGCTTACGATCAGAAAAGTGTTTTTTTTTTTTTAATTTTATTGTTTAAATATTTTTGGTCAAATTCAGTGTGTCACTCACTAGGATGACGCGTTTCGAACTCCATGACGAGTTCATCTTCAGACCCCTTTGTGACAAACTGATACACAATGGTACATCATCAGCTGTATATATATCTACAATTATGTCACACATGTACATGCGAAGTAGATATCAGCCGAAAATGTCCAGCACCAGTGATGTATTTTCAGCCGAAAATGTCCAACACCAGTGGTGTATTCTTTGAATTTGACCGTTAATATTCAAACATGAGAAATGGAGGAAATTCTTTCCCCACGATTCCCCTTTTTACCTTAAAGCTTAAGCTTCTTTACAAGGTTTTTTGTTGTTAAACTAAGATTACTTTAAATTTTTCTATGTCAAAGTAAGGCATTTAGTTTTTAGGCCGTGCCGTGCCAGAGTTTGATTGTTAATTTTTAGTCGATCGTGTTTTTATATATTAAATTTACGTTAAAGTGTATCAAATGATACATCAAATTCGGCTTACGATCAGAAAAGTGTTTTTTTTTTTTAATTTTATTGTTTAAATATTTTTGGTCAAATTCAGTGTGTCACTCACTAGGATGACGCGTTTCGAACTCCATGACGAGTTCATCTTCAGACCCCTTTGTGACAAACTGATACACAATGGTACATCATCAGCTGTATATATATCTACAATTATGTCACACATGTACATGCGAAGTAGATATCAGCCGAAAATGTCCAGCACCTGTATATATATCTACAATTATGTCACACAATATTAACGGTCAAATTCAAAGAATACACCACTGGTGTTGGACATTTTCGGCTGAAAATACATCACTGGTGCTGGACATTTTCGGCTGATATCTACTTCGCATGTACATGTGTGACATAATTGTAGATATATATACAGCTGATGATGTACCATTGTGTATCAGTTTGTCACAAAGGGGTCTGAAGATGAACTCGTCATGGAGTTCGAAACGCGTCATCCTAGTGAGTGACACACTGAATTTGACCAAAAATATTTAAACAATAAAATTAAAAAAAAAAAACACTTTTCTGATCGTAAGCCGAATTTGATGTATCATTTGATACACTTTAACGTAAATTTAATATATAAAAACACGATCGACTAAAAATTAACAATCAAACTCTGGCACGGCACGGCCTAAAAACTAAATGCCTTACTTTGACATAGAAAAATTTAAAGTAATCTTAGTTTAACAACAAAAAACCTTGTAAAGAAGCTTAAGCTTTAAGGTAAAAAGGGGAATCGTGGGGAAAGAATTTCCTCCATTTCTCATGTTTGAATATTAACGGTCAAATTCAAAGAATACACCACTGGTGTTGGACATTTTCGGCTGAAAATACATCACTGGTGCTGGACATTTTCGGCTGATATCTACTTCGCATGTACATGTGTGACATAATTGTAGATATATATACAGCTGATGATGTACCATTGTGTATCAGTTTGTCACAAAGGGGTCTG
Source organism: Muscina levida (assembly GCA_964034835.1). Lineage (NCBI taxonomy): Eukaryota > Metazoa > Arthropoda > Insecta > Diptera > Muscidae > Muscina > Muscina levida. The sequence continues at coordinate 100,166,572 of OZ035880.1, forward strand.
AAGATGAACTCGTCATGGAGTTCGAAACGCGTCATCCTAGTGAGTGACACACTGAATTTGACCAAAAATATTTAAACAATAAAATTAAAAAAAAAAAAAAAACACTTTTCTGATCGTAAGCCGAATTTGATGTATCATTTGATACACTTTAACGTAAATTTAATATATAAAAACACGATCGACTAAAAATTAACAATCAAACTCTGGCACGGCACGGCCTAAAAACTAAATGCCTTACTTTGACATAGAAAAATTTAAAGTAATCTTAGTTTAACAACAAAAAACCTTGTAAAGAAGCTTAAGCTTTAAGGTAAAAAGGGGAATCGTGGGGAAAGAATTTCCTCCATTTCTCATGTTTGAATATTAACGGTCAAATTCAAAGAATACACCACTGGTGTTGGACATTTTCGGCTGAAAATACATCACTGGTGCTGGACATTTTCGGCTGATATCTACTTCGCATGTACATGTGTGACATAATTGTAGATATATATACAGCTGATGATGTACCATTGTGTATCAGTTTGTCACAAAGGGGTCTGAAGATGAACTCGTCATGGAGTTCGAAACGCGTCATCCTAGTGAGTGACACACTGAATTTGACCAAAAATATTTAAACAATAAAATTAAAAAAAAAAAAACACTTTTCTGATCGTAAGCCGAATTTGATGTATCATTTGATACACTTTAACGTAAATTTAATATATAAAAACACGATCGACTAAAAATTAACAATCAAACTCTGGCACGGCACGGCCTAAAAACTAAATGCCTTACTTTGACATAGAAAAATTTAAAGTAATCTTAGTTTAACAACAAAAAACCTTGTAAAGAAGCTTAAGCTTTAAGGTAAAAAGGGGAATCGTGGGGAAAGAATTTCCTCCATTTCTCATGTTTGAATATTAACGGTCAAATTCAAAGAATACACCACTGGTGTTGGACATTTTCGGCTGAAAATACATCACTGGTGCTGGACATTTTCGGCTGATATCTACTTCGCATGTACATGTGTGACATAATTGTAGATATATATACAGCTGATGATGTACCATTGTGTATCAGTTTGTCACAAAGGGGTCTGAAGATGAACTCGTCATGGAGTTCGAAACGCGTCATCCTAGTGAGTGACACACTGAATTTGACCAAAAATATTTAAACAATAAAATTAAAAAAAAAAAAAAACACTTTTCTGATCGTAAGCCGAATTTGATGTATCATTTGATACACTTTAACGTAAATTTAATATATAAAAACACGATCGACTAAAAATTAACAATCAAACTCTATATTAAATATATTAAAATCATTAAGTTCATTAAATTCATTGAATTCAATAAATACATTCAATAAAATTCATAAATTAAGTTGTCAACATTTATAAAATTTATCAAAAATTTGATTTATAACGTTTGGATCCATAACGTTTGGAACATTTGCCAAAAATTGCGTTATCCATCTTTTATATCCATTCGTGATTACCAAACGAGCGCCTGGCACTTAATCCATGTCTTCAGCAATCTTCTCTAGTGAACTGCAACTCACTCTTTCAGTGAGTCAAACGAAAAATTCACATTTTGGTGCCCAACTTTTGGTTTGACAGCTTTTCAGTTTGCTTGATAAGCTCGAAGGTTTATATCTGTAATATATAGAGGAATGGCACAAACTACACACGTACAGATGTAAACCAACAGGCAAAGGCTGAATCTCCCATCTCGTCATAGTATTGACTACATAATATCCCATAGGATTATTAAGGTTGGCATTTTGGCTATACAATATTTAGAGAAAAGTTGGTATGTGTTCGGTGTGTGTACTCGTATAAGTCTTGACAAACAAGCATTCGAACATCCATCTACACATCGGATCTATCGAAATATGAAGCATCATTGCGAGCATTCCTGGCATAGCTGCTGTTACCTCTCTTCATCATGGTTCAATGATTTTTATAGGCGCTTTGAGGATATTGCTTTTTCGCACTTTGTTGGCTGAGGGTATGAGTTGTAGACTTTTCAGTTTTTTTTTTGTGTGTAGGAGAGGTTCATCATGTTCCAACAAAATACGAGTAAGTGATGGTACATGTCGAAATGTTGCCACTTTGCTCCTGTACGAGGGTGTGGACTTGTCCCAGAGCTGGGAGGTTTGTTGGCAGGGCATAAATGCAACGATTTATGGTTTAGAGTATCCTTCATCGTTGCTCTGCCATCTGGCGTTACAATTAAAAATGTCATTGTATTTGGCATTTATTCTCCCAAGTGTTGGTCCTGGAGGGGGCTCTTCGCTCGCAGCACATTCGATTTCTGGGAGTTTGTATTTGAATTTGTATATCGCATTGAGTTGTGTTGTTAACTTTGTATGCATTTGGAATTCGTTTAAATTAAAAGTAGAGCGGACGACCGGCAACTCATCTACCAAGAACCCTCTGCATATCAAACCGAAAGCAATCGTTGTATCAATATTCCAACATGGGCTGACGCATGTACGATAGTGCTGATTTTGAGTTTAGGAAAATATTTGTTGCAATTTCGTTGTTGAACCAAAAAATAAAAAAAGTTTAACAAAGGCATCCATGAAGTATTTTGTGCTGCCGTCGCTCTGGTCAAACAAACCGACTTCCACATCTATCAAATAGATCTGTCTCGACTGTCACTGAATATAAAGTGGGTTTAGTTTTTGGTCTTTTGTTAGCTCTTTTGAATATATTTGGGTAAAACACATATTGAATTAATCGAAAAATCCGGGATGGGGGTTAGCGAAGCCGTCATCTAAAAACACAAAAAAAATGTTGCGAGGACAACGCTTGCCTATACCACATGCGAAGTTACGTTTTTGTTCGAGTTTCTTTAAACTTTTGCTTTGGATACGAAATGTTGGTACCACATTCTTTTACAAATTCGAAATTTTTAGTAAAAAAAATAAATACACTAAATTCATTAAATTCATTAAATTCATTAAATTCATTAAATTCATTAAATTCATTAAATTCATTAAATTCATTAAATTCATTAAATTCATAAAATTCATTAAAATTATTAAAATTTTTAAAATCATTAAAATCGTTAAAATCATTAAAATCATTAAATTCATTAAATTCATTCAATTCATTAAATTCATTAAATTTATTAAATTCATTAAATTAATTTAATTCATTAAATTCATTAAATTCATTAAATTCATTAAATTCATTAAATTCATTAAATTCATTAAATTTATTAAATTCATTAAATTAATTTAATTCATTAAATTCATTAAATTCATTAAATTCATTAAATTCATTAAATTCATTAAATTCATTAAAATTACTAAATTTATTTATTTCTTAAATTTACCAAATTCATAAAATTCATTAAATTCTTTAAATTCATTAAATTCATTAAATTCAATAAATTCATTAAATTCATTAAATTCGTTAAATTCATTAAATTCATTAAATTCATTAAATTCATTAAATTCATTAAATTCATTAAATTCATTAAATTCATTAAATTTATTAAATTCTTAAATTCATTAAATTTATTGAATTCATTAAATTCATTAAATCCATTAAATTCATTTAATTCATTAAATTCATTAAATTCATTAAATTCATTAAATTCATTAAATTCATTAAATTCATTAAATTCATTAAATTAATTTAATTCATTAAATTCATTAAATTCATTAAATTCATTAAATTCATTAAATTCATTAAATTCATTAAATTAATTTAATTCATTAAATTCATTAAATTCATTAAATTCATTAAATTCATTAAATTCATTAAATTCATTAAATTCATTAAATTCATTAAATTCATTAAATTCATTAAATTCATTAAAATTACTAAATTTATTTATTTCTTAAATTTACCAAATTCATAAAATTCATTAAATTCTTTAAATTCATTAAATTCATTAAATTCAATAAATTCATTAAATTCATTAAATTCGTTAAATTCATTAAATTCATTAAATTCATTACATTCATTAAATTCATTAAATTTATTAAATTGATTAAATTCATTAAATTCATTAAATTTATTAAATTCATTAAATTAATTAAATTTATTAAATTAATTAAATTCAATAAATTCATTAAATGTATAAAATTTATTAAATTTATTAATTTCATTAAATTCAATAAATTCATTTAATTCATTAAATTCATAACATTTATTAAATTCATTTAATTCATTAAGTTCATTAAAATTACTAAATTTATTATATTCATGAAATTCATTAAATTCATTAAATTCATAAAATTCGTTAAATTAATTAAATTCGCTAAATTCATCAAATTCAATAAATTCATTAAATACATAAAATTCATCAAATTCATTAAATTCGTTAAATTGATTAAATTCTTTAAATTTATTAAATTCATTAAATTTAATAAATTCAATTCATTCATTAAATTCAATTAATTCATTAAATTCATTAAATTCGTTAAATGTATTAAATGTATTAAATTCAATAAATTCATTAAATTCATTAAATTCATTTAATTCATTAAATTCATTTAATTCATTAAATTCATTAAATTCATTAAATTCATTAAATTCATTAAATTCATTAAATTCATTAAATTTATTAAATTCTTAAATTCATTAAATTTATTGAATTCATTAAATTCATTAAATCCATTAAATTCATTTAATTCATTAAAATCATTAAAATCATTAAAATCATTCAAATCATTAAAATCATTAAAATCATTAAAATCATTAAAATCATTAAAATCATTAAAATCATTAAAATCATTAAAATCATTAAAATCATTAAAATCATTAAAATCATTAAAATCATTAAAATCATTAAAATCATTAAAATCATTAAAATCATTAAAATCATTAAAATCATTAAAATCACTAAAATCATTAAATTCATTAAATTCATTAAATTCATTAAATTCATTAAATTCATTAAATTCATTTAATTCATTAAATTCATTAAATTTATTAAATTCATTAAATTCATTAAATTCATTAAATTCATAAAATTCATTAAATTCATTGAATTCATTGAATTCATTGAATTCATTGCATTCATTAAATTCATTAAATCCATTAAATTCATTAAATTTATTAAATTCATTAAATTAATTAAATTTATTAAATTAATTAAATTCAATAAATTCATTAAATTCATTAAATGTATAAAATTTATTAAATTTATTAATTTCATTAAATTCAATAAATTCATTTAATTCATTAAATTCATAACATTTATTAAATTCATTTAATTCATTAAGTTCATTAAAATTACTAAATTTATTATATTCATGAAATTCATTAAATTCATTAAATTCATAAAATTCGTTAAATTAATTAAATTCGCTAAATTCATCAAATTCAATAAATTCATTAAATACATAAAATTCATCAAATTCATTAAATTCGTTAAATTGATTAAATTCTTTAAATTTATTAAATTCATTAAATTTAATAAATTCAATTCATTCATTAAATTCAATTAATTCATTAAATTCATTAAATTCGTTAAATGTATTAAATGTATTAAATTCAATAAATTCATTACATTCATTAAATTCATTTAATTCATTAAATTCATTAAATTCATTAAATTCATTTAATTCATAAAATTCATAAAATTCATTAAACCTGACATGGGGACCACTTTACAAATTTAGGACACCGAACGAAGTTTCCAGCGTCAGTCGCTTTTAAAGTTCTCCTAGAGCTGTAGAATCTTCTGTCACAAAAGGACCTCGTTACAATTTAAAAATTTAACACAATTTCATGTTCGATCTATCACAAACGGCCGCAGTAAATGCCCAACATCGCACTTTTCCACATGTGGTTGCATTTTAATGAATACCAGAAAACTTCAAACAAATACTTTTGTATATATCTTTTTTTTATGGTTTTGTTTGCTTTTAGAGGGGAAGATTGCCTTCGTTTTGTTTTTGTTGTTGTTGTCGTTTGATAGGACATCATCAAAATTTCACAACAGTTATGCTTCATGGTCCACAACTGGAATGCATTAATTTAAATAAAACCAAAATGTAAAATAAAAATACAGTTAACACTCATACAAATGCCCAACTATGCACATATGTAATCGGGTCAAAGACAATCAAAACAACAAAATGGACCATCATATGTACATATATGTATGTATATGTATATAGTTTGGACACAAATTAAAAATTTATTACATTCGTTTATATGTATGTATATTCATATGCTAAGAGATCTGTGTATATATGTGTGTATATTTGTTTACATATGTATACTTTTTGTTTTGTATGTGTGTGTGCAAGTGTATGCATACATATCTGTGGTCATTTATATGTTGGTTTTGTCGTTCATCATAGAAACGAACGCCAGTGGATTACATTTTGGCTTTTTGAATATTTATGAAGTTATTGTTCAAATTTTAAGTGAACATACAAAATGCAACGATTCTATGCTGTCTTTGGTGTAAGAGAACGAAAAAAAAACAATTATTTTAAATATTTTAAAACCCGAAGTGTTTTAAGAGACGCAGTTTATAGTAAACTATAAAAAATTGATATAGAAAAGTTACTTTATTTCGAAAATGATTTTTTGAAATGTGATTATCCTTTATAAGTAATAAGAAAATTTAAGATGTGTAAATTTTACTATTTAATTTATTCACTAGCCCGGCAATGCTTCGCTATTGCATATTAACTTGTAAACTATTTCACATTTAGGTCTACAAAGTACTTTGAAAAAGGTACTTAAGCTCGATAATGATATGTTGAGTTTATTTAATTATGTAACTAATTTCAAGTAAGTGTTGTTGTTTTAAATTCCAAATATCATAGGCTCTATGACGAAAGTGAAAAGTTCAACCGCAAAGTCATATCTTTCACAAATCGGAAACATTAATCGTTATTGTTGCTATTGTAGGTCAACCTATTTATCATTCAGGCGAGGTGTTAGGAAAATATAAAATTTTTGGGAAAAATAAAAAAGGAAGACTTTCAGTTTTTTTTTCCGCAAAGCCTTATTTAGAGTAGAAAACGTTGGAGAGCCTGAGAATCCAAGAAAAGACTAAAACTGCAATAAATAGGAAGGAAGACAAAGACAACACCAATGCGAACTACACTATAGCAATAATTTAGTAATAAGGTTTCAGCTGTGATATAAACATTAAGAAAAATTTTTAAAACTGTGATATTTTTATATTTTTGTGATTGTTTCTAATTTTGTCTTGAAAGTTATGTTTTATGTTGTTAAGAATATTAAATGTAATTTTATTTAAATGTGAAATAAGACGAAAAAGATTGATTGTAAGTTTTATTATTATTTTAATGTTTAAATTCAACACTGAAAACTAGTGCTCCTTTGTCATTTCAATATGTCGTTGCCAGATTCATAAAAAAATCCCAGAAGATGCTGGAAAATACCAGCGAAACGTCGGATATCAATGAAATAAAACAATCTTTTATTTAGAATTTAAGAGAAGGTCCTTAAAGGCCCAATTAGAATTATATAATAAAATTAAATTATATATTAAAAAAGGTCGATAATTATTACAATAAGTAGAAAACTTAAATTTGGACAGAAGTGTCTTAAAGCTAAAGTCCGTACGCTTCTAATGAGATATAACACGATATATTATATATGTGATTTGATGGCGGAATCATGGGGCAACGAACGTTACTTCTAAAGAAAAGCCCAGAACGGAGTAAAAAGACGAATAATCCTTTTATCTTAAAAAAAGGTTCAGCTAGGATTTTGATTTAAGTGCAGTTTTAATGTACAATTGACCCCCAACAAAACCCCGTTTACCGTTTTTGTTGCCATTTTAGGTCAACCCATTCGTCATTCAGGCGAGGTGTGTACATTAGTATGACAGCTTGATTTACACTAACACCTGTCAGAAGTTATATACGTCAAAAAAATACCCTATACATAGGTAATTTACAAATGTTTGCTAATGTTACCTCTGACATACTATAAGAATTTAAATTGTGCCCCAATCAAACAAAAGGTGTTGTCCAGTATAACTACAATGAATATTGCTTAATTTTTCTATCTATAGGATTTAGTACCGATTCTCTCTCCTGAAAAGTAATTAAAAAATACATACCTGTAAAGTTAATGAAAAACATCTGAAATTTTCATGCGTCCCAGCGCGAGCTAGGAATTGATGTTAGACACAAAGTTTATTGGCGAAATTTTCTAACAATTTATCGTAGATTCAGATTTTGGGTTCGATTTTTGCGAATAAAAAAACTGGCCCACCTTACTATTCATATCTCTAGGCGAACTGCAATATACTGTGGAATTTTGACAGTTATAACTGTTTTTTTTTTAAAAAGGGTGTGGCACAGCCCACTTCCACTCTTACTGTAATTCATACTGCAGCAACAAAATATATACCAAATCTCATCTTCATACCTCTGATAGTTCATGAGATATAGCCCTTTTTATTTTCAAGTTGTATGGGCGGTGCCACGCCCTTTTATCCAATCACAACTAAACATAGCCAGGGACTATCTACAGGTCAACAGCACCACTTGGTAAAGTTTTCGTATCAATTTGTCTATTGGAAAAGCGTGCAGAGCGATTTTTGAAAAGGGGCGTGGCACCCCCACTTCCACTGGCTGTAATTAATACTGCTCCAACAACATATATACCAAATCTCATCTTCATACCTCTGATAGTTCATGAGATACAGTCCTTTTGATTTTCAAGTTGTATGGGCGGTGCCACGCCCTTTTGTCCAATTGGACCGGATTGTAAATCCAAAAACCAACCACCCAAACGCATACAAAAAAAATTTATGTAAATCGGTCTAGCCGTTTAGGAGGAGTTCAGTCACAACACACGTACAGTAGAATTTATTCAAATATAATCATACAAATTATAAATACAGGCAGTGTTGTCCTTGAATGGAAGTAGTTCGTTTTTCTATATCATCCATATAAACATAAAGCAGTGCTAAAATTTTCGTGTAATCCTCAAGACTCAAGAAGCCGTGGTCGACCCAAGAATACCTGGAGACGTACGATACTAAAAGAGCTGTTACAATGTAATTTTACATGGGATGACACTAAAATAACAGCAGCAAATCAAGTAAGATGAAGATGCTTTGTGGAAGCCATACGCTCCCAAGAGGGGTAATGGAATTACTGAAGTAAATTTATCTTTAATAATAATATTATTGTCGTATATTGTATTTTCAATGGAGGTGTAAAAAATTGACCAAAGATTTTTTTTTCTAAGTACTATAAAAGTAAAGTACTGTTTGTTATATAAAAGTACTAAGTGGCGCAATTAAATTTATGGTATTCATAGAAGGTTGGTAAACATTTAAAGTACTTTTTGTGACATTTAAATAACTTTTTGGTACGATAAATTACTTTGTAGTAGAATAAAAGTATTTTTGGGTACAATTGAAGTACTATATAAAAAATACTTTTTTGTATAATTTTTTTGAAATAAATGGAATTTTTGGTACATTTATAGCACTTTCTAGTACACTAAAAGTACTTTTTGGTAGAATAAAAGTTTTTTCTTCTTCGTGGTTTCATAAAGAATAGTGGCTTATTAGGACACCGATTCTAGTTTCTTCGGGCTGCCAAAGCCACTAAGAGACATTTTGTGTTGAACTTCAGTAACTTGTGTTAGCTCCTTCCTACGCCGCATTGGTGGTAGCATGGCATTTAGATTACCGATACGACAGAAATTATTAGATGCTAAGGCTGAGTTTGGTATACCTTCGAAGCTGATAAGACTTTGCGGGATGACACTGACTGACACGAAGTCTTCAGCGAAAATAGCCAGAAATCTGCCTGAGCCATTTAATACCAAGTCTGACATACGATCTCTTTAACATCATAATGGATATAGTCAGGCGGAAGGCTGGAGTAAGCATAACTGATACAGATATAGATAATATAGATATCATTGGCGGTTGACTACGAGAACAAAGAGTCTAATCGTATGGGACGCTGCTCGAGCGTTGATAACTATAGGTTTGGCTGAGATGATTTTGTCAACCTTGGCACCGCCGTAAACAAAAATTACATTGTCAGCCTGGTAATCAAAAAAACGAGTATTGATCGCAAACCGCTGCTACTACTTATGCGCTGAGCTAGCATTTTAATGATAAAGCCCTCTCTCGACGAACGAAGATCCAACTCTATCAGACACTGATCCTACCTGCCTTGCTCTACAGCGCTAAATCCTAGGTAATGACGCAGGCGGATCAATCTATTCTGGAAGTTTTGGGGAAAAAATACTTCGCAAAATATGTTGGACGTCGATTGAATCATGAGCTGTACAACGACATCGGACGTAGTAATGCGCGTTCATATAGATCTAATGCGCTGGCTTCGACACGTTGTACGAATAGCCGAATATGCGTCGGCTCGAAAAGTCTTTGGCAATAAACTCGATGATGGGTGAAAGAGCTGCTATCTAAGCTTTGAATGCGGACTTATCTACTGAGCGCAAAAGACCGAAGCGCTTGGAATACTTTTCTATGTGCGGCTACTGATATATAAATTTCTGTTGTTACTGCCATTGCAGAAGAAGAAAAGTTTTTTTGGTGCAATAAAAGTACTTTTTTGTACAAAAAAATACTTTGTGGTTGAATTAACAGTAATTGTTCGTTGAATTAAAGTACTTTTTGGTGGAACTAAAGTACTTTCTGGTAAAATAAAAATACTTTTTTTTGTTTTTTTTTTGGTACAGTAAAGTACTTTTTGGTAGAATAAAAGTACTTGTTGTTTTAATTAAAATACAGTTTAGTAGAATAAAAAAAAAATTTTGGTACAATAAGAGTACGTTCTGGTACAATAAAAGTACTGTTTGGTACAATAAATGTACTTTTTGCTTAATTTAAAGTACTTTTTGGTAGAAAAAAGTACTTTGGTAAAAAAAAGTACTTTGTATTACAAAATACTTTTATGTTCCACAAATAAAGTATTTCGTGGAACAGAAAAGTACTTTTTGGCCAAAAAAGTACTTGTTGGTACAAAAAGTACTCTATATCGAAAAGTACGTTAAAAGTATTCTAGTACAAAAAAAAAGTACTTTGTGCAACAGAAAAGTGCTTTAGGGCCATCAAATGTACTTTTTGGTACAAATAAGTACTTTGGCACAAAAACAGTACTTTGTACCGAAAAGTATATTAAAAGTTCATTTTTTGCATACCAAAAAAGACTAGTACAAAAAATGTACTTTGTACCAAAAAGTACAAAAGTACTTGGGCTCTTAGCTAGCGAGCCGAGAACTCATTTCAAATTTTTTAGCTCTTGACCAATTTTTAGGAAAAGAGCAGCTCACGAGCCGAGTCGATAAATACAACCCAAATGCAAGAAAATACCAAAAGGTACTTTTATTGCATTTTTTGGTACAAAATACTTTTTTTGTACCAAAAAATGTATTTTTCGGTACAAAATACTTTTTCTATGTACCAAAGTACTTTTTTTGTACCAAAAAGTAATTTTGTTGGCTCAAAAGCATGTTTCTGTTGCACAAAGAACTCTTTTTTATACCAGAGTACTTTTTGGTATAAAGTACTATTTTTGTACCAAAAAGTACTTTTATTGGCCCAAAAGCACAAAGTCCCTCTTTTGTATCAGAGTACTCTTTTGTACCAAAAAGTAGTTTTAATGTACTTTCTGGTACAAAGTACTTTTTTCTGCACCATAGTACCAAAAAGTACTTTCGTTGGCCCAAATGCACTTTTCTGTTGCACAAAGTACTGTTTTGGTACCAGAGTAATCTTTGGTATAAAGTACTTTTTATGTACCAAAAAGTACTTTTATTGGCCTAAATGCACAAAGCCCCTTTTTTGTACCAGAGGACTTTTTTGTACCAATAAGTACTTTTGTTGGCCCAAAAGCACTTTTTTGTTGCACAAAGTACTTATTTTACCAGAGTACTTTTAACGTACTTTTCGATATAGAGTACTTTTTGTACCAACAAGTACTTTTTTGGCCAAAAAGTACTTTTCTTATCCACGAAGTACTTAATTTGTGGAACATAAAAGTACTTTTCAGTACAAAGTACTTTTTTTGTACCAAAGTACTTTTTTGTACCATAAAGTAATTTTGTTTTGTACCAAAAAGTACCTTAATTCAAGCAAAAAGTACACTTATTGCACCAACCAGTACTTTTATTGTACCAAAAATTTTTGTTCTACTAAACTGTATTTTAATTGAAACAACAAGTACTTATATTCTACCAAAAAATACTTTTATTGTACCAACAAGTACTTTAATTAAACCAACAAGTTTATTATTCTACCAAAAAGTACTTTTATTGTACCAAAAAAAAAAAACAAAAAAAATTTATTTTTATTTTACTAGAAAGTAAGAAACTAACAATTACTGTTAATTCAACCACAAAGTACTTTTTTTTACTAAAAGTACTTTTATTGCACCAAAAAAACTTTTCTTCTTCTGTAATGGCAGTAACAACAGAAATTTATATATCAGTAGCACATAGAAAAGTATTCCAAGCGCTTTGGTCTTTTGCGCTCCGTAGATAAGTCGTCATTCAAAGCTTAAATAGCAGCTCTTTCACCTGGTCACCCATCATCGAGTTTATTGCCAAAGACTTTTCGAGCCGACGCATATTCGGCTATTCGTACAACGTGTCCAAGCCAGCGCATTAGATCTATTTGAACGCGCATTATTACGTCCGATGTCGTTGTACAGCTCATGATTCAATCGACGACGGTACACGCCGTTAACAATGATGGGTCCAACATATTTTGCGAAGTATTTTTTTCCCGAAAACTCCCAGAATAGATGTATCCGCCTGCGTCATTACCTAGGATTGAGCGCTGTAGAGCAAGACAGGTAGGATCAGTGTCTGGTAAAGTTGGATCTTCGTTCGTCGAGAGAGGGCTTTATCATTCAAATGCTTGCTCAGCGCATAGTAGCAGCGGTTTGCGATTAATACTCGTCTCTTGATTTCCAGGCTTACAATGTTATTTTTGTTTACGGCGGAGCTAAAGTAGAGACAATCATCTAAGCCAAACCTCTAGTTACGAACGCTCGAGCAGCGTCCCATACGATTAGACTCTTTGTTCGTTGAAGCAAATAGTATTGAAAGTACTGAATCATTTATAACCAGACCCAATTCCGCCGACTGTTTCTCAATGCTTGAAAAGGCCGCAGTAACATCTCGCAGTCAACCGCCAATGATATCTATATCATCTATATCTGTATCAGTTATGCTTACTCCAACCTTTCGCCTGACTATATCCATTATGATGTTAAAGAGATCGTATGTCAGACTTGGTATTAAATGGATCAGGCAGATTTCTGGCTATTTTCGCTGAAGACTTCGTGTCAGTCAGTGTCATCCCGCAAAGTCTTATCAGCTTCGCGGGTATACCTAACTCAGCTATAGCATCTAAAAATTTCAGTCGTATCGGTAATCGGTAATCTAAATGCCGATACCAAAAAGTACATTTGATGGCCCTAAAGCACTTTTCTGTTGCACAAAGTACTTTTTTTTTGTACCAGAGTATTTCTAATGTACTTTTCGGTATAAAGTTCTTTTTCGATATCAGATGTATTAAATTAAATTTAACGAGGAATTATTTTGAGGAACATTCTAACTCTCTCTCTCTCTCTCTCTAGACTTCGTGTGTCTCTTCGTTGTTATTTCGAGAAACGTCAAAATAGGACCTTTCAATGGGACTTAACAACTTTCAAATGTTCTAAAAAAATTTACTTAGCACATCAAATATAAACATGTGGGCGAAATATTTTTTCTGATCAGTGCGCGGGTTTTATGTGCCAAAACTGTTGTTTAACCCTAGAAGCGTGGAAACAGTACGGTGTGCTTGTGTGCGGTACCACAAAAAGCTGCAGTGCTGCCGTTGTACACGGCGAAAATGTTGGGCTCTCTTAACAAACTTGCTCTCATGTTCTCCGGGCCATAGTTGAACATTGTTTCTGTGTCTGTTTTTGTATTGAATGCGATACTAACGTGTGTGTGTGTTGTGTCGATTTCATAACACTCAAGCAGAGACTGACAGCTTTGAATCATTCAAAAGTTTCAAGTTCGTGTGAATTACTGATAGTGACGGTATGACAAAAAAAACAACAATTACTGCCAGCCTGGTTAGGCTATGGGATGCCTATCACTGCCCTTAAGAAATAAAATTTGTTACACAAAAACATTCATATGAAGACAAATATTTTATGTATTTTCGAATAGGGGATGCAGATACAAAAAATTTATAGCCATATATACTCGACAGTACAGACTTGAACATACAGAAAAAATATTTAATTTTGATAAATGGGCGAATGGGATGTTGCATCAGTGTTTTTAGCGCTACATCAGCTTTATTTTTTGGCGATATGATACACAGATAGTACTCAGCACTACAGCTATGCATATGAATTCAAAGATTTTGTTTTTAATTGGTAAGCGGAAGGGGACGTAGGAAAACTGTCTCTTGAGGGCTATATAAGGTAATATTTGTACAAGTACTACAGTACTCGAGTTGATATGAATTTGCTGACGGATTTTTTTTAATTTAAGTAAGTGAGCGACTGTTGCGTATGTAAAATAAGCAATCCCATCATATTGTTATCGATCTCAGAAAGAGATCACTAAGGATGTTTAAAAGTGTAATATATCAGCTGTGAGACAATTCCGAGAGAAATATTATATTACGTTAATTTTTTAATATTTGACAACTATGCAATAGCCAAGTTAGCAGGGCAATACCGGCAATACACTTTGTATTTAATATTTTTAAGTTTTAATATACTTGTTTATTATTGGTTACAGTTCAAATCTTAAATGTTGAACACCCTAGTAGGCAACACATCAATAGACTTACATTTAAGTCATGACAATGACAATCCATATTTATTTGCTTTTGTTAATTCTTAAATTGTTAGATTTAATACAATGCAATTGAATACAATCAAATGTATAATAAGTTATAATTAAACATCAATATCAAAATAAATTTAATTGCTTTCAATATGATACATTTGCTGTCACAACATATCAAAGTAGATGTTAAATTAAACTAATATTAATTTAGCTGCAATACATTTTCATTACGAGCACTAAAACCTTAATTACAGATGAAACATAAAGACTGTAATAATAATAAATATTGATTTGCTGATGTCACATCAATAAACGCATAAACTTCAAATTAGCTCACAATGAAAATCCTTTTTGGCATCAATTCATAGCAAAGTTTTCTATTTCACTTTGTGATGATGAACATAAAACATTTACATCACTTGCAAATGTGTAGTCATAAATGTCAACATGTCAAATCAGAACTTAACACACACATACACACACACTAGCAATTGCACTGCACAATGATTTACATTGCGTATGAGTAATTTTATTTTTAGAGTAATCAAATGTATACGCACTGATTGCCCGAGTACACAGAGCATTGATTGCATATCCAACCACACACACACACACACACCCTCTAACATCTAACTAACTATGTATCGACATTGTGCCTTTATTTACACATTAATATAAATGTTTCCGCTGTCAAAGCAACAAATCGACATTGTCACATTATTACTGCTCCAATAGGTATTTTATGTTTACTTCATTCACAACTCTCTCACAATGACAGTTATATGGACAGTTCGACTTGATGTGCAGCAACTGGAGCAAAAAAAAAAACAAGAACAACAAGAACACCACTAAAATGCACTGCAAAGCTAGAGAGGTAAATGGAAAATACATAAATGTACACCAATTGCCAAAACTAAACAAAACAAAAATAAGCAACCAACAATAGCAACAGCTTGTGTCCTCATACACCTGCCTCTACCTCCCTCTTTTGTGTGCGTTGCATAGTCACTGTCATGGCGCACACCGGTAAAGGTGCTGCTGCTTTCAAAATGTCCTACTTTTTGAGGGAGGGAAGTAGGGATGGAGGGAGGAAGACACGCCAGTAATCGGAAAGGGGCATGGCCAAATTTCACAACCACTACACGTTCAACACGTTTTAATGGAGAATTTCAAATTATCGTTGGAGCGTTTTTACTGAATTGTACACACACACACACATACATTTTCGCTTACCCACCGACATTCTTATGGATGAATCCACCAATATTTTGTGAACAATGTCCAATAGCTAAGGGATGTGGTTTTGGTTGCAAGCCATGTGGTATAATAATTATAGTTAGTTTGAGTTAAGTATTAATTTTGAGGGAAACGGACTCAAGTGGAGTTTTCGCCCCAAAAATGGCAACTGGTTATGTAAATTTGTTATAAAAACCAATCTGATTTTATGGATCGGCACTTTGGTGGCCGGCGCTAGAGAACGGGTCAATGACAGAAATTCGAACGCATTATAAGACTGATGGCAATCTTGACAACAAATTTGTATCCTTTGATATAATGTCTATTATATTTACCTGATTCTAACGTTTCGTAAAGATATCGCAATCGGTGTAAATTTAAATGTTTACCTCTTAGCAAATGTAGTATATATAGTGAAACACACATTCTATATACATATGGGCGTAGATATAATTCTTAACCGATATGAAATTGTTGAAGGTTTTTCTTTCAATATCTAACTTCCTCACAATCATTCACTTTAATATTATTTCTTTTCTTTTATTTCCAGGTTATGTTTTAAAGGGTAAGTCAATAATTTTTAATTTCTTAGCTATGTTAACATCTACGATTATCTCGAAAATATGTATTAATATTTTAAAAATAATATGTGTTTGGTAGTAACATAGTTTTCTATTTTGGCCACGCACGTTACACTGTGGGGCGTGGCAAAACTGTATTTTAGACCTAGATAAATACAATATGGTACATATGTAGTACTCGGCAACACAGATATAAATATGCAGACGAGTAGGCGTGCGAAAACCTAAATTTGGGGAAAATATTTTTTTATCCCCAGTGGGATTCAATTTGGTTTGCATATAGTAGTCGGCACACGATTGCTTTAACCTTAGAGTATTTAAGTCGGTCGTGGCATGATGGTTAGAACACGCGACTACCATGCGGGAGATCCCAAGATCGACTCCTGGCTCCAGTCATCTACATTTTTCTTACATTGCCGGTCCCTTTGAGGTTGTCGACAGCAACTTCGAAGTATAAGTGTCGAGTTAATCGACATGGCTAGTAAAAGCTTCGTGAACGGTGACGTTCGCATACGTCGATAGACAAGTAGGTGCCGTTAGTTGTGAATCCAAAAGTAGAAAGCGTGTTTATTAACAACAACGCAAAAAGAAAACCCATACCTCTTTCATGGTGTGTAAAGGAAAAGTACGTTTATGTTTTTAAGTTTGGACCAGGCTTTGAGGTACCCCCCATACAAAGTGACCAGTCGGTCTTAAAATTTGAACAGATTACAGCCAAGTTAATGAACCAACTTTGCGCAAAGTTCGCAGAACATCATCATCATCGTCTTCCGAGAAACCATATTCGCTATCATTGAGCATATCTGCAATCTGCTGTTCATTCATATCCAAGATAAATGATATTCAATGCATACGCAAAACAAAGTCTTAATTCGTAATGTGTACCAAAAGAACAAAGTAGTATTTCATTTAAAAAATCCACAAAAATTAAAAAACTTACTTTTTCCACGTTAACCCAGGTCTATAAGAAACTTTTTCAAAATGGCAAATTCAAATGCAAAAATAATGCCTTCAACTTCACAGCAATGCCATCTGTTGATGTTTTTAAAAGCCCAGTAGACCGGCCGTGGCATAGTGGTTAGAACACACGACTAACATGCGGGAGATACCAGGTTCGACTCCTGACTCCAGTCGTTTACATTTTTCTTACATTACCGGCCCCCTCGATGTTGTAGACAACAACTTCGCAGTATGTGTCGAGTTAATGAGCATGTCTAGTAAAAAGCTTCTCAAACAGTGACGTACGCATTCGTCGATAAACAAGTAGGTGCCGTTTGTTGTGAATCTAAATAGAAAGCGTGTTAATTCGCAACAACGCGAGAAGCTATCCCATATCTCATTCATGGGGTGTAAAGGGAAATTAAGTTAAGTAGTGTAAAGCAAGTATCAAAACTGTTGACTGTTAATAACAATATGCCGCTAGTGTATATAACTTTAATAAATTAAGGTAGACATATGAGTACCGACGGTTTCAAGAGGTTAGGCCGTTAAGTCAGGGCGATGGTCCTAGATATCCCTAGATATCCCTACCACATAAAATAAATATTAAATCTAATTTTTGCGATTATCAGTACCAGTTTCATCTTTTTCGGCTTTTTAACCCTAAAGGTACGAAATTCGAATAGTCTCTTCATGCAGCTCTCTAATTCTATAGGGAGTATGTCAAATGGACATGATGACTTTTTGATTTTATTTCTCAAAAATTATTTCCTGTTGCACGAATAAATGAAATTTTGCATATTAATGACTAAAATAACGTTTATTCCATTTAAATATTGAAAAAGGTCATGCACAAACCAATTTGAAATAATATTTTTGTGAAAAAATTTAAATTTTTTATTTTTTTTTTTCAAATTTAAGTCTTACGAGAAGCCACATAACCTATGAACAAAATAAGACATTGATCATAGAAATCGATAAAACATATTTCGTTTTTATTTACAATTAAGTGAAGTTTTCTCATTTTGAATCGAATGTATCTTTTTAAAAAAACGTTGACGACATTTTTTCGATTTTCAGAATTAAAGAAAAAAAAACACCATTCATAAGTACTTACTTACTTACTTAGCAGGTACTTCTATGCAATCCCAGTGGATTGTGTACCGCATGTAGAAAAATATTATAAGCGCCTCGATCTTCTGCGCTTCTTCTCCAGTTAGTTGTTGTTGTTGTTGTAACAGCTGGTGGTAGCTGGGGTGATAATTCTTTATACCGATTTTCTATTTATCGGCACTCGATCGGGCATATAATCCGATTATCATACGATCATTGTTGGCAACTCTGTTCGTTCCTTTGTAGATAACAAGGTTTGTGTCAAGGATTGTTAGGTGTTGTTGTTGTGAGTTTTTACGCCAAATTCCACCAAAGATGGCGCCAGCTGGCTTGTTGATTTATATGAGATGTTGATAAATCATTTTCCTTGATCCTTGCGCAATCTGGATTTTTATAGTGGAAGCATCTAGGATGAGTTTTATTGGCTGGAGAACTCGAAAGTATTTGAAAAAGTATTTTTTCATCGATGTTGATTTTGGCCAGTGCCCCGGCCGGGAATCGAACCCGGCACCTTCGGATTGCTAGTCTACGTCGCTTCCACTGAGCTATCGAAGGCCACTCCAGTTAGTCACACCCAGTTCTGTAAGGTTCTCAGTAACCTGGTCTTTCCAACGGAGTTTTGGTTGCCCTCTTCTGCGCTGTCCATTGAGTTCATTGTCGAAGACTTTTCGAGCTGGAGCAATTTCGTCCATGCGTACAACATGACCTAGCCAACGCAACCGTTGCACCTTAATGCGTCTGACCACGTCAATGTCAGTGTACAGCTCGTACAGCTCATGATTCATACGACGCCGATACTCTCCGTTAACGATGATGGGCCCATATATTTTACAGAGTATTTTTCTCTCGAATACCGTCAGAACCGATTCATCCGCTTATGTCATAACCCAGAATTCTGAGCCATACATTAAGACAGGTAGAACCATTATCTGGTATAGCTGGAGTTTTGTTCGTCGAGAGAGGGCTCTGTCATTGAATCGCTTGCTTAGACCATCCATAAGTACTTGTCAGTAAAATATTGAAAAATACTTGAAGAGTTCAAGTAGTTTAGTAAATTATAATTAAGGCCTTAAATAACGGAATACATCGGGTCATTCAAGAAGAGCTCTTCTAACTCGGAGAAGAATAAGGAAACATGGACAAAGAACCTAGTCCAGTTTCAAGCGCCATCAGGAAGAGGCTACTTGACAATTGCTGAAGCCCCATTAAGTGAACGGAGTCGCATGCCCCTGAAAACCACGTTATTGGACGCTTTAAATTTCTTGAGTCCACTG
The DNA here is from genome assembly GCA_964034835.1 of Muscina levida. Classification (NCBI taxonomy): domain Eukaryota; kingdom Metazoa; phylum Arthropoda; class Insecta; order Diptera; family Muscidae; genus Muscina; species Muscina levida. The sequence goes on from OZ035880.1 coordinate 100,186,506, forward strand.
CCAAAGGATGGAGAAGGAGGATTGGTCTAATTACTATAGAGCTGAAAGCCCTATGGAGCAATACATTGAACTTCCGGCATATATCTGATCAAGCCATTTGTGCAAATCTTATAAAACTTCTGGAAGACTACGAGCGCTGCAGGAAAAAAAACAAAACTTTGATTCATTAAAGGAACTGTTTGAATGGATGAGAACCTCTACAAACTGCAAATTGAGGGCAAAGGCCGCGTAGGTTATTCCAGCGGCGAACCTGGTGGTGTCAATACCATCCACCCATCCAAGCGAATAAGGGCAATGGAAGCGACTGCATCCACACTTACCAGCTCAGCGATACCTGATTATTCCGAAAGTAGTACGGACTCACGGGTACAGATAGTCCTTGGGAGGATGACAATGCAGCAAAAGGAAGCATAGCCCAACAGGCTTTGCAAAGACGCCTTGTTATAAGCTCAAAGCAGTCGTCCCACGAAGCAGCAAAGGTTTTCGCTTTCCGCTGAAGTAATCCACAAGGCTATCTTCAAGGAAGCTGTTCGGGTGAAGAAGTACCTGTTAAGCACGCTTTATCTGGAAAAGTGGAGCATGCAGTTTGACGGCAAACACATTGAGAGCTTTGAATATCAGGCCGAGGTCCTCAAGAACGAATATAAAGAAATTAAGTTGACTGCGCTCAAATTAAAAGATGAGAAAGCTCAAAAAATCGCAGAAGGACTCCGTAATGTGTTAGATGAGTTCAACCTGTGGGGTTCAATTGTGATGATTGTTGCCGTTACAACAAGCGTGAATACCGACAAGAAGATAGGCATTGCAGTTCGACTGCAGCAAATGTTCGAAGAGAAATGTCACCCCAAACCCAAGTTCAACAGTTGCCAGCACGATGTGCTGGATTGCGTTCTTCGTGTTGTCAAGGACGACGAGCTCCATCGCTCGACTAAATCACCAAACATCGAGTACTTCTCGTGTCTTCCATCACTTTACTGAGAGGAGTGAGATCCCTTTTGTAAAGTTTAAGCAGATCCCAAACATCTGCAATGCACGCTGGAACTCTCGTGCTATTCTAGTTTTTCTTACGTTTATCCTGATGCCTGAAACCCGAAACAGGTTGCGTAAAATCTTTTCATTCATTTCTTAACCTTGTGTTCAATTACACTATGACACAATTTGATGGTCATTGTCTCGGGGGTGAACCAAACCAATATTAAACTATAGCATTCGACCTCAGTAACAAAACCCTAAACTCCATTTTGCCCCACTACGTCACAAATTTTTTTTTACAGTGGTTTGAAGTTTGGTTTTTTTGGTCGAAAGTTGAATCAATGAATATGAAAAATCATCTGTAAAAATACCTTTGCGGTATTTCATGTCTTCGAAGACCAATATTAAAACAATCAGGGGAATATTTTCTCGGAACATTTTAACCCTCTAGCTCCCAGCCGTATGGGACATTTTTGGACCAATTTTGAAAAACTGTTTAAAAGTCAACTTTGGACGGAGGTCAAGGATTAGAATCTTCGATAGAAATATTCTCCGGAAAATTTCACTAAGAGTCACCGAAGACAAATAACGTCTACGAGTCACAGGTTCCAAAATAAAATCAATATGAAATGTTAATGGAATGTTAAAAAGTCTATATTTGAGCAAACAGTGCAACGCACTTTTTCGGGAGTGAACCAAACCAATATCAAACGATAGCATTTGAACTCAGTAACAAAACCCTAAAGTCCATTTTGCTCCACTACGTCACATCTTTTGTATACAGTGGGTTAAAGTTGGATTTTTTTAGTCAAAAGTGAAATAAAAGAAAATGAAAAATCATGTGTAAAAACAGGTTTGGGATAGTTTATGTCTGCAGACATACATTAAAATTTTCAGAGGAACAGCTCCTACCCTTAAGATGAATTTTTTTTTAAAACACAGCTTAAAAGTCAAATTTCTCAAAATGTTCAAAATAAGTGGCAGATAGAGGGTTAAAATGTTTCGAAAAAATATTCCCCGGAAAATTTTAATGTAGGACTCCAAAGACATGAACTATCCAAAACCTATTTTTACACATGATTTTTCAATTTCTTTTATTTTACATTTGACCAAAAAAATCTAACTTTAAACCACTGTAAACAAAAATTGTAACGTAGTGAAGCAAAATTGAGTTTAGGGTTTTGATACTGAGGTCAAATGCTATCGTTTGATATTGGTTTGGTTCACTTCCGAAAATGCTTGTTTCACTCTTTGTTCAAAAATAGACTTTTTAACATTTCATTAACATTTCATTTTGATTATAATTTGGAACCTTTTACTCGTAGAGGTTATTTGTATTCGGTGACTCTTAGTGAAATTTTCTGGAGAATATTTCTATCGAAAATTCGAATCCTTGACCTCCGTTCAAAGTTAACTTTTAAACAGTTTTTCAAAATTGGGCCAAAAATGTCCCATATGAGTGAAAGCTAGAGGGTTAAAATGTTCCGAGAAAATATTCCCCTGATTGTTTTAATATAGGTCTCCGAAGACACGAAATACCCCAAACGTATTTTTACAGATGATTTTTCATATTCTTTGATTCGACTTTTGACCAAAAAAATCAAACTTGAAACCACTGTAAAAAAAATTTGTGACGTAGTGGAGTAAAATAGGGTTTAGGGTTTTGTTATTGAGGTCAAATGCTATCGTTTGATATTGGTTTGGTTCACCCCCGAAAATGTGTGTTGCACTGTGTTATATGTCTGATAAATTAACAATTTTAAATCATTTTGTGCGTGAGGTTTTATTTATCGAATCACCTTATATGTAAGATTTTATCTAATCTTAAATAAAAACTCATCTATATAAGATACAGGGAAACGAGGTTGTTCAAAAGTCATCACATTTTCCATATCGATTTTTACGTTTAAGGCTTTGGTCGTTTGATTTGGGTGATGATACCAATTTTATCCGTTTTTGGGCCTCTTTTGGTGATGCTGCCATTTTTATCCCATTTCGGGCATTTTTTAGCTCTAAAAGTACGAATTTTTAACCTTTTTTCCACCTAAAAGTACGAATTTCGAAAAATCCCTTCTAAGTTGACTTCAACAACAACAAACATTCAAATCCTGTCTACAGCCGTTTGGTTAGGGCGCTGATGAATTGTACAGGAAGTCATTAAGTTCGTCGGTCACCAAGCAATTTTATATATCGTCTGTATCCTGCAAGAAGTTCTCAAGTCCACTTTTTTGTGAAACGGACTTAATGATGCAAAAGTCTCCCAAAAGTCATAGTATATGCCGTGTACAAAAAAAATGCCATGTCTGTTTAAAGTAGTTTTGTAGTTATTGTATCAAAACCGATTATTTTATGTACAAAACACAAACGGCCATAGACTTTAAATCATCAATAACTCAGAAATAAAAAAAGTGGACTTGAAACCTTTTTGAAAGATACCGACTATATATAGATATGTGTTCACAAAAGCTACTCGACATTACAGGTATGATTTTGTACTCGAAATTAATGGTTGTTACCATATATAAGAAAAAAATGTTCGGTAGCCATTTAATGTGGCGCGTAAAATTAATAGGATCATAACATTTACTTTGTAATTAACTTTAAAACCTCGGGCAAAATATGTGATATGTACTTTAATAAATGGGTTTGTGTTTTTTTCTTTTGCATTAGCAGCATAACCGAAATTGAACTGCTCCTCGAGTATATTCAATGGAAAATTAAATAAAAACCAAAACATCATACACAGGCGTTGGAGCTTTTCAACACCGCCTGCACCTTTGGCTATATTGTCAGCAACAGCTTCTATGTAATTGTGTTCAAAAAGTGAGCAGTTGTGTGTAGTCCAACGATTAAAATAGGGCACAAATATTATGATAAAAATAATAAAGAATAAAACCTGGCTAAAGAAGCTTTTTTCTGCTGCTTGCATAGATCTCACTATGACTTAAGTTGCAAACAAGCATTTAAGAACAATTCGAAGCATGCTACGCAGAAAAAATCCAAAATAAAGTCTGGAAATAATTTCTTTAACATTATGAAGGTCTGGATGGCAACAAGTTTTCAAGTCTACTTTTTTATGAAATGGACTTAATTTTGCAAGCATGTCCCAAAAATCATAGTCCTATGTCTTTTTTAAGAAGTTATTGGATTGAAACCGATTCATTTATGTGTAAAAGCACAATCGGCCATTAACTCATCAATAACTTGGAAACACAAAAAGTTACAAACTTTTTGCAGGATATCGACGAGTAACATTATTATCAGTTTATAGAGGAATTATTATGGCATTATAAATAAAATTCTTAAAATCATATTTATGCTGATCTATTCTCTAGTCTTGTTGACTGCATATAACTTTACACACTTTATTACTGACACAGATTTACTACATATTGTTGTCCTAATTTGTTTAAAAAACATAATACCCACATTAAATTTGTTTACTCTCCCATTTGGTTATGTAATATAATATTTGCTCATTTCGAAACATGACATCATTTAGTAGTTTATTACATTATGATATCAACAAATCCCAATATTTGTTCTATGATTTCCCCTTAATGTTTACTAAATGCATTAGGTTTACAAACCAAATCTGTTTTATGACCTAAAGCAATTACGACTCTCACTAGTATATGGGTCGTTTTGTTTACACAGTTTGTTGCTGCCTAATGACTTATTTACAAGTAAATATATACAAATATGATTATAATATTATATGGGAGTAGACAAAACAACACAACACATATTATTTAATCGGATGTTTGTTTAGTAATTTAGCTTATACATATATGATTGTAAAACAATATATAATTTATATATCAAATTATATGTGGATTTAAAAATTTAACGCTATAGCCGCTATAACAATGCTAAACTTTGTTTTGCGTCAATTTGCGACCACTGAATGTTGATGCTAATAATAATAATAATAATTTGTACCATAATAATTTTTTTTTTTTTTTGGAAAATGTTTCAAGTTGTCTCATATCGCAAAGCCAATCTTCGACGATGTCACACAAATTTTATGTTAAAAAATTATTATTTCGGAAATTAAAACCTATCTAAGCCAAGAATATGACATCGTTCGACACCATTCTTGACCCATGAACAGAACTATAGACATGTGATAGCTGCAACCATGTATAGTAAAACTTCAATCTTACTTTTGCATCCTATGGTTTCGTTTATTTGTTTTAAAGGACTTTATGCCAGGAACAATGGCATCAGACTGATAGATTTCTCTGCGGCAAGAAATATGGTAGTAAGCACCACCAGAGTTGACCTTAGAAATATTCATAAGACAACATAGTTAATTAGATAGATCACGTGTTAGTCGATGGAAGGCACGCATCGGGTATTCTGGGCATAGAAGAAATCAGGGGTGCTAACATTGACTCAGATCAATTTCTTACCGCAGTTAATGTACGCATAAGGTAAAACATGGCGAAAAACGTACAGAACCAGGCACAACGAAAGCTGGACATCGGTAAACTGCGGACCACAGAGGTAGCGGAGGCCTACTCCACCTATCTTAACTGCTACGGAATGCTCCAACCCCCGATAATATTACTTTGCAGTGGCAATAAATAGCTGACTCCATAGAACGGACTGTGAGAAGCGTACTTGGGTACTCAAAGTCGTCTCAAGTTCATGACTGGTATGACTATGAATGTCGCAATGCCACGAGAGAGACGGATGCTGCATACAGGGCGAAACTGCAGTCAATGGCAATGCGAGCTGTTCGTGAACGGCACAGGGGAAAGAGACGCGAGACAACTGGTCTTGTTAGACGGAAATAGAAGGATGTGAAAGATGTGAGATGTGATGTGATGTGAGACAGGTATAGTGCACAGAGTAGCTCCGAAGTAGAGGGGAAGCTCGAAAATTCTACCATAGAGTTAAGGCGAGAATGCGTGGAAGAGGGTTTTCCTTCTGCAACGATAGCGATGACCGGCTTGTGACGGACCTGGATAACGGTTTGAAGATATGAAGGGAACATTTCAGAAATCTACTGAATATAGACACCATTCCAGCAGACCCCGCTCCAATCCATGACAATGGTATTACCTGTCCATCTCCGTGCCAGAGCGAGATACGTTTGACAATGTCCCGCATTAAAAGCTACAAAGCGGCTAAGGCCGATGGTCTCTCTGCTAAATTGTATAAGGCAGGCGGAGAGGAGCTGATTAGGAGCATGCATCAGCTCATAGAGAACATCTGGCTAGAGGACAGCATGCCTGGGGATTGGAGTCTCAGTCTGTTTTGTCCCATATACAAAAAAGGAGATCGTGGTGAATGTGAACAACACCATGGAATAAGCCTATTACCAATTGAGTACAAGGTCCTTTCGAGCATATTGTGTGAACGTCTAGAACAACTAATTGCACCATATCAGTGCGGCTTTAGACCTGGTAAATCTATGATGGAACAAGTATTCACCTTACGACAAATCCTGGAAAAAAAACTCATGAATAGCAGATCGACACCTACCACCTCTTTGCCGACTACAAAGCTACCTTCGACATTCGATAAAAAAAGGCTATATGAGGCCATGTCTGAGTTTGATATTTCTGCAAAGTTGAGTTGACTTTGCAGATGGACCTTGAAAAATACCAAATCTTCGGTTAAGATTGGTAACGGTCACTTTGAACCATTCAACACAAAAAGAGGTCTCAGGCTGGCCGATAGCTTGTCCTGCACACTATTTAGTTTAGTTATAGAGAAGGTGATGAGAAAGGCTGTGTGGCACCATAATTTACCAGAACCACATCCCACTAGCCTATGTCGACGATATAGACATCATTTGCCGATATCTGTGGAATGTTACTGCAGTTTTCTCATCACTAGAAAAGGAGTCAGCAAAAATGGGTTTCGCAGTCAACGAGGACAAAACAAATATAATGATTTCAACGAATAAAGAGTTCTCTTGATGGGGACGCACCGTCAACGTTGAAACTTTTTGTTATGAGGTAGTCGACGAGTTGACCTACCTCGGATCTTCCGTCAATAAGAAAAATAATGTCAGGCAAGAAATTAAACGGAGAATAGTACTAGCCAATAGATGTTTCTACGGACTTCGGCAGCACTTTAGTAACACCACCTTATCTCGGAATACTAAGAAACAGCTATACCAGGTGCTTATCTTACCTGTTCTGTTGTATGCAGCCGAATCATGGGTGCTTACTACAACGAACATACAAAACCTGGGAGTATTCGAGAGAAAAGTACTCCGAAAAATATATCGACCTATCTGTGTCGACGGCGAGTTTCGCCATCGGATGAACCATGAGCTGTATGAGCTTTACCACGACATCGACGTAGCTAAAAGAGTCAGAATGCAACGACTACGATGGCTGGGACATGTTGCCAGAATGGATGTAAATGCTCCAGCGAGAAAGGAGTTTGAAGGCGAACCTGAAGGAGAACCAAACTTCGTTGGAAGGTCCAAGTGGTTGCCGAATTGCCACCATCTAGTAGGACTAACTGGAGAAAGCACGCAGTAGACTAAAACGTGTGGAATTTTTTATTATTTCAGGCCTCTAATTTATGAAACACCTTCGTTATCTGGGTATCAAAACTTATCTCTCTGTAGGACTAAAGTGCCGTCTCCGCCCACTGATAACAAATTAAAATTCAGTCTGCATATTTGAATTCGTGTTGCCGAGTACTATCTGTATATCAAATATAATCTCTCTCTAGGACTAAGATACAGTTTTGCCGCGCCTCCCCCTCTCTCCCACTGATCCAAAGTTAATATTCCGTCTGCATATTTGTATTCGTGTTGCTGAGTAATATCTGGATATGTTATCTAAACTTGGTGGGACGAACTATCTAGGAAGCACAAAAGATCGAAGCTCTTGGTATTTATTTCTAAGTGCGGCTACTAATGGATGAGTTTCTGTTGTTGCAGCCAAATGAGAAGAAGAAGTGGTATGTATTATATGGTCTTGGCGATGGTAACACTTAGGCCCTGATTATCGCTAATAGTAAGAATTTCGGCTTTTTTACCCTTAAAGTACGAATTGCCAATAATCCCTTCTTAGCTAATGTCTACTCAATAAGGACACCAACGACCCCAATTTTAATCGACCTACCATCAAGTCAATCAGTATAGCTAGTAGTGGAATAGGCATAGCTAACATGGGGCCACTATGGTTTTCTGATCTTTAGTCATGATATTTTCTATAGTGAATGACAATAAAACATCCAAAATATTACACAAATTCCTCCCATCCTCAGAAATTGCATCCTCTGTGAAGAGATGACAAATAAACTATAATAGGACAGTACAACATATGATTTTGGGACTCAATTCTGAGAACTGAACGTGAAAGTAGCCCCAAACAGAAGAAGTTCTGCATCATTCGTTTTGTCAGGTTACATGCGATAATAATTTAATATCGATTTGAAGTTAGTCAGTATCGTATAGGGGAATTTGTCACGTTTTAGGCTCTTTTGTTTGACATAACATAAATACTATATGGTGGCGTATGATTGTCATAAGTTATGTTCCACATAAATCATTCGCCACGGAGTACAACAGTTTTATTGTAACTGCTACAAAATAAACCCGGTTCAAAATCATTTGATGAATGGAAAAGTGAAACTGTTGCTTATGTAGGAAAGCGTTATATGAACAGATTAAGGGGATTGTATTTCTGAATTTTAAATTAAAATTAAATTTGCTTCAGCTAAATCGGAGTAGTGTCTCTCGAGTTATGCCAAACAAAAGAGCCTGAACCAAATGATGCAGAACTTTTTCCTTTTGAGGCTACTTTCACATGCAGTTCTCAGAATTGACTCCCAAATCAATGAGCTAAAAAGTGTTGTACTGTGTAGTATTTCTGAGGTGTCTCCAACTTCGATATAAAGACTTCACTACCTATTAGATTTCGTTCGTTGTATATCTTGGGTTGTCGTGCGGTGTCGATGTGACTTATTTGTGGCTGTATTAATTTATTCGATATATTTTCCAATTTTAAGCCTTTCCGTTCAAGTTCATTCATTAGTTCGTTCTTATGTATAACACTCTGCCCAGAAACCCAGCAGAGGCGAACATTATTTTCAGACAGTGTCGACAGCGGTCTTCTATATTTATAGCGAAAATTCGACTTTATTAGCTTCGCTTTCAATTCGATTTCATTAGTTTCGATTGACTGTTCATGTAGATTGTGAAATGCTCATCTATATCCAATGCCAAGTTCACTAAGACCGCTGATGTTATTCGTTAAAAAAAACTATTCCTTTAACATCAAACAAGTGTGCACCCAAAAAAATCATCGTACAAGCCTTCACCTTTCAAATTGGTTTTTTTTTTCAGTTTAACCTAACGACCTAACACAAGTTCAAACCACAAAGCCAAGTCATATGTTACAAGGAAAAATTAAGCAATTTGTCTGTATTGTAAATACTGTAAACCAAAGCAATTCACATGCAATCGTATTTCCACATATAATAAAAACTGAGACCATAAGTAATTTGTAATTCACTTACGGCACGTAAGATACAACTTGGCCACAACTTTCCTAATAAACGAGTCGAAAGCTCGAAAAAAAAGTAACCTTAATATGTTAAACAACAACTTAATTTTATTGTCAAATTGTGACTCTACCAACACTAGCACATGGGAGAACAAGGGCTACATACAATGATAGAGCGTTATATTCCACAAAATCACACACATATACATACACACTATTGTCCACTGCTTTGAAGGTAAAAAAGAGCCAATTCTACACAAATTTATATACACACACACACATGAACCACTGTATGTGTTCGTAGCTATACGTGTACAGAAACCCAATAGAAACGTAAAGCTAAAAGCAATTTTTAGAAATGTTTAAAGTACTCATATTCCTATGACAGTTTAAAACTTGTTGTATTAACACATGAATACACTCAAATGTACACACACACACGCACACTTACTGAGTAGGTACCTCTGCGTACACTTAAACACCAACGCCTGAACTCTTATGTACGTACAATGTACGATATATTCACTATCGCAATTTTGGGCAAAACTACATAGCTGCAACGACAAAGTGTTTTATACGACTATGTAATGGGTTTATATTGCTGCATGTGTGTATGATTGTATGTATTAGTGATATACACAAAGCACGTCTAAAATGTTATTAAAAACCATTGGAAATCCCACTCGTGCCCCTGCCCTCGCTCTGACACTGTGACACCTAGCCCAAGGCTCTGATTGTGTTGTTGCAGGGTAAAGAGAAAATGTTAACAAACAGCAGAAGTATAAAAAACACACACACACAAACACACCCATGAGTTTATATGGTTGCAAAATGACGGTTGTTGGTTAGCTGGCTGTGTGGCGTACAGGTCAAAAGAGTTGAATTAAAGCGACACTTAAAGCGATTTTTGTCAAGATGTAAAGTCGTGATGACTGAAAAGGTGTTCAGCAGCAATGCAACAGTGAAAACCTATTTGCACTCGAAAAACTTCCTGGACACGTAGTTACTCGTACATTGAGTACTATGAGGACAACACTTAATATGGATGGTAAATAAGGGCCATGGAGGTAATGCTATAATTGCGATATAGCGGAAACCACACTGGGTACATGAAGGTGGGTGGATACAATAGCTAGAGGTTAGCAACAATTGGAAATGTTAGAAACGTGATTTTTGAAACACATTTTGAGTAATCCCTTGTCAAGCCATCACATACATAAGTATTACACTCGATGTCTACGATTTTGATGAACTTGACGTGGCAGTAATTTTGGCTAGTAAAAATTTAGGATTGTTTGAACTTAGTATGGCTTGAAAATTGTTATGGGGACACTGTTCCATCAGAAATAACAATAAAACGTTGATGTTCTGACTTCGAACGTGGTCGTAGAGACACTGCTTGTCAAGCCATCACATACATAGGTATTACACTCGATGTCTACGATTTTGATGAACTTGATAATTTCGGCTAGTAAAAATTTAGGATAGTTTGAACTTAGTATGGCTGGAAAATTGTTATGAGGACACCGCTCTATTAGAAATAACAATAAAACGTTGATGTTCTGACTTCGAAAGTGGTCGTAGAGACACTGCTGATGCAGAACACAGTGAGGTGGTAACACCAGAACATATGGAAAAAATCCACAAAATCGTCTTAAATGATCGAAAAGTGCAGTTGTATAAGTTAGCTGACATCAAAAGGATATCAAAAGAACGTGTCGGATTTATATTGCATGAGCATTTTTTCATGAGATAAACTATATTATCTCAAAAAAAAAATGGTCTCCATATGTGATAAAAGTTATACTGATCGATTGATAACAATACAACTTAAATAAATTTTAAGGAACTGGTTTCATATGACTCTCCTAAACTGCACCAGAGGGCGCCAAAGTCAGTGAAATTTAAGCAAAAATCACATAACTAAAAAAAACTAAAAATTGAATTTTATTAATGCTTAATGAAAACTATCCCCAAAATATGTGTAGAATATGTTAACTAGAATTATTTTCAATCAATTCAATTCAATGTTACGTATGATAGGTATTAATTTGTTGCCCAAGGTTGTATGCATTTTAAGAGGTTAAGTATACGCTATGAGCAATACAATGCAAATTATGGTATATTGAGCCCATCATGCTTAGTTAGTTAAATATTTATATTAAAACAACTAAAAAAACCGAGAAAACAACATGGTTTGTGTCGATAAAAGATGGTTTTTATTTATAACAAATAATGTACCTACTTGGCGAATTTTAAAGAAAATTTCGGAAAAAAGGATATATGGGGACGTTAAGTATCTTTAGACAAAACTGCATAGTATTTGGTGTAGACACTATTCCAGCTGAAAGACGAGTTGTGACATATAAATAATTTGATTATGTTATTAACTTCCAGTGAGCACACTTTATTAAATTATAACAAGAATTATTAATTTTAACTATCAAATTATTATATTTTAAGTAATTTGTGTAATTTTGGAAATTTTTCATAAAAAGGATATATGGGGAATTTTAGTATCCTTTACTAAAATCCTATTATATTTGGTTGACATAATGTCTAAGAGTCGACACGAGTTGTGATATAGAAATACAGTATGAGCTCGATTTTCGCAACTACCGATTATTGCAACACCCCGATTTGCGCAACCGCTCTTTTTTACACATGAGTCTTGATAAGTGCAACACGTTCAAAAAAGCAGACTCGATGAGCGCAACTTTTCAATGTATTCGCAGAAATTATATGTTTTTTTTTATTTGCATGCTATGTTACGGCACTGTTCAATGTGAGTGAGCAAATGACTATTATAGTACAGTTTTTTTAGTGACGTGGGGCATTTTGCACAAAGTAAAATAAAAATTTTCAATAGAAATTCGGTAAGCGCAACAATCTCGGTAACTGCAACCGGCTTGGGCTGCTATCGGTTGCGAAAATCGAGTTCGTACTGTAACACGATTAAAACAAAAAAAATAAGTTATTTGATATATGTATATTATTTTTACAAAAATAGGTAATTTCGTATGGAAAGTAACATAACATAGTACACGCATGATTTGATTGCTCAGTTCTGGCATCATTCGTTTTGTCAAGTTAGATGCCATAATAATTTAATATCGATTTAATGTTAGTAAGTATCGTATAGGGTAATTTGATACGTTTTAGACTCTTTTGTTATATTGTTATATGGTGGCGTATGATTATCATATGTAATATTCCAAGTAAATCATACGGCACGGAGTACCACAGTTTTATTGTCACTGCTACAAAATAAACCCAGTTTAAAATCATTTGATGAATGGAATAGTGAAACTGTTGCTTATGTAGGGAAACGTTATGTGAACAGATTAAAGGATTTGTTTCAGCTAAATCGGGCTAGTGGTTCTCGAGTTATGTCAAACAAAAGAGCCTAAAACGTGACAAATTCCTCTATACGGTACTTACTAACTTCAAATCGATATTAAATTATTATGGCATCTAACTTGACATGTAACGGATGATGCAGAACTTCTTTTTTTGGGGCTACTTGCACGTGCAGTTCTCACAAATGAGTCCCAAATCAATGAGCTGAATTATGTTGTATTTTCAGGTATTTCGACTTTAGTTTTTTTTTCGCAGTGTGTTATATGCTCTTTACTACGAAACGATTTACGTTGCATGTTTTTATAATCAGTGTTTGTAATTTTGACTAAAATGGTAATTAAATTATTAACATTTAACTCGCTACAATTGCATTATTATCAACATTCATAAGCAACTGCCTACGACATCCATGCTTCATTAGGTCCCAGTAAATTAAAACATCCATCATGTGCACATTAACCCGTTAACTTTTATAAATAGCTGTCATGTTCAATAGCCTACCGCTGCAATACTCTGCCACTGGCATGAAAAAATTTCTAAGAAAATTCATTTCTTAGAAATGTAAAAATCTACCATTGAAATACAAATGAAATCTTAATTTTCTTATTATTATAGCAAAGTAGTACGATTACTTTATTTTAATTGGAACATGAATACCATGATGAATAATGACAAGCAATTTGTAAGAATTTATTATTATTATACTATTCAGAAAAACCAGGTATTTTTTTCAGATTGTTTTTGTTTTTCATGTTTTGTTGTTTTTTTTTCACTCATTCTATGCTGCTGCTTTTGATGTGCATTCTTAATCACGTATTTTATATTCGTGTTTGTTTTTGTAGTCGTCATCGCAGCATTCATCAACATCATCATCAGAAAGTAATATTACTTATTGTTGTATATTATCAATAATGTTATTGTCAAGTCATTTATTTAATATTCGATAGACTTTTACTTTGTTCGTTTTTGTTTTGGTTTGTTTTTGTGTATATGTTTTTCATGTAGTGAACATATGAATATTTAGTAGAGGACATGGCTGGGAAAACTGTTCCGTACGATATGTGGGGTGTCAGTCAGTGAAAGTGCTGGTATTTAAATTGTGAGCAATCATTGTAGCATATTTTGAAGCATGGTGTTACCAAACACCCTTTCCCACTGTCACACAGTGGTTTGAAAGAAAGTTTTGATAGACATAAAGTTACAAAAATATCAAATATTTTACAAAGTCTACTCTTGTACATATAGTCACTGAATACTAGATTATAACCAAAGCGGAGCCATAGTTTGACAAAATAGTATATATTTTGTATAATCGTGCAACTTTTTTTTTCATTTTAGTTCACTTTATTGTCTTTGTCAAGATATTAATTTCATATTTTTCATGTCCATTAAAATATTGAATATAGCTCATCTGTATATTTTTTTTAACATTTAAGTGGTGTAAATAAATTTTTAAATGAAAACAATGTGCTCCCTTCACATTTGTTGTTGTCTCTACCCTCTGCCGTTGCTGATGGTGACACGGATATATGAAAATATACACACATACTATATTATTAATATACATGTGTGTCATTATGTTCTTAATGCTTGTTGGTATGTACATATATGTATGTTATGTGTTGTCCCATTGTGTATTGTATACGCATTTAGTTGAGTGATACATCTGTCCCCAACCAAGACATTCATTCCTTCGCTCAATCACTAGGTCTGCGACAAATATGACATTCAAATAAATATGACTTGTAAATAACTCGATATGGTTTATTAAATTTACATGAATTCCGGTTTGTTGTTGCTGTTTTATATGACAACGAAAAATGTTTACAAGCATTCAGACGCGGGGAGGGAGAGAGTGGTTAATATATCTGCACAATAATAATGTTAATAATAAAAGATTTTGTTATAAATTGCTCTTTTATGCTATGCGATTAACTACCAGGCTGCGTATGAGTTATATCGTTTACATGACCCACATTTCACATTAATCATTAGTCACCCAGTGCAAAGTGGGCATATTTCAATGAAAGTCGGAGTAATGTATGAAAACAACGGATGATACTTTCAACTTGTATCATTAGTTAAGCAAAAGGAGTATATCAGACATATGTTGTTACTTAAATTGATATTTAAAATAATGAGACATGATTGTACGTTGTAAGTGGGGAATGAGACTTTGCTCAGAGGTTGAAAGTTACTGATTGTTACTCACTTGGGAGTGACCAGAAGCGATTCTTTTGAGTCACTGTCCAAGCAGCTAACTACTTCCCGTCTTAGGCCAAGTATTCCCCGGGCAATGACTTTAAAGCAACCGCTTAAAAGTAAGCTAAAGATAGAAGGCATTACAACCATGTATCCTGAAAGGTCAAAGAGATGTCTCAGGAAAGTAGGCTTAAACCGCTGAAGCGCTGCAGATAGATACCAATCTAGGAGACGAGGGTTAGCAACCCACATCTTCCGAAAACTAAATTGCGAAAATCCATAGCGTCTGTTTTATATTGGGCGGCTTCCTGGTCAGCTTCTGTCTCAGAAAGAGCGGCTGAAATGTTTCCTGGCAGTAGGAATAAAATACAGAACCTGGTGGCCTGGGCTTGCCACCAGCCACCAGTTTAATGGCAGTGAATAAAATGAGAAATAAGAGAAAAAGAACCCCCCAAAATGTTGACGACTACCGCAAACGTTTTAAGCACCATAATTTGGGAATATGCACTTGGAATGTTAGAACTCCTTACCGACCAGGTGCCTTTATTCAACTGGCGAATGTCCTCGAAGAGTATAAGGCTGACATTACTGCTATACAGGAAATCCGGTGGACTGGATATGGATGCATGCGGATGAGGATGTGTGACGTGTACTTCAGCTGCCACCCGGATATGCATGAATTTGGTTGTGGATTTGTGGTCGGCAAGAGACTACAACACCTGGTCTCTAGGTTTACTCCTGCCAGTGAACGAATCGCCACCATAATAGTTAAGGCAAAATTTTTCTGTATCACGCTGATATGTGCTCATGCTCCGACGGAGGAGAAAAGTGACGAGGTCAAAGACAAACCCGGGCCATGATGTTAAAATCGTGCTAGGAGATTTTAATGCCAAAATAGGCCGGGAGAATGTCTTTAAACCAACAGTCGGAAAATGTAGTCTGCATACTGACACATCGCCAAACGCAATCAGACTGATTGATTTCTCTGCAGCAAGCACACGATTTAACCACAAAAACATTCACAAAGCAACGTGGATATCTCCCGATCAATCAGAGGTGCGAACATCAACTCGAATCATCACCTCACTGCAGGTGCGTACTATGCTAAGCAGGGCGAAAACCCTACGCAACCATGCACAGAGAAAACTGGACATCGCTAAACTGCAGACCGCGGAGATAGTCAATGCCTATTCTGACCAACTCACTCAACTACTTCTTGATGTTCCAACTCCCGACAATACTAGCGCGCAATGGCAATATATATTTGGACCGGCCGTGGCATAGTGGTTAGAACACGCGACTACCATGCGGGAGATCGCAGGTTCAAACTTGGCTCCAGTCATCTTAAAAGAAAAAAATAAAATTTTCTTTCATTGTCGGCTCCCCTCGAATGTTGTTTGACAGCAACTTCGCAGTATTAAGCGTCGATTCAATCGTCGTGTCTAGTAAGAGCTTCTCAAAACAGTGACGTTCGCATTCGTCGATAAACAAGTAGGTGCCGTTAGTTGTGAATCTAAAAATAGAAAGCGTGTTAATTCACAACAACGCGAGAAGCTATCCCATACCTCATTCATGGGGTGCAAAGGGAAATTAAGTAATGGCAATATATTGCCCACTTGATGGAAAGGACTGAGCGGTCCGTACTGGGGTATGTGAAGCCCTTTAACGATAAGGCCTGGTACGATGACGAATGCCGCGATGCCACCCAGGAACAAGATGCTGCATACAGAGCCAAACTGCAGCCAATGGCAACGCGAGCTGTTCATGAAAAGTACGGAGAGAAGAGGCGGAAGGCGACTCGACTCTTCAGGCGAAAAAAACGAGAGCTTAAGGAGTGGAATAATCTGCGTATTGAAGATTACAGGAACAGAGGTGAAGCCCGAAAATTCCATCAGAAGATAAATGGTAAGATACATGGAACAGGTCTTCCCTCCTGTAAAGACAAGGATGGTCATCTCGTTACTGATTCGGAGAGCGTACTGAGAATATACAAAGATCATTTCTGCAGCCTATTGATGTCTGAAAACTCAGCTGATGAAGACTGTGTACCAATCCGAGGTGATAACATCGAGTGTCCACCTCCGAGCCAAGCTGAGATAACAACTGCCATATCCCGCCTAAAGAACAACAAGGCCGTTGGGGCTGATGGTCTTTGAGCTGAGTTGTTTAAGGTGGGTGGAGATGATCTTGGTTTAAGCATGCAACAGCTCATAGAGAACATTTGGCTTCAGGAGAGCATGCCAGAGGATTTGAATCTCAGTGTGCTATGTCCAATCCACAAAAAAGGTGACCGTAGTAAGTGTAAAAATTATCGTGGAATTAGCCTTTTACCTATTGCGTATAAGGTCCTGTCTAGCATACTGTGTGAACGTCTAAAGCCAATTGTGGAAAACCTCATTGGACCTTATCAGTGCGGCTTTATACCTGGCAAATTCACGATGAATCGAATATTACACTACGGCAGATTCTGGTGAAACTCCATGAGAAGAAAATCGGCACTTACCACCTCTTTATCGATTACAAAGCTGCCTTCGATAGTCCCATCAGGCATCGACTGTACGAAGCCATGTCTGAGTTCGGTATTCCTGCGAAGGTAATTCGTGTCTGCCGGTGTACCCTTACGAATGCCAAATCCTCTGTTCGGATTGGCAAGGATCTATCTGCACCATTCGATACGACGAGAGGTCTGAGACAGGGTGACGGTTTGTCATGTATGCTGTTCAACATAGTGATGGAGAAGGTATTAAGGAAAGCAGCGGTTAACATGTCTGGCACCATATTTAATAAGAGCCACATGCTGCTCGCATATGCCGATGATATCGACATTATCGGTCGAACGATGCGAGAGGTACCAGCTGTTTTCTCATCAGTTGAAAGGGAGTCAGCGAAAATGGGTTTGGCAGTGAATGAGGACAAGACGAAGTTAATGGTATCATCGAACAAAGAGTCTACCCGTTGGGGACGCAGCGTGAACGTTGAAAACTCTTGCTTTTAGGTAGTGGATGAATTTATCTACCTCGGATCCGCCATGAACAAAAACAACAGTGGCAGCCTCGAAATAAAACGGAGAATAGTGCTTGCCAACAGCAGTTTCTTTGGACTACGCAAGCACTTCATAAACACCACCCTATCTCGAACTACCAAAGCCCAGCTGTACCAGGTACTAATTTTACCGGTCCTGTTGTACGCCTCCGAATCTTGGGTGCTTACACAGGCAGGTGCAGCTCATCTGGCAGTGTCTGAGAGAAAAATACTCCGCAAAATATATGGACCCATTTGCGTAAACGCCGAGTTTAGGATTCGGATGAACCATGAGCTGTACGAGTTATACCACGACATTGATGTCGTCAAGCGAATTAAAGTGTAACGATTACCATGTCGTGAGAATGGATGAGGAAACTCCAGCGCGAAAGGAATTCTATCAAGACCTCGAAGGACGGCTCAAAAGTTAAAGTTAAAGTGATTGTACGTTAAAGTTAATGATTATGTTTTGACAAAGTGAATTTTCAAAATTTAGAAAGAGCAAATACATTCTTCTGAAACAAATTGTAAAATACAAGGTCAACACTTTCGAAGATTTTCGCCATTGTTTCATCGGCAGAAACTAACGGCAATGAATCTGGAGGAGCCCATCGAAATCTTAAGTGTTTCAGGCCTTATATTAGCAAAAATGTATGACAAGGGAAAATCTACATCATTTCGGCAAAAGTTGATATGTCTACAGGAAGCCAATACAAAGATATGAAACCTCATTTAGTTATAAACCCATATCAACCTTTGCATTTTCAAAATCGTTGTTTTAAATCGCCCTCAAGGACATTACAACTTTTTCCCTAACTGTATAGTTTTGTAAATTTTGCTTAATTTTGTATTTTATGTTTAGTTCGTTATTTTCGATATTTGCGGATGACGCGTTTATATTTTTTTTTTTGTTAAAGTTTCAATGACAACTAGTTGTACAGTAGCATACACTAGCATGAAGTATGAATGCGTATAAGTTTATGCCAAAGTATGTAATTTATTTACATCTATACATATAAAAGACTTGAGTGACTAACTGATCACTCCCCATCCCAAACAACTAAAGTTAGAACCTTGAAATTTGAAATGTAAGTTCCTTTTATGACGTAGGCTATTCGGACATCAGGAGAGGAAAATTGGCATGGCTTCGCCCTATACAACTCAAAATTGTAAATGGCTGTATCTCATAAACCAAACATGGGCACAAAGAAGAGTTATGATGCCACGCCTCTTTAGAAAAAAAATGGATGTGTAGGCCAAATAAGTAGGCCTGGTACTGTCTATGAGGCCTCTATCATAGGCTATATGAAAACTTAGTTAGACAATGGGGCGTGGCACCACCTTTACGAACCGAAATTTCAAACGGTCATTTTTTACGAGCCATTAGAGTTATGAAAATGAGATTTGCTACATATGTTACTGGTACTCGGAGTATTACATCTCGCTGGGAAAAGAACTGTGTCACGCCCCTTTTGAAAAAATCGTTATATCTGCCATATTACTGGACCGATTGTATTAAAATATTCGGAATTTCTATCATATGTCTAATTGATCACTCCCATACATACAGTTAGACAATGGGGCGTGGCATCGCCTTTACAAACCGAAATTTTAAACGGTAATTTTTTACGAGCCATTAGAGCTATGTAAATGAGATTTGCTACATATGTTACTGGTACGCGGTGGATTACATCTCGCTGGAAAATGAACGGTGTCACGCCCCTTTTAAAAAGAAAACTTTTATATCGGTCATATTACTGGACCGAGTCTTATAAAATTTTAAGAATTTCTATCATATGACTGATTTATCACTCCCATACACACAGTTAGACAATGAGGCGTGGCACCGCCGTCACATACCGATACGTTAGAGCTATTAAGATGAGATTTGCTACATATGTTACTGGTACACGGAGAATTACGTCTCGCTGGGAAATGGGCGGTACCACGTTTCATATTACTGGACCGAGACTTATACACTATTCAGAATTTCTATCATATGACTGATTTCTGTGGTTGAGAACGAGGCCTAGGAACTACCCCAGTGTTTTTTATTCGCAATGTCTACTTTTAGGAGTAATTAGACCGAAATAGAATTAAAAGTGATACTATAGCCGAGACCAAACAGAATGGCTAAACTTGGGGGTAATTATTAGGTTATGGAATAGTTGTACAATATAAAGTGATTTTTCGAAATTCGTATTATTGGGGTTAAAAAGGCGAAAAATGGATAAAACTGGTACATCAGAAAGACACGAATTTGGTTGTAGATCCTTAGTGGTTAGGAGACTTCTGCATCATGTATCACAGTTAAAGCCTGTAGGTGACTGAATTGCCACTATCTGCATCAAGGCGAAATATTTTAATAATTGTGTACACGCCCCGACGGAAGGCAAAGACGACTAGATTAAAGATGCATTCTATGAGCGCCTGGAGGAAATATACGGCCGCTGCCATTGCCATGACATTAAAATTGTTTTGGGAGTTTTTAACGCTGAAATAGGAGGAGCGAATGTTCTTGGTTCATCTGTCCGAAAATTCTGTCCACACAACAACACCTCGGTTTGAGACTGGTAAGCTTCGTGTCGGTAAGAAACATAATAGAAGGAACTTACTTATGTTCACACATATGTATATATAGAAACAAGGCATACGGAAACCATATTGATCATGTTGATCACTATTGTAGGCATGTCTCATACGTCAAGAACGTGCGTGTGTTGAGTGGCACAAATAATGACTGGGATCACCAGCTTGTTGCGTTCAACAAACGCACAAGATTAAGCAGTAACCGAACACAAAGGCTACATACCACCGAAGAAACCAATGCCTACACAAAACCAACTACATATTGCAATGACTGAAAACAAACGCCTGAAATTCTGATACCACCGACACACGATGGCAGCATATTGCTTATTGTAGTATATAGGAAAAGGACTTTACACACAATGCCAGAAACATGGGTGGTACCAGATTCCGGCATAAAGATATCCACAACGTAACCCGGATATTCCCTGAACAAAAGACGAGAAACCAGATTGATCACGTGGAAATCGATGTCTAAAGCGTTATGGACGTGCGTGCGATGCATGGTGCAAATTTGAACTTGGATCGCCAGCTAGTTCCAGCCTACGTATGCGCGCGTTTAAGTAGTAATAATAATGCCCATAACCAAATGCAAATGAAGCGCATACCACCGAGATAGCAATTGTCTACTCCGACCAACTCTCTTAATAACTGCAAACAAACCTTCCTATTTCTGTTGTACCTGACAACCAATGGCAGCATATTGCAAATTCTATGACCACTACCCCAACGACCGTACTAGGATATGAAAAACTAGGACTCAAAAATGCCCTGGTAGAATGAGGAATATCGCGTTATGTCTTAGGCAATGATTGCTGCATACAAGGCAAAACTGCAGTCAATGTTAATGTGTGCGGTGATGGAACGGTGTAATGAGGAGAGGAGGGTGATGAAACGCCTATATAGGCGTCTACGGAAGAAGAGGTAGAGCCAGGATATCGAAAATTACAGGGATATAGAAGAAGGCCGAGAGTTCTATCAATAGGTAAAAAGCAAGGGTTTTGGAAAAGGGATCCCCACCAGCGTTTGAAAAAAACTCAAAAATGTGCACAAAATGTATGCAAAACTCTTTTCATGAGAGTGTTTGAGAAGCAAATGTGACACAAACTCTGTACCGCACACTGTGAGATATAATCAATCTGGCATCTCGAAATTAAAAAAAAAAAATGTTTTCGTAACTCGCTCATATTTTTTTTAACGTGAGAAGAGACCCCAATTGTTACGAAAACAAACACAAAAGAGAATAAAAAAAATGTTATTGGCGTGATAACAGCTATCAAACACGAGCAATTTCATAGCATAAAACAATTGATTTTCAAGCTTGCATTGATCACAAAAGTTTGAGTGATCAGGTCGAAGTTGTGGGTGTTTTTTTGCCCTAAAATATTTTTTGTATTAAAGGTTATTACTTAAACTTAAAATTTTTGTTTTATTCAATATTTATTTTTGCACTCAAGTATTTTGAAAAAATTGTTTTATAACCACCTAAAAGGTAAGACAAATTTTAAAGCTTTCAAATTTTTGATAGACTAGAACTTCCAAGTCCCACGGAGTTCCGTGATGGGAATGCCAGCAGAATCTTTGTTAATGTGCCCAAAACAAATTTAAAAAATAAAATCCTGCCCATTTTTTGCCTTTTTTTAGTATGAGTGAAATATCGCGAGAGGAGCTATTTTGGATTTGGTTGAGCAGGTGAAAATAGAAAAAACAAGAAGCGGTCGAAAAGCACGTTATATAAATTTTTGGACCAGATGTTGACGATACCAAAATTAAAGATCGTATAAAAAAGCTTTGCTTCCAATTTAACCGCGGTGGAGCAAATCTCACAGTGATAAAGCAAGATTTATGCATGACAATGCTATTTGGCTAAGTTAAAAAATTTCTGCTGTTGATTTTGCTCTTGATCACGCACCATCAACTTCAAAACAAATTCCGCAACGCGGAAAGCGAGAAAAAGAGTTTGCTGAAAGTGCTTCGAGTATACAAAAACGGAAATGCAAAGAGTCAATATCTTCATGCATTCTTCCCATAGGAAACTTTTCTGAAGAAGCGCAAGAAGCACGCAATAAAGAGTCGAGACAGTATCGCGAACTGTTCACAAGAAAAACGTCCCGAGTTGACACCAACATAGATTTATTGCATAGGTTGCTTATCACGTCAGACCCTTTGATTGCAAGTTTACGTTTGCCCCCAAAAACCAAGCGTTCTACTTTACCTTCTGAGGTCATTGCACTTTTGTCTGACAACCAACTAAATGATGAATTTGATAATTTAGCATAACAAACTTTGCTTGCAGCACGCTGGAATTTTTATTTTTGTATAAATTCCTTATTTTTTTTTATTTCTACTTTTCGCTTTTTACTTTTGTATAATTTGTATATAATTTCTTTATTTTGGTTTTTGATTAATATCTTATTTTGAATATTTTCCATTCTTTTAAGAACTTTCGTCGAATTTTTTAGTTTTTCCTCTTTATAATGTTTTAGATATCAATAAATTTAACATTGGAACAACATTAACTTTTTATGTTTCTCATTTGCAAAGAATCATCGAAAACTAAAGTTCGAAACTTGAAGCATTTTATAGAAATGGTTGTATGTGGGTACTTATATCAATATATCGACAAGTTTTAGTTAGAAGAGAAAAAAAGAAGAAATATTGAATATAAATGTGTAAAAAAAATTGTCCCCAACTAGTGTTTTCGAGGATATTTCGGAACTAGTCCCCTTTGACACTAGTTGGAACTAGTTATCTTTCACCATATTGAAGCTTATAATCTCCTTAACGATCGTGCCAAATTTCAAGTCGATATCTCTAAAACTTCATATAAAAATTAATTTTGAGGCGCTAGATTGACTAAATCTCACACTGTGTACCGTTGAGCATGTTAACATGCAAACACATCTTGCTAAGATGTTGCTCTTTTTTCTCACTCCCGTCGTGTGTGCGATAAAGACGACACAATTCATATGTGCACTGAGAAACGAAAATACCCAAACACGGAGTAACATTCATATGGAGAAAAAAACTCATACATACATATACTTATACATATACAGCTATATTTCTACTTCTTCTCTACCAATCTTTTAGTGCCGCACGTTTATGTGTGCACATCATCTTTGAGTGCTCAGGAAAAAATTTTAAAAAAGAGTTTTGTTATGTGTTGACTTTGTGTGCGGAGCATCTTCGATCATAAAACTCTTGTGTTTTGAGTTCGCCTGCGCACATTATCGACGTTTAAAATGTGTTGAGCAGAGTGTTTTGGAGTCTTTTTAATCGCTGATCCCCACCTGTAAGGACAGACTGATCACGGACACTCAGAGTGTGTTGCAAATACGAAGAGAACGCTTTCGTTTTCTGCTCGTTCCCGAAGGCAGCATAAATGACGAAATCACGTCAAACATCGGCGACGAAGTAAAAATTCTAAAGCTGCTGAAGCCGATGAACCACCAACGGCAACGTGCATGCTCCAGCTCATAAATACGTTTTGGCTCAAGGATTGTATCAGAGTGTTCTATATCCTGTGCTTAAAAGAGGTGATCCAAGTGTGTGTATTAACTATCGCGGGATCAGCCTTTTATCCATAACTTACATGGTCCTGTCTAGTGTGTTATGTAAAAGG
Organism: Muscina levida; assembly: GCA_964034835.1. NCBI lineage: Eukaryota > Metazoa > Arthropoda > Insecta > Diptera > Muscidae > Muscina > Muscina levida. The sequence goes on from OZ035880.1 coordinate 100,210,758, forward strand.
CTAAAGTACATCTCAAAGAACATGATTGGACCTGGTAAATCCACTACCGACCACATATTCACACTACCACAAATCTTGAAGAAGACCCAAAAATGCAGATCGACACCTACCGTCTGTGTATTAATTCCAAAGCTGCATTCGACAATCCGATATGACTTAAGCTATTAGATGATATGGTTGAGTTTGGTATCTTCGCGTAGCCGATACGACTCTGAGGAATGACACGGATTGACACGCAGTGAAATAGGCAGAAATCTGACGGAACCATTTTCTACTAAGCGAGGCTGTAGACAAGGAGATAGTCTGTCAAGCAATCTCTTTCAAATCAATATGGAAATGATCATGCGGAAGGCCTTTACGAGTATTGAGAAACAGTCGGCAGAATTGGGTTTGTTAATAATAGAGGACAAACCCAAGTTATTTGTTTTAACGAACAAAAAGCGTACTGGTTTGGGACGCAGCTGAGTCATTTTCTACCAAGCGAGGCTTTACACAAGGCGATAGTATGTCGTATAATCTCTTTATCATCAAAAGTGAGAGCAGCAAACACGACTGGCACCATCTTTAACATAATTTACAGGCTGCTCGATGATATAACTTCATTGGACGTGGATTGCGAGATGTTACTGCGGCCTTTACGAGCATTGAGAAACATTCGGCAAGTTATTTGTTTCAAAGAACAAAGAATCTACTCGTCTGGGACGTTGAGTCAACGTTGAGAACGAAAACTTTGAAGTGGTAAATTAAATGAAATGAAAAAAAATAATGCCAGCCTGGAAATCAAAAGGCGATCGTAAAACGCTGCTAAGATTCGCTGAGCAAGCGATTTAATGATAAAGCCCTCTCTTGATGTACCAAAATCCAACTGTACCAACCAATGATTCTACCTGTCTTCAGCGCAGAATCCTGGGTAATTACGCAAGCGGATAAATCTATGCTGGGAGTTTTAGTTACTCCTTAACGGCGAGTAACGTTGTCTATGAATCATGAGCTGTATGAGCATTAAAACGGCATAGACGAGGTCAAACGCGTTCAAATAGACCGAATTCGCTGGCACGAAAAGTATTGGGCAATAACGATGGGCGGCGTAAGAGGAGCGACCAAATCTTCGTTGGATTTATTGTGACGAACTATCTACGGAGCGCAAAAGACCGAAGCGCTTGAAATTCTTTTTTACGTGCGGCTACTGATAGATAAATTTCTGTTGTAACTGTCATTAAAGAAGAATAAGACGTTTGTATTAGGCCAAGGCAACCGAACCTAGTTATATTATATACAAAAATATACACAAAAACTTTAATATTTTAAACATCATTAACGCAATAACAACTTTTTTGTAGATTAATGTTGTCTGCGCTCTTATATATAAACGACAACAGAAATATACGCAGACGAGTAAAAACTTTTGTCATTCAAAACGTAGACACGCACCTGTTGTAAGATTTGCTATTTTCTTCGCATATTTAACATAATTTGTTACCTAACTTAAAAATCGACAAATCAAAAGTATTGCCCCATAACTCATAATAAGGTCAATCACATAATTTTTAAGTTTTATAAACAACAAAGTCTTAACATTCATTATTCTTTTCAACTTATTTAAAAAAAAGAGCAAACTTAAGCACAAATTTGCATATTATGTCGCTTATACCTCACCAGCAAGACTCTCAAGGACATCATTTACTTGGGGTCTAAAGTTACAACTTTTTGTAAAGTAAGGTTATTTACCTTCACTCCTAAATGAAATTGTCATCAATTTGTGTTTATGATGTTTCAAGCGTAAGAAAACTTGAACATTTGATATTCAAAGTTATTTTTTTGGGATACCGCAAGTTTTGCTACCATTCCATCGTCAATTATAAAGTTTTCATTTGGAACAACTTCATTCATCTTTTAGAATGCGGTCAGTTTTGCATATCTTGGAAATACACTTTGAAATTGACAACTTCTGCCGCAGCAACAGCAAACAACAACAACAATAGCACTCGCAATAAGTAGGACAACAAATTTTTGACAAAAGGACCAACATTCTTGAAAAATAAATGTAAGTTTTAGAGCTGAAAAATCGGGCTACTCAGAGGCACAAAGAAAAGGGAAACATATGAATAGAACTACAAATGCTAACAGCATTATTGCCTGTCATTTTTCATCTCCAGCTGCTTGTCATTACATTTGTCTCAACGATGACGACGACGACGATGATGCTGATGACGATGACGAACATCGCCAGAACAAAACACAGCAAAACAATAATAGCAGCAACAACAACAACAACAACTGAAAATTGACGACTTAAACACCAATAGAAGCAGCACAAATGCTTAGATGAAAGAAAACTAAACTTGCAGTATGATGAGTGCGGATACTTGTGCTCTACTCGTACTTGTTTTATTGTTGCTTGCTTGAGCAACGAGTTAGCACAACAACGAGCTACTGACCCCATTTTTTTGCTCACGTTCTCGCTGTCAGTTTGGGTCTTTGTGCTTTATTATTGGCACATATCCATTAGATGTAATGTAAAGCAAATGCGCCAGAATTTAAATTGCTTAGGTGTGGATGATAAGTGTAGCGAAAGGGGATTTCGAATGGGGGGCTAAGAGAATATGTGGGCAATTGCAAATCGTATACTTAAGGTGTATATACTACAATAATTAGTTGATATTAGTAATCGAAACTACTAGTGGACTTATTTAATACAAAAAAGAAAACGAACCAAAATTTTATTTAATTTTTAGGATTTTCGACAGAGGCAAAAATAAAAGAAGTTATCATAAAAGAAGGGAAATTGATTCACATTGCTTTTATAATTAGGAAAAAAATCGAAGGACACGCCCACCTCATATATATCCTGAATGGAAAAAACTAATATTTTCCAAAAGTGTTATTGGAATTGTACCAACTTCGGCTAAATTTGTCTCCGACATATGACTGACAACTGTGTTGAATTATATCAGATTATCTCACCTCCCATATATTCTGAAATGGAAAAAACTTATATTTTCCAAAATTGTTTTAGTTCAAAATTTGCCTCAGTTTCTTCTTCTTCTTCTTTAATGGCAGCAACAACAGATATTTATCTATCAGTAGCCGCACGTAGAAAAGCATTCCAAGCGCTTCGGTCTTTTGCGCTTCGTAGATAGTTCGTCACAACAAGCTTAGTTAACAGTTCTTTCACCTGGTCCATCCATCGGAGTTTTGGTAGCCCCCTCCTGCGCCGCCTATCGAGTTTATTGCCGAAGACTTTTCGAGCCGGATCGTTTTCGTCCATTCGTACAACGTGTCCAAGCTGGCGCATTTGGTCTATTTGAACGCGCTTGACCACGTCGATGTCGTTGTACGGCTTATACAGCTCATGATTCATTTGACGGCGGTACTCGCCGTTCACGATGATTGGTCCAAATATTTTGCGGAGTATTTTTTACTCGAAGACTCCCAGAATATATTGATACGCTTGTGTCATTACCTAGGATTCTGTAGAGCAAGTCAGGTAGGATCAGAGTCGGGTAGAGCTGGATCTTTGTTCTTCGAGAGAGCGCTTTGTCGTTAAATCGCTTGCTTAGCGCATAGTAGCAGCCGTTTGCGTTCAATACTCGTCTTTTGATTTCGAGGCTGACATTATTATTTTTGTTTATGGCGGAGCCAAGGTAGACAAAATCAACTACCACCTCAAAGTTATAGTTGTGAACGTTCACGTAGCGTCCCAGACGAGTGGATTCGTTGTTCGTTGAAACAAATAACTTGGTTTTGTCATCGTTTATCACCAGACCCACTTCAGCCGACTGCTTTTCAATGCTCGAAAAAGCTGCAGTAACATCTCGCAAACCACATCCAATAATATCTATAACATCAGCATACGCGAGCAACATGTGGCGTTTGTTAAATATGGTGACATTCCTGCTTACTGCTGCTTTCCGCATGATCATCTCCATTACGATTTTAAAGAGATCGCAGGACAGACTATCGCCTTGTCTAAAGCCTCGCTTGGTAGAAAATGGCCGACAGATTTTTGCCAATTTTCACTGAAGACTTCGTGTCAGTCAGTGTCATCCCGCAGAGTCGAATTAGTTTCGCGGGGATACCAAACTCAGCCATAACATCCAACAAGTTCTGTCGTATCGGACTGTCGAATGCAGCTTTGTAATCGATGAACAGATGGTAGTTGTCAATCTGCATTTCTTGGGTCTTCTCCAGGATTTGTCGTAGCGTGAATATCTGGTCGGTGGTGGATTTACCAGGTATGCAGCCACATTGATAAGGTCGAATCAGGTTCGCCTGAATGGGATTTAGTCTTTCACATAACACACTAGACAGGACCTTGTATGCGAAGGGTAAAAGGCTAATCCCGCGAAAGTTGGTACACACACTAGGATCGCCTTTCTTAAGAACGGGATATGGGACACTCAGATTCCAATCATCTGACATGCACTCCCTGAGCCAAATCGTGTTTATGAGCTGGTGCATGCATGTTACCAGGCCATCGCCGCCGACTTTAAAAAACTCTGCCGGCAGTCCATCGGCTCCTGCAGCTCAGTTTGCCTCAGATATATTACTGACAACTGTGCTGAATTACATCAAATTATCCCAAGGACACGCCCACCTCGCATATGCACTGAATACAAAAAACTTATATTTTCCAAAATGAGATATATTCACTTAATTGCGAATATAAGCGAAACGCGATGATAGATTTTTATGATTTATATCTAATTTTGTTCATAGGTTATGTGACATTACGCGAAAGTAGTACAACTTGATACATTTTTCCGTTTTGGTTTTTTTTTATTATTTTTTAAAAATAGAATTTTATAGCCAATTTTTTAATTTATATAAATTTATTTATAAATGCGAAAGTTTTGATTATGTTGAAATTTAAATATATAAACAGATTAAAGGAATTTTAGTTTTTAAATTTCGAATTTTTGTTTCATCAAAATTAGACTTGTTGTTCTTGAGTTATGCCCCCCACACGTGGCTGTAGGTGCTTAAAAACTCTAAACCCAAAGCGGCATGGGTTAACATACCCCAATCGTGCTCAAACATAGGCTATCCTAAAATCTGTACAGACTTATCATTTTCAGGGGATGGCACAGACAAAATACTGCAAATTTTTTCCCAAATAACTTTCGACTGCCCTGGTACGTATATATGTAGAATAAGAACAACGTATGAGTAATATTAATTGTAAACGGATTTGAAATTAATCATTCGCACATAGTTTCAAATTGGATTTATGGTTTAATTGAAGATTTTATACCGTAAAAAATTAGTCCAACTTGATTTTTTGCATGGAAATGTTAAAAGAAATAATCTACTTAAGCCTAAGTTACAATTCTGCTGAAGAATGAAATGAGAAATCATCCATAATGGTGTGTCAAAAGGTCCATAGATAGATGCTCCTATAGTAGATGCTCCCTTCTTTCTACCGACATACAACCAGCTAACGTTTTTATTTATAATACTTTTCGACCAACCCACGCACATGTTAACTCATCCTTCTCTGTACAGAGTTTAAACAAACAAAGATCTTACACTTATACATTGATTCAAATTGGTGTAATGTTCGTTTTTTTTTTTTTTTTGTGATCAGGAATAACAATATGTAATGTAGTATGTAGTACATAATTTTGATATCTTACCAACATTAGATTTCAATGCATCCGACTTACCTAAAAACAAAAGAATTTAAAATTGGTTAGTAAAATAATTATAACTATAACAACAAAATATAAAGAGAACTCATTCTCAAATAACCACTTCTAAAGTACATGGAGATTAGTAGAAGATATTGATAAAGGTTTTCAAATAGTTCATTATAAAAGTTACCAAAACACCTACTAGTACATAATGAATTGATTTGGACTAAGCTTATTTTATTTCTTACGGTCAAAAAAATACTTGCAATGTACTAAAAAAATGTGTAATATGGGAAATACACCCCGACCTTTAGAAAAAGAAACAAGGAAAATGTCATTAGCATAACCCTGGCAAATAGGGACACTTCCATTGTTGGGTATTGGGAGGTCTTTGGGGAATTTTCCTTTTCAGACCATAGTTCCATCTACCTTACAGTGAATGTGGTAGGGGAACGCATATAAATATAGAACCAGTTTTAACAGTTACAAAATGCATATTAAAAGCTCAAAGAGATCTACGTGGATTAAGTACTTCTTTCTCTTCTTATATGGCAGCAGTAACAGGAATTCATGTATCAGTAGAAAATAATACCAAGCGCTTTGGTTTTTTGCGCTCCGTAGATAGTTTGTCACACCAATCACAGATAACAACTCTTTCAACTGGTTCCTCCAGCGAAGATTTGAACGCCCCCTCCTGCACCGCATATCGAGTTTATTGTCGAAGACATTTCGAGCTGAAGCATTTTAAGTCTCGTGCAATATGTTCAAGACTGCACATTTGGTCTATTTGAACGCGTTTTGTTCATACGACGACGGTACACGACGTTATCAAAGATGGGTCCAAATATTTTACGCAGTATTTTTCTCTCGAAGACTCCCACAACAGACCGATCCATTTGTGTCATTACCCAGCATTCCGGGTTAAATGGGAAATATATGTAGGTAGGATCAGTGTCTGGTACAGTTGGGTCATTGTTCTACAAAAGAAAGCTTGTCATTAAATCGATTGCTTATCGCATAGTAGCAGCGGTTTGCGATCAATACGCGTCTTTTGATATCCAGGCTGACATTATTATTTGTGTTTACGTCGAATCCAATGAAGACAAAATCATGTACCACTACAAACAAATAGACTCTTTGTTCAATAAGACAAATAACTAGGTTTTGTCCTTATTTTTTACTAGACCCACTTCCACTGACTGCTATTCAATGCTCGAAAAGGCCGCAGTAACATCCCGCAGTCATCTATATCGGCATACGCGAGCAGCATGTGACTTTTGTTAAAGAGGGTATGAAACGTTTTTACTGCAGCCTTACGTCTGATCATCTCCATTATGTTGTTAGAGATATCGCATGACACACTTTTGCCTCGGTGGGTTGAATATGACTCATTCAGAGTTTTCCTATACTCACTGAAGACTTCGTGTCAGTGAGTGTCATCACGCAAAATCGTATCAGCTTCGCGGGAATACCAATGCCTAAATGGCATGCTACCCATTGATGAGTCTTAGGAAATAGATAACTGAATTTACTGAAGCTCAACACAAAAGCTCTCTTAGTTCCTTTGGCAGCCCCAAAAAACAAGATCGTGAAAACACGAAGAAAACGAAAAACAAGTTAAAGTACTGCGAATCTATACTCGGGTGTCAATGATGCCGCCCGATTACGAAGCGTTCTGACTTAGGACCCCAAAAGGATTAGGTTGCATTCGATGGACAGATTGGTGATGGATCGATTACAGCGCCGAAATACTGGGGCTCACTTCCGGGCTTTTTGAGCAGCTATGTGGATTAGGATGATGTTAATAATATTATAGTTGACTTTCATAACGGCTTTCAATAACGTGTTGTTATGCCCAATAAATAACTCTTTGGAGATCATTAATGTTTTACGTCCACTTGTAAATGGGATGGATTGTATGCAGGAAATCCGTGTCGTCAACTCAGAACTTAGCGGAATCTGTGTGAAAAAGAGAGCTACTAGAGGAACACCACAGGAGGCAGTCCTGTTCCCCCATCTAAGGACCCTTGTGAAAAACAGAGTTCTTAAATCATTTAATGAATAAAGTACGAAAACTGTGGCATATGCGGATGACATGGTTATCCTAGGTTAGGTAAGGTTGTGGACACGTGTAATCTGGAACAGGGCACAGCAGGTGGTGTTTAGAACGAAGACCTACAGCAAATTCCCTACCTATCAAGATGATCACATCGTCCGAATATCGATTAAAGGTCCCAAAGAAGGTCAGGATTCCCCCTGCGGTGTTCCTCTAGTAGCTGTCTTTTCAATTCACTTGCAGACATAACACAATTATGTTCTCCATTGAGGCCCTTATTGCGCATGACGTAACATGCAGTACATGCATACAGAAAGGCAGTTAAAATGAAGTCGCTTAAATGTAGGTTGCGTTCCGAAAAGTCTGCGTCATGGAGTGCGCTCTCAACTGGTCCCCCCGCTATGTACTCATATTGAGAGGGGTTCAGAGTGTTAGGACCTTAAGATGATCGTACATGCATATCAGTTAATCTATCCAAAACTTTCAGCAGAAACGATGAGAGAGGCTAATTGGTTAGTTGTCCTTTGGGGAGGCTTACGCGCCTTAAGTATAAAAACCATCTTAACATCCCACAATTTATCTGCAACACAACATAGCCTGACACAAGCTCTGACGATGTCCCATCAGAATCGGTGTAATATCATGCACAGAGGTCTGTAGCATGATAGGTTTTAATTATACCGTCTGGAAAAGCCGATTTGTAGGGTTCAAAGGTATTTATAGCCCACTTCACATTTTCTTCATCGACCATATTTTTCACAACTTTTCAGTCAATATTGTTGATCGACATGGTTGGTTCATACTACCGACTGAATTATCTGCAGCAAGACATCCCAGGAAGTGTGTATCCATACGGAGCTCCAGTGTTTTATTACTGGACTCGGTCCATGAACCATCTGTTCTACCTAATCATCATGGTAGGTGAAAAATTTTTATTGACGATGTGAGACCTTATGTAAACAGTCTGTGGATTAGGGGTTAACCCTCAGAAAACTGAATTGGTGCTCTTCAACCATAGGTATAAGTCAAGGACTTCAGACCACTGAAACCAAATAGTGTGCAACTGAAGTTCTTCAGTTCAGAAGCTATATTGGTCTAAAAACATCGAGAAGAGGTTAAAGAGTGGTGTTTGTGCCCCGTATGGGTGCCGAAACTCTATAAGCAAAAATTGGGGGCTCGGTCAGAAGGTGACAATATAGCTGTATATTACCGTAGTTCGGTCAACAATTACACATAGATATCTGGTTTGGTGGAAAAGCCAAGATAAGAGTAATTTACTGCAAATGCTCATCAAGGTCCAAAGGATTGCTGCTATTGAGGATTAGTGGGGATAAAAGGAGCACACAGAAAGCGACTGTGGATAAACGTGAATACTATTGCGACCCAATGGGCTATCAGACTGAGGGAAGCTGCCGATTGGAATAAATCCACACATGATCATGCAACGGACTGCTGTCGTGTGTGTGAGGACTAAAAGGAGTCCCAGACGATGGAATGTGTTTTATGTAAATACTTGAAAATTGGGTCGGCCGTGGCATGATGGTTAGAACAAGCGACTAACATGCGGGAGATCCATGGGTCGATTTCGACATTTACATTTTTCTTACATCGCCGGCCACCTCTATCTTGTCGTGAAGAGTCAAACGGCATGCTAGACAAAAAGTTTCTCAAAAGTGACTTTCGCATTCGCCTCTAAACAAGTTGGTGCCGTTTGTTGTGAATCTAAAAACCGAAAGCGTGTTAATTTACAACAACGCGAAAAGCTATCCAATACCTCATTCATGGGGTGTAAAGTCTAGATGATAGGGAGTTTTCACGTTTTTCTCTTCCTTCACAAACAACCACCCCCTTTCTCCTTAACACCCCCCACCACCCACCGGGCAATCAAAATTAATCACCAGATCCCTGTGTGTAGTAGTTTTAAAAAAGTACTTCTGATGTAACCAACAAGTTTTTTTTTGTGCCTGAAAAGTACTTTCGTTGTACCAAAAAAGTAAATTTTTTGTACCCAAAAAGTACTTTAATCGTACTCAAAAAGTTCCTTTGCTTGACCACTAAGTATTTTTGTTTTACCAAAAAAATACTTTTATTGTATCAAAAAGTACTTTATTGTGATAAATAGGGCATATATTGTACAGACAGTACTTTTATTACTTAATCAAGTTCTTTTGTTATAGCACAAACAACTTTTATTGTACTCAAAAAGTACTGTTGCCGTACCAAAACGTACTTTGCCATACATGTGGTCGCCAATGTCCTTTCTTCTATTTCTACTTTTTTATTGTAAGGTCTTCAGTAAAAACTTTCTAAAAACATGACAACCCCCAAAAATTTGTTTTCTTGGCATGACCAACGCATCATCGCATCGCGCCTTTTTGGCACCTTAGCAAAGTTTTAACTTGAGTATTTCGACGCATTTCCACTTTTTGTCCGCACCATGTCATAAATAAAGACCATCACTAAGGTATGACTGTAATAATAATAGCAACAATGGCAACAACAACAATAAACACAAAGGACTGTGTGATGTTAATCACAGTACTGACGATGAATAAGAAAGACATCATCTTCATTGTGGCAATGATGACTTCAATCTCACTGGGGCTTTAGTTTGATTGTTATTATGCTGTGTGTTTGTGTGTGTCGTGGGGGCATTGCCACCCCTGGTGGCAGTAGTCATCTTGTGGGGGGTACTGGTATGTATGGCGTTCTTTTGGTCCTTCTTCTTTCTCGTCGAGTTTCTTTAATTTAAGAAGATTTGCTGCACTGCAGTCATCGTTTGTCATTTCAATTTCTGTGTGTGTGCGTGTGTTTTTTCTGCTGTTTTTTTGTTTGTTTGTGTGTGTGTGTGTGTTTTACATAGATTTTTAATGTTTTTCATTATTATCTCCTTTCATTTCATGCATTCTCGGGTTGTTTGTCGCTGTTGTTCAACATTGTTGTTATTGTTGTTGTTATTGCTTTGTAGCCGCAAGATGTTTTTTTTTGTGGCGTAGCCACCATCATGTCAGTCGCATAAGTTGCATGTCATTGTGTTGGGAGTGTGGCACAAAAACAAACAGGTACACACACACACACATACATATGTATATAAGGCGTTGCATGTGGTACCCAAAAAAAAGGTGGGAATATGCAGCAAATTTTTTGGTAAACACAATTTTGTTTTATATTTTGTAGTTAATTGATGTTTAGCGTGTTTCAGTGATGAGATTTTGTTCATGTTTTTGCTCTTTGCTCAACAATGTTCGGTGGTAATTAGCACTAATGACTGCGTTGTTATTGGCCAAAATACAAAAGTTGAAACTGAGTGGAGTAGTTGTAGTAGTAGTAGTGCTGTTGGTGGTTGCTAATGCGGTTGTTATAAATTTGTTGGCATTTTGCAATCATAGCGATATTTGAGAACTTAAAACAATTTGTGATTTAAATTTGGTGGCATGTTTTTATATACAATAACGATTCAAATAACAGTTGGAGCTAAGTTTAAACTGAAATTGTCGGCAGGACTTTATACCGCCTGCAAAAGGTTAGTCCTGAATTTGGGGATAACTGAAAAAAAAATTATTTACATTTAAGGTTTTAGAAAAAAAAAATAGCAAAAATCATTTTCAATTCTTACATTTTTAAATGTAAAACTGTGCAAACATATTTTTGGGTGTGGAATAAATCTTTTACGGAATAAAAGCCTTAGGTTTTTATAGTAAAATTCCGGGAGTACAGATTCCACCTAAGTCGAACTTTTTTGTATGCCTCGGTGAAGTTTCAGTTTAACGTAAAATAGAGTTTGGATCGGCAGTGACATAGTGGTTAGAACACGCGATTACCATGCGGGAGATCCCGGGTTAGATTCCCGCCTCCAGTCATCTAAATTTTTCATTCATTGCCGGCCTCCTCCTTGTAGTCTACAGCTACGATATAGAAAGGCACGAATCTGGATGTAGATTTATAGTCAGGAAGAGACTTCGACATCTGGTCTTGCGAAATAGCCCTCCAGAAATAAGTGATCTAATAAGACACTCTCCTTAAATAAATACCCCCCAAAAGTTGACAACCATCGCGAACTTTATAAGGACCACGATTTAAGCATATGCTCCTGGAATGCCCGAATTCTTTACAGAGATGGTACCTCTATCCGATTGGCGGACGTCCTCGAAATTCCAAGCCTGACAGGAAATTCGATGAGCCGAATAGGAATGCTCAGGACGAAAAAACTGTGCCATGTAGAATGACACGAATCTGAATGTGGATTCACAGTTGACAATAGACTTCTTCCGACGGCAGACAATTTCGAGGACATTAAGCATGCATTCTATGAGCGCCTGTAGAAAATATATGACCGCTGTCCCGACTATGACATTATAATTGTTCTAGAACATTTTAATGCTAAAATAGGAAGGGAAGATGCTCTTGGTTCAGCAGTCGGAAAACTCAGTCTTCACACTAATACCTCCGATACGGTATCAAATTAGTTAGCTTCGCGCCGGCAAGAAACATAGCGGTGAGCGGAACCAGATTCCTGCATTAAGATATTCACAAGGAAACGTAGAAATCACCTAATCAAAAGACAAGAGACCACATTGAGCACGTTATGGACGTGCGTGTGATGCGCGGTGAAAATATTGACTCAGATCACCACCTAATTGCAGCCAAGGTACGCACGCGATTAACAAGCGCCAAAAACACTAGTAACTAAACGCAAAGCAAGCTAGACATCACAAAGCTGCATACCTCTGAGATAGCCAATGCCTACTCCAACCAACTCTCTCAAATACTGATACACCTAAATAAATATACCTAATTCTAATATTCCCGATACCCAGTGGCAGCATATTGCGAATTCTTTGACAACTGCCGCAACGACCGTACTCGAGCGTTATAATGGGATGGGGAGGGAGATGAGACGCCTCTTCAGGTGAAAAAAAACGTCTATGTAAGAAAATAGAGAGCCAGGATATCGAAAATTACAGGGATAGACGTGAAGCTTGAAAGTTCTACCAAAAGACAAAAAGCACAGATATTGGAACAGGGATCCCCATCTGTAAGGACGGAGACATGCTATGCTAAAGTTGAAGTAATTAACCACACCAAAACAATGCTTCATCTTCAACTCTTTGATTTTAGTTTAGGATATAAAAATTGCGTCCCTCAGAAAACATGAATAACTTAACTATTTGTTAACAGATTTTTACAAACAAGTATGCGTTAAACTCGTGAAAGCGTGCACTTTCTGAATAAAGTAGTAAACATTACGGTGTCCTTATAAAATAGGGGCTACAAACTTCATCAAACTTAAAAAATAGTGAAAAAATTACAAAAGTTTGAAATTTCGAGGCAAAAAACAAACAGATATGACAAGTTACCAATATAACTATATATATGGTTGGAAAGGCCGCAGTCTCTTCTTTCTAAATCCACTGAGAAATCGGTTGATATTCAACCACGTTACTGGCTTATAAGTGCGTAAAGATTCGAAAAAACGGTATCATAGTGGACTTTATGAGCTATTTAGGTTGCCTAGATACGTTCAGATCGGATTGATATCTTCACGAAAGTTTTTCATCTCTACCAGGGCTACAATTTTGGCGAACATTGTTAGAGAAAAATTTGGACTCCCTCAAAGTAATGCTCCAAAAAGTGAAAAATTAATAAATTCTTCTTAAATTTTTTTAAAAAAAGGCAGGAATATCCAACCTTTTTGACATAATTTGTTAATAAAGTTAGTGCACAAAACTCCCAGCTACATTATTGCCGAATACAGTTTAGCGCTATCACGAAGTGTGAGTTAACTGTCGGACAAAAACTGATGACACCTTTTTTCATGGGGCTCACTGATTTTGAGAATCTTTAGGGGTCCATAAAAAAAAATTGGTCACCAATCTGGCCAAACTGAGTATATGGTTTTATTACCCTTCGATAGTAGAATCGAACCTATACTGTCACGTTTTTGTATTTTACAAAAAGTCGTCATTCGAGCTGCATCTGCCTGTGTAAGCACCTAATATTCGGAGGCGTACAACATGACTGGTAAAGTTAGTACCTGGTACAGCAGGACTTTGGTAGTTGGAGATAGGGTGGTGTTTATAAAGTGCTCGCGTAGTCCAAAAAAACACCTGTTGGCAAGCACTATTCTCCGTTGTTTTTGTTCATGGCGGATCCAAGGTAGATAAATTCATCCACTACCTCAAAGCAATAGTTTTCAACGTTCACGCTGCGTCCCCAACGGGTGGACACTTTGTTCGTTCTTATGTGGGAAATGATAGTTGTTATCTCAGCTTGGCTCGGAGGTGGACACTCGATGCTATCATCTCGGATTGGTACACTGTCTTCATCAGCCGAGTTTTCAGACATCAATAGGCTGCAGAAGTGATCTTTATATACATGACCATTCTTGTAACGAGATGACCATCCTTGTCTTTACAGGAGGCAAGACCTGTTCTTCTGGTAGAATTTTCGGGCTTCACCTCTGTTCCTGTAATCTTCAATGCACACATTATTCCGCTCCTTTAGCTCTCGTTTTTTTTCGCCTGAAGAGTCGAGTCGCCTCCCGCCTACTTTTCATGAACAGCTCGCGTTGCCATTGGCTGCAGTTTGGCCCTGTATGCAGCATCTTGTTCTCGGGTGGCATCGCGGCATTCGTCATCGTACCAGGCATTATCGTTAAAGGGCCTTACATACCCCAGTACGGACCGCGCAGTCCTTTCCGTCGAGTGGGCAATATATTGCCATTGCGCGCTAGTATTGTCGGGAGTTGGAGCATCAAGAAGTAGTTGAGTGAGTTGGTCAGAATAGGCATTGGCTATCTCCGCGGTCTGCAGTTTAGCGATGTCCAGCTTTCTTTGTGCCTGGTTACGCAGGGTTTTCGCCCTGCTTGGCCTAGTACGCACCTTGACTGCAGTGAGGTGATGATCCGAGTTGTTGTTCGTACCTCTGATCACTCGCACGAGTTAAACGTTGGCTGTTTAATAAAATAAGTGTAATACGAAGTTAAACTTAAGCTAGAGAACTATTGACAACTATCTTTGATAATGACAACTCTTTTTTCCTTTATGTATTTGACGTATGCGTCACATTCTAGTATATCACTCATACGTAACGTTCGTATATATTTTTTTAGACCAAAATCAGTACATTCACTGAATTTTTTACAAAAGCAGTCTATCGATTTGGATAAATAGTACTTTTCGCAGTATATATTTTATTCAATATATAAAAAAAATTAACAATCATTTCCATCATTTGTACTTCTTATTACATTTGACGGTCTGAATCGCCTTTAATGTTTGCACATCTAATCGGGTTTTGTCTGACGTCCAAGTTTTGTTCACTGCAGAGAAGATTTGTTCCACTGATGCTAAAAATCCTGGCAAACATAAAATATATTCAACGATCGTGGCCATTTCTTTGAATTCGCAACCACCGCTATTGAGATGAATAAATATCTCCATACTCCGATCCACAGCGATCGAAACATTGCCTTCTCTCCATTGCACAATTTTGTCGATCGTACAATAGCTTTTGATATATCGAAATTTACCGCATTTTCATTGACATTATACAAATTGTATTCGCTCAACTTGTTTATAACGGCTTCGATTTCATTCCATGTTGGTAAATTCGCTCTTTGTCGTTTTTATTTCTATTATATATCGAAAAGCAGTATTTTGAGGGAGAAAAGCAGTACGCAGTTTTTGATGTCGTAAAACAGTACAATACTGCGAAAAACAGTACAGATACGAGCATTGCTCATATAAAATTTAAGCAATTTGAAACATTGACCATATTTTCTTTAATATTAAATGTTTTCTTTTTTTTTTTGCTACAAAATTAATGAGACAGCAATTTAAATGTAACTCATTGCTTCGCATTTATAATCGAAATATAATAAAAACCATTTGTTACAATACATTAAGAGAACGGGCAAAGCAAACCGCTCAACATCTCAAAAAAGAAACGGACGAACAAGATTAATTACATTTTATCTGTAATATCTCATATTGTGAAGTGAAGACGCTCCCGCCCATATCTCCCACTTCACTTAGCTCTACGTCAATAATTACTGACATTCTTTGGTCATTACATTCGCCCTCGATTATTGTAGATCTTACTACACGTCCACTATAATATAAAAGCAATTAAATGATACTACAGTAAAAGCGATACTACTACAGCAAATGTTGTTAAACATAAAGTTCTGCAATACTCTTTGTACCTATAAATATGGATTAAGAAGGAATACACGTATAACTTTCCGTATATAAAGCTTAAAGACAACAGCCCCTACAATAATTGTTGCTCAATCTCTTTTTGCTGCAATTATGGCGCAAACTGCAACAAATGTAATTTTCATATTTCGAATTAAATCGAATTAACTTGAAAGCTGTTGTCATGGCTGCAAGATAAATGGGAATACACGTCTGCATGTTATCGTTAAATAGTCCTCTATTAAAATCACACAGAAATAATATTATTTTACAAGTAAAGAGAAAAAAAAAACAAAAAAAAACCACAGAAAACCAATGTAATGGATAGCAATTTTCTTACACAAATTTCCACGACGAAGGATGCAGCGACATGTAAACCAATCATTTAAACAGCCAAACAAAAAAAAAAAGACGAAAAATACATAGTAAAGAAGTTAAAAGTAAATATGAAAAATGTTTCCAAATGTGAATGTCCCAAATTAAATGCGAAATTGCGGTATCTTATGGCCGTGCAGTAAAAATATACAACATAGTTGTGAATGTTGCTATCGATGCGAAAGAAAAAAGGTTACAAACGAATGTATCACCAAAAAAAGGATTGCAATAAATTGCTACATTGTAAATGCAATTTTAAGCGTGACAAATTGTACCTGTGAAACGCTCCTACAAATGTGCAATCGTAAAAAATATCAAAACGACCAGAAAAAATAGTGTATAGCTAGGATGAGCGAACTTTTGTAGTGGCGTGATGGATTATGTGCTAGCCGTCATTAGTTAAACAATAATGATTTTCCCTTTGTCTTACATAAAGGATCTATGAAAGAGCTTATCTCATTTGAGTAAGTTAACACGCTTCTATTTTTAGACACAGTTTTAGAGATGAATTCGTAATTCAATTTTTCAAAAGCATTTACTAGACAATTGCCGTCGGACTAAGCTACTCGAAAGTTGCTGCATTCAAAACTAAAAGGCCGGCGAATAAAAAATTGAGCTAGAACCCAGGTCACTGAATGCTAGTCACGGGTTTTAATTATCTTGTCACGGTCGTTCTAAAAAAATAGTGTTTTACAATTCTTTCTTGCCATTTTATTATAAATGATTCTTAAAATTACGCTGGGATGTATAATGGGATAGCTTCTCGCGTTGCTGTGAATTAACACGCTTTCTATTTTTAGAGTCACAAGTAACGGCACCTACTTGTTTATCGATAAATGCGAACGTTTCTGTTAGAGAAGCATTTTACTAGACATGCCGATTGACTCGACACTATTCTGCAAAGTTTCTGTCGACAACATCGATGAAATGTAGATGACTAAAGGCGGAATTAGAACCCGGAATATCACGCATGGTTGTCGCGTGTTCAAACCATTATGCCACGGTCGGTCCGGTATCACCTTAAATCGCACAACCTTTAGAGTGGTTAAAGAAATGTGAATGCACATCTATGTATTTGTCTTCCAACTACGTTGTGGGTATTACTGGAGTTGACTGCTTTATATTTAAAAGGTATTTATTTAATTCTCAACAACAAGAACAAAAAAAACAAGGTGAAATCTTGCCAACATTCACGTCGTAGCATTAACAATGTTGTACTGTGTGGGAGAGAGAAAAGATGCAGCAGGATAAAGTGGTTTTGTATATACGCAGAAGCATCTACATTTATATAGATTAGGGTGGCTCTATATTAATTTACGTTAAGTATATCAAATGATACATCAAATTCTGCTAACGATCAGAAAAGTATTTTTATTGTTTGATATTTTTTTTTTTGGTCAAATTCAGTGTGACACGCACTAGGATGACGCGTTTCGAACTCCATAACGAGTTCATCTTCAGACCCCTTTGTGACGAAATTTTTTTTTAAAACATTTGGAATTTTTTGTAAAATGTTGTGTGGAATGTACAAGTCTAAACATGTTTTTCTTCTTCTTATTATTAAGCAGCAGCAGTAGTATCCGGGTAGTATCTGGGACCGGCCGTGGCATAGTGGTTAGAACACGCGACTACCATGCGGGAGATCGCAGGTTCAAACCTGGCTCCAGTCATCTTAAAAAAAAATTGTTTCTTTCATTGTCGGCTCCCCTTGAATGTTGTTGACAGCAACTTCGCAGTATTAAGTGTCGAGTCAATCGGCGTGTCTAGTAAGAGCTTCTCAAACAGTGACGTTCGCATTCGTCGATAAACAAGTAGGTGCCGTTAGTTGTGAATCTAAAAATAGAAAGCGTGTTAATTCACAACAACGCGAGAAGCTATCCCGTACCTCATTGATGGGGTGCAAAGGGAAATTAAGTTTAAGCAGTAGTATAAATTCCTGCATCAGAAGGCGCACGTAGAAAATAAGTTTTTTTCTCTCGAGAACTGCCAGAATAGATTGAGCCGCTTATGTCCTTATCCAGGATTCTGCGCTGTAGAACAAGATAGGCAGGATCAGTGTCTGAAACATGTTGATCTATATTCTTCAAGAGCTTGCTTCGCCCGTAGTATCAGCGGTTTGCACTCAATACTCATCTCTTTATTTTCCTGCTGACATTATTTTTTTTGTTTATTGTGAAACCACTGGAGACAAAATCATGGGCCACTTCAAAGTTATAGTTGTCAACGTTCACAAAGCGTCCCAAACGAGTAGACTCTTTGTTCGTAGAAACAATTAACTTGGTATTGTTCTTATTCATGACCAGACCCATTTCCGCTGACTGCTTTTCAATGCTCAAAAAGACCGCAGTAACATCCCGTAGTCCACGGTCAATGATATCTATGTATGTCATCGGCATACGCCAGCAGCATGTGACTTTTGTTAAAGATGCTACCAGTCGTGTCTACTGATCATCTCCATTAAGATGTTAAAGAGATCGCATGACAAACTATCGCCTTGTCTCAAGCCTCGCTTGGTAGAAAATAGCTCAGTCTGATTTTTGCTTATTTTCACTGAAGACATGGTGTCAGAGTATGTCATCCTGCAAAGTCTTATCAGCTTCATCCCCTCAGCCCAAACTCAGCCGTAGCATCAAATAATTTCTGTCGTATCGGACAGTCAAATGCAGCTTTGTAATCGATAAACAGATGGTTATTGATCTGCATTTTTTGGATTTTCTCCAGGATGTGTCGTAGTGTGAATGTCTGGTCGGTCGTGTATTAACCAGGTCTTAAGCCACTAATATGGATGGTCTTTAGTCTTTCACATAACACACTAGACAGGACCTTGTAAGCGATGGATAAAAGCATGATCCCGACAAAGTTTGTACATACACGTGGATCGTCTTTCTTAAGCACAGAACATAGAAAACTCAGATTACAGTCATCGGGCATGCATTCCTTAAGCGAAATCGTCCTTATGAGCAGGTGCATGCACGTTGCAAGCTCTACGCCGAGGACTGTAAAAAGCTCTGCTAGTAGACCATTGGCTCCTGCGGCTTTATTATTTTTAGGTCAGGCATTTGGTGTGAGGATGCTCGGTGGTGGACCAAAGGGTTTGTAACTTCAACCCTGAAGGTGATCCCCACCCAATTTTTTTTAGTTTTTATAATTATTTTATGAAATCAGCTCCTGCGGCTCCCATGGTGTCACCCCCATATAAAATGTATGACCCACCCTACTCATTTACCCTCAAAATACCTAGTCCCTACCTTCACCCCCTTAAAGGGGCTCCCATACATAAATCAAAATGTTATTAATTTTCCCCACCCCTGGCTTAGGGTGCGCCTAAATGAGTAAAATATTTTACCTTATTTTATTTGAATTAAAAGATTTCTAAAAACTGTTTCCTGCTGTTATGTGTAAACTTCCAAACAAAAATGTAACATCAGGTGCATACTTTTATCCATCGAATCGAGTAAATTAGATAGTGGCCACCAAGTTTCCGTTGACGAAATGATTTTGCATAAGCGTTTATCAAAGGGAACAAGAGGCAGCATCAAATTCATTACTCCGGATCTGGTGTAAGTGTTTTTTATTTAACACCATACCTTAGATGGTGATGGTAAGTGTTAGGAACAGAAAAAAATGGGAATGGAATGGAAATATTAGGGTCAGCCATTTATTTTACCCCTCTAAAAGGCACCATGGGAGCGGCAGGAGCTGTTTTATGGGGACCACTTTTAGAGTTGAAGACAGATGGTAGATATGTTTCATGAAACTGTTGTGGTTGAAAAAATATTGAGGGTCGGTCATATATGTGACTCCTGTAGGGATACCTTTGGGGCACCTTTGGGGATCTTTGGGGGAGTTAGAGAGGTAAGAGCAACATTTATAAAACAAATGATTTTTGCATATGACCCCGCTTAGGGAGTGAAGATAGGGGTAGGTATTTTAAGGGAAATGTTAGAAGGCGAAAATTTGTGGGGGTCGGTCAAACATTTTACTGAATGAGCTGATTTCTTGAAAACAATTATAAAAAATAACACAAAAATGTATGGGGGCCACCTTAGGCGTTGAAGATAGAGTGTAGATATGTTCTTATAAACTATTGGGGTGTCAAAAATATTGGGGTTCAGTCATACATTTGACTCCTCTAGGGCCACCTTTGGGGCAGTTAATACGGTGGTACCAAAAATTATACAAATTTTATAAAAGAAGCCCCCTTAGGGTGCCAAGAAAGGGGGTAAATATGTTGGGGAAAAATTTTAGGAGGGAAAAATTTGTGGGGTTCAGGACATTTAAGCCCTTTAGGAGCGACTCCGGGCTTGATGTGGATTTTTCCCCATTCCCACTAACTTTGACCATGATGCGCTGCTATTTGACAACACCCCACGTTTGCCCAATTGTGGAGGGGGAGGAAAAATTAATTGAGGGTCGGTCAAACATTTTACCCCTATAGGGGCGACTCTGGGGCGGTTGCGGGGCTTGGTGTGGATTTTTTTTCTCTTCCCCATCAACTTTGCACGATGCGCTGTTATTTGGCAACACCCCACCTCACCCCAATTTTGGTGCGAGAGGGAAAATGCTTGGCAGTCAGTCATACATTTTACTCCTCTAGAGGCGACTCCGGGCTTGATGTGAATTTTTCCCCTTTCCCCCCAATTTTGATCGCGATGCGCTGTCTTTGAACCCCACCCTACATCCCCAAATGGCTCATGTTTTTTTTTCTCTCACCACACAAAATTAGATTAGTATCCAAATCTTGTTACTAAGGATCTCCATACAACAATATAGCAACCCTTGTGGACAATCTACTCCGTCGTCAATGACTAGCGTCATGTCGTCACTTATGCTGCCTTCGGGAAAGAGCAGAGTACGAACGTATTTATTTCATATTTGCAGCACACTCTTCGTGACCGTTACAAAATATCCATCTCTGTCCTTACAGGTGATATCATGTTCCAAAACTTTTGTTTTTAACCTTTAAGTAGAATGGTTTTCTTTTTATTGTTATTTAGACAAGATACTTGGAGCGATATGCTCAAGGCATTTGTTAATTTGTCCACTATTTTGTCTGCATCATCTATGTATCCTATCTCAGATGATACTAACGACTGCGGAAAATGTTTGCATTTTGTAGAGGAATCGGTTAGTTTTCCTCACATGAACTGTTTTATACTGCACAGCATTCCTGCCTCACTGGAATCCGATGTACTTGTGATCAGAAAAGTATTCTGCACTAATGATATTTCATTTTCCTATCGTACATATTGTCCTTTGCAAGAGTTACAACAAACACGCCTTGTCTGGATTTAACAACATAATAATAACACTGTGACACAAAATTTATCTTTTGGAATCGGAATGGGATGAAACCAAAAGGAAATGAAAGTTGACCTTATGTATAACAAAACCCTCAAGGGATTCCTTAAGTTTAGTGCGAGATTTTTTTTACACGCATTTGAAGTTGGTGATTTTTCAACGCTGGCTAACAAGAAAAATTCATTAAAAAAGTCATAAAATAATGCTATTTATCCCGGAAAGTTGTGCAATCTTACTGTTTTTGGGGTCGAGGAATCCATGTTTGACATTTATTTTTATTTTTAAGCGCCGCTAGAGGGCGCTTTCGTAAATTTTTTGGTTTAGATCGAATTTTGTGTCTTTCCACACGATTACAGCTGTAGATTAAGAGCTATCGAGCTGAAATTTGGTATGCGAGCTTCTATTCACCAAGCAAAGATTGGGTTCTTATATGGGCATGATCAGGCAAAACCTACTCCCACCACTCATACAAATTGTACCTTTTTTGAGGTCTGTCCCTGCAATCACAGTCGTAGATTAAGAGATATCGAGATGAAATTTGGTGTGCTAGCTTCTATCCTCTAGCTTCTATCCTCGCATACCAAATTTCAGCTCGATAGCTCTTAATCTACGGCTGTAATAGTGTGGAAAGACAAAAAATTCGATCTAAACCAAAAAAATGTACGAAAGCGCCCTCTAACGGCGCTTACAAATAAAAATAAATGTCAAAAATGGATTCCTCGACCCCAAAAACAGTAAGATTGCACAACTTTCCGGGATAAATAGCATTATTTTATGACTTTTTTAATGAATTTTTCTTGTTAGCCAGCGTTGAAAAATCACCAACTTCAAATGCGTGTAAAAAAAAATCTCGCACTAAACTTAAGGAATCCCTTGAGGGTTTTGTTATACATAAGGTCAACTTTCATTTGTATTTGGTTTCATCCCATTCCGATTTTGGTTGTTGCACAGTGTAATCTATACCCCGTTTGCATATATGTGACAAGTACTCAACAGGTATCCCACAAGTAGTTCTCCTCATTCTTTGGAGTCGGCGCTACCCCTGAAAAAGTGGGAGCAGTAATATTCGCACCCTAAGACTCCTCTATATGTACTCTTTAAAAAGTGATTTATATAACCGAAAGCACGCACCCAACAATACGCTGCACTTGTGTATGGTCGGTATTGTACACGGTGAAAATTTTGTGCTCTCCAAACAAAAGTGCTCTCATACTCTCCCAATATCATCACTGTCTGTGCTTGTGTCTGTGTTAATGTTGAATGCAAAACAAGCATGTATGGTGTTGCTTTCATAACATTTAAACAAAACTAGGTAGTACGTAAAAGAAGCCGATCGTGTCCATGCAACAAAAAAATAACAATTATTGCCGGCCTCCCTAAGCTAAAGTTCTTTGTACCACAAGATTTTGTGGTGAATTTTGTGCATGAGGAGCTCGTATATACAATGCGTCCATGCTAATTTTGGACCCGTTCAGGTCCAGACAGATCACAGTGCTATCCTGTTTACTGTACTCTGCCATCAGAAACACATGTAGATCTTTTCGGACTACAATGCAATAACAAATATATCCACTTGTTTAAGAGTCACCTTAATACTTTTACATATAAACAATTTGTGAAATATTCTTTTGAACCATTATGGTTTCATACAACTCAACACAATCTCATCACATACATATATTACAAGGCGTATAAAAGCAAACAGGGACAAAGAGGGCCACAGTCAAGCTCCCTCCGCCCCCCACCATTCCCAACTACGATATCTGGCAAACGTAAAGATTGCGTGTTGTATTGTATTGTATTGTATTGCCCACAACAATCGATGTATTTCATTTGCTTTAGTTAATGGCCCTCTCCACCTCCACCCCACCAAAAAAAAAAAAACTAAAGTAAAAACGAATAAGGAAAACCAGGTGGGTTGAGAGGAAATAATATCGTAATGACCATTACTATAATGCCACCATTCATCCATCGTAGCCGTCTGATTGTCTACGACATTGTGGGCGTGTGTATTTCAACCTGACCTGCTGCTGTTCGCTCCTCCGTCGTGTGGCCAGTAGACCATATACATATGTCTGTGTGTGTGGGAGGCAGTGGTCCAATATGTTGTTGTTGTTGCCAGCAGCACATAAGTTTCCCAGTCAAAGTTGCTTGGCCGTTGGAGAGTACAAACCAAAAACAATACAAAAAAACAAATCACACAAGAAATAAGGCAAAAAATGGCAATTTTTATGGTTTCATTCTTATTTAATGTTGGGCTTAATGCTTTTCTCTTTGGATATGTTTCTGTTTTTTGTTTTATGCCTTCCTGTAAGAGGGTGATTTTTATGCACAACTAGTTTACCTTTTTGCCGCTGTTAACAAACCAATAACGTGGAAATTAAGACTTTATAGTCAGTGGGTAAGAAAAACACACAAACGGAAACAGACAGTTGCATAAAATTATACAAGCCGAAAAAAGGGGCAAACATGTAAATTGGCAAATATATATATATTTATTTATGTTACAGTCTCAATACTCAATCGATGAAAAAGCGATGTTATAAATATATATGTGATGTTTTTGCTGAGATTGTGTGCAGAAGCTGCTGTCTGGTGAACTGATTGATAATTACCCTCACACATTGGTTGTATTGATGTTATTACTCGATTTCTAACGTGGGGAGGTACCAAAAGGGACGAGGCTAGACTTCCAGTGTTTTCTTAAAAAATTTATGCTTATATAGCTTTACTAAATACAGAATTTGGCCACGATAGACTTGGGTGTATTGATATTATTACTCGATTTCTAAAGTGGGCGGAATGTCACATTTGTATGGAAGGTACCATAAGGGGCGTTGCTATGTAGCCCTAATGCAATCCCGTAAGTAGTTTTGGGAAAATATTAACTTCAAAACAATTGGTTACGTCTTTCAAAAGTTATCGCGAGTACCAGCAGGACATGGATCAGACGACTTTAAAAGTCATGAATCGAATTTGGTCCAATGACACAAAGGGTCTTAAATGATTCCTTCTATGTGTTACACTTTTGGGTCGTATCAAATGATATATACCCTCCGCTCTCGAGTATACATGAGCTCTTGTGCTTATTAGGTAGGTAACAAAAGTTTACCGAAGCTCAACACAAATGCTCTCTTAGTGGCTTTGGAAGCCCCCCGAAACTAGTATCGGTCGCGATAGCCTAATAAGCCACAATCTAGAAATAAAAGAACTATTATGAAAATACAAAGCAAATACAAGAACCCCCCAAATGTTGACGACCGTCGAAAACGTGACATCGTTTACAGCTGCCCTGCAGAAACATACGAATTTGGATGTGAATTCGTAGGCGGCAGGAGACTTCGAGATCTGCTCTGGCGGCTTAAGCCTGTATGTTTTTAAGGCTGCTTTCGGAACTCGCCTCGAAGGAAGATTAAATCGAGGACATATGACGTGAAGATCCATTCTATGCTCGCCTAGTGGAAATACATGACGGCTTCCCAGGCCATGAGATTAAAAATTGTTCTGGGAGTTTTTAATGCTAATAAAGGAAGATCCGACCAAACCTGTTATGTAAAGCTCTTGTGGTCGTCCATAGACCCTAAAATCACTGATCTTATCAAGATCAGTAAAGTGTATAATATATGATAAATAGATGCCTTTGAGGATGTAAAGTGAATCTTGCATCTCAAGCCAACTTACAACCTGCTATTTTTTTTATCATGAACAGCGGCATATAGTGAGCGAAGAACCATGATGATTGGTCTAGCCACCCTTTACTGGCTATGAAAACACGAGAAAGAAAAAGTAAGAAATGGAACACCCAAAATGTTGACGACCCCCGTAAACGTAATAAGAACCATGATTTAAGGAAATGCACCTGGAACGTCCGGACTATCTAACGCTCTATCTGTCTGGCGGATGTCCTCAAAAAATATAAGGCTGACATCACTACCATCCAGGAGATGAGATGGATAGGACAAGGGTGCTCGCGACGTAAAAATAGCCGCATCTATTAAAGCCGCCATGCCGAAAAGCTCGAATTTGGATGTGGATTTATAGAGACTCACACATCTTGTCTCACGGTTCAATCCTGTTAGTGATCGAATAGCCACAATCCGCATCAAGGCAAAGTATTTCACGCTCATTTGTGCTCATGCCCCGACTGAAGATAAAGACGATGAGACTAAAGATGCAATTTACCAGCGTATAGGAGAAACATACGACTTCTGCCCTGGCCAAGACAATAAAATTGTTCTGGGAGAAAAATATATAATAGGAGGGGAAGATGTTCTTAGTTCAGCAGTCGGAAAATTCAGTTTAAACAATAACACCTCCGATAACGAATACAGACTGGTAAGCTTCGCGTCGGCAAGACACATTGTATTAACTAGAACCAGATTCCTGCATAAAGATATCCACACGGCAATTTGGATATCCCTTGATCAAACGACAAGAAACAAGACTGATCACATGGTAATCGATAAAAAGCATGTCTCAAGCGCTATGGACGTGCGTCTGATGCGCGTTGCAAATATTGATTCGGATTACCACCTAGTTGCTGCCAAGGTACGAACGCGTTTCAATAGTGCTAAAAACGCTCGTAACCAAACGTAAAGGAAACTATACATCGCAAAGCTGCATACCACCGAGATAGCCAATGCCTACTCCAACCATCTCTCTCAATTAATAAAAACTTGCCCCCATATTCTGATGACCCCGACACACAATGGCAGCCTATTGTGAATGTAATACCACTGCCGCAACGACCGTGGTGGAATATGTTTGAAAAACCACGCTCAGACAAGTCCTAGAACGATGTTACGCAATGTCTGAGGAAAAGGATGCTGCATATCGAGCAAGACTGCAGCTAATGGTAACGCGTACTGTGACGGCACGCTATAACGACCAGAAGAGACAGACGAAGCGCCTGTTCAGGTGGAAAAGTGTCTATGAAAGAGAGAGCCAGAATATCGAAAAGTACAGGGATAGAGGTGAAGCCCGAAAGTAGTATCCAAAGGTAAGAAGCATGGTTTTTAGAACAGGCATCCCCACCTGTAAGAACAAAGATAGAAATCTGGTCACGAACACTCACAGTGTACTGCAAATATGGAGTGAACATTTTCGTACTCTGCTCGTTTCGGAAGGCAGCAAAAGTGATGGAATCACGCCAATCATCGACGACGGAGTAGATTGTCTACCACCGAGCCAAAACGAGATCAGCGCGGTAATTTCACCACTTAAAAACTGAGGGAGAGAAAGGGGGCCTTTGTCATGCTGGCAGAGCTTTATAATGCCTGCGGCGATGAACTGGCAATGCACAAGCACATAAACAAGATTTGGGTAATGAAATATATTCCCAATGACTGGAATCTGAGTGTTCCATGCCCGGTGCTTAAGAAAAGCGATTCAAGTGTATGCACTAAATATCGCAGGATCAGCTTGGAAAATCTGTCAAAATACCGGAAAATATGAAAATCAATATAAAACAGTAAAAAAAGTTCACTTAGGTGAACTGACTGATAAAAACTCTCAGCCTATGTTCATTCTCCAAAAGTCTAGTGGATATTTTTAATCTGTGTCAATGAAATAAACAGATTTTTAAGTAAAAGTACTTATGTATTATTATAGTCCTGCTTGTGCAGTGTGGTAACCTATTATTGTAATATAACTAAACTGACCAAATTCAAATATCGTCAATGTTTTTCATTAGGAAGTTGTGGGAGAAACATACATTTTTGTCAAACATAGGTCGTTTTTATGCCTACTCTCAATCCTAAAACTACAATTTGGAAAATATTAAAACTGTTAAATCTTTAAAAGGATAAGCAAAAATTATTCGAGTTATTCTGCACGCAAGCCATCCAGCCAGCCGCACAGAAAGACGGACATTGCTCCAGAATTGAATTCGCTCTTCAGATACTTAAGGTCCAACGTGTCTCCTTTAATACGTTACACCTTTTCTGGGGGAGTAACCTGGTGCATGCTGTAGGTCTAGTCGAGTACAATATGGCCCTGAATTCCAAAGTTTCCTAACACTCTCAAAATCTTGACTTACGGTTAAAAAACCGGTTTTTCGGATCTTTTCTCACTCATGGGCTTATAACTCAGTCAAATCTTAACCGAGATTTGATTTCTTAACGAATTTGGAAAGAAGAGTCAAAGACATTTCCAACGATAAATCCATTTATATGAAACTCTGTATGTTTTTGCCTCGAAATGGCAAACCTTTTTGATATTTTTTTTCAGTATTATTTAAGTTTATAGTATCGTCCTCTAATGAATCATCAGCTGTTTGAGCTGTATATCGACATCGACGTAGTCAAGCGCGTTCAAATAGACCCATTGCGCTTGCATGAACATGTTGCACGGAAGTATGAAAATGTTCCAGTTCGAAAAGTCTTCGGCACTGAACGTTTAAATGAGTTATTATCAAAACTAGGTTATGGCGAACTATCTATGGAGCGCTAGAGGCCGAAGCGTTGGACACTTTTTCCTTAGCGAGCAACTGATGGGTTATTATGTTGTTACTGCCCAAAAAGAAGAAGCAATTTTTTATAAGACTTCAAGTGAGGTTTTCTTCTTCGGCTCAGAAATAAAATCTCCTGTCTTTTGTGACAATATCCCTTTTGTAGCTGAGCGACTATATGAAAACACCTTTTGAAAAAAATGTCATTTCATAAGAGACATATTGCTCAAAACAAAAAGAAATTTGTTTGTGTGCCAAATACATTCTCATGTTCTCTCAAATTTACCAATACACATATATTGCCGAATACAAATACAAAATTTGTTGCACTGTGTAACGTATACTTCCGTTCTAATTTTGAAAAAATTTCCACTACAAAAACAAATTAGAACCAGTAAGAAAGTTTCAGTCGGGCAACCTGATTAACGTATACCCTCGCCCTCATTAAAACATAAATTTTTTATTATATTGACATTATTACTCGATTTCTAAAGTGTGGTACATTTGTACGGGAGGTACCATAAGGGGAGTCGCTAGACTTTCAGTTTTTTTCTCCAAAACTTTACCCTGTTAAAGCCTAACACAATACAGAATTTGGACAGGATCGTGTCAAGTGTATTGATATTATGACTCCATCTCTAAAGTATGCGGAGTGGTACAGTTGTATGGGAAGTACCAGATGGGTCTTGGCTAGGTTTCCAGATTTTTTCTCCAAAACTTTATTCTGCTTGAACTTTACTAAATACAGAATTTGGGCACGACCACGTTAGATCTATTTATAATATTAATCGATTTCTTAAGTGGGCGGTACCAGATGTTTGTGGGAGGTACCAGATGGGGCGTGACTAGACTGCCAGATTTTTTCTCCAAAACTTTATTCAGCTTGAACTTTACTAAATAAAGAATTTGGGTACGATCGGGTTGGATTTATTAAAATTATTACTCCATCTCTAAAGTGGGCGGAGTTGTTCTTTTGTATGTGAGGTACCAGAAGGGGCGTGTCTAGACTTCCAGATTTTTCCCTCCAAAACTTTACCTTGTTATAACTTCACTAAATACAGAATTTGGGCACGATCGCGTTAGGTCTATTTATAATATTAATCGATTTCTAAAGTGGGCGGTACCAGATGTTTATAAGAGGTACCAGATGGGGCGTGGCTAGACTTCCAGATTTTTTCTCCAAAACTTTATTCAGCTTGAACTTTACTAAATACAGAATTTGGGCACGATCGCGTTGTGTGTATTATTATTATGACTCCATCTCTAAAGTGGGCGGATTGGTACATTTGTATGCGAGGTACCAGAAGGTGCGTGTCTAGACTTCCAGACTTTTGCTCTAAAACTTTATCCTGCTTGAACTTTACTGAATACATAATATTTAGTAATATTTCTAAAGTGGGCGGAATAATGTACATATTTGTATGGGAGGTACCGGAGATGCGGGGCCATGTAGCCCATTCGCAATACCGTTAGTAGTTTTGGAGAAATATTAACTCGTGCAAAATTTCCAATCATTTGGTTGCGTCTTTTGAAAGTTATCGAGCTCACCAGCCGGACACCCAGTCACAAATCGAATTTGGTTCAAAGCACCTTAATCCTAAAGTGCCTCCTTCTATGTGTTACACTTTTGGGTCGTATCATATGATATATACCCTCATATATATTATAATAATGACATTATTCATAAAGTTTTTTTTGAATACGCAAAACATCTTCCAAACTTTCAAACTTTAGCACAACCATAAATTATTTCAAATCAGATTCGTTTGACACAATTTATCACTGCAATGTCAATTATTATCTTCCCTTCATTATCTCGAAATTTTTTATACTCGACAGCATTCTGTAATCGAAGAATCCAATAAAAGTGAATGAAAATTGGTATGTTCATATTAAATTTTTCTCATTTCAATACTTTGTGCAGCAGCATCGATATGAAAGCTTGTGTGTTGTGAGTGAGAACACCAAAGAGAACTAACGAATATTCGAGTGGGTGTGTGTGTGTGAGTGCGAGAATGTATCTGTTCCATTTTGTTTTTTTGGTATGCTGCCACTCTGTAGTTGACCTATTTTTTTGGGAAAACTTCTACTTCTACTTCTATTTCCACTTAAGGCCTTCTTGATGCAATCCAATTTCTTCAAGTTGTGCTGGCATTATTCACGAACAAATTCGACGTGGAAAAGGAAAATTGTTAAAGCTTAAGGTTTTAGTGCATTTTTATTTTTCACTTGCTTTCGTTTAGCAATTCTGTGCTGTCCAATGCTATTGGCACATTTGGTGCTCCTGTGTTTTAATATCGCCGATGTACCAACTACTGCGTTTTCATATTTATGCACGACGGTATGTGTTTTTTTTTCTTGTAGATTTCTTAGAATTCCTTTCGTCCTTTTCGTCTGTTATTTTTTTCAGATACAGAAACATAAGGAACCAAAAGAGGAGTGAGGTCCTGTCTCTTGTCCTTCCTTAAAGGCATAGGGCAGCCAGTGTTTGTGACACGGAATTTCTTTCATCCTACGCTTTTCTTTGAGCACGTTCCACAGCATTATCTGTAGTCGTTGATCTCCTCTGGTTTCTTTTACTGTTCCTTTTCGTGGATAATCAAAATGCTTTTTATTTTATCAAACGGTCTAAAAAGTAATTGAAGATGTCATCGTTGCTGTGGCCAAGAATATTGTCAACTGAAGTGCGGTCGACGGTGGCAAAGGAATTGCTGGTGGAATTATGCAAAGTGGCTTTGGAAATATATTTAGACATTGATAATTAAAATTTTATTTGCATTTCGCTAAGAAGTCAGATGCCTTACAGAATGGTAACGCAAATGATAAAATACAAACCAAAGGTATTTATGGTTGTGACACATACTTATTCTTATCAACTGCAGATGCCGCTATTATGCCCTATTTATATCATCTACTATAAAAAGGAGAATACGCAAAATTTATTATTAAAAATTAACATAGTGAAAAATCAATCATCAACAGTAAAATTGCAAAATGTAGCTACCAAAAACCTGTAGCAACATGTTGGCAACAATTTTGCCAGTTGAACGTAATTAAAACATTCTCATAGTAGCCTAGTATATATTGCGAAAATTTAAAGAGATCAATGTCAGTCATTGCTCTGGTACAAAACTAAAAATATTTGATACTGGCATTATTTGTTCATAACCGTACCACCACGAATCAATACCAAAAAAAAATCCACATGTTCATATTCATAATCCTTGCACTGACTAATTAAATATTTACTCATATTCATATCGCTGTCGAACTGAATCTGCTGTAGCATCATTTATTTTCGAAACAATCTGTCAGTCTGGCTAATAAATCAAATTTTATATTGGATGTAACAAATATTGTTCCTGAACACAGCTACAACAAAACTCTACTCGGTCAGATGTACAGATTTGTTTTGTTTTTGGTATCTTTTACTTTTTTTGTTTAAGGGTAAATTTACTTTATGACTCTGTAGTTAAAACAACATATCTATGAGCTATATAATCAACTGCAGATACATTTACACTGCTAACACTTGTGACTATAATATGTGTTTGTGTATGGATATGTATATAATAAACTGTAATGCTGGAAAAAATAAGGCATATGCATTTAAGCACTGCATGAATATCTGTGCATATGTGTGTATGTGTGAGACAGGAGTATATATGCACATAT
This sequence comes from Muscina levida, assembly GCA_964034835.1. NCBI lineage: Eukaryota > Metazoa > Arthropoda > Insecta > Diptera > Muscidae > Muscina > Muscina levida. The sequence continues at coordinate 100,242,444 of OZ035880.1, forward strand.
CATAAACCTGTGAATAACTAAACTCATACACTTAGAAACACTTACACAAATGTAAGACAATAACAAAAAACGGAGCTGAATCTGAAATCTCCGGATTACGAGATAACAATTGTGGGCAAAAGAATATTATGGTATATAAGTCATATGCACATTTATGTTAAGAATCATTACAGTATCATAAGAATCATTATAATCATTATTATCATTAGAATCATTAGAATCATTAGAATCATTAGAATCATTAGAATCAATAGAAACATTAGAATCATTAGAATCATTAGAATCATTAGAATCATTAGAATCATTAGAATCATTAGAATCATTAGAATCATTAGAATCATTAGAATCATTAGAATCATTAGAATCATTAGAATCATTAGAATCATTAGAATCATTAGAATCATTAGAATCATTAGAATCATTAGAATCATTAGAATCATTAGAATCATTAGAATCATTAGAATCATTAGAATCATTAGAATCATTAGAATCATTAGAATCATTAGAATCATTAGAATCATTAGAATCATTAGAATCATTAGAATCATTAGAATCATTGGAATCATTAGAATCATTAGAATCATTAGAATCATTAGAATCATTAGAATCATTAGAATCATTAGAATCATTAGAATCATTAGAATCATTACAATCATTACAATCATTACAATCATTACAATCATTACAATCATTACAATCATTAGAATCATTACAATCACTAGAATCATTAGAATCATTACAATCATTAGAATCATTAGAATCATTAGAATCATTTTAATCATTCTAATCATTTTAATCATTTTAGTCATTAGAATCATTGAAATCATTATTAGAATCATTACAATCATTACAATCACTAGAATCATTAGAATCATTACAATCATTACAATCATTACAATCATTACAATCATTACAATCATTACAATCATTACAATCATTACAATCATTACAATCATTACAATCATTACAATCATTACAATCATTACAATCATTACAATCATTACAATCATTAGAATCATTAGAATCAATACAATCATTAGAATCATTAGAATCATTAGAATCATTAGAATCATTAAAATCATTAGAATCATTAGAATCATTAGAATCATTAGAATCATTAGAATCATTAGAATCATTGGAATCGTTAGAATCATTAGAATCATTAGAATCATTAGAATCATTAGAATCATTAGAATCATTAGAATCATTAGAATCATTAGAATCATTAGAATCATTAGAATCATTAGAATCATTAGAATCATTAGAATCATTAGAATCATTAGAATCATTAGAATCATTAGAATCATTAGAATCATTAGAATCATTAGAATCATTAGAATCATTAGAATCATTAGAATCATTAGAATCATTAGAATCATTAGAATCATTAGAATCATTGGAATCATTAGAATCATTAGAATCATTAGAATCATTAGAATCATTAGAATCATTAGAATCATTAGAATCATTAGAATCATTAGAATCATTACAATCATTACAATCATTACAATCATTACAATCATTACAATCATTACAATCATTAGAATCATTACAATCACTAGAATCATTAGAATCATTACAATCATTAGAATCATTAGAATCATTAGAATCATTTTAATCATTCTAATCATTTTAATCATTTTAGTCATTAGAATCATTGAAATCATTATTAGAATCATTACAATCATTACAATCACTAGAATCATTAGAATCATTACAATCATTACAATCATTACAATCATTACAATCATTACAATCATTACAATCATTACAATCATTACAATCATTACAATCATTACAATCATTACAATCATTACAATCATTACAATCATTACAATCATTAGAATCATTAGAATCAATACAATCATTAGAATCATTAGAATCATTAGAATCATTAGAATCATTAAAATCATTAGAATCATTAGAATCATTAGAATCATTAGAATCATTAGAATCATTAGAATCATTGGAATCGTTAGAATCATTAGAATCATTAGAATCATTAGAATCATTAGAATCATTAGAATCATTAGAATCATTAGAATCATTAGAATCATTAGAATCATTAGAATCATTAGAATCATTAGAATCATTAGAATCATTAGAATCATTAGAATCATTAGAATCATTAGAATCATTAGAATCATTAGAATCATTAGAATCATTAGAATCATTTTAATCATTTTAATCATTTTAATCATTTTAATCATTAGAATCATTGAAATCATTATTAGAATCATTAGAATCATTACAATCACTAGAATCATTAGAATCATTACAATCATTACAATCATTACAATCATTACAATCATTACAATCATTACAATCATTAGAATCATTAGAATCATTAGAATCATTAGAATCATTAGAATCATTAGAATCATTAGAATCATTAGAATCATTAGAATCATTAGAATCATTAGAATCATTAGATCATTAGAATCATTAGAATCATTAGAATAGTTAGAATCATTAGAATCATTAGAATCATTAGAATCATTAGATCATCAGAATCATTAGAATCATTAGAATCATTAGAATCATTAAAATCATTAGAATCATTAGAATCATTAGAATCATTAGAATCATTAGAATCATTAGAATCATTAGAATCATTAGAATCATTAGAATCATTAGAATCATTAGAATCATTAGAATCATTAGAATCATTAGAATCATTAGAATCATTAGAATCATTTTTGAATCATTTGATTCTAATGTTTCTAATGATTCTAATGATTCTAATGATTCTAATGATTCTAATGATTCTAATGATTCTAATGATTCTATTGATTCTTATGATTCTTATGATTCTAATTATTCTAAGGATTCTAATGATTCTAATGATTATAATGATTCTTATGATTCTAATGATTCTAATGATTCCAATAACTTCAATGATTCCAGTGATTATTTTATTAGCTGTGCTATTTAGTTATTCACACCTGTTGGTTGTTGAGTCATGTTCTCTTTATATTATACTAGTTTCAGTTATTCTTGAACTTTAATTTACTCCTGTTGTGCAATCCTTTTACAGTATGTACTCTAGGGTGGGAAGTTAATGTAAGAATTTTTTGGAGTCTATGGTCAAAATTTTTATGTAAAATATTAAGTAAATCGAGAGTTATGCTTTGAAGTAAACCTTAGAAATAGTTTTCAACTCTGTAGAAATAATTGCAAAATTCAGATTTTCATTAGGGTTTTGGAAGGATCGCTCATATTGGATGTGACTATAAAATAAATCAAAAAAATGTTGGGCAACTTTGGGGAACAGCCAAAAATGACATACTTAGAAAAAAAATTTATTTTGATTTTCAAATTGATTTTGAAAGCAAATAACTTTGGTAAGAGGTTTAAACTGGTGTAAAATTCACCAATTTCATGTTCTTAAGTTAAAAGCCTAATTTGTATGGAAAACACTTGAGGTTAAATTATGTTTTCAATGAATCCCAACTCGGGCGTGGACTTAATTTTTGCAAAGTTGTTAGAAATCTATCGACATCACATCCAATAAACGACAGATTTTATTAAAAGTTTCTTTTAGTATTTTAACAATATTTAGAAAATAAATTTTGATTGTCACCCTAATGTTAACACACTCACTTCTATTTGGCTCTATTGTACAAAGTACATTTACATGCATTTCTGTGTCAAATAATATAAAAACACCCTTATATATTATTTATGACAAACAAAGCAATGTCTGTTTATTAAATGTACAGAATTTTTCTACTTTTTCATTAAATACAATTTTACACAAAATCTAACATCGTTGTCCACCTTGTTGGGAGCACCTGCTGCACTAGGTCCAGTTGATTATATTCAACTGTCTTTCTCTCTTTTCCTGACTGTCTCGTTGTTATTGCTTTAGGTATTCAGTTAGCTGGAAATGTCGCTGTGATGTCCCCACGGCAGTACGTTCTGAACAAATGAGTTCCTGATAAAAATCTCTCTTTCATTGATAAACGTGGGACTACACACATAGTTTAGAAATGAAAAGTAAATAAGGAACTGATTGAATTGTCACTTATCGCTCTGTATTAATCAGAAAACCTTTAAGGCATTAGTACTGCATCTTGTTTATTTGAATGTCATTTTGGATAATTGGAAAAAACATGATGTAGACTTAGTAGAAGTCTGTGGAAGGTTTGTCTCGAGTTTGAAATGCATTAATTAATTTTGCGCCTTTATGGTGATACCGAAAGGGTCTTACATAAATGATACCAACTGAGAACTAAGGTAAAAGTCACTTATTGATTCGAATAAGAACAGAAATCATAAGTAGTGGCAGCACAACGTTTTCGACATTCTATCATGAATCAAAGTTCAGTAAAATTTAATATTGTGCAAAATTTGACTAAATTCAGTGTTCTTACAAAAAACAAGCATGTGGAACTACGGGGGCAATTTCAATCATTAGTATGAAAGGAACCAGAAGGGTTGTGGCAGAGGTTTTGGTTTTCTGAGGGTTTGTTTGGTATTATTAGGCAATTAAACTTCCTAAATAGAAATGTCCTCCATCTTTCCAATTGGAAGGTACTGGAGAAATATTATTTCACCGAAAAAGGGTAATTTTGTATGGGAGGTACTAGAAGGAGTCAACCGATAAAGTTCATATTCATTATTGAGTCAAATTTTTAAAATATGTATATATGTAAAACTATGGTAGTGAATTTTGTCATTTGTATGGAGTGTGGCTAAGGTATCGGCTTTCTGAGGTTTTGCGTTCTATAATAAGATAATTAAGCTGACTAAATTTAAATGTCCCCCAGCTGTCCGTTTGGCAGTTTTTCGAGAAATATTATTTTTACGAAAATGAGTCATTTTGTATGAAAGGTGCTAGAAGTGGTAGGACTACTCCGACCATTTACAATCCTGTTACTTTATTTTCGAAATTATAAAAGAGCAATTAAGATTTACTTGAGTTATCCTGCCCAACAGCCTGCCAGGCGGACATGGCTCAGATGTCCTTATGAAACGAGTTTACGTCTCCTGAAATGTGTTAAGCTTTTTCTCATTTCAAATGATATATACAACCTCTTACTTTCATAATACCGCATTACTGACTTTTAGAGTAATCCACATAAGTGTTGAGCTCTATTCACCTTGTCCGGGAAGGTGCCAAGCCCTCTGGACATAAAAAAAAAACTTAATTTCCCTTTGCACCCCATGAATGAGGTATGGGATAGCTTCTCGCGTTGTTGTGAATTTACACGCTTTCTATTTCTAGATTCACAACTAACCGCACCTACTTGTTTATCGACTATTGTAGCACCACCTATAGGGTCCTATTGTGAATCCAAGCTAATATTTTATTTAAATCGGTCAAGCCGTTTCAAAACAGTTTGGCCACGCCAAGTTATTAAAATTCCTATTTACTCTTAAAGGATTTAAAAAAAAAAATATAGCAAATACTTACTTCTATATGGAAATGACCGTAGCTATGTATTACTGGAATTTATGACTCTATGGGCTGAGTGGGCGTGCAAAACTTTTTTTAGAGCCAGAGAGACTGAATTTGGTACACTTCAGATTAAAATTTGCAAAGGAAATGTTTATTTTGAATCAGTGTGAGCAGGAACGTGGTCAAATTATATTTAAGTCCTAGTAAGTACCCGACTGGACTGATTGAAATTTGAAGACGTAATTTATGTATTTTAGTCCTAGAGAGATAAAATTTGATATCCCGATAGTACTCTGCAACACAATTATGAAAATGCAGACGAAATTGTAATTTTCGATCAGCGGTTGGTGATTCAGTATCCTGATAGGACTCTGCACAACAATTATAAAAATGCAAACGAAATTTTTTTTTTTAATATTTAATCAGTAGCCTGTGGGGGCGCTGCAACGCTATATTTTAGGCCTAAAGAGATAGAATTTGCTAGACGATATAACCCGACAGGACTGAGTGCGAACTGTATTTTATGAATGTGCAGACGTATTTTAAATATTCGATCAGGGGGCGGTGGGGGATAGTACTCTCTAGCACTCGGCACAGCAGATATGAATATGTAGACGAAATGTTCATTTTCGATTAATGGGTGGATGTGAGCGTGTCAAAACTTTTTTAAGTCTTAAAGAGATTCAATTTGATATGCAGATAGTACTTGGCATAACAGATATGAAATGGTGGACGATTTTTGTTTTGATCTATGTTCGGATTGTTTCTGCCAGATTGCTTTATACCTCTTGTTAGTTGCAAAATGTTTCGATCCACTCTGAATTTTGATGGCTTCCGATTTTTATGAAACTTAGCACTCGTATTCTCCTCGTTGCTGCCGATACAATGTCTCCCGGTTGACGTTTTATAGCTGTCTAGAGTTGGTAATCTGCAGCATTTTTGTGAAAAAAAAGCTAAGTTCATGTTAGAGTAACTTTTAAACGCAAAATGGGATTCAGAAGATCATGGTATCGCCTGATTTGTTTCAACATCCTATTTAGGAATTAAGGACAAAAATTAATGGTCCTTGGGGGCCAAAGACATTAAAATTTTAAAAATGTCCTTCGTCCTTAAATGTCCTGAAAAAGTATCCTTTTATTTTCTTCATTTTAAATGTAAATATTGCGCATACTTTTTTTTTACAAGATGTGCAAATTTCAAGATGGGTTCAGAAAATATTGGCTTTTAATAGTGCAATTCTCGCATTAATCGTACAAAAAAACCAAAAGTTTTTTTTACTCGTACATCCTACATTCGGCGGATTTGGATTTTTTCCATTTAGTTAATTCATGCCCTATTAAAACAAAGCGCACATCTTTGTTCAGGTTTTGTCAAAGGCTCAACATTTCTCTTTGGCCACTTTTTACTCCGAAGTCAATATTGGACTGTTGATAAGCATCTATTTAGAAAATTGAATACAAGGCGTCAACAGCCAAAATTGCGTTTTGTTTTAATAGGAAAGGGGATAAAACTGGTACCATCACCCAGACGGAACAGCTAGAGGTCGAAACGCGAAATTTTGACGATTTTTTTTTTGTAGAGTAGTTATGCGATGCAAATAGGTTTTTAAAAATTTTTAGTTTTAGGACCAAAAGGGACCAAAAAGGGATACAAAATGTTACCATCACTCAGATCAAATGGCTAAAGGTAAAATCGCGAAAATCTATATGGGCTTGCTTCCTATAAAATGAAAGAGCTGCATGAAGGGATCAACAACCGGACGAAATTCGAAATTCGTGCTATTATGGCGAAAAAAATGACAAAAAACTGGTACTACCATTCTGACCAAACTGCAAAATGTAGAATCCGAAAATGTTAGCGAATATCTATTTTATGGAGTATTTGAGCAATATTAGGGGATTTCTCCAATTTCGAACTTAAAGGGAATACAAAGGGATAAAACTGGTACAATCACTTAGACCAAACTGAACAACGTAGAATCACGAAAATTAGGTGTAATTTTTATTCTATTAAGCTGTTGTGCGATTAAAGGGATTTTTCGAAATTTGCACTTTTAGGGGCACAATGCCAAGAAAGGGATAAAATTGGTACCATAACCCAGATAGAAGAAACGCTAACATTGGATATTGAATGTTTATTTTATAGAGTAGTAGTGCGATACGAAGGTAATTTTGGAAACCCTAATTAGAAGCCAACGCGTCATCCAAGAATCAACTTTTTTGGGCTAATAAGGCATTGTTGAATATCCAAGTTGGGAGCGGAAGAAATTGGCGAGGCACTTAATTTGACTATCGTTCATTCTGATTAAACAATTGGTTGTAAAAGAAAGAATTAATACACAAATCAGCGTAATGTAAAAATATTTTGCCGGATGCGAATGGTGGCTATACGGTTACTTACAGGGTTAATCCGCGAGACCAGGTGTCGAAGTCTCTTGCCGACTATGCAACCACATCCAAATTCGTGTCTTTCTGCATGGCAGCTGTAAAAGATGTCACAGTTCTTTCGTCGTGTGCTTCCCTGTCCCGTCCATCTCATTTCCTGTATGGCTGTGATGTCAGCCTTGTATTTGTCGAGGACATCCGCCAGTTGGATAGAGGCACCATCTCTGTAAAGAGTTCGGACATTCCAGGTGCATATCCTTAAATCATGATCCTTATATCATTTGCGGCGGTCGTCAACATTTGGGGGGATCTTGTTTTTTCTATTCTTCGTGTTTTCATAATAAATTTTGTTTAAGTATAGTGGCTAATTAGGCCACCGCGCCCGATCCTAGTTTCTTGGGGCTGCCAAAGCCCCTAGGAGAGCCTGTGTTGAGCTTCAGTAACTTCTGTTACCTACTTCCTAAGACGCATCGGTGGTAGCATGCCGATTAGGTTACTCAACATTTATCCTTCTAACTTTAGCTAACTTCTAAGCGGTTGCTTTAAAGTCATTGCCCGAAATACTTGGTCTAAGACCGGTAGCTGCTTAGACAGTGCCACAAAGGAATCTCCCAAGTAAGTGACAATCAGTCACTTTCAACCTCTGGGCAAAGTCCCATATAACATACATGGCAAAACAACGTTTGCCTGGTCAGCTAGTTTTTATATAAATAGATTACTTTAGAAGCTGACATCAAAAGCATTTGGTTTTTTGAAATATCACTTTCTTTCGTGACTGCAATCTATACTAAGTTTGTTGAAAAAAGAGTTTTCCAAATTTCAGTATGTACAGTGATTTTCATATATTTATTAAGTGTATCGCTTTAAACAGAATATTACTACGTTTTTATACCCTTTATTTCCTATTTCGAATTAGACTGACAGGAAATCGATAAAACCTTAGCTTTGTGATAAACATCAACAAATCAGTGTTATTTGTCATAAAAATTTAACTAATTTAGTTATTGTTATTATTTGTATGTGATTGTAATCGCAGTGATGGTAAAACTCAATTATAGTCACATTATTTTGGAATTATTACAATAATTACGTAAATAACTAAAAAATCTAAACTTACGTAATTAGGGTTTACTGAGCAGAAACTTACCTAAAATGAAAGAAAATGACAAGCAATTAGTTATAATGAACAATTGATTACACAAGGCAACAAGGTATTTATTGTTTAAGAGCTGAATATTGTTTTAAAGGTAATTTGGGGCGCTGAATCCAAATCTGCACTTGGTTTTTTGTATCAGCTCGACTTTTCGCGATATACCGTTATGTCCAAAACTAAGGCACTTCCACTACAAATATTTAAATAACTTGAAAACGGTTCACCATATTCAATTAAAAAAAAACTGAAACTCGTCAACAAAGTTATCTTTAATCCGTGCCTACATTGTTTTTAATTTGGCCTAGTAGTTTCAGAGATATCGTTGTAGTTTTGAAAAACAAAACAACAATTTTACAAAAAAAAATTTTTGGTTTTTTAAAAATTCATAAAAAAAAGAATGCAACAAAAATCACAGTGTTGGTCTTAAAACATTTTGTTTAATATAGTTCGAATCAAATGAGCTTTATTTCATTGAAATCTGTGCATAACTTTTGATTTTGTCAACAATTTACTGAGATTACTAAATTTACAAAATTCGCGATTTTCTTACAGAAATAACATTTATTAATATGTGTGTGAAAGTGTAAAGAGGACGAGTTAGACCCCAAGTATCTTAAGACCAAACTCGTTTTAGTACTTCGTTAGACGATTAAGCTATGTCCGTCTGTCTGGCTGGCTGGATGGCTGGTCAGCAGTATAACTCGAGCTAACCTTAACGGATCGGTATAAAAATTTACCTGTATTAATATTTTTCGAAACGAACTTATGGGATTGTAAATGGACAGAATAGTCCACCCCTTTTGGTACCTCCCATACAAAATTACCTATTTTTGGATAATTAATATATCTTTCATAGCTGCCAAACAGACTACCGGATGATATTTAAATTTGGTCAGTTTATTTATCTTGCAAAAGTAGACAAAACCGAAACCTTTGTCATACCCCTTCTGGTACCTCCCATACAAATAACCTAATTGAACCTCATAGTTTTACACCTACATATTTTTTTGTAAGTAAACTGAATTTACTCAAATTTTGAGTAGGATGTTCGCTTATGAAAATGGGACTCAGAAATGAATATGGACTGTATCGGCTTACGCCTTCTGGTACCTCCCGTACAAAATTACCTATTTCTCCCATAACTTCCAAAAGGATTCTTGGCGGGTAATGAAAATTGGTCGATTAATTTATATTGTTATAGGAGGCAAAACCCCAGAAAACATAACTATTTGACACACACCCCTTCTGGTACCTCCCATACAAATGACCGAACTCCCCCCAATAGTCTTACATACATATCTTTTTTGTAAGTACACTGAATTCAGTCAAACTATGCGTAAGTTTTACGGTTATGAAAATATGAATCAGGAATGAATTTGCACCATATCGGATCACCCCTTCTTGTACCTCCCATACAAAATGACCTACTTTTGGAAAATTTATATTTCTCTCATAACTTCTAAACCGACACCTGTCGATTAATTTAATTTGGCCAGTTAATTGTAATAGGAGGCAATACTGTAAATTAAACAATTAAAAAATTTTTAAATTTGTCATGATTTTTAAAAATACAAAATTTTAATTTTTTTGGGTAGAATCAAAAAAAGGCGAAAAATCTGTTATCACCGAACTTAGTACATCTCATTCAATTTTCAATCGATTATTATGTACATACATGTTTTAGAAAACTACTTTAATATCATATTCAATAAAGCTAATAAAAAGAACAATTTTCACCCTAACCGATTAACTTTCAGCGTGAAAATGTGTAATTTTTTTGTATTTTTTTTTGGAATATAACAGCCGTTACTCAGTCATTTTTTTTGTGATATTAAAAAATTTGATTTTTTTCAAAGGTAACAACGATATCTTTAAAAAAAAAACAGAATTATAAAAAACGGCTTATGAAATAAAAATTATGGTGTTTTGAACTATAATTTTTTGGCAAAAATTCGAGCTGATGGAGAAAAATGGAGATTAGATTTAAAATCAGGTACCTCAAATTAGTAAAAAACTGCTATAGAATTCCAAACAACACTCAAAAAGTTCCATTTTGTTCCCTTGTGTTAAAGATATGACTATATAAGTAATATTATGACTTAGACAATTCTTATTTAGACTTCGTAACTGTTATAATGTTGTATAGCGATACAAATTATGCCATTTATTTCATAACGTAATCGGGCATAACTTACATAGTACAACATTTTTCAGCTCATTGATTTGGGACTCAATTCTGAGAACTGCATGTTAAAGTAGCCCCAAAAAGAAGAAGTTCTGCATCATTCTTTTTGTCAAGTAACATGCCATAATATTTGTTAGTAAAATGATAAGTTAGTAAAAAGAGGGGAATGGGACTTTGCCCAGAGGCTGAAAGTTACTGATTGTCACTCACTTGGGAGTGACCAGAATCGATTCCTTTGCGGCACTGTCCAAGCAGCTAACTACTTCCGGTCTTAGACCAAGTATTCCCTGGGCAATGACTTTAAAGCAACCGCTTAGAAGTTAGCTAGAGTTAGCAGGCGAAACGTTGAGTAACCTAATCGGCATGCTACCACCGATGCGTCTTAGGAAGTAGGCAACAGAAGTTACTGAAGCTCAACACAGGCTCTCCTAGTGGCTTTGGCAGCCCCAAGAAACTAGGATCGGGAGCGGTGGCCTAATAAGCCACTCTCCTTAAACAAAATTTATTATGAAAACCCGGAGAATAAATATAACAAGAAGCCCCCCAAATGTTGACGACCCCCGCAAACGATATAAGGACCATGATTTAAGGATATGCACCTGGAATGTCCGAACTCTTTACAGAGATGGTGCCTCTATGCAACTGGCGGATGATCCCGACAAATACAAGGCTGACATCACCGCCATACAGGAAATGAGATGGACGGGACAGGGATGCACACGACGAGAGAACTGTGACATCTTTTACAGCTGCCATGCAGAAAGACACGAATTTGGATGTGGTTTCATAGCCGGCAAGAGACTTCGATACCTGGTCTCGTGGTTTAACCCTGTAAGTGACCGAATAGCCACCATTCGCATCCGGGCGAAATATTTTTACATCACGCTGATTTGTGTACACGCCCCGACGGAATATAAAGACGATGAGATTAAAGATGCATTTTACGAGCGCCAAGAGGAAACATACGACCGCTGCCCTGGCCACGACATTAAAATTGTTCTTGGAGACTTTAATGCAAAAATAGAAGGGAAGATGTTCTTGGTCCATCGATCGGTAAATTCAGCCTGCATACCGACATGTCAGACAACGGCTTTAGGCTGGTTAGCTTCGCAGCGGGAAGGAACATGGTAGTGAGTGGAACCAGATTCCAGCACAAAGATATCCACAATGCAACTTGGCTATCCCCCGATCAAAACACCAAAAATCAAATTGATCATGTGGTAATTGATGGCAGGCATGCATCTATGCATGGATGTGCGTGTGATCCGTGGTGCTAATATTGGCTCGGATCATTACCTGGTTGCAGCCAAGGTGCGCACAAGATTGAGCAGAACGAAAAACGCACGTAACCAAACACAAAGAAAGCTGGACATCGCGAAGCTGCAAACCCCAGAGATAGCTACTGTCTACTACAGCCAGCTCTCCCAACTTTTACGACTCTACTTCTGACGTTCCCGATATACAGTGGCAGCATATTGCGCATTCCATGGCAACCGCTGCAACAACCGTGCTAGGATATGAAAAGCGGCGCTAAGACGAATCCTGGTACGATGAAGAATGTCGCATAGCGTCTGAGGAACAGGATGCTGCTTATAGGGCAACGCTACAGCCAATTGTAACCCGTGCTGTTAGGGAACGGCATAAGGAGAAAGCAAAGCAGGCGAGACAGCTATTTAGGCGAAAAAAACGTCAGATGAAGGAACGGGAGAACGAGGATATAGAGCGATACAGGGATAGAGGTGAGGCCCGAAAATTTTACCAGAAAGTAAGAGCAAATAGATACGGTAATGGCCTCCCCACCTGTAAGGACAGTGACGAAAATCTGGTCACGGATACGCAGAGTGTGCTGCACATATGGAAAGAACACTTCCAGCAACTGCTGGTTCCAGAAGGCAGCGCACGTGAAGTTATCACGCCAATTGTCGACGTCGCACAAAGGGGCAAAATCGCAAAAAATGGAGATTAATTGAAAAATTAAAATTAGATTTTTTGAAAAGACTTAGTATCCGATTAAAGTATATAAAATTCGACATCACTGCTAAAAATGTTAATGTCATATGTATTTTACTTATCAAGCTGCATTGTATTAAAGTTAAGTAATTTTTAAAATATTCACGCACAATAGTTTTAATTGAAATTCGGTATATTTCGGCGCATAATATATAGTTTTTCGCAAGCCAAAAGTAATACTTTTACAATGGAATCTTTAAATTCAGGTATTTTAGCGTTGTTATAAAAAATATTGTGTTAACAAAAGTTGCGTAGAAATATTTTTAAATTTTTTTTTAAAATATGTCTAAATTTTGGCTATTTTCAAAATATTCGTGGATATTTAAATATGAATGGTGTCAGTTGGCGTTCAAATATTAATTTTTTAAGAAAATACAGTTCCTAGGCTTTCATATTCAGTAACAACTTGGTGCGCGTTTTTGCGCCAATTTTTTTTATTAAATTAATTGTGAAAATAGTCACACAAGCAAAGAACACCAGTTCTTGTCTTTTGTTTCCATTTTTTTCGTTGTTATAATTTGTGTTTTGTATATCATTGGCAACTGTGTGTTACAATGACATAAATAAATTTTTAATACATGGCCCATAAATCATTTCGCACGCGCTATTACAGATCGGTGAACCGTCTGAGGAAGCCCTGGAAACCCGAAACAAAGATTTTAAAAACTACAGAAAACCTTTTTCTAGCAAATGTAGTCGGGAGGATTGCAATCGGGACATATTAAATAGGTTCCTACTAAATTCAGATCCAATCATATCTGGTAAAACAAAATGGCCGAAAAAAATCTACCGACTTCCAAAATCAGTTGTAGATCTACTAGTTTCGCCTTAAATTTTGACGAAAGTGGCATCAGAAGGCACAAGTCATGATACATATGACGACAATGATTATATCGAGGGTGATGCTTTAGAGTATAATGACTTTGGACATATATATAAATACTTATGTATACATTTTTTTCCTATTTTGTAGACTTGAAGGAACAAGCTATTTACATTTTTGAACAAAACGCTCACCAGACACATCCATGCACGATCGAACAATTTTAATATCTGCTTTGAGTCCCATATATTACATATACGATACAATTATCCTCCTTTCGTCTACGTATATAATAAAAATAAATTGATTACTATGTAAAAATTGTATTACTTCTTTCCAAAAAAAAAAAATCGACTGAGCAATTTTTGAAAATGGGGTGTGGCACCGCCCTATTCCACCTTGGATGTAATTCGTACTGTACGGTCAACATATACACCAAATCTCATCTTCATACCTCTGATAGTTCATGAGATATATCCGTTTTAAGTTTCAGGTTATATGGGCACGCCCCTTTGTTCAATCATAACCAAGTCTGGGCAAGGACTATAGCAGGTCAACAGTACAACATTTGGAAAGTTTCATGACAATCGGTCTATTACTATGGCCGCTAGAGCGATTTTTAATAAGGGGGGAGTGGCACCGCCCACTTTTCCAGAAGATGTTTAGCATATGTCACTCAGTGATAATGTAGCATTCTAATAGTGAAAGAATTTTTAAAATCGGATAAGTGGTTTAATTAATCTCCATTTTTTGTGATTTTGCCCCTCTGTGCGACGGCTTAGATTGCCCACCACCAAGTCAAGCCGAGGTAAGAAGAGCAATATCGCGTCTGAAAAACAACAAAGCAGCCGGTGCCGACGGTCTGCCCGCAGAGCTCTTCAAGTCCGGTGGCGAGGAGTTGATAACGAACATGCACCAGCTCTTGCGCACGGTTTGGCTTAAAGAGTGCATGCCCGACGATTGGAATGTAAGCGTATTATGTCCAAGAAGGTTATTAGAATTTGAAAATGGAAGTGGTTTATTAATTATTTATAGTAAGTATAATTTTTTGCGATACATCTAAAACTACATATTTGGACTATATCACAGTACAACACATGCTTTGGGACTCAAATCTGAGAACTGCACGTGAAAGAAGTCCCAAAAAGAAGAAGTTCTGCATCATTCGTTTTGTCAAGTTACATGCCATAATAATTTAATATCGGCTTGAAGTTAATAAACATAATTTCTCTTTACACCCTATGAATGAGGTATGGGATAGCTTCTCTCGTTGTTGTGAATTAACACGCTTTCTTTTTTCACAACTAACGGCATCTACTTGTTTATCGACGAATGCAAACGTCACTGTTTGAGAAGCTCTTACTAGACACGCCTATTGACTAGCGAAACTGCGAAGTTGCTGTCGACAACATTCAAGGAGAGCCGACAATGAAAGAAAAATTTATTTATGACTCGAGCAAGGAGTTGAACCTGTGAACTCCCGCATGGTAGTCGCGTGTTCTGACCACTATTTCACGTTATAAGGCTCTTTTGTTTGACATAAAATAAGGTGGCATATGATTATCATATATAATATTACACGTAAATCATACGCCACGGAGTACAACAAAATAAGGAGTACTACAAAATAAACCCAGTTCAAAATCATTTGATGAATGGAAAAGTGAAACTGTTGTTTATGTAGGGAAACGTTAAATAAACAGATTAGTGGAATTGTAATTCTTAATTTTTTTTTAATATGTTTCAGCTAAATCGGTCTAGTGGTTCTCGAGTTATATCAAACAAAAGAGCCTATAACGTGACAAATTCCCTTATACAATACTTACTAACTTCAAATCGATATTAAATTATTATGGCATGTAACTTGACAAAACGAATGATGCAGAACTTCTTCTTTTTGGGGCTACTTTCACGTGCATTTCTCAGAATTGAGTTCCAAATCAATGAGCTAAAAAATGTTGTACTGTGGAATAGAATGGACATAACAGTTGTCCTCTAATTATATATCCTTAATATTCTCTTCAACTCACAAAATCCCTACAGGATTACTATTTAAATTTACACTTACAAATGCAACACCATATTTTATTATACATACAATACTTGTTACCACAAATTTTGTATTCCTCTTACAATTTGTTATGAAATCTAAACTTTTGTTTATTTACTAATTAGTTTAGCATAGTTTTTTTTTTGCTTTTAACAAACAACTAGCTTCGTTCATTTATTCATACGTTGACATTGTCCTTCATGTTTGTGTCAAGACTGAGAAAGTGTATGTGAGAAAGAGAGAGAGAGAGAGAGAGAGAAAGAGAGAGAAATATTTAATTTAACTTCAATGTAAACATTCCCAAAAAATGTCAATTAAAAAAGTTTCATTCTTTTGAACATACAATTTTTATCATACAGTAACAGCTATGGATGACATTTTGCTCAAATATAAATGCAATCATTGAAAATGTAAACAGGATAGTACAACAACAACAACAAAACCAAAATAACATTCCCTTTAAAGAAATGGAACAAATTGCAATGCCAGTAGAAGTTTGTCATTAAAAAACACAAGCGAAAGTTATGGCATAAGGAAGATGATGAAAAGACATGTCAGCGTTACGAAAAAAACTGCTAAAGACAGTTGCAGTTAAAAGTTCATTTTAGTAAAGAAATTAACGAGGACTGTTATAGTAAAGTAAGTCACTAAAAGTTAGTGTTCAAAACCGAAACCGAAAACCGTCTAACCGGTTTTTTCTGCGAAACCGTATGCCGGTTTCTTCAAAAATGCCAATTTCGAATACCCGGGTTAACCGGTTTTCCAAAAAGCAGTCTTTCACAGAACATTGCTAGGTGAGTTATAGTTAAATCGGCAAAGAAGGTTGTTTATCCCATATTTTGAAGGCAAATCTCAAAGGATACTTTTATTAAAATTTCCTTATGCAATACGAAAATTTATTTGGAAAATGCTGTTAGATGACTGTTTCCTTTTATCTTTAAATGGGTGGGATGACTTCCTTATTCATATAAAAAAAACTTTCAATTGTCGTTATCTCCAAAACTAAGCATCCAATCGCGAAAAAGGACTATGTCACTAAGATATAGTTTGGGACTCATCTTGTAATGACTAGGAAGCCATGCAGTTATCTTCTAAACTAAGTGTCCGATCGCAAAAATTATGATTTACGATTACCATACACTATACACGCGATATTCATATGAAAAACTTTGTGAATTTAATTCCTAAGCTAAGCGCCCAATGGTAGAAAGAAGGTTAGTTTGTGGTCATATTGATACCTTAAATCTAAACCATGCTAATTGTTAAATTTAAAGAAATGTATTTAAAGTTTGTGAGTAATATAAATTCCACTTAAAAACACAGCAAAATCGGCAGAAATGTATTACCTTTTATTGTTTTCCTGAACAGGGCTGATATACTATGTTAAAATTTCCTAATAACATCTGTTTGGATGAACAGGATATACATTGAATGGTTTAATGTATCGATTTTCATATCTTATCATATTTAATTGCATATTTGGTTCTATTTAACAATTTCCGAAAAACCGAACGAAATCGGTTAACCCGGTTTTTTAGTAAACCATCCCAGTAGGAAGTTCCGTCATACACGACTTTGTCGTCAACGCTGTCCTCAAGACAAAATGTGAAAAATATATGTACTTGTTGTCAAAACACTCGGTTGACGACAAGCTGACCGACAAAATACTAATGTTGTCGTGCATCAAACACATTCAACAAAAACAAAGGAAAAAATGTGTTGCTATGATAATGGAAACAAAAAAAAATGGAATCTGACGTAAAAAAATTGTAATTTACAAAACGGTTGAGTAAACATCAGCTATTACAACTCGAGACATACATAGGCATCAACGAAAATTTGACCGACATTTGCACCCATCAGGTCGTGCATGATTGTGTAGGCGACGTGTCGCTTATATAGTCATCAACGACAATTTAACCGACATTGTCACCCATAATGTCGTGCATGATTGTGTGGGTGACAGGTCGCTTGTATAGGCATCAACGAAAATTTGAGCGACATTGTCGCTCATCAGGTCATGTATGACAAAGCGGATACTTGTACGAAAATTTCGTCGACGATTTCTAAGGACGGTCCCCTAAATGTCATCAACGATTTGCTATGGTCATTAGACTGGTCGCAATTTTTTTTTTTTGGAAATTTAATTGTGTGCGCTGCTTAAAATATGAGGTTTGGTGTAAGAAATAATGTCCTAATTTTTCAGCTCAATCCGACGGTGCCAAGTCGTGCCGGGTGGAGCCCAAAGTTCTCCATATTATCCCAGATAGCGCCGCAATTTTTTTTCTTGAAAACTTAAATTTTTTTCGGATCTTAAATATTCATGGGTTTCTAAGTATTTTTTATTATATAACTTTTTTTCCTACAACCTATAGTTATCCCGGAACGGGTCGTGCCGAGTGGAGCCCAAAGTTCTCCATATTATCCCAGATAGCGCCGCAATTTTTTTTTCTTGAAAACTTAATTTTTTTTCGGATCTTAAATATCTTATGGGTTTCTAAGTATTTTTTATTATATAACTTTTTTTCCTACAACCTATAGTTATCCCGGAATCGGGTGTCCTTTAACAAGGACACGGCACCTTGCGCTGCAATTCAACATTACACAATAGACTGGTAGCATTTTGTATGGGAATTTTTTTTTGAAATTTAATTGTGTGCGCTGCTTAAAATATGAGGTTTGGTGTAAGAAATCATGTCCTAATTTTTCAGCTCAATCCGACGGTGCCTAGTCGTGCCTATTGGGCCCAAAGTTCCCCATTCCCCTATTTAATCAGATCTTTTTAGTTATACTAGTTATACTAGACTTCGTTACGATCTTCCGCAGAGAAGGTACTTTAAGTATGACAAATTTCAGCTTCCTATGTCATCAGATGGCTTCAGAAAGATGCGGAAAGGATAGGACATACATACAAACATCTGAACATACTAAGAAATTATCTTATATATGAAAATGAATTGTTGTTCGTTTGTAAGGCCATCACTTGAGAACGCAAGGACCGATTCGATTCGAACAGATTAATTTTTTAAATTTGTTTCTGCTAAATGTTGCACAAAAAATCTCTGTTAAATTTTATTGAAAAATTTTGTATCGAAACTGCACTAACACAATAAGAAACATTGATAGATACCCTGAATATCGCTATTCATACATTGCTTCGAAAAGTGACCAAATAATGAGTAATACCGAGTAAGGTTTTCTCGGTTTTTTTGCATTTTAAGTTCCTTTTCTGACTTTTCTTGAAATAAGGAGCAAAAGGACATGTAGGAAGTCGAGATAGAGAGTTTAACTGTTTCAAACAAAAAAATTCTCGTTTAGTTTCATTAAAAACATCTGATATCCAAAAAGCACTAACATAGTTTTTTTTAGGACTAATTTGAACTTAGTTGAATTGTAAAGCGTATTATGGGCATAAGTTACAAACAGGTATAAATATAAAGGTATAAAAATTGCTATTAAAAAAATCTATTCAGCTAATTTTCTTATGTACCGAATTTTGCCGAAATTATTCTGGCTATATTCATTCGTCAAATCTACATTTAAAATGTTATGTTTGGAATTTCGTTAATATTTTACATTTAATAATATTTTTATATTTTCAAAAAACCGAAAAACGAACCTTATAAAACTGGTTAAACCGGTTATTCGAAAATCGTTATTTTTTTTGTATACTCTAGTAAATATACCGGCCGTGGCATAGTGGTTAGAACACGCGACTACCATGCAGGAGATCACAGGTTCAACTACTGGCTCCAGTCATCTTAGAAGAACAATTTTCTATCATTTCCGGCTCCCCTCGAATGTTGTTGACGGCAACTTCGCAGTATAAGTGTCTAGTAAGAGCTTCTCAAACAGTGACGTTCGCATTCATCGATAAACAAGTAGGTGCCGTTAGATGTGAATCTAAAAATAGAAAGCGTGTTAATTCACAACAACGCGAGAAGCTATCCTATACCTCATTAATGGGGTGCAAAGGGAAATTAAGTTTTTTTTAAGTAAGTAAATATACATTTTGGGGAAGATTCAATGGGGGATTTTCTAATTTCAGTATTTCTGATTTTAATTCACATGGGAATAACCAGAATCTATCTTTGGAGGTCCTCTAGCAGCTCACAACGTCCTACACATCACGTATTCCCCGGGCAATGCCATTGAACATCCGTTCAGTAGTTCTTAAAAAAACTTAATTTCCCTTTGCACCCTATAAATGAGGTATGGGATAGCTTCACGCGTTGTTGTGAATTAACACGCTTTCTATTTTTAGATTCACAACTAACGGCACCTACTTGTTTATCGACTAATGCGAACGTCACTGTTTGAGAAGCTCTTACTAGACACGACGATTGAATAGACGCTTAATACTGCGAAGTTGCTGTCAACAACATTCGAGGGCAGCCGACAATGAAAGAAAATTTTATTTTTTTTTTTTTCTTTTAAGATGACTGGAGCCAGGTTCGAACCTGCGATCCCCCGCATGGTAGACGCGTGTTCTAACCACTATGCCACGGCCGGTCCCAAGTTCAGTAGTAGCAAATGTGAGAAGGCGCAATGTTGAGTAACCTTATAGCATGCTACCACCGATGCGTCTTAGGAAGCAGGTAACAGAAGTTACTGAAGCTCAACACAACGGTTATGTTAGTGGCTTTGGCAGCACCAAGAAACTAGGATGAGGCGCGGTGGCCTATTAAGCCGCTATCCTTAAACAAAACCAATTATTATGAAAACACGAAGAAAAGAAAAAACAAGAACGCCTCAAGATGTTAACGTCCCCGCAAACGTTATTAGGACCATGATATAAGGACATGCACCTGGAATGTCCGAATTCTATACAGATATGGTGCCTCTATACACTTGGCGGATGTCCTCGTCAAATACAAGGCTGATATCACCGCTATACAGAAAATGTGATGGACGGTACAAGAATGCACAGGACGAAAGAACTGTGAAATCTTTTACAGCTGTTATGCAGAAAGACACGAATTTGGATATGGATTCATGGTCGGCAAGAGACTTCGACACCAGGTCTCGCGTTTTATCTCTATAAGTGACCGAATAGCTACTATACGCTGATTTGTGTTCGCACCCCGACGGAAGACAAAGACGATGACATTAAAAATGTATTCTATGAACGCCTGGAGGAAATATATGACCACTGCCCTGCACATGACATTAAAATTGTTGTAGGAGATTTTAATGCAAAAATAGGAAGGGAAGATGCTCTTGGTTTAGTCTGCATAATAACACCTTCTATAACGAATTCAGACTAGTAAGCCTTACATTGGCAAGAAACATGGTTGTGAGTGAGGCAACTTGGATATCACCTGATTAAAAGACAAGAAACTAGATTGATCACGTGGTAATCGATGGAAGGCATGTCTCAAGCGTTATGGACGTGCATGTAATGCGCGGTGCAAACATTGACTCGGATCACTATCTAGTTGCAGCCAAGGTACGCTCGCGATTAAGTAGTGCTAAAAACACTCGTAACCAAACGCAAAGTAAGCTAGACATCACAAAGCTGCATACCACCGATATAGCCAATGCCCACTCCAACCAACTCTCTCAACTACTTCAAACAAACCCCCCTAATTCTGATGTTCCCGACACTTAGTGACGGCATATTGCGGTTTCTATAACCACTGCCGCAACGACCGTACGGTTTATGACAAGCCCTGGTACGATGAGGAAAGTCGCGAAATGTCATACAGGCCAAAACTGCAACCAATGGCAACGCGTGACTGAGCGTTATAATGAGAAAAGGAGGCAGATGACACGCCTCTTCAGGCGAAAAAAGCGTCTAGGGAACAAAAGGATATCGAAAACTACAGGGATAGAGGTTAAGCCCAAAAGTTCCACCAAAAGGAATTGCCTGGCTTAAAAATAATGAAGCTGCGGGAGCCGATGGACTGCCGGCAGAGCATTTTAAAGCTAGCGGCGATGAGCTTGCAACGTACATAGACCAGCTCATAAACATGATTTGGCTCTAGGAATGCATGAGCGATGATTGTAAATTCTATGAGTGTTCTATGTCCTGTGTCTAAGAACGGCGATCCGGAAAAGGCTCTTACCCATCGCATACAAGGTCCCCTCTAGTGTATTATGTGAAAGACCAAAGACCATCCTAGCGAACCGGACCTTGGTCCTTTTCAGTGTGGCTTTAGATCAGGTAAATCAACGACCGACCACATATTCACACTACAACAAATCCTGGAGAGGACCCAAGAAATGCAGATCGACACCTGCCATCTATCTATTTATCGACTACAAAGCTAAATTCGACAGTCCAATACGACAGAAATTGTTGGATGCTATGGCTGAGTCTGAGAAGCAGTCTGCGCAAATGTGTCTGGTGATAAATGAGGACAAAACCAAGTTATTTGTTTCAATGAACAAAGATTCTTCTCGTTTGGGACGCTGCGTGAACATTGAGAACTATAACTTTGAAGTGATAAACAAAAATAAAAATGTCAACCTGAAAATCAAGAGACGAGTATTGATTGCAAATCGCTGCTACTATGTGCTAAGCTAACGTTTTAATGACAAAGCCCTCTCTCCAAGAAAAAAGATCCTACTGTACCAGGCTCTGATCCAACCTGTCTTGCTCTACAGCGCAGAATCCTAAGTAATACCTCTATAATAATCACGCCTATTTTGCTTCCATCACTATTCTATATAGCCATTTCTTTCAACTTTTCACACCGCCCTCCTTAATATTCGCACACTTAATGAACGACCATAATATAACAACATTTTTTGTTTTTTTCTTGTTTGCCTCCTTTCATTTTTGCTCAACAACAACTTCAATTGAGATGGCTATACACAAAAACCAAGACGAAAGAATTACCAATTCTTACAGTCAGTCAGTCAGTCATCATTGAAACAACCATCATTGGTACAACTTCAAGCTGCCAGTGTCCTCTCGTCCCACAACTCCTACTTTTAAATCATCAAGATAACAGACTAAAGGAATACAGCAACAGCAATATTAAACGGCGTTCGTACTTATACTTCCTCATGTACGAGTATGATGAGAATTTACTGGCGTTGTATATCGTGTGTGTGTGTGTGTGTCGTTGTTTATGAGCGAAATTGATGTGATGAAAAAAGTTTTCGTTAGGAGCTCATTAAAAATTACAAAACTAAGTAAACAACAAACACATCTACAGAGATACGATGTTCGCTCATATGCAATATGTGTGAGGAGGGTAGGTATTTTTGTGTGTTGCTAGTGAATGTATGACAGTACTTGAGTACTCGTATCGTCTTTTTCTTTCCTTCTTTCGTTCTTCATGTCATCAAATCAACACATCCTTAGATAAATAATAGGATGTCATGCGTTGATAGCACGTAGGCTTAGCAAATATTTCACTTTGTAGCTGGTTAACGTCTGAAGGCTGAGGATTGTGGCGTTGTTAAACAAATGTTATTTCTGTTCATCTCTCTCTCCCTCTCTCCCCTCCCGACGCAGTTTGGCTTTATTGAAAGTTAGAATGATTGAAAAATAAGGCCAATTTTCCCTGCAGGTTATTGGCTGGTGCAAGATATCTTAGATTGTTGGTAATCTTAAAAGATTTGCCTAAGCATAAACACGTTGTGTTACTGTTGTTGTCTGACTTTGTGTCAGTTATAAGATAGTATAATGTTAAATCAATCCTATGGAATGGAAAGGTTGTGAAGTTCTTCGAGGCTTTGTACGTATTAAAGAATCCTCATTTAGTATTGGGAATCTGAAGTGAAGAAGACTCAAATGATCAAAAATTTTTATATTTTCAATATTTATAATATTTTTACCATTTTCAATATTTTTATATTTTTCTTACTTTATATATTTTAAATATTTTTAGTAATTATAACATTTTTAATATTTTAATTATTTTTAATATTTTTATATTTTTAATAATAAATATTTGTGATATTTTTAATACTTTTAAGATTTTTAATATTTTTTAATATTTTTAATTTTTTAAATAATTTTAATGTTTCTAATAATCTCAATATTTTTAAAATTATTAAATTTTTTAATATTTTTAATGTTTATAATATTGGATTATATTTTTAATATTTTAATTATTTAAAATTTTTAAATATTTAGAATATTGTTCTTGATTTTGTTTTTTGTTGATCTGTATTGAATTATGATATTGTCATAGTTCGGTTTGAGATCAGTTCTATTGGCAATTATTTATTATTGCCAATAGGTTTTTAGTCAAGAGTGTGAAATGTATTATGTTGACAGCAGGTTAGGAGTATGACGTCATTTCGACATTAACCACAATGTCTCGTCAGCGCCCTTTGCTGTGCCTTCTCCTCTTTCATCACAAACCTTAAGGGAAGAAAACATCTCAAAGCTAATGAGAACTTTTCCCAACGGTGCGAAGAAAGCATCCTCGAAGCGCACAACATGCCAACATAATACACACACAAGCACTTGCCTATGCATATGTCCATCGGACACAATTGCACAGGAGTTTTGTTGTTGGCAAAGAAGGCACAGCAAAGGGCGCTGACGAGACATTGTGGTTAATGTCGAAATGACGTTAATATTTTTTATTTATTATATTTTTAAATGTTTTTAATATTTTAACATTTTTTAATATATTTATTGATTTTATACTTTTAATATTGCAAATATTTTCAATATTTATTTTTAAATTTTTAATATTCTTAATGTTTTCAAATTTGAAATATTTATACCATCACCCTTAGGGATGAGGGTATATATCATTTGGTACGACCCAAAAGTGTAACACATAGAAGGAGTCACTTCAGACCATAGGTTTCTTTGAACCAAATTCGATTCATGATTTTTTAAGTCGTTTGAGCCATGTCCGTCTGTCTGTCTGTCTGTCTGGTGGCTGTCCGGCTGGTTCGCATAATAACTTTCGAAAGACGCAACCAAATCTTTTGAAATTTTGCACGAGTTATTATTTCCTCAAAACTACTTACGGTATTGCAAATGGGCTACATGGCCCCGCCCCTTCTGGTACCTCCCATACAAATACATCATTCCGCCCACTTTAGAAATCGAGTAATAATATCAATACACCCTACGGGATCGTCCCCAAATTCTGTATTTAGTAAAGCTATAACAAGATAAGTTTTGGAAAAAATTTTGAAAGCCTTGCCACGCCCCTTCTGGTACCTCCCATACAAACCTACCTTTCCGCCCAATATGGAGATGGAGAAATAATATCAATAAATCAAACGTGATCGTACCCAAATTCTATTTTTAGTAAAGCAATAACGGGATAAAGTTTTGGAGAAAAAAATTGGAAGTCTATCCACGCCCCATCTGGTACCTCCCATACACATCTTGTACCGCCCACTTTAGAAATCGATTAATATATTTAAAAGACCTAACGCGATCGTGCCCAAATTCTGTATTTGGTAAAGTTCAAGCAG
This sequence comes from Muscina levida, assembly GCA_964034835.1. Taxonomy (NCBI): domain Eukaryota; kingdom Metazoa; phylum Arthropoda; class Insecta; order Diptera; family Muscidae; genus Muscina; species Muscina levida. The sequence goes on from OZ035880.1 coordinate 100,267,855, forward strand.
GATAAAGTTTTGGAGAAAAAATCTGGAAGTCTAGACACGCCCCTTCTGGTACCTCCCATACAAATGTACCACTCCGCCCACTTTAGAAATAGGGTAATGATATCAATACACTAGACACGATCGTGCCCAAATTCTGTATTTTGTTATATTATAACAGGACAAAGTTTTGGAGAAAAAATTGGAAGTCTAGACACGCCCCTTATGGTACCTCCCATACAAATGTACCTTTCCGCCCACTTTAGGGATGTAGTAATAATATCAGTACACCCAACGCAATCGTGCCCAAATTCTGTATTTAGTAAAGCTGTAACAGGATAAAGTTATGGAGAATAAATCTGGAAGCCTAGACACACCTCTTTTCGTACCTCCCATACAAATGTACCGCACCGCCCACTTTCGAAATCGAGTAATAATATCAATATAATAGAAAATTATTTGTTTTACTGAGGGTAAGGGTAAATGTAAGTCGGGTTGCCCGACTGAAGTTTTCTAACTGGTTTTAATTACAAATCGATTAATTTCAATAACTCACGACTTAAACAATATCTTATATTGGGTGATGGTATTTATCAGTCAGTTTAACTGACTGAAATTTCTGTACTGGTTTTTTTTTATTTTAATATACAGAGTGGGTAAAAAACTAGACAAAAAAGATAACAATTCTTAATTTACTGTGAAAGTACATATGTACATTGAGGACTTCTTTATTAAAAATACACTCATCCTAAATTGCAAAAAAATGGTTGATAGTTTTTTCTCACGGATCCCTTAGAGAAAATAGACAATTGGGGATAAGTCTGGGCTACGAGGTGACCAGTAAATGTGACCTCTTTCGGCTGTCACTTGTTGCCCTATCTAGAATTTGGTTGACAAACTGAAGCTTATAATGAGGATCTTGAGGCTTTAATTTGAAGGGTATGTAAATCTCTGTGAATAATGCGGTTTGGGATGTTCAGACGCTATATGACTTTCGAGTAGACAGTCTAGATTGTTCACGAATATACGCTTTACATACTCCACATTTTTATGATTGATTGCAGTTTTAAGTCTGTGGAATTGTCATGGATTCATTGTGGAACTTGTGTCCTGGATCTTCTAAATCCATTTTCTTATCAATTGAATCGAATGACGACATGCTACTGAATTTATTTTTTGGCATTTTATTTTTTATTATTCGTGAATTTTTTAATATATATAATTTATTTATCATTTTTTTCAACAACAACTGCTTCTTTTCATATCTTTGGACTTCTTACTATAGACTTTTATAGTATAGAGTATTTTAACAGCAAATAATTTTAAGCAAATACTGGAAATGTATGGGCCAATATTTACCTCACGGGCCTTTGTTATGCAAAGACTTTGTCAATTTGCGGCTAATGTGATTTTCAACATTGACCATAATATAATTTTTTGTTTTAAAAAAAGTTACAACTGGATATTGAGATTTCAGTGTCCGCTATATCAGGTAATTCAAATATCCTAGCGCCAAGTCAAACACTACTAGAACATATTTGGTGATCAAACTAGTCATTGCCCATAAAACAAGTCCCACTACATCAGAGCGCTAATATGGTGCATTCTTCTAACACAGTATACAATAAAATTTACACTTCAAATTCATTCCTTAAACTGCTTCCTGTAAGCTGTATATACCTTTGAATTGGAAATAAAAGACCAAGTTTAACTTAATTCTCAAATGAAAGTTTTATGTTGCTCAACACCATGTAGTGTTTAGCATATCCAACACCTAACAACTTAATGTCCCTATACATTCCATGATAAAGATATAAAAGAACTTCTCGCATTTAATATATTTTTACCCAACTATTAAATTACTAGGCAACTTCATCATTTAAAGCACATCTACTCATCTGTACAAAAACTACAATGTCTACGTCTCTTTGTGCGAAAGCACGAAAACAAAACGTTATTTTCATCCTCCGTTTTTTTTTTTTCGAAAAACATACTTTACTTAATTTTAATTAATGAAAGTCTCACTCTTTGCTGCTAACATACATATTTCTCTGTTGTGATTTTTTTTCTCAGCTTATGCACACACTTATTTTGTACACTCGTCTTAATTTTTTCGCAAGAGCAATTATTAAACATTTCTTTCGATGTTTTACATGCTGTGATATTCACAGCCGCGACGCCGCCGCTGTCCGCACCACAAATATTTTTATTTTTATAACAAACAACACAGAGAGAACCGAGCAAATTATATTTGTGGTAACATGAAAGTGCCAAGAGGAACAGTATAGGATTTAGAAACAACTATTTGGTGATGAGAATTTGAGTAACAGTTGGGCAGTTAAATATATGATTTGATTGTTGTAATTAATATGATGTCATGCATCACGCTGATTTGCGCACATGCCCCGACGGAAGACAAAGATGATAAGATTAAAGATACTTTCTACGAGTGCCTAGAGAAAACATACGGCCCTGGCGACGTCATGAAAATTGTCTCAAGAGTTTGGACAGCCAAAATAGGAAGGGAAGATGTTCCTGGTCCATCGATCGGTAAATTGAACAATAAGTTAGGTTTGCAGCGACAAGGAACATGCACAGTGCACATGGCTATGCCTCGGCTTGGGAAAGCATGGTTCTAGTATCTTGAATGTGCGCGTGATACGCGGTGCTAACATTGGCTCGGATCACTACCTGGTAGCATCTAAAGTGAGCACAAGAGCAGAGCGAAAAATTCACATAACCAATCCCAAAGAAATTTGCACATGGCAAAGCTGCGAATCTCCTAAGTAGCCACTGCCTATTCTAACCAGCTCTCCCAACTACTGCGACACAACGACTCCCGATACATATATGACAGCCCATTGCGCATTCCAACATCCGTGTTTGGATATGAAAAACGGCGCTCATGCGAATTCTGGTACGATGAAGAATGTCGCTGGCTCTTTTGTTTGACATAATTCGATAACCACTAGTCCGATTTAGCTGAAACAAATTTAAAACCAGTAAGGAAGTTTCAGTCGGGAAACCCGACTCATATATACCCCCACCCGCAGTGCTCGGCGTGGTACATTTGTATGAGAGGTACCAGAAGGGGCGTGGCTAGCATTCCAATTGTATCTCCAAAACGTTATCCTGTTATAGCTTTACTAAATACAGACTTTGGGTACGACCGAGTTGGATGTATTGATATTATAACTCCATCTCTGAAGTAGACGGAAAGGTACTCTTGTATGGGAGGTACCAGAAGGGGCGTGACTAGACTTCCAATTTTTTTCCAAATCTTAATCCTGTTATCCTAAATACAGAATTTTGGTACGATCGCATGGATATATTGATATTATTACTCCATCTCTGAAGTAGGCGAAAAGTTACATCTGTATGGGAGGTACCAGAAGGGGCATGGGTAGACTTCCAAATCTTAATCCTGTTATAGCTTTACTAAACACATAATTTAGGTACGATCGCGTGGATGTATTGATATTATTACTCCATCTCTGAAGTGGGCGGAAAGGTACATTTGTATGGGAGGTACCAGATGGGGCGTGGCTAGACTTCCTATTTTTTCCGAAACTTTATCCTGTTATAGATTTACTAAATGCAGAATATGGGTACGATCCCGTTGGGTTTATTAATATAATTACACGATTTCTAAAGTGGACGGAATGTTGTATTTGTATGGAAGGTACGAAAAGGGGCGGGGCCATGTAGCCCATTTGCAATACCGTAAGTAGTTATGGGGAAATATTAACTCGTGCTAAATTTCAAAACATTTGGCTGCGTCTTTGGAAAGTTATCGTGCGTACCAGCCGGACAGCCAGACAGACAGACGGACATGGCTCAACCGACATAAAAAAGTCATGAATCGAATTTGGTTCAAAGAAACCTACGGTCTAAAGTGACTCCTTCTATGTGTTACACTTTTGGGTCGTATAAAATGATATATATATATCCCACCCGTAGGGTGAGGGTATAAAAATTGAGAATTACATTTCCTTTAATCTGTTCATATAACGTTTACCTACATATGCAACAGTTTCACTTTTCCATTCATCAAATGACTTTGAACTGGGTTTATTTTGTAGCAGTTGCAATAAAACTGTTGTACTCCATGGCGTATGATTTGCGTGGAATATTACTTATGAGAATCATACGCCACCTTATTTTATTTATGTTATGTCAAACAAATGAGCCTAAAACGTGACAAACTCCCCTATACGATACTTACTAACTTTTAAAATCGATATTAAATTATTATGGCATGTAACTTGACAAAACGAATGATGCAGAACTTCTTATTTTTGGGGCTGCTTTCGCGTGCAGTTCTTAGAATGGAGTCCCAAAGTCATGTGTTGAACTGTGTGGGCCTATTGCTATTTCGTCATTCGCCAAAATAACACCATTGCTCTTTAACTGTACACACACATGTACTAACATTCTGGATGAGTGTATGAACCCTCATTCTTATTCTAGGCCACACAACTCCATACAATTTTAAACACTGTTAACCCTTTACCTACTTTCATTTTCCTGACCGGATACTGTATATTGCACTCGTTCATATATTATGTATAATTCATACACACTGGCTTTCCCATGTAGTTGTTAGTCGGTACATACTCGTCGTACATTTTAGCATAAGTAGAAGAAACATTTTTTTACACTTGAAAAGTTACTAAGTACTAAACCTTGGAACCTTTTTTTCCTCCCAACGTTTCATATCCTATTGGCGCGGGTGGTTACTTGTGTGTGTGAGTGCATGTCGAGCTTACTGCTAACACTAGAGCCAGCTGCAGGAGTGCGCAACTCTTCTCGGTGTGTTAGTTTTTACCAGTGTTGGTGTTCATGTGTGTGTGCGTGTATGTTAAGTACAAAAGTATTAGTGAAGAGGGTTTAAAAATAATTGGTAAGAGTCAACTGTTTTTACGGTTCTTTTCAGTTTCGTGTTCTTCTACTGCTACACACTGCCATCCACCGCAGCTGTGTGTTGTGTGTTGCACTTGCGACAGTTTTGGTTGAGGATGCAATTAATGCTGCCACACACCATGTAAAATGTTGCTTGTTATTATTTATAATAAATTTTTCTTACCACATAAATACAAACACACACAACTTAGAAACACACAAACACAGTCAAACACAACCACCCACTCACTGTGGCATAACACAGCTTTTGTTTTAAAGAAAATTAACAACATTTACATATACATACGTGTATACATGTGTGTGTTTGCATGTTTTGGCAAACTGTGATGGTGTGCCAACTTGGTTTGGGTAATAATAATGAAGTAACTTTTTAATTGCCATATTAATTAGTATGAGATTTTATATGTAACACAAACGAATAATAAACCATAATAATATTTTGACCGCCATTTTGTGCTGTGTACTAAGGATTTTGTAAAATTGTCACATTGTTTATGAAATTCATTTACGTTTTCTACTATACTACATAAGAAAATCTACATTGCTACCAGTTCGTACCACTGTAAAGTATTTGCGTGACTTTGTACCATTGAGTTTAGTACAAACTTTCAAAATAGTGCATATATGAATTCAATGAGGAAATTGTGTTTGGACATTAAACAACAATTTCTTGGCATTTTTTTTTTTTTGACTGAAGGTTAGACCTTGGATATCCACAAATGAGTTAGAAATAAATATTATTCAAGGCTGAAATAATTACATAAAGTATAACGCGATTTAACGGAACTCAACTGCTGCCTTTTGACAAGTGATATGAGTTGATGCGACCGTGAAACTTTCAGGCAGTGTATAGCACTAGCGTTTAGTTAGTTTTACATATAATGAGACATAGAATGTCCTTATGAAAGACTATTATATTACAGAAATCACATTTTACAAACTTTTTTTAAATATCATAGATGTTAAAGCAATGTATGTGTGTTTGTTACAAAGACATACAATCAGCTTAACAATAGTTACGATTTGTTAGAATGAGTATGAACTAAATTTGGTTTAGCCGAAATAGTTATGTCAATCACAACAAGCCCCACATGAGAAACGGGGGATTTACTATTTTAAGTTTTCTGATCGTTATTCACTTGGGAATAACCAGTATTCTTTCAGTGGAGGTCTCTAAGCAGCTCAGCTCACTACCTCCGAAAGATCACGTATTTACATTCAGTGGTAGCAAATGTGAGAAGGTGCAATATTGGCTAACCTAAATAGTGGTATCATGCTAGTATTAGTAAGTAGGTAACAGAAGTTACCGAAGCTCAACACAAGGTCTCTCTTAGTGCCTGTGGCAACCCCAAGAAACTAGGATCGGGTGCAGTTGACTAATAAGCCACTCTCCTTAAATAAAACAACTATTATGGAAACAAAAGGAAAGAAAAACAATAACCACCCAAATGTTGACGACTCCCGCAAACGCTTTCAGGACCATGATTACAGGATATGCACTTTGCAATGTCTGAACTCTCTATAGGGATGGTGCCTCTATCCAATTCTCGGATGCCCTTGACAAATACAAGGCTTACATCACTGCCATATAGGAAATGCGATAGACGGGACAGGGATGCACGGGATTAAATAACTGCAACATCTTTTACAGCTATCATGCAGATATAAACGGATTTGGATGTATATTCATAGTCTGCAAGAGATGTCGACATCTGGTCTCGCGTTTTCATCCTGTTAGCTGCCGAATAGCCACTATTGGCACTAATGCAAAAATATGCACATTGCCCAACGGAGAATAAAGATGGGGATACTAAATATGCAATCTATGAACGCCTGGAGGATATATATGACCGCTGCCCTGTACATGACATTAAAATTGTTTTGGGAGATTTTAATGCTACATAGAAGAGGAAGATGGTCTTCTTAAAGTAGTCGCAACATTTAGTCTGCTCAACAACACCTCCGATAACAGATTCAGACTAGTTAGCTTGGCATCAGCAAGAAACATGGTAGTGAGTGGAACCAGATTCCTGAATAAAGATATCCCCACATCAAAAGACAAGAAACCACATTGATCACGTGGTAATCTATGAAAAGCGTGTCTCAAGCGTTATGGACTCGCGTGTGATGCTCGATGCAAATATTAACTCGGATGCCCACCTAGTTGCAGCCAAAATACGCACGCGATTAAGTAGTGCTAGAAATGCTCATAACCAAATGCACAGGAAGCTAAGCATCACAAAGCTGCATACCACCAAGATAGCCAATGGCTACACCAACCAACTTTCTCAATAACTCTAAACTAACTACCATAATTCTGATATTCCCGAGACACAGCGGCAGCATAGTGCTAATTCTATGACCACAGCCGCAACGACCATACTGGGTTGAGAAAAACCACGCTCACACAAGCCCTGGTACGATGAGCAATATCGCGTATTCTCGGTGGAGATGGATGCTGCAGACAAGCAAAACTGCAGCTAATGGTAACACGTGCGGTGACGGAACGGTATAAAAAGAAGAGGTGAGATATGAAACGCCTCTTCAGTCAGAAAATTTAAGAATAAAGAGAGCCAGAATATCGTAAACTACAGGGATAGAGGTGAGGCCCGAAATTTCTCCCAAATGTAAAAAGCTAAGAATCCCCACATGTAAGGACAGATATGTAAATCTGGTCACGGACACTCAGGGTTTACTGCTAGTATGGAGGGAACATATTCGTACTCTGCTAGTTCCCGAAGGCAGCATAAGTGACAACATCGCGCTATTTATCGACGACGTTGTTGTTCACCACCGAGCCAAAACGAGATCAGCACAGCATTTGAACGGTTTTAAAAAATAGTAAAGCTCCGAAAGCCGATAGAGAGTCGGAAGAGCTTTTTAAGACCGGCGGGGATGAGCTGACAACCAACATGCATCTGCTCCTTAACACGATTTGGATAAAGGAATACATGCCCCATGATTGGAATCTGATTGTTCTATGTCCTAAGCTTAAAGACTGAAGTCCATGCTGGCAAACCTGATTAATTCTTATCAGTGTGGCTTTAGACCTGATAAGTCCACGATCGACAAGATATTCACAAGATATTATTGACTACAAAGCTGCATTCGACAGTCCGATACGATAGAAACTATTAGATGAATATCTTAAAAAATCTGGCAGTACCATTTTCCACCAAGAGAGGCTTTAGACAAGAGGATAGTCTGTTTAACAACATAATGGAGATTATCATGAGGAAGGCTACAGTAAAAACGACTGGTACCATCTTAAGTAAAAGTCACATGCTGCTTATGCAGATGGTATAGATTTCATTGGCCGAGGACTGCGGAATGTTACTGCAACTTTTTCAAGTATTGAAAATTAGTCGGCCAATGTGGGTCTGATGATATATGAGGACAAAACCAAGATATTTGTTTCAACAAACTAAAAGTCTACTGATTTGGTACGCTGCGTTACATTGACAAATAAGAAATATCAATCTGAAAATCAAGAGACAGGTATTGATAGCATACCGCAGCTGCTTCTCGCTAAGCAAGCTGCCTTTGATCCTGCTTGTCTTTCTCTACAGAATCCTGGGTAATGATACAAGCGGATAAATCTATTTTGGTGGTTTCGAGAGAAAAATACTTCACAAGATATTTGAACCCATCACAGTTAACGACGAGTATCGTCGTCGAATAAATCATGAGTTGTGTGAGCTGTATTACGACATCGATGTAGTTAAGCGCATTCAAATAAATGTAAATGCTTCAGCTGGAAAAGACTTTGGCAATAAACTCGATGTGCCGCGCAGGAGAGACCAAAACTTTGTTGGATGGACCAGGTGAAAAAGGTGTTCTCTATCTACCGAGCGCAAAAAGACCGAAGCGCTTGGAATTATTTTATACATGCGGCTACTGATGGTTACATTTCTGTTGTTGCTGCCATATAAGAAGAAGCAAAAGAAGACTGATAGTAAAGCGGCTATCAGATCCCTAGAGAACGTGTACACAACTTCGAGAATTACTCGAACCATGGGGACGTATATGGTAACCAAAGAGCCGAGACATTGGCAATAGCTGTAATAACCCGTCACTGACCGGTTAGCAAACACACAAAGAGGTTTAAGAGGTAGAAGGTGGAATGATATGAAAAAAGACGATACTTCGAAGCATCTTCTATGTCACTACCTTGCTTTTTGTGACCTGAGATATGGGATGCGCCTTTATCAGAGCAATGAAATTAGAGCGACGTTAACCAAATATAACAGAAAAAATTGGTGCGAGAATTTACAAATTGTATCATAACTGGACCTATACTAGGACCCCAGTGAGCTATACTGAAGTCGGCTGTCCAAGTAACCTACCGATTACACAACTGATCTAAGTGACAAATATTCAACCTACTTTTTGTAACTTTGTTGCATATCACAGTACAACATTTTTCAGCTCATAGTTTCGGGACTCAATTCCAAAATTATGTGCTGCATTGTGTATATAGCCGTTTATCTATGGGTGATGATACATACCACTTTTTCCCTATCATTAGGGATAAACTTGACCTTTTTGCAGGATACCGGCGATATAGCTAATTTTATAATTTGTTCAATTTTTATTTTTAGTATAATTTCCTACAGTTTTCTGCAGCCAGATCTCAATAATACGTTAGATGAAAGCGTTTTAGAGATTTAAGTTTTGCACATTTTAACCATCATTATATATCCAATTATTTCACTTATTAACAAAATTTTAATCTTTCGTCTCATACATCGAAAATATAATAACAACTTAACCACCACCTGAAACTCTATAATGGCTCCCAAAAATGCTTCACTACACCTATGGACTCAAAACCTCCGCTGTAGTACAATTACATCATATGCTCCCCCCCTCACAAATCTACCACTCTGTGTAAACTTTAAATCTGTTTTCGATTTAGTTTATATTTGTGTGTTGTGTACTTGAAGCAACTGAGACAGAAATTTATTTCAATTATACATAAGGGCGTTTGTGGACCCAAATGCTAGCTGTGTGTGCGTGTTCGAGTGCGATTGTTAGAATAAATATCAAAGTTTATTGCCATGTAATCATACATACACATATACATACTCTCACACACACTTGCGCACACATGTACATGTTAATTTCGTATGATTTAATCTGTACGTGTCGTCCTTTACTTGCAACATTTAACATTCTTTATAGATTTCCAAACAAATTTAATATGTTTTTAGGGAATAAACTGCTTGAGGCAGGCGGATGACGGTGACGGCGACGGCGACGATGGAGAGGGACAACAGCTAAGTGCGTGTGGAACGTGTTAGTTGAGTGTGAAAACTGGTATAAACTCTAGCACATGGATTAGGTTATTTCCACTTGAATAGTTTAAGCGAATTAAAGGGGCTACGTTGTATAACATATGTAGTATTACATATCTATATCCTTGGGGGTTATCGAGTAAATAAAACATCACAAATTAATATTTACATCTGAGGTTTACTTTATGATAAATTTAGAGAAAATCATTAGAGTGTTTAAATGTTAAATGTTGCCATTGAATAAAATCTTAATTTTAAGGTTGATTTAGTGTAGGGATTTTCAGAGATGTTAATGTTGATTTTAATGTGTCGTGGGACTACAAGTTGTTCATTATTTATATTTTATTGAAATATGTCAGTGATTTGTGTTTTAACTAGGTTTAAATGGAATTTTAATAACACAACTCAGCCGTTGGGCTTCTGTCTATGTCAGCATGTCAATGTCACTGAGGGAATTTTTGTTAATTAAAAGATTTGATACAAAATTTACCACCAACGATATATTGAAATAAAATGACTGGTTCGAGAAGGGCTTTTAGGTTAGTGAATATAAAACTGTACAGAAATTTGAGTGTTTACTATGTGGTTGGTGGGTATATCCACTCTATACCTATTCCTCAGTGTTGTGTAACTAAGTTACTATTAGAATACACAACAATTTCAAGTTATTTAAAAATAAAAATTTTAAATCTATCTTTTAACATAAGTTACAATTACTCGCGTTTGTTGGTTGGCGGTTTTCCGTTCCATGCAGGATAGGATCACTTAGGTTTCTACTTACCAATTGTATTACCCCGTGGGCGTTTGTAGTATCCTTTCAACTGGTGCCTAGTTGTATAGTGGTATATATAATCCACAGTTGATTGGAATCCTAGAGTTTCGCTCCAATCCGTCCAGACCACCACTTTTAAAAGTTGTTGATTCTGCCGGAGTGCAAAGAAGTCAGGTCCGATATACGTCTTAAGAAGGGGTATCTCAGAGTTTCCAGTCTCTTTCTGTATAGGGCTGGGCAGTCACACATAATGTGATCGGTAGATGGTTCACTGTTGCTATTTCCGCAGTAGATATACCCGTTTTTTCGGTGCGAATCCCATTCAATTCGCATGTCTACCTTATCGGTACATGTCTTGTTAGAAAGGTAATAACTTTCCGTCAAACCATTTGGTAGCAGATTATGTATTGTGTAGAGTATCTTAGAGAAGGGGTCGATCTCATGCATCCGGTAACAAAGTACAACGACAATCTGAGGAGAGAAATATCCCAAGCCAGGGCCAGTACAATACAACCCCCAAAGCGTTTGGCGTTCTCATGCCATGAATTTGTGACCTTTTATATTTTTTAGCTTATCTTGATGTTTGTTCGCTTAATATTTTAGCTATAACTTAAGAACCATTGATGATTTCTCATTTCATATTTCAGCAGACTTATAGTTAAGGCTTAAGTTATTAATTTAAAGTAATATATCACTGTATAAAATCAATCATTAACTAGAACATAAAAACAAACACTCTGCTCAATACATTTTAAACGTCGATAATGTGCGCAGGCGAACTCAAAACACAAGAGTTTGATGATCGATGATGCTCCGTACACTGAGTCAACACATAACAAAACTCTTTTTACAATTTTTTCCTGAGCACTCAAAGACGATGTGGACACATATACGAGCGGCACTAATAGATTGGTGGAGAAGAAGTAGAAGTATAGCTGAATATGTGTGTATATGTATAAGTATATGTATGAATGTGTGTTTTTTTCCATATGAATGTTACTCCGTGTTTGGGTATTTTCGTTTCTCAGTGCTCTTATCTCTCTGCGTCAACGGTTGCAGTATCATCAAGAGTATCAAGAGTTTTGCATACTAGAGTTTTGCATACATTTTTGAGTTTTTTTCCAACGCTGAAAAAATGCACCAAGGCGGTTATTAAAATCGTAATCTACGATGAATGCTAAGAAAATTAGCCCAAGAAACCATGGGTCAAAAATCAAAATCGAGCCGAAATCGGGAACAAATACACAACTAGTCCCGCAACTGCCTCGGAATTGCCCCTAGAGGTTCAAATGTATGACCGACCTACAGTCATTTTTCCCTCCTAACATTTTTCCCAAACATACCTACCCCCATCTTTACCCCCTAAGGGGACTGGTCATACATTTGACTTATCTAGAGCAGTTAGAGCGGTGGAAGCTATTTTATAAACAAAAATCTATAGACGAGCCACCTTAGGGGGTGAAGATGGGGGTATGTATGTTTGTTTACTATGTTTACTAGAGGTCGGTCATACATTTGAACTCTCTAGGGCGATTTCAGTGCGGCTGTGGAACATGTTGTAGATTTTTCCCCAATACGAAAAGTTTATCGTTTATAACCGGGGGCTCGGTTTTGATTTTAGGCCAATAATTTCTTGGGCAGATTTTTTTAGAATTCATCGTAGATTACGATATTGACAACCGCTTGGTCGAGAAAAAAATTGACCCACTCTAATATACATAATATACATAATATACATATACATTAGTTCCTGACTGGTCTCCTATTTTTCCTCAACATTGCAGTTTCTGCAAAAAAGCTTCTGCTGGCCAGTGACCAGTTATTACAGCTGATGTTCCTTAGAGTCAGTTTCAGCTCAAATCTTGTCCTCTGTATATCCTTGATAAGCCAATTCTGTTTGATCGCTGTGGAAGTGTTTTTTCGCCCATATTTTCTAAGCAATGAGGTTCAGTTCCCCTTATGAAAAGAACTCCAATGTGACCGTTAACTTCACACGAGTTCACGATGGTGGCGGTCGTTGCCAATGTAACGGCCCTTTGGTTACCATATTTGTACACAAGTCCTGGAACAAATTTGACCGTTGCATGTCTCGCTATCTTCTCTAGAGACGACCGGCATCCTCGAAGATTTCTCGAAGTGGTTTACCTCCAGAGATCTGATAGCCGCTTTACTATTAGTAAGCATATTAATATAGCCGACAAATACTTCACGATACTGAATGTTCTCCAAGGTTATTCAAAGGCCGTTATTTCGGTCTGAACTATGCTACAATTTTCCGTTCGAGGTGTGGTGGTCTCATCCCCGCAGAGTGCTTTGACGTCCGCGTACGCTAACACCCTGCATCCTTACGACTCCAACTGTTTGAGTACGCTACTGAGAGCTAGATTCCACAGTTGCGGCCATAATACTTCTCCTCGTGGGGTACCTCTTGTTACCCTCTTAGTGAGGTTGTGATTTCCCAGCATTAAGGTGATAGTTCTCTTCAATAGCATATTGCAAACAAGTTTGCTAATATGTGAGTTGCTATGTAGGCTGTTTAGCTCTGTTATTTTGTAAGAGGTGTTGGATATTTATGAAAGTTCCTCCTTCTATGTCCATAACGGCTTATAGAGAAAATTATTTTCACTCTAATGATTTATCTATGAAATACAGTAATGCATTGAGTGCTGTTTCTGTTGATTTTCCTTTTGTGTATGCGTACTGAGTATTCGATAGAAGATTCGGTTCGATTAAATTTTTAATGATATCGTCTAGGACCTTCTCAAGTGTTTTCAGATGAAATGATGTAAGACTTATTTTTCTGCAGTCATTCGCTTTGGTGTGCGATGGTTTTTCCGCCTTTGGAATGAAGACCACCTTAGTAGTTCTCCATCTTATTGGCAAGTAGGACAGTATCTTCACACAGCCGTTAAAGTTAGCTCTCAGCGAGTATAATATCATCCGGACCGGGCGATTTGTAAGGATCAAAGCTGTTGATGGAATCCCTGATCACATCTCCTTCAGGGGGACCAGGTTCCATCGTTGTTTATTATGTATTTTAGGGCACTGGTTATTGACGAACATTTTTTCGGAGTCTACCTACCTCCGCGGTATTTTGTTGTTGTTGTTGTTGTAACAGCTGGTGGTTAGCTGGGGTGACAATTCTTTATACCGATTTTCAATTTATCGGCACTCGATCGGGCATATAATCCGATTATCATACAATCATTATTGGCAACACTGTTTCGTTCCTTTGTAGATAACAAGGTTTGTGTCAAGGATTGTTAGGTGTTGTTGTTGTGAGTTTAACCGCCAAATTCCACCAGAGATGGTGCCAGCTGGCTTGTTGATTTATATGGGATGTTGATAAATTATTTTCCTTTTTCCTTAGTCCTTGCGCAATCTGGATTTTTGTAGTGGAAGCGTCTAGGATGAGTTTTGTTGGCTGGAGATCTCAAAGTATTTTAAAAGTAATTAATTTTTTTCGGGTCACGAAAAAAAATGTACATAGTCGAGGGCAAATATTAAAGTTAACATCGAGACAACTTAAAGAATAAAAATGTTTTCCTCCTCCACCCCCGGAAAAATAACCAAAATTGTTTTTTATCGCTGGTTTTTTGTTTGTAGCTCAATCATTACATTCAAAACATCTCTGTTTAGGTCTAGATGAGTACAACACGTGTCCTATAGATGTATAGATGTCACTGAAGTACGAAACCATTTTGTAATGATGTCCTCATTTAAAGCAGTTTCTAACCCTTAAATTTGAAAAAAAAAATTCATATGATTTAAGCCTTTTAAAAACCAAGAACATTTTGCTTTGGAAGTATAAAGTTTTCTTAAAAAAACAAGATGTATTTGCAGCAATATCGCTAAAAAGTATGCAATAATTTGAGCTACAAAATATGCAATCATATTTATTACATTACATTCTGACAGCGCTAAAAAGTATGCAAAAATTTTCGGTAATAATGCAAACAACAAGAAAAAATATTTGTGTTAATGCTGTAAATACATCGTGTCATACGTATCTTTTTTGTTTTTGAATAAGGCTTTTAAAGGGCTTTAATCCTAGAAAAAATGTTTTTGAATTTATATGAGACCTTCAATTGAAAATGATGCAATATGCGACATCTATAGTATATATGTAGTACTCGTCGAAACCTATAAACCGATATCTTGTATTTTGCGATTAAGCCTCAAACAAAAAAACCAGCGATAAAAAACCGATTTTGGCTGTTCAAATCGATATTAAATTATTATGGCATGTTAATTGACATAACTAATGATGCAGAGCTTCTTCTTTGAAAGGACATAACCAATGGTTTGGTACTTTTCACGGGCATATGGGCTACTAGCCACGCCCCTTCTGGTACCTCCCATACAAATTTACCATTTCGTTCAGTTATACACCACACTCGATCGTGCCTGAATTTTGTATTCTGTAAAGCTATAACAGTTGTTGTGAATCTAAAATCGCAAAAGGTATTAATTTGCAACAACGCGAGAAGTTATCCCATACCTCATTCATGGGGTGTAAAGGGAAATTACGTTTTTTTTAGAGAATATATGTAAGTCGATTTAATCGACTGAAACTTTCTTAATTGTTTACTAAGACTAATCCTTAGCACTGTTTGTCCTATGTTAGTTACAAATGCCTATCATTGTAATATGACTTTAAAACTCCTGTATTTCTATTGCTTAGTATCTTGTTAGATTCACACTTGTTTTTTTTTAATTATTTTTAAACTAAATAGTTTATTTGTAGTTTCTATTGTCTTGCATTTATGGTATTCACTTTTTTCTTGTTGATGTTTTTCAATAGCAGCCGCCTTCTCGACTTCATTCGACTGCTCGTACAATATTTAATTGAAAACATTTTAAGCTTTTATGTAAAAATAGGACTAGAAACATTTGTAATACAGATTGCATTTACAACAGCAACAACTTAACATAAAGAAACAAAACTATAAAATTCCATTTGTAAACAAAATTAAGAGATATCCTTATAACAACAACAATAGCAACATCACCAGCAACTCTAAACTAAAACATTACAACAACAGCAGCAGCAGCAGCAAAGAAAACATTCTAAACTGACTGTTGCTGCTCTTAGTCGTAGTATGTTTGTATGTTTGTGTGTTTGTATGTTAATATAAACGGATAGCTTGCTTGTTTGTTTGATTGTTTGTGTTTTTGTAATAACGAAACTTTTATTTTGCGGCTGTTGTTGCTGCTGTAGTTATGTTTAGTGCACTGATGTTGCTATGTATTTTTATGCTCTATGTTCCCTGCTGCTGCCGTTTGCCTTTACTGGTACATAGTACATATGTTTTGCAATAAAAAGGATATTGCTCTCTCCGTATCCCTATACCCCTGAACTGGGAATTCTTTTTAGTTTTATTATTATTTTTTATAACACTGAGACCCCCTTCTTTAATACTAAAGTTCAAACAACAAAATTAAAGTATTAATATATTTAAGTACTAATAAACTTGTGTGTTATTGTTGTTGTTCGTTCTTGTTGCACAATCGACAAATCTTGTCTGCCATAGAAAAACAAGTCGAACAACGCTAAGTACCCTGGTGTGTTATATACATATAACTGTGTGTATTTGTATACATGTAGTTGTAAATAGTTATTGCCATTGTGGGAGCTTCAAAAGTTTTCTGTTTGGTCTTGTGTAAAATTTATGTTTATTTTAACTGAAATTATTGTCTATTGTACGTAAATCAATTGAAGTGCATTACTAACAAGGTTTCAAAGAGAATCAAAAACATGAATGTATGTATATGAACTAATATCAATATATCATTAATTTGTCAATAACAATTAAAACTAATATATTTTCCATTTAGTCGTTCTAATTTATTATTATGATTATATCAAGTTTAGTAAAACTTTATAAAAGCTTCTTTCACTTTCTGTCATTAGCATGTTGACCTTTTGGCAATTTAGGAATTAAGGCATTTCTTATACTTTTGTTAAATAATGAATTGTAATTAAATTTCAAGGACGAAAATAATTTGTACAGCAATTCTTTAAATATAAGAGTTTTTGTTACATCACATAATGAATTGAAATTAATTTTACATAAAATGTATAAAACATTGTCACTAACACTGTGAAATATTGTTATTTCCAAGTGAGGGTGGAAGTACTAGGTCAGTATAGTAAAACCCCCAAAGAGTTTGGCGTTCTGAGGCCAAAATTTTGTGTATGACGTTTTATATTCTTTGCTTATCTAGAAATTTGTTAGCTTAGTTTTTCAGCTATAACTTAAGAACCTTTGATGAACTCTCTGCTTATTCATCAGAAGGATTATAGAGAATGCCAAACACTTTGGGGGTTTTACTTTGCTTAACTAGTACCTTCACCCTGACTTGCAAGTCCTCTCCTAACTGTCGCACTGTGTTATTAAACTATAAATCCGCAATATTGGATCGATGTGCGTATGTTTAATATAAAATCCGCATAAAATTATATTACTCATACGTTTTACATATACATGTAGCGTTTACTATGTGCAAACTCGCTACAGTAGGGTGGCAGTGAAAATTCAACTTAGGATTTTCGGTAATGTCCTAGGAGAATATTGTGTCAATTGTATAAAACGTCTATGGTTAAAATTTAAAAAAAATCGGGCAACTTTAAGTCGTGCCCCAAAGTTGTCAAACTTCAAACCTATATATGGGTATTTCCAGCGGAAGGACGGACGATTTCATAGCCAAAAATTGCAATATTTTATATTTGTTGTTGTTGTAATCATATAATGAATTTGTTGAACTTGAACAAAACAAACTATATATATCGTTGGAGAGTCTCTTCTTTCCAAATCAGCTGAGAAACTTAAAATCGGTTCAGTTTTTTCCGCGTTACTGGCTTATAAGTGCGTTTAAGTACGAAAAACCGGTTTTTTACCCGTAGCTCAAAATTTTGGGGGTTTTGTGAAATTTGAAACACAGATTCTTGTAGTGCTCAGCAGCACCTACAAGAAAAATATTATAATTTCCCAGGTATTGTTTTTTTTGTCGCTCTGTCCGCAACGTGTGTCCGCAACGCACATTTAGAATGAAGTACCATACAAAGTAAAAGTATTTAAAATGTGAAGTAAGTTGTTTATAAACCCCCAACATGTATGCTTTATTTTACAAAAAAGAATACACTGATCACATAAAAAATTTCGCTACATTTCACAAGTTTTCGTAGACACTTCAAGTTGCTGTGGATAATTGTGTGTGTCCGTAACGTACTTTGTGTTAGTCTTAATTTTGAATACAATATTTTAAGTAAAGTTTCATTTAAAGACCATTATAGTGCTGTCCAAAATCTACATTTTTTAATATGAACATTAAACTTAATTTTCCCTTTACACCCCATGAATGAGATATGAGATAGCTTTTCGCGTTGTTGTGAATAAACACGCTCTTATTTTTAGATTCACAACTAACGGCATCTACTTGTTTATCGACGAATGCGAACGTCACTGTTTGAGAAGTTCTTACTAGACACGCCGAGTGACTCGACACTTATACTGCGAAGTTGCTGTCAACAACATTCGAGGGGAGCCGACAATGAAAGAACAATTTTTTTGTTGTTTAAGATGACTGAAGCCAGGTTTGAACCTGCGATCTTCCGCATGGTAGTCGCGTGTTCTAACCACTATGCCACTGCCGGTCCCAATAATGAACATAATTTTCAAAATATTTAAACTTTTTGAGAAAACTGTAAAATAAGAAAAAAAACGTGAGTCCGCAACGCCAGGAAATACCCATATATGAATATGAGTTGGTCTTTGTGTGTTTGCATTTTTTAGTACCGTAGAGACTCTAAAACGGTCGGTGGTGAACATTGGATACTTCCATATTTGATACATGAAGTGGGCGTGACCCCGCCCACTAGACACTATTTTTTAAACAGCAATATCTGGAGGACTATTTCTTTAATCGCCTTGAAAATTTGTGCGACTGCATTTGGCAGTAAAGTTCGTGATCGAACAAAAAAAATGGGCGGGATCGGATCAGTGGGCATGGTACAAAACCTGAAAACTTAAAAAGGCGTGTATTTTTTACATCAAGTGGTACAATATTCCGGTCGGGCATTTCTAAATTTCCGGAAAAAAAGATCGCCCATAGTGTACGTACATATGTAGCGAGTACCATATGCAAACTCGTTACATATGTACCGTACAGTACTTGGTTCAGGGTCGTCATTCAATATCCAATTTTTTTCCAATTATTACAGATGGCCAACAATTTTGAGTTATGGAGGGAAATTTATGAAAAAGGCGATAATACTACTGAAGAATGTAATCGTCAATGGATTATGAATTATAGTTGAAAAACGAAGCGAACAAACATCGAGATAATGAAAAATTTAAAGTATCAAAAAAAAGTTTTGTCTGGGAATGCCACACTCTTTGGGGGTTTTACTAAACTAACCTAGTGTATTTACCCTAACATGGAATTTCTCAACCCCCGAGAGTAGTTGTTTCACTGTCTTATTTAGGAAGATTCTGTAACGACGAGTTTTTTCTCTTTAAAGCTAGGATAGATTCAGTCGTTTTCAGAGTTCGTTACACACCATTTCCTAGTGTGAGAGGGAACGAGCGTTTGATGTCGATTTTCTTTCTTTCAATTCTTTTTTTAAATTTTATGTCCTTAAACTAACTCATAAATATCAAAACTTAATTTAGCGGGGTTTGGTCTTTTGTTGCGAAGTGACGACTCGGCATGGAACGAAACGCTGCTGCTGATGGCGTGTGCCACTGTATGGTTCGGTCAACGGCGCGTCTTAGCGAGGAACGATGGCTGGGCTGGGAACGAAGAAAGGTTACGGGGTCGATGGTAAGGACGCTCGAACAGAGTCCCTCAAGAAGGGTGGCTCTCAACTAGGATAACTACTCGAAGATTTCGGTGTCTACAGCAAGGATATTTGGTCAGAGTTCCTCAGGCGGGGTGTCTATAAACAAGGATAGTTGGTTCTACGCAAGGATAATTAGTCCACAGCAAGGATACGTATCCAGAGTCCCTTAGATAGGGTGTCTCAAAACAAGGATCATTAGTACTACGCTAGGACAGAGAGTTCCATAACTACGATCAGAGTCCCTCAAGCATTGTGTCTTTAAACATGGATAATTTGTTCTCAGCAAGGATAACGACGTCTTTAGCAAGGATACTTGATTCGAGTACCTCAGGCAGGGTGTCTCTAAGCAATGATAGTAAGTACTTTGTAAGTACAATGAGTTCTATAGTATGGATCGGATGGCCTCAGATAGGGTGGTACTAAACAGGGATAAATGGAATTACTTAAAAACAACAAGTTCTATAGTAAGGATACCTGGTCCGAACCGCTCAAGCAGGATAATTAACAAGGATAATTAGTTCTAACTAGGTCTACCGCAAGGATACTTATAAAGAGTTCCTCAGGCAGGGTGTCTCTAAACAAGGATAGTTAGTACCTTGTAAGGACAACGAGATCTATAGCAAGTATGTTTGATCAGAGTCTCTCAGACAGGGTGTCTCTAAAGAAGTGTAATTAGTTATACAAAAGGATAACGACGTCTATAGTAAGGAAACTTGATCAAAATCCCTCAGACAGGTTGTCTTAAAACAAGGATCAGTAATACTACGTGATCACAACGAGTTATATAGCATGGATCAGAGGTCCTCAGATAGGGTGTCTTGAAACAGGGATACTTAGTTATACGTAAGGACAACGAGTTCTATAGCAAGGATACTTGCTCAAAGTCCCGCAAGCAGGATTTCTTTAAACAAGGATAATTTGTTCTCAGCAAGCATAACGACGTCTTTAGCAAGGTACTTCATCCGAGTACCTCAGGCAGGGTGTCTCTAAACAATGATAGTAAGTACTTTGTAAGTACAATGAGTTCTATAGTATGGATCAGATGGCCTCAGATAGGGTGTCTCTAAACAGGGATAAATGGTATTACGTAAAAACAACAAGTTCTATAGTAAGGATACCTGGTCCGAACCGATCAAGCAAGATAATTAACAAGGTTAATTAGTTCTAAGCAAGGACAACGACGTCTATACCAAGGATACTTGATCCGAGTTCCCCAGACAGGGTGTCTCTAAGGAAGTGTAATTAGTTCTACGAAAGGATAATGACGTCTATAGTAAGGAAACTTAATCAAAGTCCCTCAGACAGGGTGTCTTAAAGCAAGGATCATTAGTACTACGTAAGGACAACAAATTCTTTAGCAAGGATCAGAGACCCTCAAGCAGGGTGTCTCAAGGATCTGCAGTACTACGTAAGGACAACGAGTTATATAGCAAAGATCTGAGTCCCTCAAACAGGGTGTCTCTAAACAAGGATAACCAGGTGTATAGCAAGGATACTTGATTATAGTCCCACATGAAGAGTGTATCTAAATACGGTTAATTAGTTTTACGCAAGGATAATGAGTATCTCTAAGCTAGGATAATTAAACAAGAATATTTAATTCTACGCAAGAATAAAGACGTCTATAGCAAGGGTCAGAGTCCATCAAGCAGGATGTCTCTTAACAAGGATATTTAGTTTTACGCAAGGATAAGAAGGTCTATAACAAGGTTACTTATCCAGAGTCCCTCAGACCGAGTGTCACACAACAAGGACCATTAATACTACATAAGGACAACGAGTTCTATAACAAGGATCAAAGCCCCTCAGTCAGGGTATTTATAAACAAGAATAGTTAAATCTACGCAAGGATAACTAGGTCTACCGCAAGGATACTGACTCAGGGTCCGTTAGGCAAGTTGTCTCTAAACAAGGATATTAAGTTCTACACAAGGATAACGACGTCTATAGCAAGTATACTTGACCAGTATATAGTTCAGCAGTCGATGAGTTGTGTGGTGTGTTGTGGTATGTTATGGTTTGGTGAACATAGGTGTGATGTAGTGTATTGCACCCATGCTATCGTCCACATATGTATATGAGTGTGTATACCCATCGTCGAAATTAGCAAGGCCTCTGCAATCAGGCATGCAACAAGGCCTTCTGAGACATTTAAACGTCATGTCTTCATGGCCCTGTTTTCACAAGCCTTCTCCTTTCATTCTGAAATATCTCGAGCACATGTTCCTTCCATTCTTTCAAGACCACTGCTACGACCGCTTTTTGAGAAGGTTATGTTATGGGACCGGCCGTGGCATAGTGGTAAGAACACGCGACTACCATGCGGGAGATCGCAGGTTCAAACCTGGCTCCAGTCATCTTAAAAATAAAATAAAATTTTCTTTCATTGTCGGCTCCCCTCGAATGTTGTTGACAGCAACTTCGCAGTATTAAGAGTCGATTCAATCGTCGTGTCTAGTAAAAGCTTCTCAAACAGTGACGTTCGCATTCGTCAATAAACAAGTAGGTGCCGTTAGTTGTGAATCTAAAAATAGAAAGCGTGTTATTTCACAACAACGCGAGAAGCTATCCCATACCTCATTCATGGGGTGCAAAGGGAAATTCAGTTTTTTTTTTTTTATGTTATGATGATTTGTTATTTCACTATTTCGTGTGTATACACATTCCGTCTTCCTTCTCATAGAAGGCATGAAAAGAAAAGGCAACGAGAAAAGTGTTTGTGTGTTTTTGTTAAAATAAGATTAGTTTAGGTCAAACAATTCGAAGGCATCTTTATAGGCTAGATGGTAGCATGGCTGACTAAAAATCTCGAGGTAGTGAGTTCAAACTCCAGCAAGGAGATATCTAAGAATAAAGTAAGCAATTTGAGGGTAACCAGCTGCATATTTTTTTTTTATTTGTCAAGACCTTCTTTTTTCTTGTGTACGCAGGCCTTCCATCAGGCCTTCTTATGGGTGGCGAAAATGGAAGGACTTGCCTCCCAATGACACCATCTGTTATTTGGAAAGGAAGAAGGAATGCAGAGCGCAGGCCTACTGACTGCTTTTGAATGCGTTCTATAAGGCCTTCCAGATCCTTTCTTTTGCCGCTGGGATGCTATCTTTCATATATATGAGTGTGTAAAGTTGTGACCTTGATCGAGGTACAAGTGGCTGATAGCAGCAGCTGATCACATTGTAGTTGCCAGAGTTTACGTCGTACTACAGTAGGTAAACGTGGGTAGAAACGAGGGCTGCGACTCCTATCCTCACAATCAACTTTATCTTGCAGGAGACATTTTTAATTTTATGCGATAAGTATCAAAAAAATGTGTGTTTATCGCATCCAGTTACAGTGCTATACTAGAGCTTGAGTATAAACTACCATGTGCTGATTTCATAATATTGAACAAGTTTTGAGCTATGGTTACCACATACGATACTTCTATCAGTGAAGCAGTGTACAATTCAAATAAAAGTTCCTTAATTTAATAATCAAAATTATTATTAAACTGTTGCCACTTTCAGCGAATCTGACATAAATAAGCATTTAAATGTTCTCTCATATCCTTTTTATAAAAAACATACTAGAATTTGTTGATGTTTTCACAATTTCTCACAAATCTCTGCTTTAACTATTTAACGGTGTTTGTATTAAAGTGATAATCTTATTTTAACATTAATTGTGTTAACATTTTCCAACCTCCAAAACCTTGACAGCAGTAATTGACCCAAATACTTTTATTATTATTATTGTTCTACTGCAATCCTCCGGCTTAAACACCAGACGGACAGAGGGGAGGAAGGAGGGAGGGACGAACGTTGTCGTGCGATTACTAGTGATAATAATGAAAAACGCTTTTATGATGCTTGAGTAGAAAATTGACAATAAATTATGAATATGATTACCACACGTACACGACCATGTACAAATATATTGTTATTTGTTGTCTCTGTTATAGCTGCCTAGTGTAGTTGTTGTCGTTGTTGTTCTTGCTATTGTTGGCGATGTTGTCATGTTCAAGCACATAAAGCTCACAAACAAAAATTACAATAATTATGTCCGACCCACATTTCCTTATGATATTGAAAACAAACAAACCTAGGCAGCAAGACACACACCCACACACGTATTTCACTAACCGTTGGAACAGCAGTGGAAAAAAATATCCCCTTAATCTGAATTTCTGTTGTGTTTTCTGTCCCAGTCTATGGCAGTAAAACTGATTTTGCACAACAGAAAACAGGAGAGAGTTCATAAAAATGAATATTTAAAATGTCAAGAAGTTGGGAGAAGATTAAATCCGATGAGACACATAAGTATGTTTGAATTATCATACCTGTTGGTAATCCTTTAAAGTGCGTGTGAGTGTAAGAGGATTCGCAGAGTAAGCAGTTAGTTTAAGTAATCGTATTAAATTTGTGTGTTTCTTTTATATGAATCAATGATGGCCACTAAATGACCCAAAAAAACATACTTGATTTAGTAAATAAAACAGATGAGGCTACATGTGGGGTTACATTCTTCTTTCGAAATCTGCTGAGAAACTTAAAATCTGTTGATATTCAACCACGTTACTGGCTACAATTTTGGCGAACATTGTTAGTGAAAAATTTGGACTTCCTCAAAATAACATTTTTGACAAAAATTGTTAAAAAAGTTAGTGCTCAAAACTCTCATCCACATTATTGCCGAATATAGTTAAGCGCTATTACGAAGTTTGAGCTAGCTGTTGGACAAAAACTTCAAGGTGCTTTGTGATTCTGAATTATTTTGAGGTCCATAAAAAAAAAACTGGTAACCAATCTTGCCAAACTGAGTGAAGGGTTTTTTTTACCCTTCTATAGTAGAATCGTACCTATACTGTGAAGTTCTTGTATTTTATTTTGTAGCAGTTACAATAAAACTAATAATCATAATCATACGTCACCATATATTATTTAAGTTATGTCAAACAAAAGAGCTTAAAACGCATAGTAAGGAGAGTACATATTTTTTTTCTCTTAAAAAGATAGAAATACCTAAGGAGAAAAAATTGTTATCTTTAAAGATATATATTATTTTTTCTCAAGATAAATATTTTTTTCTCGTGAAAGTAATATTAAATGTGAAGAGAAAAATTTTTTATCACACTCACGAGATTAATCTACCGAGCACTCCTACGAGAATTATATCTTACTTACTTACTTACTTAGCTGGTACTTTTATGCAATCCCAGTGGATTATATTCCGCACGTAGAAAAATATTATAAGCGCCTCGATCTTCTGCGCTTTTTCTCCAATTAGTCACACCAATGTCTGTAAGGTTCTCAGTAACCTGGTCTTTCCAACGGAATTTTGGTCGCCCTCTTCTGCGCCGTCCATCGAGTTCATTGTCGAAGACTTTTCGAGCTGGAACATTTTCGTCAATGTGTACAACATGACCTAGCCAACGCAACCGTTGCACCTTAATGCGTCTGACCACGTCAATGTCAGAGTACAGCTCGTACAGCTCATGATTCATACGACGCCGATACTCTCCGTTAACGATACATTAAGACAGGTAGAACCAGTATCTGGTTTAGCTGGAGTTTTGTTCGTCGAGAGAGGGCTCTGTCATTGAATCGCTTGCTTAGTCCGTAGTAGAATTTATTTGCAAGCAGGATTCTTCTCCGGATTTCTAGGCTGACATTATTTGCTTTGTTGATGGCGCAGCCTTGGTAGACAAAATTATCTACCACCTCGAAATTAGAGTTGTCAACATTCACACAGTTTCCCAAACGAGTAGATTCTTTGTTCGTTGAAACTAATAACTTCGTTTTGTCCTTGTTCACCGTTAGGCCCATTTTCGCTGATTCCTTCAGTATATCTGAGAAGGCTGTAGTCACATCCCGCAGTTTTCGACCGATGATGTCTACGTCATCAGCGTGCGCGAGTAGCATGTAGCTTTTGTTGAATATAGTGCCACTCGTGTTTACAGCAGCTTTCCTCATTATCATCTCCATCACAATGCTGAAGAGATCACACGACAGGCCGTCGCCTTGTTTTAGGCCTCGTCTGGTATAGAATGGCTCCGTAAGGTCCTTGCCAATCTTCACTGAAGACTTCGTGTCAGTCAGCGTCATTCCGCAAAGACGTATCAGCTTCGCTGGAATACCAAACTCAACCATGGCTTCAAGTAATTTCTGCCGTATCGGGCTGTCGAAGGCAGCTTTATAGTCGACAAAAAGATGGTACGTGTCGATCTGTTTCTCTTGGGTCTTTTCCAGGATTTGCCGAAGTGTGAAAATCTGGTCAGTTGTTGATTTTCCAGGTCTAAAGCCACACTGATAAGGCCCAATCAGGTTGGATAACACTGGCTTTAGTCTTTCACATAGCACACTCGACAGGACCTTATATGCGATGGGTAAAAGGCTGATCCCGCGGTAGTTGGAGCACACACTTGGATCACCTTTTTTCAGCACAGGACATAATACGCTTACGTTCCAATCGTCGGGCATGCACTCTTTAAGCCAAACCGTGCGCAGGAGCTGGTGCATGCTCGTTATCAACTCCTCGCCACCGGACTTGAAGAGCTCTGCGGGCAGACCGTCGGCACCGGCTGCTTTGTTGTTTTTCAGCCGCGATATTGCTCTTCTTACCTCGGCTTGACTTGGTGGTGGGCAATCTAAGCCGTCGTCGACAATTGGCGTGATAACATCACGTGCGCTGCCTTCTGGAACCAGCAGTTGCTGGAAGTGTTCTGTCCATATGTGCAGCACACTCTGCGTATACGTGACCAGATTTCCATCATTGTCCTTACAGCTGGGGAGGCCATTACCGTATCCATTTGCTCTTACTTTCTGGTAAAATTTTTATATCTACTCGTTACAAATTAATTCTCACTCACGAGTTTAATCATGAAATGGTGTTAAGGGAGAGATATTCTCTGCTAAAAAGTGTCGTCCATAGTACGCGCGTGTGCGAGAATGAAATTGACCTTTGTTCATATCAACTGTTTACAACTGTTTCAAACAACGCATTAAAAGAAACTGACCTTTGTCAATTTCCAAAGAAAAGTATTTTTATATTTTTTTTCTCCCTCGCGCGCTCTCTCATATTTATCTTTATTGTTAACTTTCGCACTCAGAAAGCAAAACAAATCTTTCGTGTAAAGCTAAGCACAGACGGTTGCCAGAAATAGCAATTTTGTCAAATCTGCTAATGTACCGGCAATGTACTGACATGGACAGTGTTGCCATATAATTAATCTCTGCAAATGGTGAAATTTGCAGATGCATAAACTTTACACATCTGCAAATTAAATGTGTTTGCAATTATCTTACAAAAATTTGAAGGTGGCAACATTTTGCGGTTCAGACGATTATCGGATGTCTGGCTATATTGTTGTTTTACAATGATTTTTCTGTTAAAACGTAACAAATTCTCCATGTACGATACTTGTAACTTGACAAAACTAATTATGCAAAACTTCTTCTTTTTGGGGCTAATCTCAAGCTCAGTTCTCAGAATTACGTCCCAAAATCATATGTTGTACTGTGTTATGAAAGTATGGAAATATTTCAAAAATGGTGTATATTTCATAAAAAATAAACAATATTGTTGTTATTTTCCGGTTTTACTATCAAACATATACTCACAACCATATCTGTTCGATTCTTTAAAAATTTAATACATACATGTAATCTAAACCTATCAATGCAATCCAATGCAAATCATGGTAGTGTTTGCAGCAAATTGCCATGGCAAATTTAAACATAAATATCAAAACTGTTATGTATTTCTAACCAAAGAATACCCAATAAAATAAAATATTAAATTCCATATTTGCATGTAAAGCAACAAACAAAACTATTCTATAAAAAATTACATTTGCAATGCAGCGTGAGCGTGAGACATAGCACAAACTTATGGTCTGGCAAAACAATTATTTCTTATCACATCCGGTTGTTAAAAATAACTCAAAAAATATGAATAATATAATTTATGTATGAAACAACATTCGTAAAGCATAAAATATTTTTTATGACTTTGTTTGTTTCCCTTCCCCTTTTTCCGTGCGAGTGTTTGGGAAAAATATTTCCTTTTATGGTCGAAAAGCAAAACAAGTTTAATAGTGAGAAATAAACCTTCAATATCAATTGAATATAGCAAAAGGTACAACACTTTAGCAACATAGGCAATACAACAAAATAACATAAATTAATAAATTTTTAAATTAATTCATATCTAGGGATATATGACGATAATGTTGATGTTATACAAAAAAGTACCAACAATTTACCAACATAATTTATATGTAATATTTGTTAAAGAATGAAACTCATTAAACGAGTTTGAGAATAACGTTTGAAGTGGCAAAAGTTTTAGCTTACAATGACAACATGTACGGGTGAGTGAGTGTGTATGTGGACGCCAGCGTGGGTTGAGTTGTCTGCCGCCAAATATTTGAGACAAAATGTGCTTTCCAGTTTGCTCGTTTTTAAATATTCACAAAACAAAAATTACCTACATCCACATACATATGTATATTTTCATAACCCAGCAACAGCGATAGCAACATTGTGAAAAAAGTCATTAAAAGTTCATTAACAATTTTGTTTGGTTTGGCAGCAGACGAATGTATGAGTTTGTCACACACACACACACGCATACGCATTGATACTGCGTATGTGTGTAAGTAAAAGTTTGTGCAATTATGTGTGTGTGTGTGTGTACTTAATTCCAATCCTTCATAACCCATTCACATCATGTCATAATTGTGAGTTTCTGTGTGTGTGTAACAAGACAAAACGTATAATAAATGTCCTTAATACAAGAGCAAGCGTAAATTTAGTCTCCACTTTAATAAATTCTCATTAAACTTTGTTTCAAAACGATAATTACGTTTATTTACTTTATGTTGTGTGATGACAGCATAACATACAAAATGTTTTTCTTTTTTAATTGGGCTTTGTCTTTAATGTCCGTCGTCGTATCTGGTTCCTTTAGTCTTATGCAATCAATCACTGCTATCAGTTAAAGCTGAAATGTGTTATTAACTCATGATTATAATGACTAATTGCTTTGCATTGTGTATTAGCATTGGTCTTATCGCCACAAAGAATCATTGTCATGTTAATCAGGGGGGTGAGGAGGAGAATATTTGTCCTGTCATTATCCTTAATTTTTTCATGTAGTTATAAATTTAACCGAATTGCTATGAGAAATTATGTACATACTTACATATTTTGCTGTGGCAATATGAAAATTGATTGAAGATTTGTATGAAACTAAAATGACATGTCCACTCTCTGAGCTGGCTTTATGAAGACATCATTTTTAGATTTGCTTCAGACTTAGTAATGGCCAATTTGTTAGGGTAATTCAATGGAAAGCACGAAAACGGTAATAAAGGGTGGTTAAATTGTTAGGGCCAATGTTGAATTTGAGCCACACCTAAACGTCTTGTTCTTTTCTGCATTTGATTTGACATTTCTCAATTTCAAACAAACTCAATTTGAACCATGGAAAGATACACGATCGAGCAACGCGTTAAAGTTATTTAGGTTTATTATGAAAATGAGCCTTCAACTCAAAATGCATATCGTGCACTTCTTGATATTTTCGGTCAATATTCCACAATTTGAGGTCTGTAGCAGATGTGAAAACACCAGTGCATGCGCGTACAGCTCGTACTGCAGAAAACATTGCTGTTAGCGATAGTGTGGCTGAAGAGCCGTCCACCGCAACTCGTCGTCGTGCTCAACAATTTCACCTCTCACGCTTGTCATTTTTTAACATTATGCATAAAGACTTGTACGGGCCGTGACATAGTGGTTAGAAAACTCGACTACCATCTTAAATATAAAATTGTTATTTCATTGTCGGCTCCCCTCGAATGTTGTTGACAGCAACTTCGCAGTATAAGTGTCGAGTCAATCGGCGTGTCTAGTACGAGCTTCTCAAACAGTGCCGTTAGTTGTGAATCTAAAAATAGAAAGCGTGTTAATTCACAACAACGCGAGAAGCTATCCCATACCTCATTCATGGGGTACAAAGGGAAATTAAGTTTTTTTTTAAGACTTGCATTTTCACGCTTTCAAGGTGCAATTGACTTAAGAACTAAAGCCTCTTGACCATTCCAAAAGGCGTCAATGGTCAGAATGTTGGCAAAAAATTACAATAGTGGATGATCAATTTTCGAAGAATGAGGCACATTTTCACCTCAGTGGATTCGTCAATAAGCAGAATTACCGCATTTGGGCGAGTGATAATTCACGAGTGATTGTCGAAAAACCAATGCACCCACAAAGAGTGACTGTTTCGTGCGGTTTATGGGCTCGCAGCATCATCGGGCCGTATTTTTTCCAAAATCAGGCCGGTCAGGCAGTTACTGTAAATGGTGTTCGCTATCGTGGGATGATAACGAACTTTTTATGGCCCGAATTGGAAGATATGGTTGTGGACGATATGGAATATTTTGGAACAATGGATATTTTGGAAATATTGACACGTAGAGGTTATTTGTCTTCAGTGACTCTTAGTGAAATTTTCTGGAGAATATTTCTATAGAAAATTTGAATCCTTGACCTCCGTCCAAAGTTGACTTTTAAAAAGTTTTTCAAAATTGGACCAAAAATGTCCCATACGGCTGGGAGCTAGAGGGTTAAAATGTTCCAAAAAAAATATTCCCCTGATTGTTTTAATATAGATCTCCGAATACATGAAGTACCCCAAAGGTATTTTTACAGATGATTTTTCATATTCATTGATTCAACTTTTGACCAGAAAAATCAAACTTCAAACCACTGTAAAAAAATTTGTGACGTAGTGGGCCAAAATGGAGTTTAAGTTTTTTTATTAAGGTCAAATTCTATCGTTTAATATTGGTTTGGTTCACCCCCGAGACAATGACCAACAAATTGTGTCATAGTGTAATTTTATTTCATTCAAAATCAACATCGGCCCTTAAAATTTAAGCACCCTTTATTTAAATCGCTTGCTCGCCGCATAGTAGCAGCGATTTACGATCAATACTTAGCTCCTGATTTCCAGGCTGACATTATTGTTTTTGTTTACTTCGAAGTCAAGGTATAGAAAATCATCTGTCACTTCAAAGTTATATGTAGTTGTCAACGTTCACGCAGCGTCCCAAACGAGAAAACTCTTTCTTCCTTGAAACCATACACTTGATTTTGTCCTCAATTATCACCATACCCACTTCTTCCGACTGCTTCTCTATGCTCGAAAAGGCCGAAGTAACATACGGCAGTCCAAAGGCAATGACATCTATGCCAACGGCATACGCGAGCTGCATACAACTTTTGTTTAAGTTGGTAGCAATTGCGTTTACTCTGCCTCATCATCTACATTATGATGTTAAAGAAATCGCATAACAGACAGACAGAGAGACAGCCTTGTCTAAGCGTCACTTGGAAGAAAATGGCCCTGTCATATTTTTACCTAATTTCATTAAAGACTTCGTGTCAGTTCGTGTCAAAACGTAAAAGTCGTATAAAATTTGCAGGGATAACAAACTAAGTCATTGCACAAATTAGTACAAATCGTATCGGACTGTCAAATGCAGCTTTGTAGTCGATAAACAGATGGTAATTATTTTTTCTAGAATTTTTCGTAGTGTAAATACCTGGTCGGTGATGAATTCACCATGTCTAAAGCCACACTGTTAAGGTCCAATCAGGTTCGCTAAAATGGGCTTTAGTCTTTCACATAACACACTAGACAGGACCTTGTATGCGATAGGTAAAAGGCTGATCCCGCAATGATTGGTACACACACTTGGATCGCCTTTCTTAAGCACAGGATATCGGGCAGATTCAGGATATCAGATTCCAATCATCGGGCATGCATACCTTGAGCCAAATCGTGTTTATGAGCTAGTGGCTTTTAAAATCACTGGCGGAAGTCCATCGGCTCCCGCAGCTACGTTGTTTTTATGCCGTACTATTGCCGTGCTTATTTCGTTTTGGCTCGTTGGTGGACAATCTATTCCATCGTTGTTGATTGGTGTGATTTCGTCACTTATGCTGCCTTCGGGAAAGAGTAGAGATTTAAAGTTTTCCCTTCATATTTGCAGCATACTCTGAGTGTCCGTGACCAGATTTCCTTCTCTGCCCATACAGGTGGGGATCCCTGGTCCAAAACCTTTGCTTTTTACTTTTCGGTAGAATTTTCGGGCTTCACCTATATCTCAGTAATTTTCGAAATCTTAGTACTCTCTTTTTATCCATAGATGCCTTCTCCGCCAGAAGATGCGTTTCGTCTCTTTCCTCTTCTTTTTATATCGTTCCGTAACTGCAAGCGTTGCATTTGACATTCCTCATCGTACCAGGGCTTTTCTGAGCGTAGTTTTACGTATCCCAGCAGGGCCGTTGCTGGGACCTGCCGGCTTCCCTCTAATGTTGTCGACAGCAACTTCGCAGTATTAGTGTCTAATCAATCGGCGTGTCTAGTAAGAGCTTCCCAAACAGTGACGTTTGCATTCGTCGATAAAGGTGCCTTTAGTTGTGAATCTAAAAATAGAAAGCGAGTTAATTCACAACAACGCGAGATGCAATCCCATACCTCATTCATGGGGTGTAAAGGGAAATTAAGTTTTTTTTAAGCAGGGCCGTTGCGGAAGTGGTCTTAGAATTCGAAAAATGCTAGCACTGGGTGTCGGGAACATTTGATTTAGGGGGGGTTGGTTAATGTAATTGAGAGAGTTCCTTGGGGTAGGCATTGGCTATCTTGGTGGCATGCAGTTTTGTGATTTCTAGTTTCCTTTGCATGAATGAATCCATATCCAAAATTGTGTCTTCCTGTATGGCAGCTGCAAAAGATGTCACAGTTCTTTAGTCGTATGCATCCCTGTCCCGTCCATCGCATTTCTTATATGACCATTAGGGCGGCAGCGAAATATATTGACGATTTTTTTGCGGAAATTTAAAAATGCACGAACGGAATATTGTGCAACTTGATGCATGGAATACATGATGGAAAATAGAGTAAGATAGGATCTATTTCCCGTACCGCAAAGAGGTCAAAGGTCAGGTTCAGTAGTAAATCCTATGTTCGATTAAAAAATTGTATTTTTTCCTCGCAAATATGTAATAGTCAAATGTTAACGTGTGTGTGCGTCTGCTCGGCCCTTTGTGCCCACTTGGTTTCAAATAGCCTGGTTATATCTCTACTATACTGTAAAATTTTCAGTACGATCAAACTATTATTATGACTGTTATAACGATTTCTTGTAAATGGATCGTGACACAGGCCATATCCACTCTGGCTGTAATACATACTGTACTGTACAACACATACCAAACCTCTTACAGTTCATGAGATATAGCCTCATAAAATTTTAAGTTTTTTAGCACGCTCATTGATTCGATCCCGCGTTGTTTTTTTTGTTTTTTTTTTTTTGGGTCATGAACTTTGTTTCCATACAAATTTTCAAGACGGTTGGAGAAACAGTCATACAGACATTGCAATTTCAAAAATAGTATCCAATAGGCGGGACTACGCCCACTTGATATATCAAAAATGAAATTTTATCCAAATGCATCCATACAAATTTTAACGACGATTGGAGAAACAGACCTCCAGATATTGCGGTTTTAAAAATAGGGTCCAATGGGCGGGATCACGCCCATTCTCACGCTCATCTCAAAAAGATCAGTCAAGCTGTTTTCGAGTCTATACGGTACTAAAAAATGCAAACAAACAAAGACAAACTCATTATCACATATATAGAGTTGACCTTTGACCTCTTTGGGGCACGGCATTATGTTGACAGATTTTGCTCAAATTTTGACCATTTTATAACTGCTGACACTATATTCCGCTCGAGCATAACCGAAAATCCAAAGTTGAATCTTGGCCACCACCCTAATGGTCATAAAAGGAAACGCATGAAACATATAAAAGCTCCTACTCGGACTGAGGAATGAGACTGTAGGTCTTATACATAACTTTCCCCTATGTGTCATCGCTTCCTCCGGGCTAAAGCAGGGCAGCTACATAGAAGATGGTTTATGGTCTCGGACTGCTCCTCGTCCTCACACACATGGCAGTAGTCCGGTATGGATCTATCCCATTTGACTGTCAGGTGCCTAATATTGCAATATATATATTCCCGCCAATCTATAGTCAAAGAGTTTAACTTTCAAAGAGAGTGGACGTGCTTTAAGAGCTGCGCTTTATTTAATTTTTTTTTGCTATTTCCGTATATAATTTTTTAATAACAAAATTTACTTTGCTATATAAAATATAAAATATTTTCGAACGATTTAACATAAACATTCATCAAACACGGAGTGCATATTGTTACTTCCAAAGCAAACAAAAATCAGTGTTTTAAATACGTCACAGTACAGTTCAAAGTCCAATTATCGAAACAACACACAACTTACCAGAAGAAATTGAGAAGAAAACAAAATATAACTATACAAAAAAAAAGAGAATCACATAAACAGTAATAAAATTACTCATCACTGCAGTGAGATACAAAACGCAACAACACCAATTAAAACAACAATAGTTACACACAAAAAACCAAAAACACAAATAACAATCAGTGACTATTTCTCTGCGATATGAGCGTACTAAATACAATTATGTCGGCTCCCAAAAGATCGAGAGAATGTTTTTCGTGTGCTCTCACCGATAATGTAAACGATAGTCAAGTGGCTAATACACCTAGACGCCCTAGCATTGACTCTTCGTTCAAACTTATACAAATAATAGACAAGAAATTTGAGAAGCAAAACGAGTATATGAAGAGCCTGTTAAGAGAAACTGAAGAGCGTCTCTTAGCAGAGTTTGATAAGAGAATGGAACGTTTAACCAGTGATTTTAAAGAGTTAGACGAAAGAGTTACAGTTGCGGATGATTTTGTAGCAATGCAATCAGAAATAAAGCTTCTGAAAAATGAAATAAAAATTCACGAAAACTCACTTGTGGCTTCAGAACTAAGGGTGAATAATGTGCCATTTAGTGAGGGTGAAAACTTATTCGAAATCTTCGCAAACATTTGTAATGTCATAAATACGCCAACTCCTGC
Organism: Muscina levida; assembly: GCA_964034835.1. Lineage (NCBI taxonomy): Eukaryota > Metazoa > Arthropoda > Insecta > Diptera > Muscidae > Muscina > Muscina levida. Next base: position 100,302,669 of record OZ035880.1, read on the forward strand.
TGTGTCTGCAATATATAGACTAAAAAATTCGAACAACAAACATAAAGAAAATTCACCTGATGCCGTAATTATAGTAAAATTGATGTCTACCTACGATAAAAACTTCTTTTTGAAATCTTTTTCTGAATATCGTAAGCGTAATAAAAATTTTTGCTTCCGATTAAACAATATTGGTATCGCATCTGAGTCAAAATTTTACGTCAATGAAAATCTTACACAATCCAACTATAAGATACTTCAGGCGGCCGTGAAAATAAAAAAGCAGAATCGCCTTCAAGCTGCATTTACCGTTCGAGGCTTTGTTCATGTCAAACTATCGGCAACTGACAACCCCAGGTGCATTATGGATATTAATGAACTAAATCAACTTTTTTCTCAATCAAATTCTGATGGAGATGGATCCTATAAATACTAATTTATATTATTTTTTATTATTTATTATTTTCTTGCATTTAATATCGTGTCGAACAGGTCTATCACTGCTACTATTAAAATCATTATTTAAAATTGTATTAGTTTCATCATTATTATTTTCATTGGTACTATTTCTTTTTAATATTTTTCTTATAAAAATTTCATTATTTAGATATTTTCTTAAATCAGTTCAAATCATAAACTTTAGGCTTAAACTGTGTTGTGTTGTTGAGTTTTTTAATACTTATGTCACAAATAAGTAGCGTAAATAGCGGTATGCATTCCACGTATAATATGATAAATGTTTTGACAAAACAGAAAAATGGCTTAAAAATATGCCAAATTAATGCCCAAAGCTTAAGAAATAAAGTTGACGAATTGCAGTACATTTTCGAAAATTCAAATATCGACATAATATCTATATCTGAAACTTGGCTTAAGCCTTTAATTAACAATAATTTAATTACACTTCAAGGATACAATGTTTTTAGAGCGGATAGAACGAGAAATCAAGGTGGTGGCGTTGCTGTATACATTAGAAATGGAATTTCATGTAAAGTCAAATGTAAATCAAACAATAATGATATGATTGAATATATATTTCTTGAAATTGCAAATAATTGTGATAAGCTTCTATTCGGGAGTATTTATCGTCCCAACAGAAATACTGATATAACTCCTCTCATCTCAATCATTGAGCAAATTTCTTTAAATTTCGAAAAAATAATTCTGGCCGGTGATTTTAACTCGAACCTTTTACAATATTTAACTCTTGCGGACAATATGTTATCAATCGGATTGAACCCAGTGAATACACAATTACCAACTCACTTTACTTCAAATAGCTCCTCTTTATTAGATCAATTTTTTGTGTCTCGTGAATGTCCACATACTTTTTATAGCCAAATATCTGCACCTTGTTTCTCAAAACACGATCTTATTTACATGGTTTGTGATTTTTCTTTACATGCATTCACTGAAACAATAACTTTCCGAGATTTTAGAAATATTAATTACAGTGTACTATGGGATGAATTTTACAAGATGGATTGGAATATTACATATTACCTTATGTCAATAGATGATCAATTAAGTTTTTTGGAAAATAATATAAAATATTTGTTTGATATGGCTGTACCTGAGAAAACCAAAATAATTAGTAGTAAAAAAAAAGATTGGTTCACAACAGATATTAAAGTTTTGATAGAAAAGAGGGACATGGCGTATTCGCGTTGGAAACGGTTTAAAACAAATCAATTACTTGAGAACTACCGTATAGCAAGAAAACTTGTTAATCGAAAGATTAAGGAGGCAAAGCGCATTTTCTTTGCTCGAAAATTTAACAGAGCGTTGGATACTCAACGTACATGGAAAGTAATTCGTGAAATGGGTATTGGCAAGGAACATAGTTCGCCGAACATTATGGATTACACAGCATTTTACACCTTTTAATATTCGAATGCTACTGGCTAAATCATACCTTATTCCTACTCTAACGTACGGCTGCGAAATTTTTTCGAGTTGTGATTCACAAAGTCGTAGAAAATTAAATTCTACCTTTAATGCTATTACAAGATATGTTTATTGTTTAAGAAAATTTGACCACATAACGCCATTCCGCTCTAAAATACTTAATGTACAATTTGACGATTTCATGAAAATAAGATGTCTTGTATTTCTTCATAATGTAATAACTTATTGTGAACCGTCCTACTTATATGATCGATTACGTTTTGGCATTTCTAGAAGAAGTAGAATTTTAGTGCAATTTCAATACAGATACTCGGAATCTGAACGTCAGTTTTTTATAAACGCAATACGATTGTGGAATGCATTACCAATTAACTTAAGGCAAATACATAACACTACACAGTTTAAGCGTTTGATTATAGAATTTTTTAATCAATGAAATAAAATAAAAACTTTTTTTGTTCTTAGACAATTATGAATCATGCGATAAAAATATGATGAAATATGAAAAATATGTTATGTAATTTACACGTTACTTGTTAGATGTTAAATGTTTTTTAACCAGACTATATTTTCATTGTTTAATGTTTAATTCAATATGTTCAAATATGTTTAATCGTTAGTTGTTTGATGTTAAATTACTTTTTTAAACAGATTATGTTTTTATTATTTAATGTTCAATGTCGTTCTGTTAATTTTTATTATATTTGCGGAAAATTAATCATTATTAATTATTTATATTTATTTATTTATTATTATTATTTAAAATACAAAACTTTAGAAATAAGTTAATATATAAGGAAATATGTTGTAATATTATGATTCAGACATCCCTGCACTATAATTATAAGACTGTAAGTCTTGTTGTGCAGATTGCCCAATAAATAAACTAAACTAAACTAAACTAAACTAAGGAGCATAGGGTCTCAATATAATATTGTAATGGCCTGTTAGAATTCCACAGGCCAGTCTCAGTTCTGCTCAGACTAACCATGTACGCCGATCGGGTCTGCTGTATTTAGACCACAGCGATCTAGTAGTTATACAGTCGGATTTTGAGATCCAACGTCTGCTGTCTGTTTTTCACAGTCAATCCTCCACTAAGCCAAAAAGGTAACAAATTGGCTGGTGAACATTTTCCAGAGAGTCATGACCAGATACAGTACAGCCTTCTCTGGCCAATAGGACTGCTGAGCTTCAATAACTCCTATTGTTACATGCTCTCTAAGACGCATCGCTAGTAGCATTCCATTTAGGTTGTTCAACATTGCGATTTGTCACATTTGCTACTTCTGAACGGATATTCAGTAACGTGGTCCGGCTAACACGTCATCTATCGGAGGTTGTGAGCTTCTTGTAGACCTCCGCAGATAGGTTATGGTTGTTCTTAAGTGAATAATGATTAGAAAATCCGCCATCCCATAAACAACTCCTTCCAGATAAAAAGTCTATAAGTTTTACTCGATGGAAATCAATTCCGAACCACAGTGCGGCGGTCAACAAGACACTAGCATATGCAATTTACGAATTTCATATGTCTTAAGTATTCTATCCTACATTCTCATTTGTTTATTTTCCCATTAAAATTAAATTAATATCTAGAAGCCTTTGATCACTCATAGAGTTTATAACAGTTTTATCAGTATTTTGAATCTAAAACTTTTTATTTGCTGTTCTGCCTTAGAATCCCAGAAATAGAAATCATATTTCAATAAATCTGTCAATAATACTTGTTGTATAGACAAAGAAGACATAATTGCATATATGTCGAAGTAGTTTAAACAATCTATAGAGTTCTATAAATATACTTTGTCATAACGTTTAAAAAGTAGAACAAATTTGGATTTTTTTAATCCCATTATTGAAAGAACATAAGTAGACATTTTGTGTGTGTATGTTCATATGTATGTATGTTTGTGTGAGTGTGTATATTTGTGTAAGTGTGTGAGTACTTTTGTTACTCACAACCAAACAAAACGATGACCCTATTTGTGTGCCCACTCTAGCTCTAACTCTATAGCAGACACTGTCCCCAATTCTTTCAAATCGATTTTAAGAAGAATCTTTTGTTACAAAAGAATCAATTAATTCTCTTTTGTCAATATTTACTTGGTGTACACTCGTAGTCATACTCGTCGTAGTACTCGTCCTATCACAATTGATTGTTTTGCTTAACAATATATAATGACAATTTTCTGGTCCTTTTTAAATGCATGCTCGTGCCTCCCTTCCTCCTTCTCTTCCTTCTCTCACTCATTGGTCTCAATGTTGCTTTGAGCTTTTTTACCAGGCTCTCTCTATATGGGTGGGCGGTGTTAAGTGTTGGCTAAGACATCATATACTCCACCCACTCATACTCGTATATACTTTTGGCTTAATTCCATCCATCATCATCATGAATGTCAGCGACATCATTGCTACTGATGGATGGGATGCTTGAATGGATATGTTGAGTAGCAAATTTGTTGTTGTTCTTCTTCTGTGACACAACAAAAACATTTCAAAATTGAATTTTACATAACGTTTAAACATCAAAAACTCCTACACAAATATCACATCATCATGTGAAGAGTATAATAATTTAGGGAGATTGTAGGACCATCCCAGTCCAACCCGCCCTCTTCATAAGAAGACACGTGTACACATTGAATGTATGACGCACCGTTTGGTTTATGACTGAGGAGGTTCCCTTGTAATGTATGGAGTACGTTGTACTTTTATTGAGTATTCTTGGGAAACCACTTATTATGATAATTTGATTATATGTCTTGAATACTCTGTAATAAACAAAATTTATTCATAAAAATACGAGAATGACATGGTGACTTCATCAGTGCTGTGGAATGTATTATCTAAAAGTATTGTAAAAAATCTATAATTATGTGATAAATATGCCCAAGAGGGATTGGGTAAAGTCAAGAACATTTCGTTACACAGTACAACACATGATTTCGGGACTCAATTCTGAAAATTGCTCATTAAAGTAGCCCTAAAAAATAGAACTTCTACATCATTCGTGTTGTCAAGTTGGCTGCATTAAAAATTAAATTGCCATACGAACTTTTTTTCGCTGAATGCACTTGCGAGTCGCTAATGATGTCGATTTGTAGATAATGGTTAATGGAATTCTGGCATAAGTTCCGATTACCTGGTTCGGTTTCGGGTTTCGGATTTCAGGAACGGGTTTCAAGTTCGGGTTTCAGGTTCGGATGTCAAGTTCGTAGGACCAACTCGGGTGCTAGATTCGTATAGCAGGTTCGGGATCGTGGACTAAACTCGGCTACGACTAGCAGGTTTGGATCGTGAACTAAAGTCGGCTACGACCTGCAGGTTCGGATTTCAGGATCGGGTTTCAAGCATAAGCTCGGCTTCGGTTTATCAGTTATATACATACATTTGTTCTTATAATATACTTATGAACTTCCTTACGAACAGACAGCCAAAGCCGCTGTGGGGTAACAGACAGCCGAAGTCGCTGTGGGGGAACAGGCAGCCGAAGTCGCTGTGGGGGAACAGACAGCTGAAGCAGCTGTGGGGGAACAGACAACCGAAGTCGCTGTGGGGGAACAGACAGCCGAAACCGCTTTGGGGAACAGACAACCGAAGACGCTGTTGGGGAACAGACAGCCAAAGCCGCTTTGGGGGACAGACAACCGAAGTCGCTGTTGGGGAACAGTCAACCGAAGTCGCTGTGGGGGAACAGACAACCGAAGTCGCTGTGGGGGAACATATAACCGAGGCCGCTGTGGGGGAACAGACAACCGAAGTCGCTGTGGGGGAACAGTCAACCGAAGTCGCTGTGAGTATGCATTATCACCCGATCAGAAGGATCAGGCGATGTTTCAAAAAAGTAGTCACAAGTTCTGAAAAGAACTTATGGCTTATGGCCTGCACTGGTCGAAGATCGGCTAGCGATTGACGACTACTGTTAGTAAAACCTGTATACTTATACAATGTAGCGCCTTAAGTGAATGAGAATTCTAATGCGAGTACTACGAATTGCCCACACTGAGTGCTTATACCATATGAGCTTTGTTTATATATAAGTTAATGTATGAGTAAATTCTATTTATGGAATTTGTCTCGTTACAAAGCCTTAGGTTTACAAGACTCTACACGTTCAAGAACTGAAGCCGCCAAACTTTTATTCATGGTTTAATTTCAGTCAATCTCTGCAACAACTTAAAGCGCAACACATTCGTAAAAAAAAAACAGAAAATTGCCGCATGGAGATAAACAACACGAAGAAATTGTAGGTACTACCGTAACATGAATATGGTGTTTGGAATGGTGGACTCATCGGTCAGTATTTTTTACAAAAATGAGGCCGGTCAATGTTGGGCGCTAACGCACTATGACTACGGCATATATGTTACCTGGCAACAAAGCCCCATATATCGGCGTCTTTTGGTTTTTTTGGTGTCCGTTTGTCTGTTACCGCGATTACATCAGTAGTTTATGACCTGTAGCGCTAATTCTTAGTAAAAAAAAGCTTAGCTGCTCTAAGCGGACTTTAAGTTCTAAGATCATATATCATATCATAGAGCTATCTAGCTGAGATTTTGTTATGCACACTTCTATCACTCAAGCGGAGTTAAAGTTATAAAATAAACAAATTCAGACAAAAACTATTCCCATCTCTTTTAATTACATCCATTTATATTTCTATTAATATATCCATGTAAAAAAAATCAAGTTGAACTAATTTTATCGAATAAAATCTTTCAAAAAAATTTAATTTATTGCCTATTTTTATAAATTTTCGACCCTATGTACCGCACAGTACTTCGGGTACTGTACATATGTAGCGAGTTTGCATATGCTACTCTCTACATAAATTGGTATGTACAAAGTATGAGTAATATAAATTTTATGCGGATTTTATATTAATCATATGCGCATCGTTTCAATATTGTTTATTTATGATTTAAATACACAGTGCAACAGCCATGCTGGGGGAAATTCTAAGTAAAACACCTAAAGGGTTTGCCGCATTCGCACATCTCTTGTATTTGCATAACACACCAATACCTATTTGTGGGAGTTAATGATTGTCTCACCAAATGTTTGCATTAGATGAGTGCAGATGAAAACCCAAACCGCAGATGGATGTGATGCCGCAACAGCGACAATATTTTCTCACCAAATATCGTCTGAAATAAAAATTAATTGTATATAAAGTGGGATCATTCTATATTACATTTCTTCTGTAAATGGTAATTTGTGTAGTCTATTCTAAACACCATTTCCCTCAAGCCGAGCTAAAGTTCTAAGATGAACAAATTCGGACAAAACTATACAAAACTATCCCTTTTTGGGACAATACAATAACATATACTTAGGTCATATATACAACAACTCAAGCTCAGTATTTGACATTTCAGTAAAAAATTATAGACAAAAAAATACTTTTGAGAGGCTAATAGTACGGTCCTCCTCTCGTACAATTTCCCTTTTTTTGCGGCACAATTTTGTCACCATTTTTACAAATTTTACGAAATTTTCATTGGCCTTATGTGAAGTCAAAAGTCTTCGTGAATAAGCCAGTAACGATACAATAGTTGGTAATACTGGAAAGAGTGATTGAATCGTGGATCCTCCGAATAAACCATCTATGGCATATTCGCGGAAACTTTTGAATGTAATAACATTTAAAAAGTAAATGTCATAGATTGTTCTTTCGGATTATAACAAAGATATATCCATAAAGTTTTATTTTAAATGATTTATTCAAAATAAATAAACAAAGTTCTAAATGAATCATTCTTTTTAGCGTCGATTAAGAACGTGTTAAAATACATTTTAATGGCATTTAGAAAAAAAAAATTGAAGTTAAAAATTAATGTTATATTTCATCAATACAGAGGCTGCAACAATTGTACAGAGTTTCTGCCACACACTCTTTGACACGAAACTATTCGAATACTTTCTTGGCCAGTAACAATATATCTGATATATAAACCACGCGATTAAGAGTTAAATCCATCAGCCAAATAATGCAGTATTTACTACATTTTATGGATTACATTAAATATGGAATTACCCTACAAAAATATGAAAGTTTCTCCCTACTAAGCTAACGAACATTCCTTGCATCCATTACAGCTTAGGTAAAGTGAAGCTAGCAAAATGTCTGAGTATTTAATTTGTTTATCATCAAAATCTGACAATGTGAGAGCATTGCGCTCGTACTGTCTAATTAAAAACAATGTTTCATAGTATCTAATTCTTGAAATTCCCAAAGAAATATTAAGAAAAACAAAAGACGCACTCGAAATCATCTACATTTCAACATTTAACTAAACAAAAGGGGTCTTTTACGCTGCATGCAAAAACAGAGTTTTCTTCATGTGTAGTAACATATACACATATCCTTATGAATTTATGACAGCCCATTACACACACTAATATGGTCATGAAATTGTATCCCACACACACAAACACACTCGTATGAGTTTACTTCTTTAGCTTAAATTCGATACAACTTTGAAAATAATACTCGTACTAATGCTAAGTGAAACAGTAAAGTACAAAGTCATGGTAACTGGGTAATTCAACGAAAAGTCGTACACATACACATCCACCTATGGTATTTGCTACAATAAAGAAATACGTGTGCATGAGCATGAGGTTATAAGCATAAGAGAAATGTTTATGAACATAATAACTTATTATGTTATTAAGTTAAAACGGGGGAAAGAAAAGTATAAGAAAAGGATACGAATATCAAAAAAAGGAGGAAATGAGAAATAAACGCAGAAGGTGACATTGTTGTCGACGCATGTTTTGTGAATAAGAGTAAATTATGTGGTAGGGTAACTAAACGTTTTGTTATTCGGTATTTCCGTGTGTTGAAGATTCTTTAGTAGAAATTTTTATTTAATTTTAATACGTAAAGATTTATGTACTTTTTCTAAGTATACTGCTACCAATAACACAGTGCAACAACCAATATGGGCAGTGAGATATTCCGAGTCAGGGTGAAGGTACTAGGTCAGTATAGTAAAACCTCCAAATGGTTTGGCGTTCTCAGGACTAACTTTGTGTACAATTTTTTACATTTTTTTTTACCTTGATGTTTGTTTGCTTAGTTATTCAGCTATAACTCAAGAGCCCTTTATGATTTTTTATTTTTTACTTTAGCAGTATTGTAGATAAGGCTTAAATAAATAATTTATATTAATATATACATGTATATACATGGCCCGATTTTATCGAATTAAATTAAACGATTTTATCTTAAAAAAATTAAATCTTCGTTTATCGCCTTCTTCATAAATTGTCCCCAATTACTTTATAGGCCGTCTCATTTGTGATAAGTAGAAAACTGTTCATTGCTGATGATATTAATTACATACTATACTGTACATATGTAGCGAGTTTGCATATGGTACTCGCTACATACAACGTATGATTTATATAAATTTTATGCGGATTTAATATTAATCATACGAACATCTTTCCAATATTGTGAATTTATGGTTTAATTATACATTGCAAAATGGTAAAATATTCTAGTCAGCGTGAAGGTACTAGTTCAGTATAGTAATACCCAAAAAGGGTTTGACGCTTTCAATTTCGTACATCCCTTGAATTTGCATAACACACCAATAACTATTTTGCGAGTTAATGATTGTCTCATTAATTTTCCCCAGAATATCTGGCCATACATAGGTTGGCTCATCTGTAATAATATAGTATTCGCTTTTTACATTTGTATGTACAACGTATGAGTAATATAAATTTTATGCGGATTTAATATTAATCATACGCACATCGTTCCAATATTGTGGATATATTGTTTAATTACACAGTGCAACTGCTAAGCTGAGGAGTGAGAAATTTCAGTCAACGCACATTGGTCGTCCCCTTTGGCCAAAAATAAAAACATTAAGTAAATATTCTGTGTAATACTGTGACAACACTATCTCACAATAGATTCTGCTCTTTCAAATTACTTTTGTTTCTGCTTTATTCCATCTGTACTCTTTAAAAATAGCTGGCAAAAGCAGACTATGAAAACAATTTTGTTTCGCAGCGTGAGTAACTTTCAAGTGAAGGTCCAAAATAAAACGTAAAAACTTCTTTAAAAAAGATTGCTTAAACAATGGAAGAATTTAATATTATTAAGAAAGAAAGTTTACTATCATTATAAAGAATTAAAAATTTATCAGCATGCTGTGGCTATTTTATTAAATTAATTTGTTATGTGTGCCTATTTCAGTACTAACTCGTGTGTAGACTTAAATTTAACTTAGAGTTTTAGTTGCAAAGTCAACCGAAGTTAACAACCAAATTTATTGTAAAATGTTTACCAATATTTACAGATTATATGATGTAAATTTCAGCTGCGGAAATTTGCAGACTGTTGAGTTGTCTTCAAGAGAACAAAGCGGCTTCACCGTTTTCGGTGTCATTTTTTTGATTGTGTACTCTAAGAGATGTCCTTGAATCCTTTGTCCAACATTAATCAAATTTAAGATTTAGTCATAGATTGATGGAATCGATTGATATGCCAACTTTGGTATGCCTACAATGAAATTTAAATTTTCAGGATCTAAGAGAGGTCCTTGAATCCTTTGTCCGACATTGACCAAATTTCAGATTTAGTCATAGATTGATGGAATCGATTGATATGCCAACTTTAGTATGCCAACTATGAAATTTAAATTTTCAGAATCTAAGAGAGGTCCTTGAATCCTTTCACAGTCTTTTTTTACCAAATTTTAGAAATTGGTGTCAATTAAAGAGACTGTGAGATGTGCCAAATATTATTCACCTATGAAAACTCCTTATATTTTTGGCAGCTCTTTGTATGAAACGGCAACCACTGTGCAACGTGAAGGTTCATGTTCAGTATGGTAAAACGCTGAAAGGATTTGGCGCTTTCACTTTTGTACATCCCTTGAATTGGCATAACACACCAATACCTATGTTTAGAGTTAGGAGAGTGTAGGAGAAAGCCAAACCGCAGATGGATGTGAGGACAGCGATGGTCAGCTAGTGACGGACCCGGATAACGTTCTGAAGATATGGAGAGATCACTTTAGAAATTTACTGAATACTGACACCACTCCAGAAGACCCCGCTCCAATCCATGACGATGGTATTAACTGTCCACCTCCGAGCCAGAGCGAGATACGTATGGCCATCTCCCGCCTTAAAAACAACAAAGCTGCTGGAGCCGATGGACTCCCTGCTGAATTGCTTAAGGCTGGCGGGGGGGAGCATGCATCAGCTCATGGAGAACATCTGGCAAGAGGAGAGCATGCCCGGGGAGTGGAGTCTCAGTCTATTATGGCCCATATACAAGAAAGGAGATTGTAGTGAATGTAAGAATTATAGTGGAATAAGCCTATTACTAATTGCGTACATGGTCCTTTCAAGCATATTGTGTGATCATCTAAAGCCAATTGTTGAAAACTAATTGGACCATATCAGTGCGGCTTTAGACCTGGCAAATCTACGACGGATCAAATATTCACCTTACGACAAATCCTGGAAAAAACCCATGAAAAGCAGATCGACACCTACCACCTCTTTGTCGACTACAAAGCTGCCTTCGACTCTCCGATAAGGAATAGGCTTTATGAGGCTATGTCTGAGTTTGGTATTCCTGCAAAGCTAATTCGACTTTGCAAATGTACCTTAGACAACACCAAATCCTCGGTTAAGATTGGTAAGGATCAGTCGGATCCATTTAACACGGAAAGAGGTCTCAGGCAGGGCGATAGCCTGTCCTGTACACTATTTAATATAGTTATGGAGAAGGTGATGAGAAAGGCTGGTGTCAACATGTCTGGCACCATATTCCACAAGAGCCACATGCCACTAGCCTATGCTGATGATATAGACATCATTGGTCGAAATCTGCGGGATGTTACTGCAGTTTTCTCATCACTAGAAAAGGAGTCAGCTAAAATGGGTTTAGCGGTCAACGAGGACAAAACAAAAATAATGATTTCGACGAACAAAGAGTCCTCTCGATGGGGACGCAGCGTCAACGTTGAAAATTATTGTTTTGAGGTAGTTGATGAGTTTACCTACCTCGGATCTTCCGTCAATAGGAAAAATAATGTCGGCCAGGAAATTAAGCGGAGAATAGTGCTAGCCAATAGATGTTTTTACGGACTTCGGCAGCACTTTAGTAATGCCACCTTATCTCCGAATACTAAGAAACAGCTTTACCAGGTGCTAATCTTACCCGTTCTTTTGTATGCTGCCGAATCATGGGTACTTACGACAACGGACATACAAAACCTGGGAGTATTCGAGAGAAAAGTACTCCGAAAAATGTATGAACCTATCTGTGTCGACGGCGAGTTTCGCCATCGGATGAACCATGAGCTGTATGAGCTTTACCACGACATCGACGTAGCTAAAAAAGTCAGAATGCAACGACTATGATGGCTGGGTCATGTTGCCAGGATGTACGTAAATGCTCCAGAGAGAAAGGTGTTTGAAGGCAAACCTGAAGGACGGCGCAGAGCAGGGAGACCCAAACTCCGTTGGAGGCGACGTGCCACCATCTGGTAGGACTAACTGGAGAACACACGCACAAGACCGAAGCGTGTGGAATTCTTTAGTACTTCAGGCCTCAAACTTATGAACCATTTTGTAAGTTGCAATGGGCCACTTAAGTAAGTAAGTAAGCAAGATGGATGTGATGCCGCAACACTGACATTATTTGCTTACCACATATTGTCCGAAATATAATTATGCCTAAAGCGGAGTCACTCTTAATTACATTTCTTCTGTAAAGAGTAATTTTTGTAGACTATTATAAACTCCAGTTCCCAATTTAGGAATTCCTCTGATATTTTTATTGAGCATTTAGAAATAAGCTAAGATAAAAACAAGATATTTGCTAAATTTATTGCAGGACAAATTTCACTTAATGTTATCGTAGAGAAATTTGTATTGCAAAATTTGTATATGTATTTTAAGCCATTTCACACAACTAATTATAGATTAAATATTATTCGTATTCGTATTATTTACCACAATTTGCTTATTAATCTCTCATCTTCTTTTCTTTCAGGTAAGTTCCTGAGAGATTTTTGTCGTGTAGCCTAAGTCAATAAGAAGATAAGTACATATTTCGATTTTATGCAACAAAATTGAAAACGTTTCGAAATTTATTTATCCCCTTTGTTTGTTTTGTTGCACTATGGTCCCACGATTAAAAAAATAATCGAATTTTTTTTAAATCTATGATTAAGCATTTTTATTTTTAAACATATATCATTTGATACAAGCTAAAGTGTCACACATTAAAGGAGACGTGTTAGACACCGAGTATCTTAAGACCAACTTAAGATAGATGATGGAGCCATGACCGTGTGTCCGGCTGACCTGCTGGATGGCTGGTGGCAGGATAACTCGAGTAAACCATGGCAGATACATTTGCCAGTAATTATATTTTCCAAAATTAAGTAATGGGATTGTAAATGGGTAGGATTTCCCCACCGCCTCTAGTGCCTCCTATACAAAATTATTTATTTTCGGAAAATTAATATTTGAATTTGAACTTCAGTTTAATTATAATAGACTAACAAAAACTTAATTTCCCCTTTGCACCCCATGAATGAGGTAACACGCTTTCTATTTTTATATTCACAACTAACGGCACCTACTTGTTTATCGACGAATGCGAACGTCACTGTTTGAGAAGCTCTTACTAGACACGCCGATTGACTCGACACTTATACTGCGAAGTTGCTGTCAACAACATTCGAGGGGAGCCGACAATGAAATAAAATTTTTTTTTTTAAGATGACTGAGCCTGTTTATAACCTGCGATCTCCCGCATGGTAGTCGCGTGTTCTAACCACTATGCCACGGACGCTCCCGGACTAAACCCTTAGAAAATTGAAATCTTTGACACCACCGTTCTGGTAGGCCTGATAGGTAAGACAATTTGTAAGTATATATAAATGATCAGCATCGAATTCTTAATTGATTAAAAGATGTCCGTCCGTCCATTCGTCAGTCCCCGAGATTACATACATACGTAGTTTAAGAGCTATAGAGCTGAAATGATATACAAGTTTCTATTCTTCAATCGAAGGTATAGTTCTAAGTCGAGGTATAGTACTAAAACACTCCCACTCCCACCTCCAATACAAACTCTCCTTTTTTGGGAGTGTCCGTCCCCGTGAACACAGTCGTAGAAATGAATCCATCCAACTTAGAAGAGAATTCAAAGCGCTTCGGACTTTTGCGCTCTGTAAATAGTTTATCACACCAAGTTAAGATAACAGCTCTTTCACCTGGTCCATCCAACGATATTTTGGTCGAGCTACAGCATTTTCGTCCGAGTCAGCGCATTCGGTCTATTTCAACGCGCTTAACAACGTCGATGTCGTTGTACAGCTCATGGTTTATCGACGATGGTACTCGCCGTTAACGATTATGGGTCCAAATATTTTGCGAAGTATTTTTCTCTCGAAGACTCCCAGATAAGATTGATCCCATTGTGTCATTACCCAGCATTCTGCGCTGTGAAGCATGACAGGTAGGATCAGTGTCAGTGTAGCAGCGGTTTGCGATTAATACTCGTCTCTGGATTTTCAGGATGACATTATAATTTTTGTTTACGGCGGAGCTAAGGTAGATAAAATCATTTACAACTTCAATGTAACGGTTGATCATGCAAGTGGACTTTTTGTTCGTTGAAACAAATAACTCGGTTTCTAGGCCAATGATATCTATATCACCGATATACGCGAGCAGCATGTGACTTTTATCAAAGATGGTACCAATGTTGTCTACTGATCCGAGTGTCCGTGACCAGGTATCCATCCCTGTCCTTACAGGTTGGGTGCCCTATTCAAAAACCTTTGCTTTTTAGCTTTTGATAGAACTTTCGGGCTTTACCTATATTTCTGAAATTTTCGACATCCTGGTTCTCTCTTTTCTTCCAAAGAACCATCTGTAGCCTGAAGAGGCGTTTTGTCTCTCTCCTCTTCTCATAATATCGCTTCGTCACAACACGCGTTACCTTTGGCTGCAGTTTTGCCTTGTCTGCAGCATGCTTTTCCTTCGCAATATGCTGCTACTGTGTGTCGGCATCATCAGAATAAGGGGAGTTTGTTTGCATAAGTTGAGAGAGTTGATTTGGAGTAGGCATTGGCTATCTCGGAGGGTGTTGTTGTGTAGACTATATTTTCCGACTGCTGAACCAAGATCATATTCCCATCCTATTTTTGCGTTACAGACTCCCAGAACTAATTTAATGCATTGGGCAGGGTAAAGATATATATTTTATCCTGCCGCTTATAGTATGCATCTTTAGCGTACTCGTCTTTGCATTCCGTCGGGTGGTGTGCACAAATCGCAATCTGCCTCCATATTCGTGTCTTTCTGCATGACAACTGTAAAAGATGTCACAGTTTTTTCGTCGTATGCATCCCTGATCCGTCCATCACATTTCCTGTATGGCGGTGATGTCACCCTTGTATTTGTCGAGAACATTCGCCGATTATATAGATACAGCAAGTATATAGAGAGATTCGAGATTCCAGGTGCATATGCTAACATCGTGGTACTTTTCACGTTTGCGGGGGTCGTCCATATTTGGGGAAGGTTCTTGCCTTTTCTTTTCATTGTATTTTTATTATAGTTTTTTTTTATTAAAGGAGAGAGAGTGAGGAGATTGTTAGGCCACCGCGCCTAGTTTCTTGGGGCTGCCAAAGCCACTTAGAAAAGTCATTGTCGTGAACTTTAGTAAATTCTGTTATCTACTCCCTAAGGCGTATCGGTAGTACCACGTCATTTAGGTTGCTCAACATTGCGCCTTCTCACATTTGATACTCCTGTGCGGATGTTCAGTGGCTTTGTCCGGGAAAAAGTGATCTATTTTACGTTGTGAGCTAATTGGCAACCTACGCAGAGAGTTTCTGGTTATTCCCTAGTAAATAATGATCAGAAAACTCAAATTAGAAATTCCGTCATCCATTCAATATCTTTAAACCTTTTATATTTCACATAGGAGAAAACATTGACCTCATCTATGTTTTGAATACAGTATCGTCGCCAACATGTGTATGTTGTTTGCCGCAGCGACGACGACTACATTCTTTACAACTTATTCATACATTTCTTTGACATTTTAAAACTTGCCAGCAGTTTACAAATTTCTGGACATTTTGTAACTATTCTTTGCGTCTCCGCTTTGCTATATAAACTTTTCTCCCAAAAGAAAATCGATACTTGAAGTAATCCTACTCTTTTAAATATATCAAAAAGCGTAATCCCTAAATATGTATGTAGTTAGGTTTATGAACACACACGCACACACACAACTACCGATACACACATACACTCTCTGACACATACTAGAATATTTAGTGGAATTCTTTACATTCTAGTCTTATCCGTAAGAAAAATATGTTGTAAAATCACACAGTCAAACAAAAAAATGTTATTTGCAAAAAGCGTCACAAAGTCTGGACGCAATGACGACAACGAAGACGACTACGACAACAACGATGACTATAAAAGTAGAGATGAACCACACAGCTGAATAGAAAAAGTATAAAGAAAAAAAAAAACAAGAAACAAAAAATGCAATAGTTTAAAACACAGCAACAACAACAACGAAAACAACGCATAAAAAAGGGAGGAAAGGAAAGAGCAACGCCACAAAAAGTTAGCAAAAGGATATTTCAACTTCCTGTTGCAGTGCGCCTTAAATTATGCAATAAATTATCGTAGAAAATAAAAGAGCAGTGCAGCACAA
Organism: Muscina levida; assembly: GCA_964034835.1. Lineage (NCBI taxonomy): Eukaryota > Metazoa > Arthropoda > Insecta > Diptera > Muscidae > Muscina > Muscina levida. Next base: position 100,319,296 of record OZ035880.1, read on the forward strand.
ACAGCAACCGACCATAACACAAACCAACGAACGGCTTAAAGTAGAGGGCTATGCGGAATAACGATACGCACAAGTAAACTTGTACAAAGTCGTTGCAGCACACACACACAAATGTACATACTTATACTCGTTTATAGGCAATGATGTCAATTGGAGTGTAGTAATATGAATAGCAAAGCCAGAGAGAAAGAGGAATTGCTTAGTTACTATTGCTGATTGGTTAACTACAATGGCTGATAGAATTTTGAAGTCTAATTTTTGCTAGAACGAATATAATATTTGCAAAACTCTAGGCAACAAATTAAGGTTTTAATTGTATTATGCTGTGGCAATAAAATTATGAAGAGTTCAACTTAAAATGTTAAGACTGGGAGTAAGGAAAATGTACTGCCATGGTATTTTTATACCCTTCACCACGCGTACGAACGGAGTGAAGGGTATATTAATTTTATTCTTCCATTTGTAACACCCATAAGGAGGCATGGTAGGTATAGTATAAATGATCTGCGGCTATAGTCCTCCAGTTAGGAGAACTGTTCCTCCAATCGCATTTGTGTGGATGCATTTGGCAGCAAAGTCTGTGATCCAACAAAAAATGGGCGGGTTCGGATCAGTGGGCGTGATATAAAACTTGAAACATTAAAAGGCTGTATCTCATGAACTAGAAGAGCTATTAAGCTGATATTTGTTATATGCTGTTGGTACAGTATAAATTACAGTTCAATTTTCCATAAATTAAATGATTATGAACTGGGTTTATTTTGTAGTACTCCTTATTTTGTTGTACTCCGTAGAGTATGATTTACGTGGATTATTACTTATGATAATCATACACCACCATATAACAATATAACAAAAGAGCCTAAACGTGACAAATTCCTCTATGCGATACTTACTAACTTCAAATCGATATTAAATTATTATGGCATGTAACTTGACAAAACGAATGATGCAGAATTTCTTATTTTTGAGTCTACTTTCACCTGCAATTCTCAGAATTGAGTCCCAAAATCTATTGTGTAATATTTCATTCCAATTTATGGAGAAGTACTATATTTTTAAAATATATTAAAGTGAAAGGTTATTATCTTGCTCTTGCCTAACAATCTGCACAAAACTACATCCTTCGATTTTTTAAATTGAGTGGTCGAAAAATTTATATTTTTTATCTGTAAAATCCCACTGTGCGGCATAGACGTGGCCAACATTTAAGTGAAATTAGCTTTAAAACGTAAATGTCAAAGATTAATCTATTGGACCAAAATACAAATTTCAACATTACATTTTATTTCATGTGTTATTTCTTTAATTAAAATAAAAACTTCTAAATGAATCATGTTTTATAAAGTAATCGTAGCTGTAGTTATGGCTATTAGAGTTGTATTCTCGTTATCTGTTAGCGTTTAAACGTAACTGTCTTCAAAACTACATTACTTAAGGTACGGTCAGACTAGTCAAATATTTGACCAAAACATGTTTTCCCCTATTTGCTCAAAATATTGTCAAAGTAATACAGAGTTGATTTTGTGTCCACACTAGGCGCATTTGTTTGCCTCTTTTTGTTTGATCAAACACGTGTCAAACCGTGCCAGATGGACATATGGGAAAACATATTTGCCCTGCGGTCACACTTGAACGTATATTTGCAACAAATAGTTGCTTGCCGGCAAATAAATTTTGTTTTCTCAGAAAGCTTCAGCAAGCCGACAGAAAAAATACTTCTTTTTCTGAAAATTTTTGAACAATTTGATACAAAATGCAAATATTTTGGTTAACTGTGATGCCTATTTTCTTTTATCCTCATATTTTTCTCAATTTCAACATAATTGGCGACGGTGTGTTTGTGATTTCAATGTATTTATTCTTTGTTTTGTCTTTCGAACAGATGTTCTTGCTATAAGTGTGGTCAACACAACCTTTTTCAGACGACATATTATTTTACTTATTATGTAGTTTCTAGTTTAAATTACATTGAAAATTTTAAAAATCGATCAATCTATGAATTCGGGTTTTTCCTGTTTCAAAAATGTACATATACAAAATTTAGGTTTAGAATTTTTTGGCGGAATCTAGTTTAGGTTCCAACGACTGTTTTGGTAGAATAAAACACATTATTTAAGCAAAAAATTAATATATATGTGTCGAAATTCGAACTATTGGATGTTAATTTAAATGTTAATTAATTAATTAATAACCAATTTTATTTAGAAATAATAGCGGCGATTTTTTTGCCTGTGGCACTTAGAGCTTCGAACAACGTTTTTTATATTATTTAGGTGTAATAGGGTCATTGGGACCAGAGAACAGAATGAATGCATTTGTTTTTATTGTGTATTCATAATTTCATTGCTTTTGCCATGCATTCATTCAACAACAGTAACTAATGCCGTTGTTATTTATATGGATTACAGCAGCTGTCAAGTTTTTAACTGTTAGGTAAAATTAACAAAAAATATGCAATGCAATGCATAGTTTTCGTCAAACTCACAAAATCTATGACATGTTTTACTGAAATTATGTTTATTGACAACAATAGGCATATTTTTTGTGACTGCACTCAAAGCATAAAATAAGGAAATCAAACCGTTCCCTGATTGGGACCTGTATGTTCTAGAATTACTGCTGGATTCGTCTCCACATAGAGGATCTTCATAGAACCCATTTTTGACACCCATGGACCCCGGAGCTGGGGATTGTCATTTTTTGACTCCCATATTCTACAATTTATCACCTATACCACGGGCTTTCGAGAGTGTAAACTGTCTGACAACCGATATTTTGTGGATTTGCTTGTAACGGGTAAAATATGACCAATTTATCTATATTATACCATAATTAGTCGCAGCTTACCCGGTTTACAGTCGATTTGAAATAATTAACAAAGCTAGAAGTTTTCCCTTTTAATTATGCATAAAATTTAATAACAGTTCCACAATATTACCAAAATATTTTTTATATTTACCATTTCTTCCTTTTATTTAATTTATTATTATTTAAATTGGCGATATTTTTCTTCATTTTGTTAATTTCTCTCGGTTAGCTGACAACACCGCTGATAACAGCTGTTATTTACCCTTGTTTGCTCTTACAAAACTTTTGTAAGATCAAATAAATGTTTGCCCAAAAAAGAGGAAAATATTTGCCCTTTGTTGGTCACACTTTGGTCACATTGAGCATATTTTTATTTGAAGGCAAATAATTTTGTTTGACCAAAATCAGCTGTTTTGTTGTTTGCCACACAAAAATGTTTTGTGGTCAGACTGCGGCAAAGAAATATGTGACGGTTTTCGTCAAATATTTGCCTAATCTGACCGTACCTTTACTTATATACTTACTCCCACTCTATCACTCCTTTTGTATAACCCTTTCAATCCCTTGTCTAAGTATACACTTTGTTGTTTGCGACATAATCTGTCAATACTGACAACCAGGAATGTGTCAATCTACTATAACAAATTTAATAAGTACGCACACTTACACGTACACTTGCAACTGACGACATTTCTTTGTATGTATATATGCACTCGTATAAGTGTATTCGTATGTACTCGTCGTTGTTTTTGTTTAGGTATTAGGCAATTTTTATGGCTTCCTAAATTCTTAAGCGCATAATAAAAACAACATAACGCAACAACGGAAGAAACAAAAAGATATGTGAAAAAAAAAACGCATAGCCAGAACATAAGGAGTTACTAATAAAATTGTATTAAACCCATAAAAACAGCCTGGATATGTTGTCTACGGGGTACTGGCGGCGTCGGTAGCGGCAGCTACTCACAAACTGTTTGGTCGTGTTGATGGCGTCTGCTTTAATCACTCTTAAATGATATTGAGCTCAAGGTTTTATTTTTGTTTTTTTCCCCTGTTGTTTTGGTTGACGTAGTTATTATGCCCCTTACCATCATCACAGCCGACACCACCACCAGCACCACTAACACCGTCATTGGTTTATTAAATGAACTTCTTAATCTTTTGAGTTGGTAATCTTGATTGCTGCCATGATATTAACAAGTTAATTACATTTTGTTGCCGTCGTGCTGAGTACTTTGATGTTGTTGATGTTGTTTCTGTTGTCGTTGTTCCCGCCCGCTCAGTAACTAGTACTATTGTTATTATTTTCAAGTGTCTACTCATTTATCAGGTTACAAGCCATGGTTTTAACTTTACGATTTCAATATTTGTGTGTCTCCGACCCTTCTGTATGTTTTACTACGCCAGTTGTAATCCAGAGGCGTTGTCAGTCAAACGTTGTATGCGTGATAGTATGGCTTCGTGGATTAAGTATTATATTTCATAGTAATGTAGGGGCAATGGTTCTAATCGGAACCTAAACAACTCTAGAGTAATTCTCAACGACTTATCGTATATATATTAGTGAATTTAGTATGAATACTAATTTGTTAGTAACAATGGCACTTCAATGCTTGTTTTAACGTCATTGTGGATATGGGAGATATTCTAATTTAAGTTGAGCAATGTTGAGCAACCTAAACGGCCTAATACCACCGACACGTCTTAGGGAGTAGGTAACCGAGAAGGTAAACTGAAGATAAACTCTCTTAGTGGCTTTGATAGCCCCAAGATATTAGGATTGGGCGCGGTGGCCTAATATGCCACTCTCCTGTTCCACTTTGACCACTCACTGCCAATAAAGTAATTTACTCAAAGCAGTAATTTAAGTAATTAGTGGTGTAGAATTTTATTCACTTTCACCCAATACCAAACATGTCAGAGCAAGATAAACTTCAGTTTTTGAATTTATACTCACTTTTGGTACATTTCAACCCTCTGTGGGGCGGCAGCCAAATGTATGGACGACTATACTATGACATTTTTAGGATAATCAAACTAATATTGTGGCTGTTTTAATGGTTTCTTTCAGATGGGGCGTGGCACAGCCCACTTTCACTCTGGCTGGAGTTCATACAGTACCAACAACTCATAATGAAAATATCAGCGTTATACCTCTTATAGTTAATAAGATACAGCCTTTTAAAGTTTCAAGTTTTATACCACGCTCACTGATCTTTGCTGCCAAATGCATCCACACAAATTTTCAAGGCAATTTCAGAATCAGTCCTCAACATATTGCGGTTAAAAAAAGAGGGTCCAATAGATAGGGCCACGCCCACTAGATATATCTAAAATGAAAGTACCCTAGTTTCACCACCGACATCTCAGCTACATTCTGTAAAAATTTCAAAATGATCTGTCAAGCTGTTTTCGAGTCTATGCGATACTAAAAAATACAAATAAACAATTGCACGGCTTGAAAACAATAAAGCTGCGGGTGCCGATGGATTGTGGGCAGAGATTTTTAAGGCCGGCCGCGATGAACTGACAACGTGCAGGTACCAGCTCATAAACACGTTTTGGCTAAAGGAATGCATGCCCGATGATTGGGAACTGAGTTTCTATGTACTGTGCCTAATATGGAGATCCAAGTGGGTGCACCAACTCTCGTGGGATCTACGTTTTACCCATCGCATACAAGGTCCTGTCGAGTGTGTTATGTGAAAGACGAAAGCCCGAGTGTCGAAAAATACAGGGATAGGGATGAATCTGGAAAGGTTAACAGCAAAGGTTTCGGAATAAGGATCCCCACCTGTAAGGACAAAGATGGAGATCTAGAATGTTATATTTCCTGTGCTTAAGAAAGACGATCCAAAAGTGTGCACCAATTGTAGCGGGATTAGCCTTTTACCCGTCGCATACAAGGTAATGTCGAGTGTGTTATGGGAAAGTCTAAAGCCCATCTATGCAAACCTGTTTGAATCATATCAATGTGGCGTTAGACCACCCTCGACCACATTCACGTAACATCTGTTTACAAAGCTGCATTCGTCAGACGGATACGAGAGAAACTATAGATGTTATGGCTGAATTCGGTATTTCTGCGAAATTGATACGACTTTGCGGTATGGCACTGATCGACTTCAAGTCCTCAGTGAAAATAGGCTTAAGACAAGGCGACAGTCTGTCATGTGATTTCTTTAACATGCTAGTGGAGATGATTTTGCGAAATTCTGTATTATACACGACATAAACATGCTGCTCGCTAATGCCGATGATATAGATATTATTGGCCGAGAACTGAGGGATGTTACTGCGGCCTTCTCGAACATTGGAAAACAGTAGTCAGAAATGGCTCTGGTGATAAATTACGACACAAGCAATTTATTTGTTTCAACGAACAAAGAGCCTATTCATTTGGAAAGCTGCGTGAAGGTTGAAAGTTGAAAATAATAGTGTCAGTCGCTAAGCATGTCTTTTAAAGGCAAAGCCCTCTTTCGAGGAACAATGTTACATGCTGCTGGTTTATGCCGATGATAATGATATTATTGGCCGAGGACTGCAGGATGTAACTGCAGCCTTCTCGAACATTGGAAAACAGTGGTCAGAAATGGCTCTGGTGATTAATGAGAACTTAAGCAATTTATTTGTTTCAACGAGTCTACTCATTTGGGAAACGCCTGGAAGGTTAACAACTATAACTTTGAAGTAGTTGAAAATAATAATGTCAGTCTGGAAATGAAAAGAAAAGTATTGATCGTAAACCTCTGCTACTTTGCGCTAAGCATGTTTTTTAAATGCAAAGCCCTCTCTCGAGGAACAAAGTTACATGCCGCTCGCGTATGCCGATGATATAGATATTATTGGCCGAGGACTGCAGGATGTTACTGCGGCCTTCTCAAACATTAGGAAACAATCAGAAGAAATAAATAAGGACGCATGCAAGTTATTTGTTTACACGAACAAAGAGTCTGCTCATTTGAGAAGCTGCTTGAAGGTTAACAACTATAACTTTGTCCTGTCTTGTCTTGCTGTACATCGAAGAATTCTGTAGTTGCTGCCATTAAAGAAGAAGACATGCTGCTCGCTTATGCCGATGATATAGATATTATTGGTCGAGCACTGCGAGATGTTACTGCGGCCTTCTTGAACATTGGGTAATAGTCGGCTGAAGTGGAATTGATTGTAAAAAGCAGCTAGTTTGCGCTGCTCTGAGGGAACAAAGATCCAACTCTACCAGACACTTATTCCACCTGTCTTGCTGTAAAATACTTTAAAATATACTTCGAAAATTATTTGAACCCATCATCGTTAATGGCTAGTACCTTCGTCTCGTATGAACTATGAGATGTACTCTGGGCAGTGATCAATTAGTCAAACATTAAAATTTTATTTGTCCAAACTTTGGACGTCATTGAAGACGATTTTAAATAATAAAAATTTATAATGCACATTCAACTCTTAAAATTGCAAAGCTTCCCCTCCTTTCTATTCACTCTTTCCATTAAATAAATCACTAAATTAACACAATTCAAAGTCTGTGCATTCATTACTCTGTAATTGAATCAACGAAAAATTATCAATTCGCCGCCATCAATTTAGAGTGTTAACGTTTTTCTTATATCAAACGACATGAAAAGCAGCTGTGTACTAATTTTCACGTTCACGTTCTACTGCCAGCGTCAATGCCAACCAAAAAGGAAACTGTTGTAAATGTCGATTATGAACACCTAAAAGGCAAGGGTTCATTATTTCTCCATGCAAGTGGTCAATTGAAACCGCACTTATCGCCATAAATCTAACACAAAGGATGTCAAAAGGAATTGCTACCCCAGCCCAATTTATTTTAAAACAACACACATACATTCGTGCTGAAAAACAAAATCGTAAATAAAATGGAAATTAAACATTTTTCTTATGCTATTTATTTGTTTTGTGGTCTTTTCACTGTGGATGGCAGTGTATATACATACGAGTGTATGTGTGTGAAGTTCGTTTTCTTTTCATTTATAAAAAGGACAACGATGCGAAGTTAACCAAATAGACATTTGTGGGGCAAATGCCAAACACTTACTTAATATCCTTTTCGTCGTTTTCTCACGAATAATGGCAAGGCAATTTGGTTTAGTTTTTGAATTAAATAAACGGTTGAAAGATACGCTCATTCACTTTTCCGCTCTCGCTATGCCTCTACCTCTGTCTCTATCTCTCTCTCTCTCTCTCTCATAAAGGGAATATCCTTTCTCCCACTGTATCCTTTCCCTGCTATCCTTTCTCATTTCATTTAAGTTTCCCTCAGTTTTGCGGTAAACGTTAACAACAACTATAAAGAAAACAAAAAATTAAATGAAATGAAAGCACATTAGAAATTCAATGGGTGTCGGGAAGCGGAAATTTATTTAATTTCTTGCTCTTAGGCTGTGTGGGCAAAAAGGTCTCTATATTGTGTAGGTACTACTTACTACACATGGAATGGGGCCCGACTCGTGTGTTGTGATACATTTCAATGAGCAGCAACCTCAGCATACATTTGAAAGTGTACCAAATGAAGATGTTGGCCTGATGTTATATTCTATTCTTTGGCAAATCCCTTCGCATTTATAACTTATTTCACAAATGGCTCATTTGTTTGTTTACTTTGGTTGTTATCCCTTTTTTTTTTGCTATAGCTATTGTATTTTGTTTCTCGTATAAACTGAACACTTTATTGTTTTTTATGGCAATAGTTTGTATAGACATAAATGTCTCTCTTATTTATTTAGAATAGCAGAACGAAAGCATCATCGGATGCTGACGTTGTTCTAGTTGCCTTTACATTTAACGGTTTATATTTAAATTTATTCCGTTGTTTCTATGTTAAACAAACATTTTTTTAAGGACATAGCAAAGGGGGTGGATAGGAAGACACACAGGTATTAGTTACTAGTAGGTGACAGGGTTGGGCAAAAAAATACTTTCACCTTGAGGTCCTCAAAAGATTTATAGAATTTATAGAATTTATAGAATTTATAGAATTTATAGAATTTATAGAATTTATAGATTTATAGAATTTATAGAATTTATAGAATTTATAGAATTTATAGAATTTTTAGAATTTATAGAATTTATAGAATTTATAGAATAAAGTTTATATAGTTCTTGCTAAGTTAAATATTAGGTACTTCCATCCAGGAGCAATTAAGGGTATGACGTAGTCGTACACCTTCTCCCTCTCCTATGTCATTTTATTTATTTTTTAATACATTACCAATTTTCGACAATCAAGCATTCAATGTTATTTATCACGTACCTGAAAGAAATAAAAAATAATATTTTTAATAAAAATTCATTTCACGATGTGGCGCTATATAAAGTGTAATATATTCCAACTTAAATATCAGCATGAGCTCTATTTAGAAGAATAGTATTTTATTGACCGAAATTAAATGTGAAACATGATATTGTCGTCATTAACAACCTCTCAAATGCTAGACATTCGACGGTTACCCTCACATGGGTGCCAGGACATGGAAACATATATGATAACCTAAGAGCTAATACATTGGCAAGCGCCGACACCATAGTGAATTGGATCGAAGTTTACGGTCACATTAGTGTTCCTCTCATAAGAGAAAAACAGCTAATTGCGCGGAAACTAAACCTCACTTCTAATGAAAGATGAGTGAGAGAAACCACTTGCACAGCGACCAAATAGATATGGCCTAACATATATATACAGAGGATGCGACTTTCGCTGAGCCTATCAAGATTCCATATAAGGAATATCATTGCAGTAGTAGTAAAATTTGTTAATGGTACAACAACGGGACCAACACTAGGACCCAAGTGATCTGTGCTGAACGCGGCTGCCGAATTAACCTAACCTAACATAGGTCTCAGAATCCCATAACACAATGACTAGAAGAACCTCACAAGAATTCATATACGCAAAATCATTGCTAAAAACGTCTTCCATTGTTTCTGTTGCACATCTTATTTTCACATCTATTGTGTTAATATCAAATTCTATCTCTTTAACCCTAAAACTATTTTGCCACGCCTCATCCATCCGCTGATCATATTCGTAATATATATTCATATCTGTTTGGCCGTGTGTTTTCTGTGTACTAAATTTCACCTCTCTGAGGATAAAATACATTTAAGCTACGCTCCGTCTGCCTTCTAATCGAAATTAAAAATTTCGTCGGCGTATTTAAACTTGTAGTGCCGAGTACTAGCTGTATACCAAATTGTATCTCTCTAGGGCTAAAATACAGTTTGGCTACGCCCACTACGCCTTTTTCTTTCAAGCAGTAGCCTTTTCTTCGTTTTTTTTTCTATTCGAACGCGCTTGACTTCGTCTATGTCGTTACACTGCTCATACAGGTCATGGTTCATTCGACGACGGTACTCGCCGTTAACGATGTTGGTTCCAAATATTTTGCGAAGTTTTTTTTATTTCGAAGACGCCAAGAATAGATTGAGCCACTTGTGTCCTAGGATTCTATATGGTACAGCGTTAAGTAGAATTAGTGTCTGGTAGAGTTGGATCTTTGTTCAGCGTGAGACGGCTTTGTCATTAAAAGACATGCTTAGCGCAAATAGGAGCGGTTGACGGTCAATACTCTTCTCTTTACCATGGCAAAACCATCTGCCAATTCAAAGTTATAGTTGTCATTTATCACCAGAGCCATTTCTGCCGAATGTTTCTCAATGTTCGAGAAGGCCGCAGTAACATCCCGCAGTTGTCGGCCAATGATATTTATATTATCGCTATATGCAAGCAGCACAGGACTTTTATTTAAATTGGTACCATACGTGTTTAATACATCCTACCGCCTGATCGTGTCCATCAGGATGTTAAAGAGATCGCATGACAGACTATCGCCTTGTGTAGAGCCGCAGTAACATGCCGCAGTTGTCGGCCAATGATATTTTTATTATCGCTATATGCAAGCGGCACGGGACTTTTATTTAAAATGATACCATACGTGTTTAATACATCCTACCGCATGATCGTCTCCATCAGGATGTTAAAGAGATCGCATGACAGACTATCGCCTTGTGTAGAGCTGCGCATGCTAGAAAATGACTCTATCAGATTTTTGCCTTTTTTCACTGAATACTTTGTGTCTCTGAGTGTTATTCTGCAAAGTCATATTAGCTTCGCGGGGATATCAAACTCAGCCATAGCATCTAATAGTTTCTGTCGTATCGGACTGTCGAATGCAGCTTTGTAGTCTGTAAACAGATGGTAGGTGTCGATTTGCATTTCTTGGGTCTTATCCAGGATTTGTCGTAGTGTGAATACACAGTCGGTCGTGGATTTACCAGGGCTATAGCCATACTGATAAGATTCACTCAGGTTCGCTAGGATGGGCTTTAGTCTTTCACATAACACACAAGACATGACCTTGTATGCAATGGGTAAAGGTACGAACGCGCGATATTTGTTGCACACCGTCGGAACGTCTTTCTTATGCACAGAACATAAAACAATCAATCTCAGATCGTGTTTAAAAGCTGGTGCATGCACAATGCCAACTCATCGCCGTAGTACACAAAAAGCTCGTCTTCCACAGCTTTATTGCTTTCCAGCCATGCAATTGAAGTGCTGATCTCTTTTTTGCTCGTTGGTGGAAAATCTACTCCGTCATCGGTGATTGGCGCGATTTAATCACTTATGCTTCCTTCGGGAACGAGAAGAGTATGCAAGTATTCGCTCCATATTTGCAGCACAATCTGTGTGTCCGTTAGCAGATTTCTATCTCTGTCCTTACAGGTAGGGATCCTTATTCCAAATCCTTTGCTTTTTACCTATAGGTAAAACTTTCGTACTTCACCTCTATCCCTATAGTTTTCAATATCCTGGCTCTCTCTTTTCTTCCACAGACGCTTTTTCCGTCTGAACAGGCGTTTCATCTCGCTACTTTTCTATTTATAACGCTCCGTCACCGCACGCATCGCCATTGGCCGCAGTTTTCCCTTGTATCAGCATCCTTTTCCTCAGAGACTGCGCGACAGTCGTCATCATACCAATACTTGTACGCTTGGATACATGGGTTATTCATAACCCAGAACGGTCGTTGCGGTAATGGTCATAGCGGCCACTGTGTGCCAGAATTTGTTTAATGAAAATTTGTTTAATGAATGAGAGAGTTGATTGCAGTAGGCAGTGGCTACCTCGGTGGTAAGCAGCTTTGTGATGTCTAGCTACCTTTGCGTTTGGTTACGAGCATTTTTAGTTTTTAATTCATTGCGTATCTTGGCTGCAACTAAGTGTTGATCCTAGTTAATATTTGCACCGCGCATTTCATGCAGGTCCATAACGCTTGAGCCAAGCCTTCCATAGATTACCACGTGATAAATTTGGTTTTTTGTGTTTTGAACAGGGGATATCCATGTTGCCCTGTGGATATCTTTATGCAGGAATCTAGCTTTACTCACTATCGTTGAGAATCTGATCAGGTTTACTCCATTATTGGAGGTGTTGTTGTGTAGAATGAATTGTCCGTCTGCTGAACCAAGCGCATCTTCCGTTCCTATTTTAGCGGTAAAATCTTCCAGAACAATTTTCATGTCATGGACTGCATCTTCAATTTTCTCGTCTGTGTCTTCCGACAGGGCGTGTACACAAATCAGCGTAATGCCTTGATGCCGACTGTGGCTATTCGGTCTCTTACAGTGTTAAACCACGAGACCAGATATCAAAGTCTGTTACCGACTGTAAGTTCACATCTAAATTCTTGTCTTTCTGCTTGGTAGCTGTAAAAGATGTCACAGTTATTTCGTGGTGTGCATCACCGCTCCGTCCATCCTGTATTGCTGGGATGTCAACTTTGTATTTGTCAGAGACATCCGGCAATTGGAGAGAGACACCTTCTCTGTATAGAGTTTGGACATTCCAGGTGCATATCCGTAAATCATAGTCCTTATAACTTTTGTGGGGCTTGTCAAAATTTGGGGGGTTCTTGTATTGCCTTTTCTTCGTGTTTTCTCTGCCCCTACTGATTAAAAAAAAAATTATTGTTGGGCCGAGTATTATTTATATATAGAGTTTTATCTCTCTAATGGTAAATACTGTTTTGCAATGCCCTCTCCGCTCACTGATTAAAAATAAAACTTTCGTCTGCAAATTTCGACCAGTCCTTTCGAGTACTATCTGTGTACCAAATTGTATCTCTCTAAGGGTAAGATATAGTTATGCCACGCCCCTCCGTCTACTCATCGAAAAGAAAAATTTCGTCCGCATATTTATACAATTGTGTTGCAGAGTACTTTCAGGACATCAAATTTGTTTATCTCTTTACAACATAAATACAGCCTGGACGGGTCGGAGGGGGACCATTGATTAAAAGCTCATTTTCAAATCAGTCCAAGAGTTCTCAAGAGATGCGACTACCAACGCACAACAATTTCTTTTTATTTATATAGAAGAAATTATATAGATAGATATAAATAACGGATTCCAACCCACTGCCAATATGTGAGATCCACTTTAAAATCAAAAAGATGCCACTACAAAGTACTTTCCACTGAAAAAAATGTCATCATCCCTGATATACCGAAGCTTCATAAGGATATCTGTGTGTTGTGTGCGTTGCCTAGGTAAACGGTTGCCCTTTCCCGTGTACCTTTAAGCGTGGGCGGTTGATGATGGTTCCATCTTTATGTGTGTTTATTATGTCACCATAAATAAAATTGTAAATTGTTAAGGGTTCTTTTGTTGCCGCCAACAAACGTTGTCATTGCCGCTATGTCGTAGTTGAAGTCGTCTCGCAACTCACAACCGTTTTAGGTTCGGTGGCTCCTTTTGACTGTTTCACACATCTCGCTCGTGTGTGTGTGCCTCTTCCTGATTGACGGTTGCCTTTTGTTGTTTGACGTCCATTTAGATAAGGTTTATTATATATAATTTCTCGGTAAAAGTTGCCTGCTGCCTGAATGACTGACTGACTGGCTGGCTGATTGCTGCCTCCTCCTGCCCAAGTATGTAGATATTTTTTAGATTTGATATTTTCGTGTCCTGTTTTTTTTCTTTTACATTGAGATGACTTCTTATGACGTTTTCTTTTGCCACAATCTAGTCGTAAAGAACTCCTTGATGTCGCATCATATATTATTCACGCATAAATTGTTGCATATTTTACTCGATTGACTTTGATGCCCTTACAGCACCGTCGACAAGATTCTCGCTGGTGTATTGTGAATTTTCCTTATGTATTGATAAATAAATTATTTACTTTATTCAAATGAATGCCTTGAAGTAGGCGGCGATAGCATTGTGGGCGTAGTAGGTGAAATCCTAAAGAATTTAAAATTTATGTTAAGTACTTGGATATGAGTGCGAAAATCTGGGTAACCAAACGACAGCCATCCGACAGTCATCCCGTGTAAAGTTGTGCAAAATGGAAGTGAGTGTGTGTTGGTGTGTAACAGTCTGATAACTTTGCTTCATTTTCTACAACAGTTTTGTGTGGAAATTTATGTATTGTGTTAATAATATAACGAACAATTCATTAACAGCGTAACTCGCAAGAGAGAAGGGAGGACAAATCTTCGTATATGAAGTTGTCAACTTCAATTGAGATTTGTTTCGTGAAGATTGTTTTTACGGGATTGAATGTTATGCGGAATGTTAAAGTGTATTTAATTTGGCAAATTCGGAAATTCAAAAATAGAGTAGATTATAACCAACACGGGTGAAATAACTGATATGTACCCTCACGCTAAGTATAAAAAAAAAAAAAACTTAATTTCCCTTTGCACCCCATGAATGAGGTATGGGATAGCTTCTCGCGTTGTTGTGAATTAACACGCTTTCTATTTTTAGATTCACAACTAACGGCACCTACTTGTTTATCGACGAATGCGAACGTCACTGTTTGAGAAGCTCTTACTAGACGCGACGATTGAATCGACGCTTAATACTGCGAAGTTGCTGTCACCAACATTCGAGGGGAGCCGACAATGAAAGAAAATTTTATTTATTTTTTTCTTTTAAGATGACTGGAGCCAGGTTTGAACCTGCGATCTCCCGCATGGTAGTCGCGTGTTCTAACCACTATGCCACGGCCGGTCCCCACCCTAAGTATGATATTGTTTAATCTTGGTTTATTTGAAGTAAACGGGTTTTAAATGAAATTACCTATATATTATTATTTGCCTACTTGTGAAGCGTAAACAGATTGAGATAGGACTTTCGGACTTATAGCCATACGATTACTGAGCATATGGTAATTTTAAAGGTACCGAAAGGGTCGTATACAGTACCAACGGAGAACTAAGGAAAAAGTTTGTTTTTAATTCGAACAAAAATCTTAAGAGAAATCATAATTTAAAAAAAATAGTTTCATACAAAGAGCGGCCAAAAATAGAAGAAGTTTTCATATCTCACACATCTCACAGTATCTTTTAATGACACCAATTTCTAAAACCTCTCTTAGATCCTGAAAATTTAAATTTCATAGTGAGCATACCAAAGTTGGCATATCCATTGATTCCATTAATCTATGACTAAATCTTAAATTTGGTCAATGTCGGACAAAGGATTCAAGGACCTCTCTTAGATCCTGAAAATTTAAATTTTATAGTAGCCACACCAAAGTCTTCATATCCATTGATTCCACCAATCTATGACTAAATCTAAAATTTGGTCAATGTCGGACAAAGGATTCAAGGACCTCTCTTAGATCCTGAAAATTTTTATTTCATTTTAGGCACAACAAAGTTGGCATATCCATTGATTCCATTAATCTATGACTAAATCTTAAATTTGGTCAATGTCGGACAAAGGATTCAAGGACCTCTCTTAGATCCTGAAAATTTAAATTTCATAGTAGGCACACCAAAGTCTTCATATCCATTGATTCCACCAATCTATGACTAAATCTAAAATTTGGTCAATGTCGGACAATGGATTCAAGGACCTCTCTTAGATCCTGAAAATTTAAATTTCATAGCAGGTACACCAAAGTCGGTAAATCCATTTATTTCATCATCTCTGACTAAATCTAAAATTTGGTCAATGTCGGACAAAGGATTCAAGGACCTCTCTTAGAGTACACAATCAAAAAAATGACACCGAAAACGGTGTCACCAGCTGACCACGTTTCTACCTGTAACACACCAAACACTAAATACCGTTATTAAAAGTTAATATGCAATAGCGAAGCATTGCCGGGCCCACTAGTATGCATATAAAATATTTAAAATAAACTATTTTTAATATTTTAAGGAAAAATATTGAAAAAATATAAATTTTTAGTAGGGATGGCACAATGTGTTCGATTTTTATACTTTTGCCCTTAAGATGAGGGTATATGTAACGCATTAAATGAAGTATCTTAAGACAAAATTCTTTTCAGGACTTTTCAAGGCGATTGATGTCCGTCTGTCTGGCCAGCTGGCTGGTGGGCAGGATAATTCAAGTAAACCTTAACTGATCCGTATGAAAATTAACCAGTATTAATAATTTAAAAATGAAGTAATGAAATTGTAAATATGCCGAATAGCCCAACTCCTTCTGGAACCTCCAATACTACATAAACTATTTTTGGAAAATTAATTTTTCTTCCAAGGCCCAGAAAGGGATAGAACTTCACCTTCACCTAAACCAAACGGCTTAAACTATATTCATGAAAATCTTTATCAGCATGTGTCCTACAGAAATGGAGAGCTGCATGTAGTAGTTTTTCGAAATTCGTTCTTTAGGGGTAAAAGAGGCCCAAATGGGATAAAACCAAGCAGTTAAAGCCATAACCGCTAAAATCTATAATCACTTGCGTCCTATAGAATTATATAGCTGGACAATGTGGTCTTTCGACATTCTTACTTTTACGGGTAAAAAAAAAGCCCAAAATGGTGTAAAACTGGTACCATCGTGCCCAGATCAAACGGATAAAGCTATAATCGCCAAATTCTAAATGGGGATTCTCCGGAGCCGGAGCGTTTTCGTCCATACGCACAACGTGTCCAAGCCAGCGCATTCGGTCTATTTGAACGCGCTTGACCGACGACGGTACTCGCCGTTCACGATGATGGGTCCAAATATTTTGCGGAGTATTTTTCTCTCGAAAACTCCCAGAATAGATTGATCCGCTTGTGTCATTACCCAGGACTCTGTGCTGTAGAGCGAGACATGTAGGATCAGAGTCTTGTAGAGTTGGATCTTTGTTCTTCGAGAGAGCGCTTTGTCATTAAATCGCTTGCTTAGCGATCATCTACCACTTCAAAGTTATAGTTGTCAAGGTTTACGCAGCGTCCAAGACGGTGGACTCTTTGTTCGTCGAAACAAATAACTTGATTTTGTCCTCATTCATCACCATACCCACTTCCGCAGATTTTCAATGTTCGAAAAAGCCGCAGTAATATCCCGCAATCCACAACCAATGATATCTATATCATCGGCATACGCGAGCAACACGTGATTTTTGTTGAAGATCGTACCATACCTGTTTACTGCAGCCTTCCGCATAATCATCTCCATTACGATGTTAAAGAGATCGCAGGACACACTATCACCTTGTCTAAACCCTGGCTTGGTAGAAAATGGCTCTGACAGATTTTTGCCAATTTTTACTGAAGACTTCGTGTCAGTCAGTGTCATCCCACAAAGTCGTATTAGCTTCTCGGGGATACCAAACTCAGCCATAGCATCCAACAATTTCTGTCGTATCGGACTGACGAATTCAACTTTTGTAATCGATGAACAGATGGTAGGTGTCGATCTGCATTTCTTGGGTCTTCTCCAGGATTTGTCGTAGTGCGAATATCTGGTCGGTCGTGGATTTACCAGGTCAACAGCCACACTGATAAGGTCCAATAAGGTTCGCCAGAATGATCTTTAGTCTTTCACATAACACACTAGACAGGACCTTGTAATCGATGGGTAAAAGGCTTATTCCGCGATAGTTGGTACACACACTCGGATCGCCTTTCTTAAGCACGGGACAAAGGACACTCCGATTCCAATCATCGGGCATGCACTCCCTGAGCCAAATGGTGTTTATGGGCTGGTGCATGCATGTTACCAGAAGTAATTTAGATCTATTGACATAACCAAAACTCCTTCCTATTAAGAATTTCGGTGAAATCGACGGATTTATGAAGAATCATCCCCGTCTTTTAGATCCATTATTCCTGAAGTCTAGTTCCGCTATAACTTAATAAATCGTTTTAAGTTTTTTTGTCATTTAACCAAAAAAAACACACATTTTATGCTTTATTGCAGTAAAGTTTCATATTAAAACTTATTTTGCATATTTTATTCATAGCTTGTGAGAGAGAGATGGATGGAGACAGAGACACACACACAACTGCAGTGAGAAAGAAAACTCGATTTTTAATATCCTACTAATTTATAAAATTGCCAATAAATCAAACGTCTAAGACTGCGGAGGCAAAATGTTTCAACGCTGAGATCTACCGAAAACAACGAAAAACCGTAAAACAGTAAAAGATAAAAGCCAAGCCATATAACGAACGGGTTAGGGTATAAAAACACTACACAGCACACGAGTAAATCGTATGGGAAGGTAAAATGTGTAAAAACTGTTTTTTGTGTGTTTTTGGTGAATAACAGCTAGTTAGCTTTTGTATTTCGACAATAACACTAGAGAAGGCGCCATCAGCTACCACAAGTGCGTTACGTATGGTTTTGTTAGCATTTTCAGCTTTCTTCAAGAATGCTTCAAGGATTTTCTTCTCTTGAATTTATGTGTGGCAATTTAGTGGATTTCTTTTTTTATGCTTTCTTATGCCGGATGATATTCCTGGCACATACGCACTAAATACATTACACATAGATGATATTATACATAGCCGAATATATATATATATATATGCCGCAGTCATGCATAACCGGGCGTGTGTGTGTGTGTGTAACACTTTGGTCGTTTATGTTACTTGGGCAAATAGAAATGGGAATTGTTGTAGTCAAAGCCATAATGACATAATTTGTATTCAATTCGTTAACCCATGAGCATGAGAAAGCTAAAGTAGTAGTAGTGATACAGGAAAACGCAGAAAGGCTAAAACGTGCAAAAGACTGAAACATAACTGAAAATGGCTTTGTACGTTCTAGACGATTTTTCTTGGCTTTTTTATTGACGTTAAGTTTACACACTTAGTCTTGGTATCGGTCTCGTTAAGCTTTGCGGCTGTGAGCTATGTATGTATCTTGGTCTTATTAGTGTAAATGGTATCACATTTTTTGTTCTTTTTTATTTTCGATTTAACAATGACTTTATGCGTATCCGTCTTTTTTGCTTTTAAAGTTTCGATTCAAAATATTTCTGCTGCTAACCATTTTAAGCAATTTGTTGCCGCCATTAACGGTTTCAAGGGTTCATCACCCTTTTTTTTGCAAGGGGGGAGCCGGTGTCGTTAGAAGGCATAACAATGCTGCAACTACAATTTATAGTTTCAACTGTAAATTTTAACAACTCGTTAAATATATTGGGATTTTATAAAATCACTCTTCTGGTTTAATTTTTCTGTTAATGGCATTCTTGTTTTGATGTTTGTCTATATTCAGGGCTTAACTGGTTTTAGTTAGAAATTAGAAAATATTTATTGCTATGTATGTACGTATTGCATATTGCGAGACACCATCATGTTGATGCTATTGTGATTGCTGTTTTGATAGAGACGTAAGCGTATGAGTGACGTATATTAATAGTTATAGATAAAGTTTACGCCATCATCCAATATTCTCATGAGAGCTATTGTTGAAAAATGTGAATAGCAGAGACAATTTAAATGAAAGGTTGCAAAAAGTTGCAAATGTTGCATACAATTTTTTAAAATCTTTCGCTTTGAATAAAAAACTAGATTTTATGTTTTATTGCAATAGTATTTCAATTTGTAAACTTTTTCTTACTTAGAGAAAGAGAGAGAGAGAGACAGCGACAGCTACAGTGACACACGCATACTATTGGAAGAAAGCTCGATATTTATTCTATGTGATTTGGTACCCCGCCAGGAATCGAACCCCGCACCTTCGGATTTGCTTATATACGTCGCTTCCACTGAGTTATCGAAAGCTAAGTGAAGTAGGGTATGCTGGACAGTTGAATATGTGGTGCGTATCATGGAGACCTTGACCGCATACTGTGCATATGTTAGTGAGGCACGGCCTATGCGGGACCAGTAAGGAAAGAATCTGTTGTTACATGATGATCTCAGTTGTTCCAGATTTGACCACTGACAGGCCAATTGTTTAGTAGGTAACCAACAAGGTTTGTCCATACCCCAAATGCTGCTGGTTAGCGCTTTGATTCTACTTCGCAATCTGTGCGTAAATGCAGTGATATGAGTTGAGGAGGTAAACAGGCTGTCAAAGGTGACCCCCAAAACTGTTGTGTGGTTGACAGTCGGTATTGGGACACCATCGACTAGGACGCCTAATTTTAGGTTTAGCCCCTTCGGAGGAGATAAAGAATACTTCACTTGTGATAATTTCAGGTTACGTCCAGTGAGAAATTGTATATTAATCCTATAAAACCATTCACAAGGTCGCATAGTTCAACAACGTTCTGCCCCGTCGCCATAATAGTACAGTCGTCCGCATAAGATATCACTTCTACTTCTGGAATATATTGTGCAAAAAAGTACAATTTATGATACCGAAAATAGTACTACAAAACTACACTTTATTTTACCGAAAAGTACAATTTATTGTACCAAAAAGTACTTGTAGTGAAACTACTTTATACAAAAAAAAATATAGAAATTTAAAAATATAATAATGTAAAACTATCAAAATATAAAAACATAAAAATATAAAAATATAAAAATATAAAAATATAAAAATATAAAAATATAAAAATATAAAAACATAAAAATATAAAAATATAAAAATATAAAAATATAAAAATATAAAAATATAAAAATATAAAAATATAAAAATATAAAAATATAAAAATATAAAAATATTAAAATATAAAATATATAAATTTATAAAAATATAAAAATATAAAGCTATAAAAACACAGTGCAACATTTCGAAGGTCATCGTCTGGTGCCGCCTTCGTACCCAGATATTTTTGAAGTATATACCGAGACTAAAAAAATCCCCAAAGGATTTGGCCCCATGACATCGAAACATTTTTTTATGGATACTCCAATATTTTCACCCCAACACAATTTTTTTATCATTTTTACAGAGTCCATATTTCATAAACTGTTCGGAATTCTTTCCTTTCGCCTTCGGCAAAGTTGTAGATCTAAACCAGAGCAAAAAAAGTCTCAAACAGACCGACCCAAAAAAATTGCATCCAGTGCATGAAAATTGCAAAAATATGGGAAAAGAGGAAATTTTTTTATGATGTTTTCCACACAAAATGTATTTCGTTGTACTCCGTGGCGTATGAATTATGTGGAATATTACTTGTTATAATCATAATTTTATGGTGAAAATATCATGAAAAAATAGCCTTTTTTCTCATATTTTACAATTTTCATGCACTAGATGCAATTTTTTTGGGTTGGTTTATTTGAGACTTTTTTTGCTCTGGTTTAGATCTACAACTTTGCCGAAGACGAAAAGAAAAAATTCCGAACAGTTTATGAAATATGGACTCCCTAAAAATGGTCACAAAATCGTATGGCGGTGAAAATATTGGAGTATCCATAAAAAAATGTTTCGACGTAATGGGGCCAAATCCTTTGGGGATTTTTTTAGTCTCGGTATATACTTCAAAAATAGCTGGGTACGAAGGCGGCACCAATTTATGTGTTGCACTGTGAAATATAAAAATATAAAAATATAAAAATATAAAAATATAAAAATATAAAAATATAAAAAATATATATAAATGTCTTGCAAACGTTGCGCTCTGCAGTAAGTGATATGTTGTCTAAGTATATGAAATGCATTTGTGCAGGACTCTATATATATATATGTACATTACAGCGCCATTTAAAGTAAAAAATAAATGACAGAAAATTGAGTAAAATCGGACAACTATTTCCCGTGCCCCAAAGAGGTCAAAGGTCATGTTCTTAGTAAATGCTACGGTTTTAATATTCGATTAGATAATGTATATATGATAATCGCAAATTTGTAATAATCAAATATTTTGCCCAATTGGTTCCAAATAGTCAGTTTATATCTCTAATATACTGTGAAATTTACAGGACGACCAAACTATTATTATTATTAGGGCTGTTATAATGGTTTCTTTTATTTGGGGCGTGGCACAGCCCACTTCCACCCTGGCTGTAATTAATATTGTACCAACAACACATGCCAAATATCATCATTATACCTCTTATAGTTCATAAGATACAGCCTTTTAAAGTTTCAAGTTTTATTCCACGCCCATTGATCCGATCCCGCCCTTTTATTGTTGTATCACGTTCTTTGCTGCGAAATGCGTACACACAAACTTTCAAGTTGATTGGAGAAACAGTCCTCTAGATATTTCGGTTTTAAATATAGAGCCCAATAGGCGGGGCCATGCCCAATTGATATATCAAAAATTGAAGTACCCTTTTTCACCACCGACCACACAGCTACATTCTGTGAAAATTTTAAAAAGATCGGTCAACCCGTTTTCGAGGCTATACAATACTACAAATGTAAATAAAAATTTTAATATATATAGATTTGTCCTTTGGCCTCTTTGTGGCACTGCTATAACTTGTCCGATTTTGTTCAAATTTTGACTATAGCCGACCATCCGAAGTTGAGTTTTCGCTGCCACCCTTATGTACACAAATGATCAACGTCGAGTTCTGAGCCGATTTAAAGATGTCTGTCCGTTCGTTCCCGCGGTTATTGCCTCGCATCAACATTCAAAATTTAATATTTTGCAACTTTGTCATGTCAATAAGATAGATATTCATTCAAAAGTTGCACGACATATTACTACCCGCAGCAACTAAAAGTCTCTAAACACATTCATCAGATACTATACAGTCACCTATGTATAGCAACAAACCTCTTGGCGTCAAAGGAATTGAACAAAAGTCAACTGCTGAATTGACATTCAATAACTTTAAGGCGATGCCATACAATACAAAAAAAAAAGTTTTATCACGCTACACAAGCACAAAACAATACGTTATGAGGCTATTTTTAAAAAATTTTTTTTTTCTTTCAAACAATGTTTCTAATCTTTGTAACTTTTCTAAAAAGGCAGCAGCCTCTTCTAGCGGCAATGCTTAACACAATTGTAATACGAAGAAACTTCTTAAATATACACAACTCAAGCAACACATATGCACTAACATACATACTCACCCACACACATACACAAACTTATATATATTTAGTTAAGAAAAATAAAGTTTAAAAGTCAGCTTGAAAAAGAAAATGGAGTTTTCTGTTAAAACTATAAACGTATTGTTATCTATTTTTAGCTAAAGAAAAATGTCTAGTTTCCACTCAAACGCACGCACAAACACATACACTCACACACTCCTATATACCAAAAATAAATGCTATTTTCGGACAACTTTGATCGCACCGGAAATACGAATATCTTGCCAAAGTAAAGGTACGCTAACCGGATGCTGTGACGTCTTGTACAATTGTATACGTAGTTGTGGTTAGTTTATGGTTTACCTGCTGCAGAAGCAACTACTACTACTACTAATACAAAGCCATAGTGTATGACAACTCTGTGTGTTATGGCTAAGGACCGAATAAAGATTCTCATACATGGGTAGTAAGAGTAGCTGTACAATTTATGCTTGTTCATAAGAAAGTATGCATATGTTGATAGCAGCGCTAAAGATACCTGTACGCATGCATGTATGTGTATTTGTGTGTGGTCGACAAGTGTCTTTGAATGTGGGCGTTAGTGCACAGCTCTTTTTTTCCCAAAGTTTTATCCATAAAAACTTTAGATGTCATCCCTTTGGTCGTATGTTGTTTCCAGTTTCCAGATGCTGGTTGTAGTATCACACAAAGTATGCAAAATAATGGTTTATATCTTCATGTATGTAAGGGCAGATTTACTTGAGCGTGTGTGTGTTTGTGCGTTCGTGTGGATAAGTGTTGACAATTGTTACTGTGACAGCATGATAAGTTCATAACAGCACAAAATATAATTCAACATTGTTATTCTTGGATCCTGGGGGCATTTGAGAATCCTAACTTCTAAAGCAGTTGTTACACAAAACAAAATTGAGTTAATTTACAGCACATTACCATATACTAGCCACTTAGCGTTAACTATGAAATTAATTTTTTCGCACACTTCTGTATGAAAAATACCGAAACAGTGAAATTAATTTTTCGGACCTTTTCTTTAGAAAAATTGACCAAATTCAATTTGGACAAAAATATAAAGTTAATATCTCGATACTTCCTTGCAATCGCAGATTTTGATTATATGCGCTTCGACTCCAGTTCGTTACATTAAGATCTGCAAGGTTCCTGGTCTTTCCTTTTCTATGCCGTCCATCGAGTTCATTGTCGAAGACTTTTCGAGCTGGAACATTTTCACCAATGCGTGCAACATTACCTTACCAACACAACCGCCGCATGCGATTGACCACATCAATATAGCTTCATCAACAAACATATAGCTCGGCGACATACGACGTCGATACTCTACGTTAACAATAATGGGTTATGTTTTTTACGGAATATTTATCACTCGAATACTTCGAACTTAATCGCTTGTGTTATGAACCAGGATTCTGCGCCACACAACAATATTGGTAGATCCAGTATCTGGTATAGCTGGATTTTCGTTCCTTAAGAGAGTGCTTTATTATTTAATCGCTTGCTGAGTCCGTAACAGCAGCTATTCGCAAGCAGGTTTCTTCTACGGATTTCAAGGCTGACGATATTTGTTATATTGCTGGCGGAGTCTAGGTGGATAAAAACATCTATCACTTCAATGTTCACCGAACATCGAAAATGAGTAGATTCTTTGTTCGTTAAAACTAATAACTTCGTTTTGCCCTCAATCACCGTTAGAGCCATTTTATTTGATTACTTCTATATACCTAAGAAGGCTTCAGTAACATTCCGAAGTTTTCGGCCGATGATGTCTACGTCATCAGCGTACGCGAGCAACATGGGGCTTTGGTTGAATATCGTGCCACTCTTGTTTACTTCAGCTTTCCTCATTATCATCTTCATCACAATGTTGGAGAGATCACACGATAGGCTGTAGCCTTGTTTCAGGCTCTTCACTGAAAACTTCGTGTCAGTCATATATCAGCTTCGCTAGAATACCAAAGGCCCGATCAGGTGGGATAACACTGGACATAGTCTTTCACATAGCAAACTCGACAGGACCTTATATGCGATGGGTAAAAGGCTGATCCTGCTGTATGTGGAGCACACACTCGGATCACCTTATTTTAGAACAGAACATACTACGCTTTAATACCAACCATCGGGCATGCATTCGTTAAGCCAAACCGAGCTTAGAAGCTAGTGCATGCTCGTTATCAGCTCAATGTCAACGGATTGAAGAGCTCTGCCGGAAGTCCGCCGGCACCAGCTGTTTTATTATTATTCAGCCGCAATATAGCGCTTCTTACCTCGATACCAGCTGTTGATCCTGGTCCTTACAGTAGGGAATCCCAGTACCTTGACCTTTTGATTTTACTTTCTGGCAGAATGTTCGGGCTTCAGTTAATCCTTTACCCCTGTACCTCTCTATATCCTCGTTCTCCTGTTCATTTAACTGAGGTTTTTTTGCACTTGAATAGATTCATCGCCTGTTCTACTTTCTCTTTGTGCTGTTCCCTAACAGCCCGAGAAATATGCATGCTGTCCATCGATTATCTCATGATCAATTTGATTTTTTGGTATTTTGATCTGGGGATAGTCAAGTTGCCGATCGATGTACCAATAATATCTTAGCCTACTATTTTTGTATTAAAATCTCCCAGGACAATTTTGATGTCGTGGCTAGGGCAGCGCTCGTAGAATGCATCTGTAATCTCTTGGTCTTAATCTACCTTAATGTACACAAATCAGCGTGATGTAGAAATATTTCGTCATGATGCGGATTGTGGTTATTCGATAACTAATTGGATTAAACCTCGGGACCAGATTCCTGAGTCTCTTGCCAATTATAAATTCACATCCAAGTTCATGCTTTTCCTCATGGCAGTTGATGTCGCTAATTTTTACGTCGCAGGCATCCCCGTCTTGTCCATCTCATATACTTGAGAACATCTTTCAGTCGAATAGCGTCAACTTCTCTCAATAAATTATTGTCTTGCCTTCTTCATATGAACTTTTTAAATTTAGTTATTTTTTCCAGTAATTGGTTAGAAATTATCCGCTTGGAAGTTACGTGCAATCATCGTTTCCTGTATTATAACATCCTTGCAGCGACAAACTTATACTCAATTAACTTATTATATTTCATTGAAATATCGATTGACAAGTATTTCTAATACTTTTCATTTTCTACTTCGGTCTTCGGTAGCTACTATTACGTCCCATTCTAACTCACCCCCCCCCCCCCCCTCTCTCTCACTACCTAGTCCCTCTCTACCACCCTCAGCTTTTTGTACAAACAAACATTTTTTAAAATTTACAACTTTATCAAAGCGTTTTTACTTTTCTACTGCTGTTACTACGTATTCATATTCCTAAAGCGACAATCTTTCTTTATCTCACAACAGTTGTAGGGACGGGGAAGGTATAACAAAACTTTTTACGAACTGGTTTTAATATTTTTTTTGTTGTTTTTTGTTCTTACTTTTTTTGTTGTACCTCCCATATTACACTTCATCATCAGTTTAACATTTTCTGTCTGCGGCTTTGGTAGCGGGTGCTGTGGTGCTCTTGGTGGTTTCACTATGGGTGTGGTTGATAGACGTCTCATCTAAGGTCGGGGCGAATTGGTGGCGAAAGTTAGCAACTTTTTAAGCTTGTAGCTAAAAACACATAACGCATCACGCTTCCGGTGATGAAAAATATTTTATAATCAAGTTTAGTTTTCCTTTTCATTTTCCACTTTTTCCGGGAATTGGATCTTTGTGAGCACTGGAATTTATGTAGTTACTGTTGTAGAGCAGCTTGGACCGAGGAGGCCACGACATATTCATGGTTATATTATAAATGTTGGTGAAAAGTTATCTCAGATAGTACAGTGGTTGTAAAGGTGTACAATTTATGAAATCTTGATTAAAAGAAGAGGGAACTAGTAATCAAATGTGTCCAAATAATCTTGAAAAAAATCAATGTTGAACACGTTTCTTGAATTAATCTATACTAATATTATAAACCGAGATAGCCAATGCCTACTCCAATCAACTCTCTCAATTACTCCCAACAAATCCCCCTAGTTCTGATGTTCCCGACACACAGTGGCAGCATATTGCGAATTCTATGACCTCTGCCGCAACGACCGTACTGGGTTATGAACAACCACGCTCAGCCAAGCCCTGGTACGATGATGAATGTAGCGAAATGTCTGAGGAAATGGATGCTGGTAACTTGCATTGCATTAAGCCGGCGGCGATGAGCTGGTAACTTGCATGCACCAGCTCATACACATGATTTGGCTCAGGGAGTGCATGCCCGATGATTGGAATCTAGGTGTCCTATGTCCCGTGCTTAAGAAAGGCGATCCTAGTGTGTGTACCAACTATCGCGGGATTATCCTTTTACCCATCGCATACAAGGTCCTGTCTAGTGTGTTATGTGAAAGACTAAAGCCCATTCTGGCAAACCTGATTGGACCTTATCAGTCTGGCCTTAGACCTGGTAAATTCACGACCGACCAGATATTTACACTACGACAAAACCTGGAAAAGACCCAAGAAATGCAGGTCGACACCTACCATCTGTTCATCGACTACAAAGCTGCAGTGCCATTTTCGACATCCTCGACTACAAAGCTCCAGAGAGCCAAGCGAGGCTTTAGGCAAGGCGATAGTCTGTCCTGCGATATCTTTAACGTCGTAATGGAGATGATCATACGGAAGGCTGCAGTAAACAGGAATGATACCATCTTCAACAAAAGGCACATGTTGATCGCGTATGCCAATGATATAGATATCATTGGACGTGGATTGCGAGATGTCACTGTGGCTTTTTCGAGCATTGAAAAGCAGTGATAAAAGAGGACAAAACCAAGTTATTTGTTTCAACGAACAAAGAGTCCACTCGACTGCGTGACGCTGCGTGAACGTTGACAACTATAACTTAGATGTTGAAAATGATTTTGTCTACCTTGGCTACGCCATAACCAATAATAATAATGTCAGCCTGGAAATCAAAAGACGAGTATTGATCGCAAACCGCTGCTACTATGCGCTAAGCAAGCGAATTTGTGACAAAGCGCTCCCTTGAAGAACAAAGATCCAACTCTACCAGACTCTGATCCTACCTGTATTGTACTACAGCTCAGAAACCTGGGTAATGACACAAGCGGATCAGTCTATTCTGGAAGTCTTCGAGTGAAAAATACTACGCAAAATATTTGGACCCATCATTGTTAACAGCGAGTACCATCGTCGAATGAATCATGAGCTGTATGAGTTGTACAAAGACATCGATGTAGTCAAGCGCATTCAAATAGACCGAATGCGCTGCTTGGACACGTTGTGCGAATGAACGAAAACGCTCCGGCTCGAAAAGTTTTCGGCAATAAACTCCATGTGCGGCGCAGGATGTATGAACCGGGTGAAATAGCTGTTAACTAATAAACTAAGCTTGGTGTGACGAACTATCTACGGAGCGCAAAAGACCGAAGCGCTTGAAATACTTTTCTACGTGCGGCTACTGAAAAATAAATTTCAGTTGTTGCTATTATTAAAGAAGAAGAATAATTTTTGTATTTTTGAAAATTTTTTACGATTTTATAATTTTTATAATTTTTGTAATTTTTTATTTTTTTTTAGAATTTTATAATTTTTTAGTTTTATAATTCTTGTAATGTTTTTGTTTATAATTTTAATAATTTTCAGTTTTAATAATATTTATAATTTTCATAATTTTAATGATTTGAATAAATTTTAAACTTTCTTTATTTTTTATATAAATTTTAAAATTAATTATAATTTTTTTAATTTTTATAATTTTTGTAATATTTGTAACTTTTATAACTTTTATGTTTTTTATAATTTTTATAATATTCATAATTTTTGTAATTTTTATAATTTTTATAATTTATATAATTTTTATAATTTTTATAATTTTTAAAATTTTTATAATTTTTATAATTTTTACAAATATAATTTTTCTAATTTTGATAATGTTCATAAATTTTATAATTTTTATAATTTTTATAATTTTTATAATTTTTATAATTTTTATAATTTTTATAATTTTTAAAATTTTTATAATTTTTATAATTTTAAAAATATTTTTATGTTAATTTATTTTAATTATAATTTTTATAATTTCCTATAATTTTTATAATTTTTATTATGTTTATAATTTGTATAACTTTTATAATTTTTATAATCAGCCGGTATTGCAATGGCAATTTTGGCAGTCGTCATAGACATCCTGTTAACGGACAATGTCATCACAAAACGGAAGGATAATTTTTATAATTTCTATAATTTTTATAATGTTTCTATTTTTTCTAATTTTGATAATGTTCATAAATTTTTATAATTTTTGTAATTTTAAAAATATTTTTATATAAATTTATAAATTTATTTTAATTATAATTTTTATGATTTTTATAATTTCCTAGTTTTAATAATTTTAAAAATTTTTTATTATTTTTATAATTTTAATAATATTCATAACTTTTATAACTTTTACCGTATTATTTAATCTTATAATTTTTATATATTTTTGTAATTTTTTAAGTTTTTATATTTTTTATGATTTTTGTTATAATAAAATTTTTTTATATATATATTTTCTAATTTCTTATAATTATAATTTTTTTAATTCTTACAAATTTTATAATTTTTATGATTTTTGTTATTTTTTATGTTTATAATTTACAAGTTTATAATTTTATAATTGTTTTGAATTTTTATAGTTTTCATAATATTTATAATATTCGTAGCTTGTATTATTTTTATAATTTTTATAATATTCATAATTTTTATAACATTAATAACATTTATTTTTAGTCAGTTTTTATAATTTTCCTAACTTTTATAACTTTTATAGTTCGTTTATTTTTCATATTTTTTAAAATATTTCTATTTTTTTAATTTTTATAAGGTTTATAATTTTTTATATATATTTTTAAATTTTTTTATATTATTATTATTTTTTAACTTTTATAATTTACATAATTTTTATAAATTTTATTATTTGTATAATTTTTACAATTTTATTAATTTTAATGATTTTTATTATTATTTAGTTTTTATAATGTTATAATTAAATTATAAATTAACCTTTATTGTTTTTATATTTTCTTGTGAATTATCTTATAATTTGTATAATTTCTTACAATTTTTATAATTATCTTATTTTTTTATAAATTTTGTAATTATCATAATTTTTATAATTAATATATATAAATTTTCATGGATTTTATAATTTTATATAACTTTTAAAATTTTACAATTTTTATAACTTTAATATTTTTAAATTTTTTTTTATTTTCTGCATTATTTTAAATTTTTATTATTCTTCATACATTTTTTAATTTTCTTGCTATTATTATATTTTTGTATTTTATTATAGTTATCACATTTTTATCATTTGTAATATTTCTATAATCTTAGAAATTTTAATCATTTCAATAATATTCACAATTTATAGCATTTAATACATTTTGATTCTTACAACTACTGTGCCCACACTGACACCTATCCTCCTCAACCTCTTTTGTTTGTGCTGCTGCTGCTGCTTCTGCTACTTACGCCATAGCTAGCTGATGATGTTGATGTTGATGCCACCACCGCATCTTCATCGCAGTTTATTTCTTAACTCGTTTGTGATGAGACACCAACTCAAAATTCATTTCCGTGGAAAAATACCACTACTTTGTTATTTTTCTTGGCTGTTTGCTTTAGACTAACAACCAACAAACAACTACAACAACACTGGGCAAATGTTGTCCATGTAAACTGTTCCTTGTCGTCCTTGTGGCAAATCGTGTATCCTGATGATGCTTATTTCGTTGTTGTTGTATTTTTTTGCGAGCTTTAATGATGTCAACATTCTCTAATATAATTGCATCTAAAGTTCTTGCCCATGGTGGCAAATGTTACGATGAATTGCCTGTCTACAAAATGATAAATCTAACAATCTCTCATAGCTTCCTCTGCCTCCGCCCCAACCCCCCTGTCCGTGGCCAAACAGATCCCCGGGGATAAGTTCCTATTTGTGTTACAGTGATTAAATTATAAAAATTAAATTACTGGTTTCCTTGTTTGTGTCCGGTTTTTTGTAGTTTCTACAGCACTTAGAGAGAGGAAGGGGGAGAGAGAGAGTGTGTAATATAAAAGAAAAGATTTTATATAATTAAATAATCTTCTACATTGTAGACCTATAAACTTTAATACTTTAATTAAATAAGAAATGTTTTTGCTCTGTTTTCTCTAGTCAGCCGGTATTGCAGTAGCAATTTTGGCAGTCGTCATAGACATCCTGTTAACCGACAATGCCATCACAAAACGGATGGACTTATTTTAAGTACACTCTGTTTGAATTGAAAAGGTGCAGATATTAGGACGTGTGCAAGCAGCACATAGGAACTAGTTTTTAGATAAAAAATTGCTACAGAAATTTAGAAATTTTAAATTAAGGAAAAAAAATTACACAGATACTTGAATTTTAAGGGAAAATTTTTAGTTCTACACAAACAGAATACTTTTATAATAAGAATTGAGTTCATTTATATTGCTAACTTTAACTGATTGATTATAACTGCAAAATATTCAAACTGTTACGAACTTCTCCTTGCTGGACATCTCAAGTGCCCATATGCCAAACCCTTTTCATGTTGACCGCAGTGTTTTCCCATGTGGGCTGATTATAACCGGAAGTCCGAGAAAAGTTTAAATTAACTTTGTACTTTCGTTTCGTTTTGTTCGTTCTTATTGCCTTCCTCTTTCTTTTTTCTCCATCTAGCTTTAAGTATAAGCGGCTGAGCACACACTTGACCACTATTTTAAGTTGCTTCATATCAAAATCAAGATAATTTTTGGGTTTATGTTGTTTCCTTTTTGGCATTCTTACGTCATCCTCTGTCTCCTCTGCATGTGAAGTGTGAGGACATTGTACACATTTTCTTTTTCGTTTCCTTTTTGTCCTTATGCCATTTGCTAACAAATATCGCCGGTCGTATTTTTACGATCTTTCCAGGATAAGAGGGGGAAAAAGGGTGTTTTATTACACCGTTCCTGCTATTAACATAAAATTATTCATCTTGCCGGAGAATCGGTGACCTTTTCGTGTGGTTAAAAGGGCTTTTAATTATTTGTGTAGCCATGTCCATCCCACACGTAATGCGGCATACTTAACATGCAGCAGCAACAGCAGCCTCTTTAGCGAATTACAACATTCTAGTAGACCACAAATTTCAAATTAAGTGTCCTCTAACTGAAGTATTAAAACCTTTTAGTGGTTTTCAAGGTTTAGTTTATGAATTTTTCGATGCTGGTCATCAACTGTGTTGGGGTGGTCATAAAACTGGAATTTATTAAGGGGTTGGAAGGGTAAATGGGGTAACGTACAATACGAAGACGATTTACGTTAACATCTTTATGAAGAAAAAATCGACGAAGGAATTTACATATTAAAGGCATTTCCGCAAAGGTTCATGAACAAGAGTACACATTAAGGTATAGTGCGGGGGGGGAGGGGGGTCTGTGTCACATTAAGGATACCACAAATACTCGTATATGGAAAAATTGTGGGTTTACATCCGTGACGATTATGCCAAATTGACTGTTTTCTTAAGGTGATGCACAGCGACCAAACAAATTTGGCTTAACAAGGATATACAGAGAACACGATTTGTGCTAAACCTGAGAATCTATATGAGAAACATCATTGTGTAATAACCGGTAACTGGCCGTTTGGAATACACGCTAAGAGATTGAACATTCCCTGCAATGAAAGAGGGCCACAAAGCATCTTCTATGTCGCTGCCCTGTTTTTGATGAGCTGAGATATGAAAAGTTTGGTCATCGGAAACTTTGTGGACAATACCTGTCTATCAGTATGGGATTTACGAAACATCCATGCCTTCATCAGAGAGAGGCTTGAGAGCGACATTGATCGAACAGAAAATTAATGATTGGAAATGGTATCACAACAGGACCCATGTGAGCTATACAGAATGCGACTGCCGAATTAACGTCGTAACGGCTGAACCGATTTCAATGATATTTGGTAGGCAATTATTGTTCTATATAGAAATTACCAAAATTTGTTGACCCTATAGGCGGAGTGGGCGTGTCAAAATTTTTATAGAGCTGGGGAGCTAAAATTTGATACCCAGATAGTACTTTGCAACACGAATACAAGTATGAAGACGAAATTTAAATTTTTGATCAGTGGGCTGAGTGGGCGTGGCAAAACTTTTTTTAGTTCTAGAGAAGTACAATTTGGCAACCAGATAATACTCTCAACAAAAATATGAATATGCAGACGAAATTTCAGTTTTGTATCAGTAGGAGGAGTGGGATGAAATTTTAATTTTGGATCAGTGGGCAAAGGGGCGTGGCAAAACTGTATTTGAGCCCTAGAGAAGTGACATTTGATACACAGATAGTACTCGGTAACAGGAATATGAATATGCAGGCGAAATTTAAATTTTGAATCAGTGTGCGGAGTGGGCTTGGCAAAACTCCATTTGAGTCTTCGAGAGGTACAATTTGACAACCCGATAGTGCTAGGCAACGCGATTATTAATATGTAGACGAAATTTTAATTTTGAATCAGTGAGCGGAGGGGGCGTGGCAAAACTATATTTTAGCCCTAGAGTAATACAATTTGATACCCACATAGTTCTCGGCAACACGAATGTGAATATGCAGACGAAACTTTAATTTTGGATCAGTGGGCGAATGGGGCGGGGCAAAACTGTATATTAGCCCTAGAGAGATACAATTTAGTACACAGGTAGTACTAGGCAAACACGAATATGTATATGCAGACGAAATTTTAATTACTTTTAATTTTATTTATTTTAGCCCTAGAATGATAAAATTTAGCAACCAGATAGTAATCGCAACACATATATGAATATGCAAACGAATTTTAAATTTTGGATCGGTGACCGGAGGAGGGGTGGCAACACTCCATTTTAGTCTTAGGGAGATACAATTTTACAACCCGATAGTGCTAGGCAACACGAATATTAATATATAGACGAAATTTTAATTTTGGATCAGTGGGCGCAGTGGGATGACATTTAAATTTAAATAACGCCTGGCGGACATAATCCAGAAATAACTTTTGGGTAGATATGTCCGCTCTTGGGGGGTTAACCCCCAACCCGTATAGGCGCTATGTCCGTTCAGAAGTGCGGACATAACTCTAAAACAATTTTAGGGATTATTTCCTCGTCGTTGGGCGAATTTAATTTTGGATCAGTGGACGTGTCCAAACTGAATTCGGCTCTAGAGAGATACAACTAGGTACACAGGTAGTTTTCGTCACTACAGGTACAAATTTACAGACAATATATTTTTGTTCAATAGGCAGATAAGGCGTGCAAAAATGTTATTTATCCCAAACGAATGACATTTGATACAGAAATGACTCGGCGCAACAGAAATACAGATACGTAGACGAAATTATAATTTTTGATTCGCGGGCAGATGGAGGATGTTCAGTATTTTGTCAGTGTTTTCAAAAAGTACAAATAATTGTACCAAAAAGTACTTTTATTGTAAATAAAAATAATTTTATTGTACCAAAAAGTACTTTTGTTGTACAAAACTGTACTTTTATGGTACCAAAAAGTACATTTGATGTATCACAAAGTAAATTTGTGGTACTAAAAGGACTTTTATTGCACCAAAAAGTACAATTTATTGTACCCAAAAATACTTTTATTAGTTATACAGATTACAATTTGATATACACAACAGGTGCGATTTATGGTACCAAAGAGTATCATTGTAGCGAAATGTACTTTTAATGTATATAAAATTAATTGTACCAAAGAGTACTATTTTTGTATCAAAAAGTACAATTTCATGTACAAAACAGGTACGATTTATGGTACCAAAGAGTATCATTGTAGCGAAATGTACTTTTAATGTATATAAAAGTAATTGTACCAAAGAGTACCATTTTTGTATCAAAAAGTACTTTCAATGTACCAAAAAGTACTTTTATCGTTCAATAAAGCGATTTTATTGTACTTAATGTAAAAATAAACTTGTTTTACTAAAAAGTACTTTTATTAAACCAAAAAACAAAAATTATTGTACCAAAAAGTACTTTTGTTTTACATAAAAGTAATTTTATTGTACAAAAGAGTACTATTTATGTAGTAAAAAGTACTTTCAATTTACATAAAATTATTTTATTATATCTACAAAAGAGTGTCATTATTGTAGCAAAAAGTACTTTCAATGTACCCGAAAGTTCTTTTATTGCTTTTATTGTACATAAAAATAATTACATTGGAATAATTACCGTTATTGTAGCTAAAAATACTTTTATTATGCCAAAAAGTACTTTTTTGTATCAAAAAGTAGATTTATTGTACCAAAGAGCACCAATATTGTAGCAAAAAGTACCTAGCAAAGGGTAGTTTAAATGTCCCAGAAAGTACATTTATTGTATCAACAATAACCTTGTTGTACTAAACAGTACTTTTATTGTACCAAAAATTTTAAATTATTGTACCAAAAACTACTTTAATTGTAGCTCAAAGTAACTTTATTGTACAAAAAGGTACTATTATTGTAGCAAAAAGTACTTTAAATGTAACAGAAAGTACTTTTATTGTACACTTAAGCGATCTTATAGTACCATAAAATATTTTTATTGTACCAAAAATTATTTTCATTGTAACAAAAGTAAAGCCACGATTTGATATTTTGTCAGTTGCTATAAAACGGATGGAGACCGGCCGTGACCTGATGGTTAAAGCACGCGACTACCATGCGGGAGATCCCAGGCTCCAGTCATTTAAAAAAAAAATTCTTTCATTGCCGGCCCCCGTCGAGTCAATCGGCATGTCTAGCAAAAGCTTCTCAAACATCTTGTACTAGTTTGCATTCGTCGATAAACATGTAGGTGCCGTTAGTTGTGAATCTAAAAATAGAAAGTGTATTAATTCACAACAACGCAAGAAGCTATCCCATACCTCATTCAGGGGGTGTAAAGGGAAATTAAGTCTTTTTAAGTATGTTATAAAACGGATATGGTCAAAATTTGACGTGTCCCAAAGAGGTCAAAGGTAAAATCTATATATATATGAAATTGAGTTTGTCTTTGTTCGTTTGCATATTTTAGTACCATATAAACTCGAAAACGGCTTGACCGATCTTTTTTGAAATGTTCACAGAATGTCGCTGAGATGTCGGTAGAGAAAATAGGGTTGATGTATGAAGCGGGCGTGACCCCGCAATATCTGAAGGACTGTTTCTCCATTCGTCTTGAAGATTTGTGTGGATTCATATGGTTGCAAAAAAATGTGCGGGATCGGATCAGTGGGCGTGGTATAAAACTTGAGTCTTTAAAAGGCTGTACCTCATGAACTAAATGGTATGTCTTGTTGGTACAGTATTAATTACAGACAGGGTATATGTGAGCTACGTCACGTCCATTCAAAAGGAACCATTATAACAGCCATAATAATAGTTTGACCGTCCTGAAAATTTCTCAGTATAGTTGAGATATAACCAGGTGGACAAAAAGTACAGAGTTGCCGCCCACACACATCAATATTTGACTATTTCATATTTGCTAGAAAAAAATACTATTCCTTAATCGAACATTAGTAAAAAAAGCATATGATGTACTAAGGATTTACTAAGAAACTGACATTTGACTCTTTGGGTCACGGGAAATATTTGTCCGATCTTACTGAAATTTTTGTCAATTGTTTCTTACATAAAGTGGAACATTATTACGGTCGAGCATTTTTGAATACCCGCAAAAAAAAGTCGTCCATACATTTCGGTGCCGCCCTTATGTACATATAACGTCAATATCCTGCAAAAAGGTCTCAAGTCCACTTTTTGCGCGTCTGAGTTTTTGGTGATTGATGATGAAGTATTTTGTATAAAAAATGAATTGGTTTTGATACAATTACTACAAATCGACTTTAAATATACATACATGGTATTTTGTACAGGGCATAGACACCGACTTTTGAAACACTTTTGCAACATTAAGTCCATTGAATGAAAAAAGTGGACGAGACCTTTCAGTACGACACCGGCGATATAATAGTGGCGTAGAAGATATAATGATATAACGAGATATTCCTAGATACATGCCCTACGCGTCATCGGGGGAATCCTATTTTCCCACAGAAATATACACTTGGGTATTGATAACCGTATGAAGTTGGTTGCTTAAATAATAATTCAAAAACCAAACTTCTCTATTTGAAATCAAAATTTATTCTGAAAATTTTTGATAATTCAAATCGACAATATTGAAAATTTAAACAAAGAAACAAAGTTGAAAAACAATTTATAAAACAAAGTGAATATGTAGAGAGACACTACACCGTACAATCAATACCCAAGTGTATATTTTTGTGGGGAAATAGGATTCCCCCGATGACAAATAAATCACTTCGCTATAAGGGAAAAATTGAGAGGATCGCTGTTTGATGTTTGCAATAACAGAGCCAGTAATATAGCCAGTAACCACCAGCTGCTAATCGCAACAGCTGCCACAATCAAAAGACAGAAATTCGACATGGCCAAACTAAATAACGTGGAAATAGCAAAGGCTTATTACATCTTTACCAGTGCTGGATACTGGATATTTGGTTATTTAATCATTTTGGCAAGTGAAGCATCCATTTTGCACAATTATCATTCCCCTATTTTATGATTAAACGATTGTTTGCTCAATAACTTTAAATAGTTCTTTAACTCTGTTCAACGAAGTATGATTTAAAAATAAATTAAATTTGAGAGATTTTTTTTTACCAAACTCCATGCAAAGTATTAAATTTCCATAGTTAGGGGTAACTATGCTTTTTTTAATATATTCAAATTATAAATCCTATTGATTTCATTTAAAGTCTCCAAGATTAATTCTTCTGTTAATAAATTATGTATAAAGTGAATTCAAGCTCCTGTAGTGATTCAATGAAAATACATAAATTCTACACCCTTAGAATATGTTGTTTAAATTTTTTTTTTGCTTGTACTCCTCTTGACTTTTAACTTTTTTGTGTTGAATTTTTAACGTCGCGTCGCACACTAGGGAAAACACCCCATTGTGGTATTTTTTATGGACTCTCTCCCACAGCCCCTACTAATGCTGCTGCCTTGAATACCCTTAGTCTTGAATACTGATGGCATAATCGTGGTAAAGTGATTATAAGCGTTAAGTTTTAATAAAGGAATCTTTCATCTCTATGTGTCCCTTCTGCTACACTTTAGAGCCGTCTATAGATGAGTCTGTCTGTCTGTCTGTGGTGGTGTGTA
Source organism: Muscina levida (assembly GCA_964034835.1). NCBI lineage: Eukaryota > Metazoa > Arthropoda > Insecta > Diptera > Muscidae > Muscina > Muscina levida. The sequence continues at coordinate 100,357,561 of OZ035880.1, forward strand.
TAAAATAGTCCATGTATTGAGGATATGGTGTTGCTGTGATACATTAAATTTAATTTAATTACAACAATAGTTGGTAACAAAAGCTCCATGTAGAGTTTAGTATCAACAGTCACACACAAACACACACACTGCTGCATATGCAGGATATGTTCGTGGTGATAAGAGACAACACACTTTCATGTTAGAGGCGATGGCTGTGGAAGAACGGTTGTGGAATGTGTGTGATATTTTGACAATATTCATAGGGGAGGGTTTAAAGTGTCGTTTGGGAATAACTTGACATTCTCTTGTTTTTTTAAAAGACTGCATGCAGAATGTCTTGGTTAGATAAGATTGGCGTTGAAATCAATTGTGCTTCAGTCGGGTCATCAGTGATAAAAATGCGTTAAAGAAAGGGAATTTTATGCGCTTCGAAAATATATAGAAAATGTGAAATTTTATATATGACTATTGGACCCGGCAATGATTCGCTATTGCTAAATTGTCGAATAACTATAATATATTTGGCACGCCTACTTAAAGGGCTAAGCTTAAGCGTCGTTCTTGCATGCTCTGTAAACTGTTCCCTACCCTAAGTTACTGCTTAATCTGATACAACTAACAACGTCTCACTAACCGATATTAAAACATATGTCAGCAAATTCATATCTACAAGTCCTATCTGTATACAAATATTACCTTATAAAGCCCTACAACCATTACTCCCACTTTTTTTTCTGCCTATCGCATTCCCGCCGACTGAAAATAAATATTTTGTCGGTATATTCATGGCTCATTTATAGTACCAACATCATTGTCAATATTTCCCATTAAACTTTTTCTCCGACAAATTTTTTTCTAAAAACTTATTGCCAAAATTTTTGACAAAACAAAGTGACGCAGTGTAAATAGTCCATAAAATTTACTGACACAATTCTGAAAAACATGTTGTAAAAAGTGTGAGCAAATAATATTTAAAACCAGTAAAGAAATTTCAGTCAGTTAAACTGACTGATAAATACAATCACCCAATATAAGATGTTATTTAAGTCTTGAGTTATTGAAATTAACAGATTTGTAATTAAAACCAGTTAAAAAGTTTTAGTCGGGCAACCCAACTTACATTTACCCTTACCCTCAGTAAAATAAATAATTTTTTATTATATTGATATTATTAATCGATTTCTAAAGTGGGCGGAGTGGTACATTTGTATGGGAGGTACGAGAAGGGGTGTGGTTAGGCTCCCAGATTTATTCTCCATTACTTTATCCTGTTATAGCTTTACTAATTACAGAATTTGGGCACGATTGATATTACTGATACTGATACTGATACTGATATTATTAGTACATCCCTAAGGTGGGCGGAAAGGTACATTTGTATGGGAGGGACCATTAGGGGAGTCGCTAGACTTCCAATTTTTTCTCCGAAACTTTGTCCTGTTATAACATAACAAAATACAGAATTTAGGCACGGGGCGTTTCGAGTGTATTGATATTATTACCATATTTCCAAAGTGAGCGGAGTGGTACATTTGTATGGGAGGTACCAGAAGGGGCGTGTCTAGACTTCCAGATTTTTTCTCCAAAACTTTATCCTGCTTAAACTTTACCAAATACAGAATTTGGGCACGATCGCGTTAGGTCTTTTAATAATATTAATAGATTTCCAAAGTGGGCGGTACCAGATGTGTATGGGAGGTACCAGATGGGGCGTTAATAGACTTTCAACTTTTTTCTCCAAAACTTTATCCTGTTATAGCTTTACTAAAAATAGAATTTGGGTACGATCACGTTTAATTTATTGATATTATTTCTCCATCTCTATAGTGGGCGGAAAGGTAGAATTGTATGGGAGGTACCAGAAGGGGCGTGGCTAGGCTTTCAAAATTTTTTCCAAAACTTTATCCTGTTATAGCTTTACTAAATACAGAATTTGGGGACGATCCCGTAGGGCGTATTGATATTATTACTCGATTTCTAAAGTGGGCGGAATGATGTATTTGTATGGGAGGTACCAGAAGGGGCGGGGCCATGTAGCCCATTTGCAATACCGTAAGTAGTTTTGAGAAAATAATAACTCGTGCAAAATTTCAAAACATTTGGTTGCGTCTTTCGAAAGTTATCGTGCGAACCAGCCGGACAGCCACCAGACAGACAGACAGACGGACATGGCTCAAACGACTTAAAAAGCCATGAATCGAATTTGGTTCAAAGAAACCTAGGGTCTAAAGTTACTCCTTCTATGTGTTACACTTTTGGGTCGTATCATATGATATATACCCTCATCCCTAAGGGTGATGGTATAAATATTAGCAATTTAAGGCGAAAAATTCTTTTAGTCCTTGCTCTTTGCTTCACAAATAGTACTTTTTGATAGAAATAAAAGTACTTTTTGATACAGTAAACACAATTTTTGACACAATTAAAAAACTGTTTGGTGCAATAATAGTAATTATTAGTAAATTTAAAGTATTTTTTGGTACAATTAAAGTTCTCTGTGATACAATTAATTGTTCTTTTTGTGCATAATAAAAGTATCAATACAATAAATTATACTTTTAGCTACCAATAAAGTACTCTTTGATACCTTAAATGTTCTTTTTGGAACAATAAATGTACTTTTTGTAACATAAAAGCACTTTTTGATACAATAAATTGTACACTAAAATAAAAATAAATTGTACTTTTTGGTATCGAATATTATCGCTCTAGGGCTAACGGTGTCTCTAGGGCTAAAATACAGTTTTCCACGTTCACTTCGCCCACCGATCCAAAATATAAATTTCGTTTGCATTTTTATATTCGTGTAGTCGAATACTATCTGTGTTTTAAATTTTATCTCTCTAGGACTAAAAAAAAATTTTACCACGCCCCCTTCCCCCAATGATGGGAAATTAAATGGTCGTCTACATATTCATATTCGTGTTGTAGTGTACTATCTGGCTGGTAAATGTTATCTCTCTAGGGCTTAAATACAGTTTTGCCACACCCACTCCGCCCACTGACCTAACATTCAAATTTTGTTTATTTTGTTTCCACATTTATATTCGTGTTATCGAATACTATCTGTGTACCAAATTGTATCTCTCTGGGGCAAAAATACAGTTTGGTCACGCCCTCTCCACCACTGATACAAAATTAAAACTTGGTCAGCATATTCATATTCGTGTAGCCGAGTGCTATCTATGAACCAAATTTTAGCTCTAGCTCTAAAAATATGTTTTGCCACGCCCACTCCGCCTATTGGGTCAAAATTTTATCTCTCTGAGGCTAAAATACAGTTTGGTCACGCCCTCTCCGCCCACTGATACAAAATTAAAACTTCGTCAGCATATTCATATTCGTGTAGCCGAGTACTATCTACGAACCAAATTTTATTTCTCTACGCCTAAAATACAGTTTCGCCACACCCCCTCCGCCCATTGAACCAAAATTAAAATTCCGTCTGCATAATCATATTCATGTTGCCGAGCACTATCTGTGTATCAAATTTTACCTCCCTAGCTCTAAAAATATGTTTTGCCACGCCCATTGCGCCTACTGGTCTAAAATTAAAATTTCGTCCGCATATTTCTATTCATGTTGCCGAGTACTATCTGGGTATTAAATTTTATCTCCATAGCTTAAAAAAAAAGTTTTGCCATGCCCACCACGCCCCTTTTGCTGACCATCTAGGTTACTTTCAATTAATCACAAATTCATAAGTTTTCTTGTAATACTTGTAGCAAATTTCATCAATATAAATAAAATCAACAACAATATTTTATAAAATAATTCTTTTGTTTCAAAACCGGAGAGCCGTGATGCCTTTCTCCAACTTTCCACTTGTTTTCCTCATTTAAATCTTTAATTAACATCTCTTTATAGCTGTGAATTATTAACGTTCCTGATTGCAAATAACCTACAAATATGAAAAAACATAGCCACAATAATCATATGGTAAATTTATTGTGGGTCAACTTGTGTTTGTTTGCAATTTGTTACGCTTGTTTGGTATTTTTCCCCCCTCGACCCCTCATTTTTCCCATGGAATCGTAATCGTAAAATGCGGAATAACAACAATTACCAAAAATTTCGTTAGCTGCATTTAAAGTATAAATTTCCGTTTGCATTTAACGTTATTGTTCAAATTGTTGTTATTCTTTCGTCTCTGGCACAAGCCACCACAAAAATATGTAGTCCCGTCCTTTGGGTAATACTGTTTGGCCTCCCAGAGCGAATTAAACAACAACAAAAAACACAAATTCCTGTGGTCGGGGCATTCATGAAGCCAAGTGGCAGCAAAAGTAACAACAACAACAGCAATAACAACACACAGAAAGCAAACAACAATTATATAAAGAGTATCCAACCTGAAAACTATACAATCTTCAAAAGTGTATAACAATTTTGGCCTTAAGCGATGTAGCAGCGGCGGCAGCATTTGCTTTTTTCCGTTTTGTTATTTTCTGTAAGTTTCATTTTGGCCTGCAGCCGCTGTTGTTGTTCAGTTGTTTCTTTCTTTAGCTTTAGGTTGTTCTGCTGTTGCCTGTTGTTGTAATTCAGTAATATAATATAGACCTAGTTTTTATTTCTGTTGCTAGTATTGTTGAAGATCATCATAAAAATTAAGGTCTTCACGTGCCTGCAAGTACATAAATATTTTCTTTGGTTTAAGTATACCAAGTGGAATGAGTGCGCTGAGTTGCTGGACCTATGTACTACCTAGACGAATGAATAGATGAATGGACGGACTGTTGGACATTGTGATGGATATGGCCATTTGGAAAATACTTTAAAAAAATGTTTATTTTCATTGTGTTAGAATTGATGTTAAAAAAAAAAATCATCTTGTACTTTGTTATGCAGCCCCAAAACTATATCTTTGACGGTCAGCTGTAAAAGAATAATTTCTTCTAAATTTATTTAAAGATTAAGTTGGTATGATACAGATCAAAAACTTATTTCTATTGATAAAATGGTTAAAAACTTTGGAGGTGAGACCTTAAATGCAATCAGCCTAGAGAACACAAAGTTTTCGGGTAAAGTTGAAAAACTAAATTTTAATTTTGGATCAGTGGATGGAGTTGGCATGACCAATATGTTTTTCAGTGATAGAGAGATAAAATTTGACATCCTGAAAGTACTCTACAACAAAATTATGGGTCAGTGGCCGGAGTGACACTATACCTTTACTTTTATCGTATGGAGATACAAATTTGGTACACAGATAATACTCGGTAGAACTGGTTTCAATTTGCAGACGAAATTTTTATTTTCAATAAGTGGGCGGAGGGGGCGTGGAAAAACTGATTTTTCAAATATAGATAGTAGTAGGCACAACGATTACATATTTTGATCAGTGGGTGAATTGAGCGTGTCCAAACTGTATTTAAGCCCCTAGAGAGATGCAATTTTGTATACAGATAGTACATCACTATACATACACTATAGTATACAGATAGAAAACGGCACAGCAGATAGGAATATGTAGATACAATTTTTATTTTCGACAAGCAAACGGATGGGATCGTCGTTTAACATGCAGGTAGTTCTGTATGGGTTTAATGTACCAAAAGAGTTGTAACTTTAGATAATAAAATAAATTTTATTTCCCAATATTGGGGGAGGGGATAATATATTGATTTCATATGAAGACCAACATTTTATTTGCGATCGCTGTATGAATGGGAAAATTTGTATCAAGTGGAATGTAAGCAAGCCCAACATAGAGGTTTCGAGCTTAGGAAACGTTATCAAAGTATGTTTAAAAAGGGAATAGCCAGCACTTATAACAGTGAGGCAATTCAGTGAAATGTGTTGTATTTAATTATTTTTTTCATTACCTTCAACTATGCAATAGCGAAGAATTGCTCGGCCCACTAGTTTCTTATAAATAATATTATTGTAATTTTTATAATTTATATATTCTATAAGTTTAAAATTTTTTTTAGATTTTTAATTTTTTTAGCTTTTAAGATTTTAATAATTTTTATATTTTTTTTAATTTTTCAACAATTTCTAATTGTTATAATTTTTAAAATATTGTACTTTTTTTAAGTTTTATATTTTTTATTATTTTTAAAATTATTATAATTTTTAAAATCTTTTAAAAATTTTCTTATTTTTTAAATTTTTTAATCGTTATATTATTATTACTACTTTAAGTTTTGTAATTATTATAAATTTCATAATTTTTATTATTGTTATAATTTTTATAGTAATTATATAATTATACACCTTTATATTATTTGTAATTTTTATAATATTTTTATAATTATTAATAAAAAAATGTATAATTTTTATAATTTTTGTAATTTTCATAATCTTTATAGTTTTATTTATTTAAATAATTATAATAGTTTTTAGACTTTTAGAGTTTTTATAATTTCCACACTATTTATAATTTTTTTAATTTTTTATAGTTTTTATAAATTTTTTAAATTTATATAGTTTTTATAATTTTTTGTAATTTGTATAATTTTTAAATTTTTATAATTTTTATAATTTTTATAATTTTTATAATTTTTATAATTTTTATAATTTTTATAATTTTTATAATTTTTATAATTTTTATAATTTTTATAATTTTTATAATTTTTGTAATTATTATAATTTTTATTATTTTTATAATTTTTATAATTTTTATAATTTTTATAATTTTTATAATTTTTATAATTTTTATAATTTTTATAATTTTTATAATTTTTATAATTTTTATAATTTTTATAATTTTTATAATTTTTATAATTTTTATAATTTTTATAATTTTTATAATTTTTATAATTTTTATAATTTTTATAATTTTTATAATTTTTATAATTTTTATAATTTTTATAATTTTTATAATTTTTATAATTTTTATAATTTTTATAATTTTTTTAATTTTTATAATTTTATAATTCGTATAACTTTTATAATTTTTATAATTTTTATAATTTTTTTAATTTTTATAATTTTTATAATTTTTATAATTTTTATAATTTTTATTATTTTTATAATTTTTATAATTTTTATAATTTTTATAATTTTTATAATTTTTATAATTTTTATAATTTTGGGCTTTTAGTTCGGCTGTAGGGTCTGTATTTAAAAGACAATTTTTATGTTGCTCTTTTTTTACATTTATTTGTTTCCGATATTTCGACTAACATCGTTAGTCATCATCAGGGTTATCTGATATTCACAAAAATACAAAAAAGTTAAAAATTAACACACAAGTAAACATATTTTTACATTAACATAAATTCTTACAAAAATGGGCAGCTACAAATGATACTGTCCTGAGTCAGCTTCTGTAAACTACTAACTCTTCGGTCGTCTGTATTTGTCAATAAGATGTCTATACATCTGAGAGCAATTTGATGTGTCGCTCTTGTAATTTAATCTCTGGTCCAACAGTGTATCGATTATGTGCAGCATTTCTAGTGTATATCTTTGGGCGTAATTTCTCTCTTCCACAAGTATCTCTACGTCGTCAAAATTTGGTTTATGTCCTGTTAGAGTACTGTGGGCTGTAAGGGCTGTTTTCTGTTCCAAAGGTTTCAATTTTGTTCTTGTAGTTCCAACAAATACCTTTGGACATATCGCTCGTTTTCTGCAAGACCGTCATATCTCAAAAAAATCGATTGCGAGATAAACGCGTTTAAAGTTTTCAATTTACACCAAACTTGTACGAAATAGAGGAATTCAAATAGCTCCCATGCGGAGTGTATAAAAGATATTAACACGAATTTTTTACACAACATAGAGTATGATGTAATGAACAATTCTACATCATTAGCTCAAAAATCACGTTTTTTGAGTTATGACGGTCTTGCAGAAAACGAGCGATATGTCGGATCCGTCACCATTGCATTTTATTTTATATACTAAGTTGGACCTCTCTTCCTTTTCCAATTTAGCTTTGGTATTGCTGAACAATTTGTGCGTCGTGTTGTGTGTTCTATGAGCCACTTCTATTTTATTCTTATCGTAAATGTTCGAATATTTTAGTCTGTCAGAAAATCCAGGTACATATGTGATCGATTTATATGCCTTAGGCTCTATGGTAACATTTTCAATGTTATTTGTTTTGCATGCCTTGCCCAGTAATTCGGTTATTGTTCTATTTGGAAAACTGTTCATTCGTAATATGTTCTTAATTTTGTTTATGTTCGTTTTATGATATTCCTGGTCACTTATTTTTAATGTTCTTTTTATAAAGTTCATTGCAGTGTTTATAATTATACGTCTTGGATGTTTAGAATAGAAGTTAATAATTCTGCCTGAGGCAGTTTCCTTCTGGTACCAGTCAAATTTAATATTATTTTTCTCCCTGATGACCAGGATGTCCAAGTATGGGAGTTTTTTACTGTCTTCCATCTCCATAGTAAATTGTATTTGTTTGTTGAAACTATTAAAAGTTCTCAGTGTCGTTTCAACTTCGCTTTTCTTAATAATGCAGAAAATGTCATCTACATATTTTGTGTGTTAATTTGTAACTTTTTTGTATTTTTGTGAATATCAGATAACCCTGATGATGACTAACGATGTTAGTCGAAATATCGGAAACAAATAAATGTAAAAAAAGAGCAACATAAAAATTGTCTTTTAAATACAGACCCTACAGCCGAACTAAAAGCCCAATATAATAATTAAGAGGTCAACAATCAAAAATATAATTTTTATAATTTTTATAATTTTTATAATTTTTATAATTTTTATAATTTTTATAATTTTTATAATTTTTATAATTTTTATAGTTTTTATAATCTTTATAATGTTTATATTGTTTATAATTTTTATAACTTGTACACATTTTAGTTTTTCTGATTTTATTACTTTATATAATTTTTTTAATTTTTATAATTTTTATAATAAATAAGTTTGGTTTTATTGTTCGGTTCAAGATCTTTTCCATTATTGCTAATAGAATTTGTTTTACAAGAGTTGTGTGAAATGGATTATGTTGACAGCTGGCAGGACAGATAGCTATTTCGATGGTTGCCAAACTTTTTATATTTTTATATTTTATATTTTATATTTTTATATTTTTATGTTTTTATATTTTTATATTTTTATATTTTTATATTTTTATATTTTTATATTTTTATATTTTTATATTTTTATATTTTTATATTTTTATATTTTTATATTTTTATATTTTTATATTTTTATATTTTTATATTTTTATATTTTTATATTTTTATATTTTTATATTTTTATATTTTTATACTTTTATATTTTTATATTTTTATATTTTTATATTTTTATATTTTTATATTTTTATATTTTTATATTTTTATATTTTTATATTTTTATATTTTTATATTTTTATATTTTTATATTTTTATATTTTTATATTTTTATATTTTTATATTTTTATATTTTTATATTTTTATATTTTTATATTTTTATATCGATATTTGACATTTTTATATTTTGTATATTTTTATATTTATTATAGTTCATCCACTTTTTATAATCTTCATAATTTATAAAAATTTTTTAATTTTTAAGTTTTTATATATTTTTTTTTTAGTTTTTATAATATTAGAATCCGATTCAACCTAAAAAGTCTGTGTGTAATACATATGGAAGCGCGTTTTTACACAACCATAACTGTATACATATACGTTGCATTGTGCTTCAGTAAGGTCAACTAAAAATAGTTGTGTCATCTCACCTGCTGTTCTATGACATCAAAACTTTAATGGTTGGCAGTTCATAATTTAGGGGAAAATATTAAAAATCCCAATTTTCATCCCTCTGGCACAAATATTAAGCCTATTTGCATGAATGTATGTGAGTGCATGTATGTATGCCACAAACATATTTGCCGATAAATATTTATACAGATTTATTCACAATCAAATCGTTGAGATATGCTACACTTTGTTGTTGTTGTTATAATTCCAGTGTAGCGACTTAATCCAGGACTACAACATCGGTTTTGCTCTAGTTTTAATGTTGAAACTTGGGGTATACTGATATTATCATATTTACAAATACAACTAAACATAGGCTTGCTGGCATGAATTTGTGTGTGTAGTTTTTATAATCTTTATAATGTTTATATTTTTTATAATTTTTATAATTTCTACACATTTTATAATTTTTCTGATTTTTTTACTTTATATAATTTTTTTAAATTTTGTAATTTTTATAATTAGTGGCATAGTGGTTAGAACACGCGACTACCATGCGGGAGATCGCAGGTTCAAACCTGGCTCCAGTCATCTTTAAAGAAAAAAATAAATAAAATTTTTTTTCATTGTCGGCTCCCCTCGAATGTTGTTTGACAGCAACTTTGCAGTATTAAGCGTCGATTCAATCGTCGTGTCTAGTAAGAGCTTCTCAAAACAGTGACGTTCGCATTCGTCGATAAATAAGTAGGTGCCGTTAGTTGTGATCTAAAAACAGAAAGCGTGTTAATTCACAACAACGCGAGAAGCTATCCCATACCTCATTCATGGGGTGCAAAGGGAAATTAATTTTTTTTTTTTATTTTTCGGTTCAAGATCTTTTCTATTATTGTTAATAGAATTTGTTTTACAAGAGTTGTGTGAAATGGATTATGTTGACAGCTGGCAGGACAGATAGCTATTTCGATGGTTGCCAAACCACCATCATCAGTGCCGTTTGCTGTGCCTTCTCCACTCATTATCACAACATTAAGTGTTAAAAGCTTCAAGCAATAAACGGTTTGACATACCTCGTTCATGGGGTGTAAAGGGAAATTAAGTAAGTAAGTATAATTTTTATATTTTTATGTTTTTATATTTTTATATTTTTATATTTTTATATTTTTACCCACGCCTCTTTCCCCCCCAGATACCGCGCGAGCTGGGGTCCATTTAAGCTGAACATGACGGTGGTCTCGGCCACAAGTCACTTCAGCACTTCATGTTAAAGTGTTTTTTTTTTTTTGAATTGAATTAAATTGAATTGATTTGAATTAAATTGAAGTGAATTATATTGAATAGAATTGAATTTATAATATAAGAGTTATAATTGATCATTTCCACATATCACTGTTTTACGACGTGAGGCGTAACATCGGCCTAAAAACATCCTCATAATCCGGCATGTTCCCAAGGCAATGGCTTTCGACATTTCATGTAAAAGAGATGAAAGTCCCAATTCGTCGAGATGTTGCGTAACAGAATTTACCAATATACCAGTACTCGATATTACAATTGGGATAGTCTGTACAGTTGTTAGGTGTTCTCTCTGTTTCACTTCAAACGCAAGATCTGCATATTTGGAAATTTTTTCACTTATGGTACGATTCACGTTATCTGAAAGTGGAACTGCGACATCTAGGATGTATCCAACCCTTCTGCGTATGTCTATCCATATTATATCTGGTCTGTTGGCGATGATTGTCCGATCAGTTGACATTGTTCGGTCCCAATAAAGTTTATAATTTCTGCTCACTAACACTGCCTCAGGTTCATACCTGTAATATGGAAGTTTTTCTTCCAAGAAACCGCTTCTTACAGCAAGGCTTTGGTGGATTATTTTCGCCACGTCGTTATGTCTTTTGAGGTATGCCGTACTCGCCATTATCGAACAACCATTGATGATGTGTTCCGTAGTCTTTTTTTTTATTTTATTTTTATATTTTTATATTTTTATATTTTTATATTTTTATATTTTTATATTTTTATATTTTTATATTTTTATATTTTTATATTTTTATATTTTTATATTTTTATATTTTTATATTTTTATATTTTTATATTTTTATATTTTTATATTTTTATATTTTTATATTTTTATATTTTTATATTTTTATATTTTTATATTTTTATATTTTTATATTTTTATAGTTTTATATTTTTATATTTTTATATTTTTATACTTTTATATTTTTATATTTTTATATTTTTATATTTTTATATTTTTATATTTTTATATTTTTATATTTTTATGTTTTTATATTTTTATATTTTTATATTTTTATATTTTTATAATTTTATATTTTTATATTTTTATATTTTTATATTTTTATATTTTTATATTTTTATATTTTTATATTTTTATGTTTTTTATACTTTTATATTTTTATATTTTTATATTTTTATATTTTTATATTTTTATATTTTTATATTTTTATATTTTTATATTTTTATATTTTTATATTTTTATATTTTTATATTTTTATATTTTTATATATTTATATTTTTATATTTTTATATCGATATTTGATATTTTTATATTTGGTATATTTTTATATTTATTATAGTTCATCCACTTTTTATAACCTTCATAATTTTTACAAATTTCTTAATTTTTAAGTTTTTATAATTTTTTTTTTAGTTTTTATAATATTAAAATCTGATTCAACCTAAAAAGTCTGTGTGTAATACATATGGATGCGCGTTTATACACAACCATAACTGTATACATATACGTTGCATTGTGCTTCATTAAGGTCAACTAAAAATAGTTGTGTCATCTCACCTGCTGTTCTATGACATTAAAACTTTAATGGTTGGTAGTTCATTAGGGGAAAATATTAAAAATCCCAATTTTCATCCCTCTGGCACAAATATTAAGCCTATTAGCATGAATGTATGTGAGTGCATGTATGTATGTCACAAATATATTTGCCGATAAATATTAATACAGATTTATTCACAATCAAATCGTTGCGATTTGCTACACTTTTGTTGTTGTTGTTATAATTCCAGTGTAGCGACTTAATCCAGTACTACAACATCAGTTTTGCTCTAGTTTTAATGCTGAAACTTGGGGTATACTGATATTATCATATTTACAAAAACAACTAAACATAGGCTTGCTGGCATGAGTTTGTGTGTGTCTCTGTAAATATAACTTATCTGAGTGCATGAATGTATAACACATCAAAGGCGAATGTTGTCACATATCTGAGAGTATTTATGGTAACCAGGAAACGAAAAAAAAACACAGTTCCGTCTACTACACACAGGTTTTAAACTGAAACACTAGTGCCACAGCAATGATGCCACCTTCCCCTCACATGCTGACAAACTCAAACTGAATGCTGATTTAGGAGTCGAAAATGAAATTCACACACAGAGAACTCATCCGCATATCCTTCCCTTGTATGTGGTGTTCTTTTTTAAATTGTCGTTTGCTTTTTGTAGTTGTCGATGTTGTTCCTAGACTGTCAACCATAAAACGTATCAGTTGTAGCAGTACTTATAAGCGTTCTATGGATTTATCGGATGATTTTTGACTGGATTCATACATGCATATTAAAACGTAAAATACAACGGCACCAGCAACAACAACTACAACAACAATTTGTCTACATCAAAACCTCGAAAAGCTAAAATACTTTGAGTGACAAAACCAACCAATGTCACTACGAACTGTGTGGCACACAATTGAAACCGAAACTTTGAAAAGGAATTCATTTGTGGTCTGTGGTAGATTATGCAGCAAACTACAATAACAGCACAAGTGAAACAAAAGCAAAAACAAAAACTCATTAATTAGAATTCACAGGGAATGAGGAAGAAACGCAGCGGGAAACAAGGGAAAAAGATATAAGTTCTAAACTCCAAACCATAGATAGCTACATACATATATACAAACTGTTTATGTATGTTAAGTGAACAGTTATAGTCGTTTTGTGTGACAAAGTGTTTGGATATGTTAACTGTGTAAGATTTATATTCTGCCCGATGCAAATTTAAAAAGTCGTCGTATTAAACGAGAACAAAAACAATAGGCTACCAAATGTTAACTCCGTCTGCAGCGACTAGGGGATAGAAACTTTATTTATTTCGGATGGTTATGCGATTCTCGAACCTATAATTATTGGCATGAGTTGGGGGTTTTAACAATCAAGCCACCGTCGGTTCACATAATTACTAATGGAAAGTATATTTCTAATGCTTGTGAAAATTATATATAGTTTCCATAATTTGTTTAGTAATTTATTTTATTTACAAAAAAATTTAAAAATTTTTATATGTATTTTATAACTTTTTTGTATTTTAAAATTTTGAATCATTTGTATAAGAATTCAGATTTTTATAATTATTGTAATTTTTCCATAATTGTTTAGTAATTTATTTCTCCTCATACATTCCACAATTTTTATGTATTTCATATTTTTTTATATTTTAAAATTTTGTATTATTTGCATAACAGTTTAGATTTCTATAATTATTGTTATTTTTATCATTTTATGATTTTTAGAATTTTAATCTGATTTTGGTAATTTTTTATACATATTTTGAAATTTATATAGTTTTGCAATTATCACAATTTTTAGTTTTTATAATATTTATAGTTTTTGCAATTATTTTTTTAATTTGAATGATTTTAACAATTTTCTTTATGTTTTATAATTGTCATTATTTTTTCTTTACAAGGTTTTTTTGTTGTTAAACTAAGATTACTTTAAATTTTTCTATGTCAAAGTAAAGCATTCAGTTTTTAGGCCGTGCCGTGCCAGAGTTTGATTGTTAATTTTTAGTCGATCGTGTATAATTTATTTAAAATTTTTTTAATTTTAATTTTTTTCATAATTTTTATATTTTTATAATTTTTATTATTCTTATATTTTTATTACTTTTTTAATTTTTAAACTTTTTGTTATTTTTATAGTTAATTTTTATAGCAATTATATTATATTAAAATTTTTGTAATTTTTATAAGTTTTATATTTTTTTATAATTTTTATATTTTTTATAATATTCATAATTTTTATGATTTTTAAAGTATTGTAATCTTTGAATTTTTTAAATTTTATAATCTTTTTGTTTATAATTTTTATAACTTTTGTATAGTCCTTAAAATATTTTTCCCAGGTTCTATTGTACTTTTTTTGTACAATAATAGTACTTTTTGGTACAATAAATTTTAAATTTTTTAAAACAATGTTATTTTTTAGTACTTTGTAGTACAATAAATTTTATTTTTGGTACTGAGTATTACCTGTGTATCAGTGCTCTATGGCTTAATAGTTTTGCAACGCCCACTGAATAAGAATAACCGTTTCGTCTGAAAATGTAAACCTGAAGTGCCGTGTACTATCTGTGTACCAAATTTTATCTCTCTAGGTCTAAAATACACAATTCTTGTTAAACAAATTCTACTAGCAATAATAGAATAGATCTTGAACCGAACGATGAAAACACATTCATTATTTACACATATAGATCAACAATACAAAACAAGAGCAATTTTTATCATATTTAAAAATTTTTATAGTTTTTATAAATTTCAAAATTTTTACAGTTATTATGTATTTTATAATTTTTGTAAGATTTTTAAAATTTTTAATATCGACAATTTCGTTTTAAGATTCGTTTTTTGATCTCTACACCAGTACGTTTTATCAGTCTTGGGGGCAAACAATCCCTCAAAATAATCAAGAGCGTAAATATTTTCGAAAGAGAATACTTCCCACGCAAAAAGGTTACATCGAATCGTCTACCAAAACTTATATCTTGTTTACTCTCACCGATATTCTACCATTTAAGGCCAATTGTCAAATACAGGTAAATTCACGGACACGATAACCACCACTACACACCAACAACAACAAAAACTCTCTTTAGGATAATTAAAGAGATTTCTGTTAATTTCCATTGCTGACCACGGACTTTAACCTTACTGACAACGTAATCTGCTCATTACATTAATAGTCTTCTTCAACACTATTATACCAAACTACCTACGTCGTGATGACCATACACATAATCCTACTATATTATGCATCCTATAATTTCGCCCAGCCAAGCTCTCCACCCTCAACAAAGTGAGATTAATTAGTGTTCACATATTTCCTCTGTAATCGATATAGAGAATAATTTCATCATTGTGTTTCATCCATGAGCTTATTCCTAAATTAGAATTCCTACAACTAATTTCCAACTTTTAATTGTGACAACGACGGACATGGACACTAAGAGATTACGCTTAACAATGGCAAACTTTTGCGTCCCACAGAATGTGAAATATTTTGTGACCTATAGTCAGAGTAATACAAGTAGATAAATTATTATGGTTAGTGAAACTAAATATCCATGAAGGAGCATTTCTTTTGTATATGTATATTGTTGTACACGGTCATATTTAATGTTATAACATAAAAGCCATAAGCTATTATATGGAATGTAGCCAACAACCAACACTCTTTTACACCACACACACACAAATGTGCGGTATTTCTGGACCAATCAAATATTAGGTGTAATGTACATCTTAGATATGCCGCATATCATATCTCCTAAAGTTAAACTAATGTAATTTATTACATATAAATAGCTTTGAAATTCCAGCTGTCAAGATGATTTAGAATTCTTGCTCATCGATTTGTGCAAAAGATATGGGGGAGGGGGGCTACATAAATCTTAGCGCTATGTTAAAGCAATTAATTGTTATGTTTTATGTCGTCATGAATAGAAGGAGGGGAGTTATCATTACCCTAAAGAGGAGGTATTAACACAACACGCTTTTGATTTATGGATTTTACATAGGGACAACAAATTTTCAATCTAAATTAGAATTTTTCATGTGCAAACGAAGAAACAGACATTTTTTAACATTGACAGAGGAAATAGGGATTGCGTTCGTTCTGTTTGTATGTAAAAAGTTGTCCAGAGATATACTAATATTATTGAAATAATTTCCGTGTTATGAGAGCACATAAAGTGCCGAAAAGTAAAAACCCTCTCTTTGTGGTCCCTATAGCCAAAATTGCTACTTATAACTTTAATGCAACTATCTGTGACACTTAAAGCCACACAAATAAACTAATTATCGTTATGTGTGGTATCAGGTGCCATTTTGTCGTCCATCTTATTTATTTGTTTCTTCCTTTTTTTCAATTTCATTTTAATTGGACTGAAGAAAATAAATTAAGGTCATTTAAATTGTGCAATTAGTTTAAAGTTTTAATTTCGACTACAAACGCAGACACACTCTAAGGTAATTGAACGTAACTAGTACCGACAATAAGGAGGTAGTTAGGTACGACAACGTCGTAGCTCATAGCATTTGTACAGAAACCACATAAAGCAATTCATATCGTCTGCAAGGCATTGTGGTTGACAAAACCCTAAGTTTGTGCCATGCACAGGGAGAGTAAGAAAAAAAAAACAAAACTAGAAAACAAAACAAAGACATAATAAATGCAGCGCAAATAAAGCTAATAGAAATGCGATAAACGAAACGAGAGTAAACTCAGTTGAATTCTACACAGCGACAGAGAGATTTGCTAGCAGCTACAAGCTGTGTTCGAAATGAAAACGATATGTCTTTCAAAAGACTTTATGCTCCCCTTAAGTACAACTTTGTCATATTGCCTGAACCATTGATAAAACAAAACCCAATTGCTGCTGCTGCTGCAGCGGCGCTCTTCACATTTCAAATCAATTACAACTCCTTGCAGCAATTGCTCTAGTTTGCCACATAAATAAGTGAAACTCAACTAAAACTAAAGAGGGTCATGAGTAGTAGAGTTGTTCATTGTTTAGGATAACGATGTGAACAACAGCAGCAACAACAACAAAAAACGCAGGAAAATAGATCAACCCCCCTCCCCCCCTGTTGGCTCACGGACTGTATGTGTATGCCACTCATCAGCATGAAGCATGTGCCTGTGCTGACTTTATAGCTGTTTATTAACTTGTACCTCATACGTATACGTTTTATACGTATAATGCTATGCAATAATTGCGTATACGTCATGATGACCCGAATAGAGAAATGTTTTATATAAAACTAAATATGCTTTACGGTAATATAGAAAAAAAATACACACTCATACACCGCTCACTCAAATTACGTACTTAAGCCTATTTGCTGTTAGAAACTAAACAGTTTTTATTCTGTTTAAAGCCTCTATAGAAACACACACACACGCATACACCGTTACAATTTACATTGCAAAGCGGAAACATATAAAATAAGCTGATTAAATTTCCGCGCGCAACATTACAACATTTTTGATGCAATATTACTACTGTGTAAAATCATTAAATACGACATAGGGGGAAAAACATTTCTAATTTTGCTGATCACGAGTAATTTAATTGATGTCGAATGTAGGTTAGCAGCAATGAGATTTTTCTCCGTTACTCAATATTAGAAATTTGGCAATTAAATAACGCATAACATATAATAGCAATAGGGTGCTTCAGTTTTTTATTTTGCAATACATTACCTTTTTACTATGGCAAAGTTTCTCAAGTTTATAAACACTTACCTGAAATTAGATAAGATAAATTTTGGATTAATACAAAAATTAGTACAACGCTTTAATTTATAATATATTAAGTTAAACGATTCGATATGCAATAGTAACATATTAATATTATACTTACTTACTTAAGTGGCCCATTACAACTTACGAACGTAGTTCATAAATTTGACGCCTGAAGTACTAAAGAATTCCACACGCTTCGGTCTTCGGCGTGTGTTCTCCAGTTAGTCCTACCAGATGGCGGCACGTCGCCTACCACTCCAACGGAGTTAGGGTCTCCCTGCTCTGCGTCGTCCTTCAGGTTCGCCTTCAAACACCTTTCTTGCTGGAGCATTTACATCCATTCTGGCAACATGTTCCAGCCATCGTAGTCGTTGGATTCTGACTCTTTTAGCAACGTCGATGTCGTAGTAAAGCTCATACAGCTCATCGTTCATCCGATGGCGAAACTCGCCTTCGACACAGATAGGTCCATATATTTTTCGGAGTACTTTTCTCTCGAATACTCCCAGGTTTTTTATGTCCGTTGTAGTTAGCACCCATGATTCGGCAGCATACAACAGAACAGGTAAGATAAGCACCTGGTATAGCTGTTTCTTAGTATTCCGAGATAAGGTGGTGTTACTAAAGTGCTGCCGAAGTCCGCAGTAACATCTATTGGCGAGCACTATTCTCCGCTTGACATTATTTTTCTTATTGACGGAAGATCCGAGGTAGGTAAATTCATCTACTACCTCAAAACAATAATTTTCAACGTTGACGCTGCGGAAAAAACATTATTTTTGTTTTGTCCTCGTTGACCGCTAAACCCATTTTTGCCGACTCTTTTTTTTTTGGTGGTGAGAAAACTGCAGTAACATCCCGCATATTTCGGCCAATGATGTCTATATCATCGGCATAGGCTAGTGGCATGTGGCTCTTGTGGAATATTGTGCCAGGCATGTTGACACCAGCCTTTCTCATCACCTTCTTCATAACTATATTAAATAGTGTACAGGACAGGCTATCAAACTGCCTGAGACCTCTTTCTGTGTTGAATGGTTCAGAGTGCTCCTTACCAATATTAACCGAGGATTTGGTGTTTTCCAAGGTACATCTTGAATAAGCTTTGCACGAATACCA
This sequence comes from Muscina levida, assembly GCA_964034835.1. NCBI lineage: Eukaryota > Metazoa > Arthropoda > Insecta > Diptera > Muscidae > Muscina > Muscina levida. The sequence goes on from OZ035880.1 coordinate 100,376,840, forward strand.
TTCCAGTCATGGCCCCATAAAGCCTATTCCTTATCGGAGAGTCGAAGGCAGCTTTGTAGTCGACAAAGAGGTGGTAGGTGTCGATCTGCTTTTCATGAGTTTTTTCCAGAATTTGTCGTGAGGTGAATATTTCATCCATCGTAGATTTGCCAGGTCTAAAGCCGCACTAATATGGTCCAATTAGTTTTTCTACAATTGGCCTTAGACGTTCACACAATATGCTTGAAAGGATCTTGTACGCAATAGGTAATAGGCTTATTCCACAATAGTTCTTACATGCACTACGATCTCCTTTCTTGTATATGGGACATAACAGACTAAGACTCCAATCCCCGGGCATGCTCTCCTCTAGCCAGATGTTCTCAATGAGCTGATGCGAGTTCCTAATCAACTCCTCACCGCCAGCCTTAAACAATTCAGCAGGGAGTCCATCGGCTCCAGCAGCTTTGTTGTTTTTAATGCGGGAGATTGCCACACGTATCTCGCTCTGGCTCGGAGGTGGACAGTTAATACCATCGCCATGGATTGTAGTGGGTTCTTCTGGAGTGGTATTCGTATCCAGTAAATTTCTGAAATGATTTCTCCATATTTTCAAAACGTTATCCGGATCCGTCATTAGCTGACCATCGCTGTCTTTGCAGGAGGCAACCCTGTTCCACGCATTCTCGCCTTAATTCTCTTGTAGAATTTTGGGGCTTCCCCTCTACTTCGCAGCAACTCTGTGCACTCATCTTGCCTCTTCTTCGGCTCCTTCTTTTTCCGCCTAAAAAGACGAGTTGCCTCTCGTCTCTTCTCCCTGTGCCGTTCACGAACAGCTCGCGTTGCTATTGGCTGCAGTTTCGCCCTGAAAGCAGCAACCGTCTCGTGGCATTGCGACATTCATCATCGTACCAGGCATCTTCTTGATGCTTTAAGTACCCAAGTACGCTTCTTGCTGTCCGTTCTATGGAATCGGCTATATATTGCCACTGCGAGGTTATATTATCAGGGGTTGGAGCATTCCGCAGCAGTTGAGTTATATGGTCGGAGGAGGCGTCCGCTACCTCTGTGAACCGCAGTTTACCGATGTCCAGCTTTCGTTGTGCCTGGTAACATACGTTTTTCGCATCGTTGGGCCTTGTGCGTACCCTAACTGCGGTAAGGAAGTGATCGGAGTCAATGTTCGCACCCCTGATCACTCGTACGTCCAGAACACTCGATGCGTGCCTTCCATCAACTGCCACGTGATCAATCTGAGTCCTCTTCAATTGATCTGGAGATAATCAGGTTGCCTTATGAATATTTTTATGGTCAAATCTAGTGCTGCTAACTACCATATTTCGTGCCGCAGAGAAATCAATCAGTCTGATGCCATTGTTCGGAAGAGGCACGGAAAGAACTGTGACATCCTTTACAGCACTCAAACAGAATGACACGAATTTGAATGTGTTTCTATAGTCGGCAGGAGACTTCGACATCTGGTCTCTCGGTTTAAGCCTGTAAGTGACCGAATAGCCCCTATTCACATCATATAAGTTGTAACGTGACGACATATGGTCTCGCGGTTAAAGCCTGTAAGTGACCGAATAGCCACTATTCACATCATATAAGTTGTAACATGGCGAAAGTCGTACGTACATATACGCCTCCTACATATACAGATCTAGCTCTAGCTACACAGTTATGACCTTTTAACCTCTAACCACCAATAATATACTCGCACGTCATTTACTCTTGAATATCACTAACCAAACTAATCTGCATACACTATTTCAATTACTTTAAGGTCAAACAACAGTACCATCGATCACACAACCGCCACAAACCAAGCGTGTGGCAATCGCCACGAACGGCGAATAAGCGCAACGACCAACATCCAACCGAACACATTCAGAAAACGAACTCACAAGGGAAAGTGTTAATCGAAGCAGGCGAAGCGATATAATTCTTATTACATCGAGAGGCCCTCTTACTTAAATGTTCGGTTGCTACCGCAGCGAAGTTTATTGCTAAGTTTCTCTGTACCCGTTCTCCTCTGCCCATCTCAGGGCAATAATTTATCAAAAGAAATATTCTTTTGTTTAATCGGACTTCGGTCTGTTGAAACAACTTTTGTTGGTTTAACCCAAATTCCATTTGTTTAACTCGACTATAGTCAGTTGAATTGGACTTCTGTCTGTTGAATCGGTCTTCGGTCTGTTAAATCGGACTTCTGTCTATTAAATCGGACTTCCGACTGTTGAATCGGTATTCGGTCTGTTAAATCGGACTTCGGTCTGTTAAATCGTACTTCGGTTTGTTGAATCGTACTTCGGTCTGTTGAATCAGACTTTGGTCTGTTAAATCGGACTTCGGTCTGTTGATTCGGACTTCGGTCTGTTCAATCGGACTTCGGTCTGTTAAATAGGACTTCGGTTTGTTCAATCGGACTTCGATTTGTTGAATCGGACTTCGGTCTGTTAAATTGGACTTTGGTCTGTTGAATCGGACTTCGGTCTGTTGAATCGGACTACTGTTTTAAATCGGACTTCGGTCTGTTGAATCAGACTTCGGTCAGACTTCAGACTTCAATCTGCTGAATCGCACTTCGGTCTGTTGATTAGAACTTCTGTCTGTTGAATTGAATTTCAGTCTGTTACATCGGACTTCAGTCTGTTAAATCGGTCTTCAGTCTGTTAAATCGGACTTCGGTCTGTTGAATCGAACTTCGGTCTGTTGAATCGGACTACGGTCTATTGAATCGGACTTCGGTCTGTTAAATTGGACTTCGGTCTGTTAAATCGGACTACTGTGTGTTAAATCGGACTTCGGTCTGTTGAATCAGACTTCGGACAGACTTCAATCAGACTTCAGACTTCAATCTGTTGAATAGAACTTCTGTCTGTTGAATCTGATTTCGGTCTTTTAAATCGGACTTTAGTCTTTTAAATCGGATTCGGTCTGTTGAATCGGACGACTGTCTAATGAATTCAACTCTGGTTGGTTATACCGACTCATCGGTTGCACAGATTTCAGTCTGGTACACGAAGATACTCCTTGTTCCTATTCTATTAGAAATTAGCTCCGTAGCATATTGATACTAACACTCCATCGGGTACGATTATTTGTTCGGTCGCGAATTCGGAATCGATACAACTACGAGTTGCAGAAGTCTGTCTACTGAAGAACACGAGTCATCAACACGATCCTGAGTTGCGGATACCAAATCGATTTACGACGAAAGCCTAATCATCGATACGACCTCGAGTTGCCAAAGTCGATTTCCTGAAGAACATGAGTCATCAACATGATCCTGAGTTGCCGATACCAAACTGAATTACGACGAAAGCCGAATCAACGATACAACGACGAGTTCCAAAAGTCGATTTGTTGAAGAACACTAGTCATTTGAATGAACCAGCTCATAAACACGATTTAGCTCAAGGAATGCATGCCCGATGATAGGAATCTGAAAGTTCTATGCTATGTGCTTAAGAAAGGCGATCCAAGTGTGTGTGTACCAACTAATGCTGGGTCAGCCTTTTACCCATCGCCTACAATGTCCCGTCTAGTGTATTTTGCAAAAGACCAAAGCCCATCCTAGCGAACATTACTGGACCTAAATCCACGACCGGCCAGATATTCACACTACGACAAATCCTGGAGAAGACCCAAGAAATGCAGATCGACACCTACCAACTGTTTATCGACTACAATGCTGCATTCGTCAATAAATGTTAGATGCTTAAGTTGAGTTTGGTATCACCGCGTAGCTGATACGACATTGCGGGATGACACTGTCCAACACGTAGTTTTTGGTAAAACTGGGCAAAAATCAGACTTAACCAGTTTCTAACAAGCGAGGCTGTAGGTAGACAAGGTGATAGTCTTTCATGTGATCTCTTTAACATCGTAATGAAGATGATCATCAGGACAAAACAAATGTATTTGTTTCAACGAACAAAGATTTCGCTTGTTTGGGATGCAGCGTGGACTTTAAGAACTTTTACTTTGAAGTGGTAGATGATATTGTCTAACTTGGCTTCGCCGTAAACAAAAGTAATAAAGTCAGCCTGGAAATCAAGAGACGATTGTTAATTGCAAACCAACTGTACCAGACACTGATCTTACCGGTCTTGCTCAACAGCGCTGAATCTTGAATAATGATACAAGTTTATCAAACTTTTCTAGGAGTCTTCGAGAGAAAAATACTTAACAAAATATTTTTGTTAGAGGCGAGTACCGCTTCCGAAATAGACCGAGAGCGCTGGCTAGTACACGTTGTGCTAATGGATGAAAATACTCCAGCTCAAAAAGTCTTCGGCAATGAACTCCATCTTTAGACATCTTTAGATGGACCAGGTGAAAGAGCTGGTATCCAAACTTGGTGTGTCGAACTATCTACGGAGCGCAAAAGAAGTGGCTTTAGACAAGGCGATAGACTGGCATGCGATCTTTTTAACATTATAATGGAGTTAATCACGCCGAATGCTGCAGAAAACACGACTGGTTGCACCTTTAAGTTGTCTTTTATCTCCTGTCATTGAGAAATATCCAAAAAAAAAAATTCATGGAAATTTTTCAGAATCTTTATTTTGGACTCACAATTTAGATCAAATTTCCAGCTACCACTGCCCCATACAAAATTCTATCTCTTGTATTTTATCCGGAAATTGAAAATTATTGCTAATCAGTCCTAAAGCTATGTAAACAATTACTGAAGAAAATTTTTGGAATTAATTACACATTTTGACACAATGGAGAAAAAATTTAAGGAACTTGGGACGTGACTTTGTCCATGTTGTAGGTCTGGTCGAGTACAACATGACCCTATGTACCAAAGTTCCCTAACACCCTCAAAATCGTGACTTGTGGTTTAAAAACGCGTTTTTAGGATCTTTCCCCACTTATGACCTTAAATTCATAACCGAGTTTTAAATTCTGAACGGTTTTGAAAAGAAGAATCTTAGACCTTTCCAACGATATATACATTTATGTATGTAGATAACTTATCACATCTGTCTGTTTATGCCTCGAAATCGCAAACTTTATAAAAGTAGGCAAAACTCAAACTTTGCCTAAAAACAATCTTAGAAATAAATATGGGCCATATTGGCCTACTCCTTCTGATACATCACAAAATTACCTTTTTTTCAAAAATGAATATATCTACCATAACTTCCAAACAAAAAACTGCCGTATATTTAAATTCGGCTAGTTTTATTATTTTGTAATATTCGTCAGAAGTACACTGAATTCAGTAAATTAATGCCCAAGGAAAACGCTACTACCTAAATCTATTAGATGATGGACCTACCTCATCTAATAGATTAAATACAAATCGACCTTTTTTTAGAAAATTAATATATTTCCCATAACTTCCAAACAGAAAACTGTAAATTAATTAAATTAATGCCCAAGGAAAACGCTACTACCTAAATCTATTAGATGATGGACCTACCTCATCTAATAGATTAAATACAAATCGACCTTTTTTTAGAAAATTAATATATTTCCCATAACTTCCAAACAGAAAACTGTAGGACATTTGAATTCGGTCAATTTGATTATTTTGTAATATTAGGTAAAACTTCAGAAAATTATCAGGTAATTTATCTTGTAACAGTGGACAAATCCTCAGAAAACAGAAACAAATTACATAGTTTAAAATAAATTAAATTTCAAAAACTCGAGAGTTAACCAACATCATACATAGGTTGAGGGTATTTAACATACAGTTCACCTGACTGAAATTTCTGTATTGGTTTGCTTTTATATCTCGATCTAGAAGTTGATATTCAAACTTCTCAATTCTATAGCACATTGTTCTGATGCAAGTTCGCTCTGAGTACATAAAACTTAACAAACTTAACAGTAAGTATAAGTTTGTTGTGGTAATCATAGTGATTTTTCCATTGTATCGTATATAATAAACGATAACGAAACAATACCAACATACAGTTTTCTATATTCCCTTCAACGACAACTTTTTAAGTAATTCTATATCTCTCTCTCCTCTTTTCCAGTTACTTCAATAGATCATATTCCACTGAACTAACTCAATACAAACGCGGTAAGTACGAATATACGTTTTTAATTTAATCTCTTTGAATATTACTACTATAAGTATTGTTAACTATTACTGCCACGATAATACAATGTGACAATACATTCCTATCATGGTCTAAAACTCAATTGTCATATCATATCCTTTATATTCATATTTCTGCCGTTGTACATGTATAGTAGAAATCATAAAAAAATCTCATATATATGACAATGACTAGTTCCTCAAATATAACAAATCGTCATTCTTCATCAAATCACAATACATTACGATGTGTTCTCTTCCACACCTCACCTCATACGCATCGCTTTGTATTGCCACCACTAGTGAATTGCCATTCAATTTCAGTCATGCATTTGATGTCATTTTAACATTTTTCCCGATCGATTGTATAATTCCAACATTTTTATTATTTGTGAAAATTCCATAAGAAAAGATGCAAATTCTATATTATATTTTTGTTTTTGTTCGGTTTGGAACATAACAATTTATTTCATAGCGTCACATGACATAGAGTCTTTTGTCGTTGGCAAGGATACGCTCTCAATAGTTGGTGGGTAACGTTGGGTACGAAATGATTGAAGAGTGACTTGAAGGCATTTTCACACTTTGTAAAAAAATGTTTTGCTTAACTTATTGTCATCGTCATCAGCAACATCATCGCTAATGCGGCTGCTGCTGCTGCGCCCATCATCCCATAACTGCTTGGGACTTGTATTGTGTTGTGAAATATAAAATTTCGGTTATGAGATATTCTTTTGCATACGCTCAACGCTGGTAAGCTTCTCACAACATTCTCCACATTACAGACACGCCACTTCAGTCACATCGACAAAGAGAACATGCAAAATATATCATGCATATTATATGATATTGCAGCATTTTTTAAGCAAAAGCATAATCAAGTTGCCTTTAGAAAATATTTATGTATTTCTTTTTTTGTGTTAAAAATTATTAAATGTTCCCAGTAGGAAGTGTCTGCAAGACATTCTCAAGGATAGGTGCATGACCATAGTAAATCGTTGATGACACTTAGGGGACCGTCCATACAAATCGTCGACAAAATTTTCATACAAGTGTCCGCTTTGTCATGCACGACCTGATAAGCGACAATGTCGGTCAAATTTTCGTTGACGCCTATACAAAAGGCCTGTCGCCCACACAATCATGCACGACCTGATGGGTGACAATGTCGGTTGAATTGTCGTTGATGACTATATAAGCGACACGTCGCCTAAGCATCATGAAAGACCTGATGGGTGAAAATGTCGGTCAAATCGTCATTGATTTCTATGTATGTCTTGAATTGTCATTCAAGCCATATTAGAAAAGATGGATTTTTAGCTGTCTTTTTTAGCTTTTTATTAGTATGACTAATTGTTAATACTTTTAGGAAACTACTGACCAAGAGTGAAGTGAAGGATATAAACTTTTAAGCGGCATTCATCTTCATTCGAGATTTCAAACTATAAAATTGCTGATGTTTACTCAACCGATTAATAAACTGAACATTTTTTACGTCAGATTCCATTTATTTTTCCTTTGATTTTGTTGAATGTGTTTGATGCACGACAACATCAATATTTTGTCAGTGAGCTTGTCGTCAACCGAGTGTTTTGACGACATGTACATCAATATTTCACATTATTCTTCCTTAGTTTTTGTTGATTGTGTTTGATGCACGACAACATTAATATTTTGTCGGTCAGCTTGTCGTCAACCGAGTGTTTTGAAAACAAGTACATACATTTTTCAAATTTTGTCTTGAGGACAGCGTTGACGACAAAGTCGTATATGATGAAACTTCCTACTGGGTTTGATTGTGCTATACACATGCGTATGTACATATGTATGTCTGACATATGTGGTTCTATTTGTCAGTTTGAATATGTTTTGATGGTGATGCTGAGAGCACACTAAAGAGCCCACAACTAAACGTTATTTGTTAAACAAATTATATGGAAGTGAAAATACAGATTTTCTCAGTTGTTGCACAACTGTCCTGTTTCCCGACATGACGTACGGAAAAGTTTTTTTCAGTATAATTTATTCATGCATCCACTATTTGATACCGATACTCTTGAACAAAATCTTCTGTCACTTCAAATTACAATTGTCAACGTTTACGCAGCGTCCTAAAGGAGTAAACTCTTTGTTCGTTAAAACAAATAACTTGATTTTGTCCTCATTAATCACCAGATCCACTTCTGCCGACAGCTTCTCAATACTCGAAAGTGCCGCAGTAACATCCCGCAGTCCACGGCCAATGATATCTATATCATCGGCATACGCGAGGCACATGTGGCTTTTGTTAAAGATGATGCCATCATCGTGTTTACTGCAACCTTTCGCATGATCATCTCCATTATGATGTTAAAGATTGCCTTGACTGAAGCCTCGTTTAGTAGAAAATCGCTCTGTTAGATTTGTGTCTATTTCCACTTAAGACTCCGTGTCATCCCGCAAAGTCGTATCAGCTTCGCGGGGATACCAAAATCGGCCATAACATCTAATAGTTTCTGTCATCTCGTACTGTCGAATGCAGCTTTGTAGTCGGTGAACAGATGGTAAGTGTCGATCTGCATTTCTTGGGTCTTCTCCAGGATTTGTCCTAGTGTGAATATCTGGTCGGTCTTGGATTTACTAGGTCTTTAGTCTTGCACATAATATATATTAGACAGGACGTTGTATGCGATAGGTAAAAGACTGATCCCGCGATAATTTGTACACGCACTTGGATCGCCTTTCTTTAGCACAAGACATAGAACACTCAGATTCCAAACATCGGACATGCATTCCTTGAGCCAAATCGTGTTTATGACCTTTAAAAAGATCTGCCGGTAGTACTTCGGCTCCCGCAACTTTTTTGTTTTTAAGCGTTGCGATCGCCGTGTTGCTCGTTTAGGCTCGGAGGTGGGCAATCTATTTCGTCACTTATGCTGCCTTCGGGAACGAGAAAAGATTAAAAGTGTTCCCTCCATATTTGCAGCACACTCTGAGTGTCCGTGACCAGTTTTCCGTCTCTGTCCTTACAGGGGGATCCCTGTTCCAAAACCTTTTCTTTTAACCTTTGGTTGAACTTTCGGGCTTCACCTCCATCCCCGTATTTTTCGATATCCTGGCTCTCTCTTTTCTTCCATAGACGCTTTTTCCGCCTAAAGAGGCGTGTCAACTCCCTCCTCATCTCTTGATAACGCTCTGTCACTGCACGTGTTACCATTGGCTGCAGTTTTGCCTTGTACGCAGCATCTTTTTCCTTAGATATTACGCGACATTACTCATCGTCCTACAGCTTGTCTGACCGAGGGTTTTCATAACCCAGCACGGTCGTGGCGTCAGTAGTCATAGAATTCGCAATATGCTGCCACTGGATGACGGGAACATCAGAATTAGGGGGGTTGGTACGAAGTAATTGAGAGAGTTAGTTGGAGTAGGCATTGGCTATTTCGGTGGTATGCAGCGTTGTGATGTCCAGCTTCTTTTGCGTCTAATTACTAGCGTTTTTAGCAATGCTTAATCACGTACGAACCTTGTCTGCAACTAGGTGGTGATCCGAGTCAATATTTGCATCGCGCATCACATGTATCTTCATAACGCTTGAAACATGGCTTCCATCAGTTAACACGTGTTCAATCTGGTTTCTTGTATTTTGATACCCAGGGGATATCCAGGTTGCCTTAAGGATATCTTTATGTGAAAATCTACTTCCGAAGCTAACTAGTCTGAATCCGTTATCGGAGTTGTTGTTGTGCAGACTAAATTTCCCGACTGCTGAACCAAAAGCATCTTCCCTTCCTAGTTTAGCATTACAATCTCCCAGAATAATTTAAATGTCATGTGCAGGGCAGCGGTCATATATTTCCTCCTGGCGCTCATAGAATGCATCTTTAATGTCCTCATCTTTGGCTTCCGTCGGGGCGTATACAGAAATATTTCGTCTTGATGCGGATAGTGTATGTTCGGTCCCTTTTCTGGGTTAAACCGCAAGACCAGATGCCGAAGTCTCTCCCCGACTATGAATTCGCATCGAAATTCGTGTGTTTCTGCATGATAGCTGTAAATAATGTCACAGTTCTTTCGACGTGTGCATCCCTGTCCCGCCCGTCGCATTTCCTGTAAGGCAGTTATGTCAGCCTTGTATTTGTCGTGGACATTCGCCAGTTTGGTAAAGGTGCCATCTCTATAGACACTTCGGACATTCCAGGTGCATAACCCGTTTCTAGTTTCTTGGGGCTGCCAAAGCCACTAAGAGAGCCGTTGTGTTGAGCTTCTGCAACATCTGTTATCTACTTTCTAAGACACATCGGTGGTAACATGCCGTTTAAGTTACTCAACATTGTGCCTTCACACATTTTCTACCACTGCACGGATGTTCAATGGAATTGCCCGGGGAATTCGTGATCACTCGGATGTTGTGAGCTGCTTGGGGACCTCCAAAGAGAGATGCTGGTTATTCCCAGGTGAATAACAATCAAAATACACAAATTAGAAAATCCCCCATTCCCCAGGAAGTTTACTCCATCCATTTAAAATTACGATTTTTATTAAGATTTTTGTTCGAATTAGTAAGAGACTTTCTCCTTTCGGTAGCCCCATACTTAAAAAAAAAATGCTTAAGTTCCCTTTACACCCCATGAATGAGGTATGGGATAGCTTCTCGCGTTGTTGTGAATTAACACGCTTCTATTTTTAGATTCACAACTAACGGCATCTACTTGTTTATCGACGAATGCGAACGTCACTGTTTGAGAAGCTCTTACTAGACACGCCGATTGACTCGACACTAATACTGCGAAGTTGCTGTCGACAACATTCGAGGGGAGCCGACAATGAAAGAAAAATTTATTAATTTTTTTTCTTTTAAGATGGCTGGAGTTGAACCTGTGTATCCCTGAGGTAATCACATGAACTTTTTTAAATTTGTTGACCAATTTATAAACTCTTTTTGCACTGTAAACTTTTATGCAGTTTTACTACATGTCTGTAAAAGTCTGGCCATACAACCGGAAGTCCTTTATCCTACCGTATACACTTCACGATCAGGCAAATACTAAGACATAAGTAATTTCAATTCAAAATCGGTTTTAATAACTCAAGACATAAACAATATCATACATAGGGTGAAGGTATTTATCAATCAGTTTATTTTGCTTTACTTTTCGCCAAATTGTCAACACTTTCCAAAAAAAAAAAACCTCTCAGCCTACATATAACTGAGTGCATTGGAATTACCCAAATCACTATACCAGCATTTGACCACATGAATTTACAATCATCAATTCTTAGAAAATCTATTGTATTTGTACTCAAATCAAGATAATTTTTTTTTTTTCAATTACTCTACGCTTGAAAAGTTTTGCCTGCTTAACTTAAATTTACTGCCTACGTAATTTAACAAAAAACAACTTACAGACATGGGCAATCAACCCTCCGATAATGTAAAGTGTCTTTACTATGTCGCCTAACATCCAGTGTCCATTCTTGCCACCCTCTGTCTTTTCTCACCCACACACACAAGAGCGAGGAGATACGCCAATTTGAATAAGCATTATTTTATGCATACAAATAGCCAAAAAAAAAATTTGTTTTTTTCTTTTGTCTTCTATTTTGTGTGTGTGTGTTTGTGGCGCAATTTAACATCCTTTACATAAATACCAACATAATAAATTGCAATATTTGTATAGTCTCGCTCGCTCGCTCGCTCTAATATCTGCTTTATTTTATTTTTTTCTTGCTTTGTTTAAACCAAAATCTGCCACCACAGTAAAATACTGAGATTTATTATGAGTTTTTATTTCATTTTCATTGGTGCTAAAAAGAAAATTTCCGTTCTCCACAGTTGGATGTTCTTCATCGTTAGATTCGTTTGGTTGGTTGGTTGGTTGGTTGTTTTATTAGTGCGCTATTCTGCTGACTAACAAAATATTCATTTATCAGCATAAATGAAGCATAGACCTGCAGATATGACTTAAACGTACATGTCTGTCTGACCAAAACGTCCGTCGATGTCCATTGTAGCCAACCGATTAGTTAACGTCTCGTTGCCTTCACTCAACCACTGAATTGTTCAATTCATACGTTGCTGCAATTTCATACAATTTCGTCATGTAGGTATGTATGTTTGTTGGCAGTATGTATGACTGTCTGTCCGTCTGTATGTGCGGGTTGGTGTTTTCCTTTCGTTATGTCCATTTTTGGATTTAGCATTCATCCTCCACATATTATTGCTCTCTGGTTGTTTGGTTTTTTTCTTACTTATTTTTCGTTTTGCATAAATTTTATATGATCTGCAGTTATGGCACAAATTTAGCACTAGTAAATATATGCCATACATATGTACCAAAGAACATTTGTAGGGAGTGTTTGGGCTTACATATTATATGTGTGTGTTTGTGTGTGTGGGTTCTCGTAGGAATATCTCGGAAAGAAGACAAAGGGCAATGCAACCCGACATTTCTTTCGATGCTTTATGTTCCCGAGTATGTCTAAATGCCAGCAAATTTGGGTATCTACTACCGACATCACATTTGCTTGATTACACTGTGCTGCAGAATTTTATTGTGATAGAAAAAAGTTAGGGTGATGATATTGATCACAAACAACATTAAAAATACAAAACCTACTGAAAATATTAAAAAATTGAAAAATGATAAATATTTAAAATACTAACAATATTAAAAATACTAAAAATATAAAAAAATACTTACAATACTTAAATATTAAAAATATTAAAAATATTAAAAATATTAAAAATATTAATAATATTAAATATATTAAAAATATTAAAAATATTAAAAGTATTAAAAATATTAAAAATATCAAAAATATAAACAATAATCAAAATATTCAAAATATTAAAATAAAAGTATTAAAAGTATTTAAAATATTAAAAATATTAAAAATATTAAAAAAATTAAAAATATTAAAAATATTAAAAATATTAAAAATATAAAAAATATTAAAAATATTAAAAATATTAAAAATATTAAAAATATTAAGAATATTAAAAATATTAAAAATTTTCAAAATAATAAAAATATTCAAAATATTCAAAATATTAAATATTTTAAATATTAAAAATATTGAAAATATTACAGATAATAAAAATATTAACAATATTCCAAATATTAAAAATATTCCAAATATTCAAAATATTCAAAATATTCAAAATATTCAAAATATTCAAAATATTCAAAATATTCAAAATATTCAAAATATTCAAAATATCAAAAATATTTAAAATATCAAAAGTATTCAAAATATCAAAAATATTTAATATATCAAAAGTATTAAAAATATTAAAAATATTAAAAATATTAAAAATATTTATAATATTAAAAATATTAAAAATATTAAAAATATTATAAATATTAAAAATATTAAAAATATTAAAAATATTAAAAATATTAAAAATATTAAAAATATTAAAAATATTAAAAATATTAAAAATATTAAAAATATTAAAAATATTAAAAATATTAAAAATATTAAAAATATTAAAAATATTAAAAATATTAAAAATATTAAAAATATCTAAAATAACAAAAATATTAAAAATATTTAAAATATGAATATGTTTTTCATTGTTCATTGTTAGTTGATCTCAAACCGAACAATGAAAAAACATATTCATAATTCTATATAGATCGTCAATAACAAACAAGAGAATTATTAATATTTTTAACAAAAAGTAAATATTTAAATTTTCAATATATTTAAAATATTTAATATATTCTATAATTAGTTTATTTATCTGAATTTATTTAAAGTATCACTAACTTATTATTTCCTCTCTATCTCAACGTCTAAAGGACTATACTATACATATAATGCCTTTAATATGCGGTTCACCTTCACACTTTTTTTATAATTTCCCAAGTTCTATTAAACATATTAAGCAACACACTAATGCCTTAGCACATTCCATTAGAATGTGCAAAATACAGTATTTCATTGCTCATATGCAGTGTCATGAGCACAGCATTACTCTTATTCTGTTACTGCTGCATTAAGTGTTAATGCACATGATGAGAAAAACATTCTAATGATAATTGCTAACTGTCATCTTTAACAGACATTTGAATTATCGATATATACATAACTTAGTTTTCGTCTAATGCCAACTTTTTGGTTATGCACAAAAACGTTTTAAAAAGTGCCACAAAAAAATACTGCTGATTCAAATGATTCCCCCCTTTCCCTTTGTGTCTTTGGCTGCGGTGTACATAATGTAAAATGCCAATGATAGAGATTATAATTTATTTAGCATAGCTAGAAACCACAAATTTGTGGTCGAATTTGCGGTGCCCATACAAAATAATCTGTAAGGGAATGGTAGTCCGTAAAACAAACAGTTAACGTAGTGTTTTGGGGTTGTTGAACTAAAATCACAGAATTTCTTTACAACACACGAGTTATAAAATCCATGAGCAATGAACTGGATTTGATTTACATTGTGGAATTAATTTTTAAGCGGAACTTTAAAAAATGCGTATATTAGTTAATAATGTTGTGATGTAAGTCATGCAAATCGCGTTTAGTGGAAGAAACATAAACGTACAAAAGGTACAAAATATATAATAACTTCATAAAACTTAACTGAACCAACCGAATGCACTTATTATGGTAAAATCAATTAGAAATCAATTATTTTAAGTAATTTCGATCTTATTTGTTTAAAGTTCCGTGAACATGGGGAGCGTGACCCCCACCGCATTCGTCGCGCGCTGCAATGTCTTCTCTAGTACAACATTTTGTTTATCGACTTATGAACAGAAACACAGAGAGTGAGTGAGAGAGAGAGAGAGTAACGAGGCTGGCTTTGCAGCCAGCCTGGGTCGCGCAAAGCACATACACTAGATACAATTTATTCAAAAAATGTCAAAGCTGAAATAATGCCATAATGGCCTTATTTCCCTTTCGATTAGGAAATTGGGCTTTGTGGCACCTTTCACAAGTATTTCGTTAAATGTTCTGTCGAAATATTAACTTTTAATACCTATCCCCTAAGAAACAAATCAATTGGGTAAAAGACTGTGCTTCGAGATGACCAGTTAACGTCACCTCTTTTGGATATCACCTTATACCCACAAATTTCGCAATGATGATTTCATTTGAAAATAAATTAGAGGCTTTTTCTTTTACTATACACCTATAGATATTGAATTTACACTTTAAGTTTGTTGTCTGTTTTCTACAGTTTTATTATATGTCTCGTATGCGCGTGCCTATGCGATCGGAAGTCGTATGGGTGTGAGTATATATCAGTCAGTTGACCTTATTAATATTTCTGTATATTGTCATTTCCAGTATGTCAAACGTGACCGTCGTACACATTTAAGTGTTGTAAGCTCATCGAAAGTATCGAGAAGCCAAAACCCTCCGGTGGGAAGATAGCATCAACGAAGATCATACGTCAACATATTTTTATAAGTTTTAACACTATTAGTATTTTTATAATTTTTACTTTTTTTAACATTTATACTATATTTGTTAGTACTAATATTATTTTTATTATTTGTAATATTTTCAATATTTTTCAAATTTTATTATTTAGAATATTTACAATATTAATTACATATTAAATATTTTTGATATTTTGAATATTTTCAAAATTTTTTTTTTTTTTAATACTATTAATATTTTTAATTTTTTTATTTATTTTTTATTAATATAATTTTTTTTATCATATTTTTATATTATTAGTATTTTTAATATTTTTAGTATATTTAATATTTTTGATATTTTCAATAATTTTAATATTTTTAATAATATCAATATTTTTAATATTTTCCAAATTTATAATATTTTAATGTAAGATTGACTAACAAAAAACAAATACACATACACTGGCACGGCACGGCCTAACAAACTATATATGCTTAGTAGTTGGTAGTGAGCAAACACTGTATACTCAGTAACAATAGTAAGCTTAGTTTAACACCAAACCTTGTAAAAAAGCTTGAGTTTTGTGGTGAAAAGCCATGGTAAAGCTTGAGCTTTGTGAGGTAAAAAGGGAATCGTGGGGATAAGATATCCTCCATTCTCATGTTTGATTGTGAATGGTCAAATTCATAACTATGCTGGACATTTTCGGCTGATATCTACTTCACATGCATACGTTTGGCATAATTGTAGATATATATACAGCTGATGATGTACCATTGTGCATCAGTTCGTCACAAAGGGGTCTGAAGATGAACTCGTCATGGAGTTCGAAACGCGTCATCCTAGTGCGTGACACACTGAATTTGACCAAAAATATCAAACAATAAATAAAGAACGCTTTTCTGATCTTGAGCCGAATTTGTTGTATCATTTCGATACACTTAACGTAAATTAATATATTTTAATATTTAGAATATTTTTAATATTTTTAATATCTATATATATAAAAATGAAATGGTCCACGTATGTCATACCATCACTTGAGAACGGCTGGACCGATTTGGCTGATTTTTTTTTTATTCGATTCGAAATTTTCCGTAGATTGTTTGTGTTGAAAAAATCAAATATAGGTGGCGCTAGGGTGGATTTATATCGAAAATTTGAATGCATGTACCAATTCAACTGAAATTTAGAATGGATATTCGTTTGATCATGAGAAAACATTTTATGTACAAATGGACCCGGTAGGTGACGCTGGGGTCGGTTTACAATCAAAATTTTAACGAATGGGCCAATTTAACTGAAATTCAGAATCTATGTTTGTTTGATCATCAGAGAAAATCATATGTACAAATGAACCCGGTAGATGGCGCTGCGGTGTATTTATAATCAAAATTTGAGCGAATGGACCAATTTAACTGAATTTCAGAATGTATTTTTGTTTGATCGTGAAAAACAATTGTATGTACAAATGAACGCGGTAAATGGCGCTGGTGTGTATTTATATCGGAAATTCTAATGGATGGACCAATTTTACTGAAATTCAGAATAGATATTCGTGTGATCATAAGAAAACATTTTATGTACAAATGGACCCGGTAGGTGGCGTTTGTGTGCGTTTTTAATCAAAATTTTAACGAATGTACCAAGTTAACTGAAATTTAGTATGTATTTTTGTGCGATCATGAGAAAAAAGCTTTTTGTATAAATGATCTGGGTAGGTGCCGATAGGGTGGAATTATAATGAAAATGTTAACGAATCAACAATTTGTCTAAAATTAAGAGAAATAATATAATGAGAAATTTTTTTTGTATAAATGGACCCGCTGTTGAGTTGGCTGGAGCTGAATTATTTCGAAAATTTATATCGATTGTCCGATTTTACTCAAACTTAAAATGAATGCATTTTTTGACATGAGAAAATTTTGGATATATGTTTGGATCCAGTTGCTGGTGTTTAGCTTATGATACACTAAATTTTTTGAAAGTCATTTAGTCACCATTGATTACATTACATAAAACCATTTTTTTAACATCAAAATTATTGAAAACTCCTTAGATATAAAATTAGATGTCCATTTTGATGACACCACTAATTGCGAAAACGGTTAAACCAAATTTTGTAGATGGTCACCCAGACCGCAAACGGCGCACTTCCTATAGAATTAGAGAGCTTCACAAAGAGGTTTTTCGCATTTCAAACTTTTAGGGAACAAACCCGAAAATGGGAAAAACTGTTGCTATCACCCAGACCAAACGGTTAATAGGGTTGTTGAGCCAAATGAATTTTGGAAATTCGTACTCCTTGAGATAAAAAGTAGCAAAGTGTTATCATTAGCGGAGAATGTTATATGTCAGTCAATCGGCTTAAAAATTTTGTGTTAGAATATATGTAAGTTAGAATGTATGTAAGTTTTCATCAAATCATGGACGATACTGCTGATCCATTTTAGCAATTCTTACAATAACATATAGTAATCTTTTAGATATATGAAGAACAAAATTTGTCCGGAAAAACTTCGCCTTTTATATTGAAATATTTCAGAGGTCAAAGTAATAAACCAATCGCTATTAGATTTCAACAGCAATCAATATCTTTTACAATAATTTGAAGGCAGGACGAAGTCTGCCGGGCCAGCTAGTTTTTAATATTTCTAATATTTTTAATATTTTTAACATTTTTAATATTTTTAATATTTTTAAATAGTTTACATATTTTAAATATTTTTAGTATTTTTAATATTTTTAACATTTTAATATTTTTAATATTTTTAATATTTTTAATATTTTTAATATTTTTAATATTGTTAATATTTTTAGTATTTTTAATATTTTTAATATTTTTAATAGTTCAAATATTTTTAATATTTTTAACATTTTACTATTTTTAATGTTGTTAATATTTTTAATATTTTCAGTATTTTTAATATTTTTGAAATTTTTAATAGTTTAAATATTTTTAATATATTAATATTTTTAATATTTTAAATATTTGTAGTATTTCTAATATTTCAATGCGTTTTTAATATATCTAATATTATTAATATTATTAATA
Organism: Muscina levida; assembly: GCA_964034835.1. NCBI lineage: Eukaryota > Metazoa > Arthropoda > Insecta > Diptera > Muscidae > Muscina > Muscina levida. Next base: position 100,395,307 of record OZ035880.1, read on the forward strand.
TTTTTAATATTTTTAATATTATTAATATTATTAATATTTTTAATATTTTTAATATTTTTAATATTTTTAAAATTTTTAATAGTTTAAATATTTTTAATATATTAATATTTTTAATATTTTAAATATTTGTAGTATTTCTAATATTTCAATACGTTTTTAATATATCTAATATTATTAATATTATTAATATTTTTAATATTTTTAATATTTTTAATATTTTTAATATTTTTAATATTTTTAATATTTTTAGTATTTTTAATATTTTTAATATTTTTAATATTTTTAATATTTTTAATATTTTTAATATTTTTAATATTTTTAATATTCTTAATATTTTTAATATTGTTAATATTTTTAATATTCTCTTGTTTGTTTTAATCGATCTGTGCAGAATATGAATATGTTTTTCATTGTTCGGTTTGAGATCTATTCTATTATTGCTAATAGAATTTGTTTTTACAAGAGTTGTGTGAAATGGATTATGTTGACAGCTGGCAGGGCAGATAGCTATTTCGATGGTTGCCAAACCATCATCATCAGTGCCGTTTGCTGTGCCTTCTCCACTCATTATCACAACCTTAAGTGTTAAAAGCTTCACACAATCAATGTGAAGCTCACACACACCGGTACGAAAATGGTGCGGCCGTGGCATAGTGGTTAGAACACGCGACTACCATGCGGGAGATCGCTGGTTCAAACCTGGCTCCAGTCATCTTAAAAGAAAAAAAAAAAAAAAAAAATTTCTTTCATTGTCGGCTCCCCTCGAATGTTGTTTGACAGCAACTTCGCAGTATTAAGCGTCGATTCAATCGTCGTGTCTAGTAAGAGCTTCTCAAAAACAGTGACGTTCGCATTCGTCGATAAATAAGTAGGTGCCGTTAGTTGTGAATCTTAAAATAGAAAGCGTGTTAATTCACAACAACGCGAGAAGCTATCCCATACCTCATTCATGGGGTGCAAAGGGAAATTAAGTTAAGTTAAGTTCAACGGGACCTATACTAAGTGAGGTATGCTGAAGGCAGCTATAAACTAATCTAATATACATGTCGAAAATAGTATCTAGACATATGTACGTGTAATGCAGCGATATTTGCAATCAGTTTGTCCAAGGAAACATTCGAGAAAAATCTAGTCTACTCTAAATCAAAATGGGTCCACTAACAATGCAATACAATTTAACAATTTAAAGTTACAAATTTACCAAATTTACCGTTTACCAGAACATTTTTTATTCACATATCTTTTTCCACTGTTGCCCTTTTTTCCTTTAAGTTGTTATCTTTTTTTTTGGTTATTTTCTTTGTGTTAATTTGCCTACTGCTTTCTGTTCTGTTTGCAACACATAAAGTGCGGTGACCCTGGCACCATCTTCTTTGATTCGAGGGAAAGTAGGTAAATTCTCTCACTTCAGCACAAGATGATTTTATTTTACACTTCAAATAAAAAGATGAAACCTCCCTTAAGGAATTTCTTTTCATATCCTCAGGGTGGTTATCAAGGACATCACACAGTGTCGTCGTATTTGTACACTGCAGTTTGTTTAAGAAATAACGAGGAGTCGGTAGGACGGTGGGGTGATGAGGGGTAATATGAAAATACCGTTTGTATAGAATATTTTTGTGTAAAATTGCAAAAAAGGTACAAAGAATTGTCGTTTGTTTTGTTTTGAAAGAAACAAGTACAAGTGTATAATAACAGAGAGAGAGAGAGAGAGAGAGATAGAGACACACATTCATGTGTATCCTTTTATAAGTGGACACAAACGCACACATGTTTATATGTACGTATTTAGTAGTATTCGCTTTTAAAAAACGTCTCAAGGAAAATTCATTTGTATTTGTCTTATTTTCATGACAAAGAAGTACATGCATTTAAATTTTAAAATTGTTTCAACTTGCTGTGCATAGAATTTACAGAATGCAATGTAATCATGATGGCCTTTTGTTTTAACTAACACATTCTTGAGATGTACAGTTAGATTTTGTTGTATGTAAGTATGTTAACAAAAAATAACAAAAGGTTGTGAAACTTTAGTGCATGTTAGTAAGCAAACACAGCAAACCCTACTAAAAACTTCATCAATCTACGCAAATGTTTAAATAAATCCTATCAAACATTTGCTTTACATAAATTCTCTATTAAATGTTACCTTAAACATATTCAACCTTTAAAATTAGTTCCACCTTTTCAATTTGCTTTGTTAAGATTGACATATGGTTGGTTCTACCGCACCCCCAAATGTGCCTAGATTTTGTTTTTTCTATGGTTACAAATTATCATATCACTGTCTCTGCTTGTCTTTAAAATATACTCCCACTCCCCTTCCTATCTCTACCAGAAACCCACTCCTTAGCAACGACAGCCACTTTGTTGCAGAACCATTATCCTTTTGCTGTCTTAAAGACATAGACGACACATAACTATTAAACACTGTGATAGGATTACCTATTTTCCACAAGACAGGTGTGTCCGCCTTGGCAATGGCAGCAAGAATCCAATGGAGAAGACATTAAAAGGTGACCGTTCCCTGTTTGACACACGTTAACTAGGATTTTTGACAAATTATTTCGATAAATTTAGTCTGTGCAAACCTTTTAGGGTCTGGCAGCAACGGTGACAGCTAAAGATTAATATCCCAACAGTACAGTATCCCAGTTAGCGTCATCAGTACTACGCCCCTACTCCTGCCTCAACTTACACCTCAACACTTATGCATGTACCCAACCCTATGCTAACAACGGTTTCGCATTCGTTTTCTAAATTGAAAAAGTTTATTTTCTTCTTAGAAAATGAAAAATAGAAAATAGAGAGCGGCATAGTAGAGCGAGCACCATGTCCCATTGAGACTAATTGTAAGCCTTTTCCTATGCCATCAAGTAACCATAAAAAATAAATAGCAGAGGATGCCAAACACAATAGAAGAGGAAATTAGAAAATTTCCAATTTAAAAAGTAGTAGAAACACCAAAATGTCAATGCAGTTAAAGGATAAAACGACCGACCAGGCGACATATAGCCGCAGAGAATCTCTTTTTGTCCGGGTAAAGCGGAGAGTCGTGAACAATTATGGAGAGCATCAAATAAATAGGCCCGAAAAGGTGTAAATAGATATGACAGGGATGGTGAAATAAAATTGGGAAAATTGATGGAAATATATAAAAAGGAAATGTCTAAAGTATAAATAAAGTAAAAATTTCGAAAATAATGAAAACCAGTACAAAAATGTCAGTCAGGTAAACTGACTGATAAATACCATCACCCAATATAAGATATTGTTTAAGTATTGAGATTGCAATAAATAGATTACACTATGCGACAGTCAAAATCGGGATGGCATGAAATCAACGGGAAATGATATATCGGTCAAAAACAAGTTATACGTTGCCCGGCGTTTCGCTGGGTCACGTCTAGGAATCGAGATATATCGATTTGAAGGTAGTAACTATCATATAGGGGAAATTGTCACCTTTAGTGGTCTTTTTTTTTACATAACTCGAGAGCCACTAGTGCGATTTTGCTCAAACAAATTTAAAAAAATTAATTAATTAAATTACAATTCCTTTAATCTGTTCATATAACGTTTTTCTATATAGTCAACAGTTTTGCCGGTAAAAATAAATGTATGAAGAAAAAAAATATTTTTTGCCTAAAATATAAATTTTTTTTATTTTTTAAATTCATAAAAAATCCAAAACGGAAAAAGGGCAAGGCGTATTACTTTCACGCAAAGTAACATAACCTATAAATAATTTTCAATTTTTTTAAATTTGTTTGTGCAAAATCGGACTAGTGGTTCTCGAGTTATGTAAAAAAAAAAGCATCAAAGGTGAAAATTTCCCCTATATGATAGTTACTAGCTTCAAATCGATATATCTCGATTCCTAGACGTGACCCAGCGAAACGCCGGGATAACTTTCACCGATATAACTTTCCCCGGTAGTTTGAACCCTTCCCGATCACTGACCCCTACCATTTGTCTCACAGTGTTATTAATTAAAAAAATATTACTTATGTATTATTTTGTGTCTGCTTGTGGATAAAAACCGTTAAAATGTAACTTATTTGTATAGGAGGAACAATTAGGGGCAGCACAACGTGTCTGTTAATTTTTTCGCAAATCAGCGTTCGAACGCTTACCTTGGCAAAATTTACACACAAAGCGAAAATATCGGTTATTTATATGGGGGGGTACCAGAAGGGTTATGTCAAATAGTTAGGGCTGCTGAGGTTATGCCTCATATTACAATATAAAATAACTGACTAAATTTAATTAATCGGCAGGTGTCGGTTTGGAAGTTAAGGGAGAAATATTAATTTTCCAACAAATAGGTTATTTTGTATGGGAGGTACCAGAAGGTGTGATCCGATATAGTCCATATTCATTTATGATTCCTAGTTTCATAACCGTACAACTAATGCATAATTTGACTGAATTCAGTTTACTTACAAAAAAGATATGTATATAAAACTATGAGGGTCAAATAGGTCATTTGTATGGGAGGTACCAGAAGAGATATGGCAAAGGTTTCAGTTTTCTTAGGGTTTGTCTACTTTTTGTGGAACATTTTCACTCTCTATCTCAAATCCTTACGTGTCGTTTCCGTCCATATTTCGAGAAAATTCAGCAAAGGCCCTTAAAATGGGACTTTACAATATTCAATTGTCGTACAAAAATGGTGCTCAGAAAATTTTACTAGAGTGATCTGTCCTCCCGGAATTTTAAAATACCCACGATCATAAGTTTTAGGCTAAGTATTGCAGTATTTTTGATAAATTTAGTATTTGGAGTAAAGTAGTTTTTGTTCGATCCTACTCATCTTAAAACTTAACCTCCATTTTGAGAACTACTATTCTCTAATTTCTTTATTTCTTTTGTATTCAAAATTTTACCTTAAAAGCTCCTAAATTAAGACTGTAATCGCAGGGCAAGAGCCAAAAAAGGGTCAGTTTGTATAAGAGGTGGAAGTAGTTTTTGTCCGATCTTGCTTATGTTAAAGCTTAACCGCCACTAAGAAGATAGAAGATTACATAACAAATTTCAACTCGATTAAACTACGGTTGTAATCGCGGAGACTTAAAAAAAACTTAATTTCCCTTTGCACCCCATGAATGAGGTATGGGATAGCTTCTCACGTTGTTGTGAATTAACACGCTTTCTATTTTTAGATTCACAACTAACGGCACCTACTTGTTTATCGACGAATGCGAACGTCATTGTTTGAGAAGCTCTTACTAGACACGCCGATTGACTCGACCCTGATACTGCGAAGTTGATTTCAATAACATTCGAGGGGAGCCGACAATGAAAGAACAGTTTTTTTTAAGATGACTGGAGCCAGGTTGGAACCTGCGATCTCCCGCATGGTAGTCGCGTGTTCTAACCACTATGCCACGGCCGATCCAATTACCGGTCGGTCGTATTACTTACACGCAAAGTCACATAACCTTTAAACAAAATGAGACATAGATCATGCAAATCGTGGTTCTCGTTATTGAGTTATGTAAAAAAAAGACCATCAAAGGTGACAAGGTTACTAACTTCAAATCGATATATATCGATTCCTAGACGTGACCCAGCGAAACGCCGGGCCACGTATAATTTGTTTTTGACCGATATAACATTTCCCGTTGGTTTCATCCCATCCCGATATTGAATGTCGCATAGTTTTATGAAAGTACTTCAAAAATACTCAAAAAAATTAGCTCAACCAACCTCCTTTTTAAAATAGTTAGTGCAAAAAAAAAACACATTTTATAAAAATTTGTCAGTAACGTCACCATTTATTTCCGGCTGATTAAACCCTAATTGGTTCAAAAGCCAAGCTTTGTACACAAATTTGCTTGCTAATAAAAAGTTTGATTTATATTCTACCCAAAAAGAGTAATCATCTGCCTAAAGTACAAAAAAATAACAACAAAAATTACCTATTTCGTAAATGTAAAATGTCAAAGCAGACACAAACATTGCACTTGCACACAGTGCTGCCATGTTCTATATTTGACATCTGAAATATAAAAAAAAAAATTGGACTTTGTGACAGAAAAAAAAATCTATGTAGTTTAATTTTTCGTAACCTTGCCGATATAGATTACAATATTCGTGAAAATTTGTATAAAATGTACTAAATATTGTACCAAAAATAGTACCGTGACACGTTCAGTAAGTAACCTTATTGCCCTATAAAATATCTCATCACTCGACACTGCCAGTGAAGAGGAGTATACAAAGTAATGCCGCCATAGATTTGAGGTTTGTTTTCGAGACATTCTACCACAATAGCACCAACGACAACGACAACAATAACAAAGAATGGGGAAAATGGCAAAACACGGCTAAACAAAATACAAGTGCAGAGGAAAATATGGCTGCTGTTATTGCCAACGTCTTTGGTGCTTTTAATAAAACAACACCATCGACGCAGAGGAAAGCATCAGTTTGGTATTCAACTGGCACTTGAGCTTAAATTGCTACGCTACTCCTGCTGCTGCTGCTGCTGCTGATGGTGGTGATAGTTCACAGTGGGTGGTGGGTTGAGAGTGGTGCTATGTTTACAAACAGGGTGGGGTAAGGTGGTTAGCTTAGTATAGTGCGGCTTCTGTTTGTGATCCAAGTACTTTTCCATTGTGAGTGCTACTTGATGTTGTCACTGACAAATGTTATCGATTTTTAACTTTTTCAGAATTATTAGCTATTTTCGTTATTGCTGTTGTTTTAGTTGCCGCTGCTGCCGCTGCCACTGCTACTGCTGCTGTCATTGGTAAACTGAGATTTTCCATCATTTTGTTGGGTAGAAAGTTGATAGCTTTGTTGTTGTTTTAGTTTACACTGTTTCTTTTGCGTCGGCTAAATAGCTTTGCCCCAACACACACACTCACACACACACACACAATAGGATTAAGGTTTGTTAAGACTCTAGGAAAGTAGACGCTGAATGGACAGGGTTGTAGCAAATGCCCACGGAGACAAACTGTCAATAAAGTATGACGACACAGACACACTCTCACACTTATTTAATGAATATACTCGGCAACTTCTCAACATATTGAATACCTTTAGAAGTTTGATGTGGGTGTGTGAAGGTGATATAAGTAGGCTTGGTTATAAGTAGGGGTGGGAGGGAAGGTTGAACGGTGAATTGTAATTTACTTTGTAGATAAATTAGCAAAAACTTTTGATTTACTAATAGGCAGTTCGTAAAGATGTAATGGCTTCATTGGACAGTTGTCATGAAAATAGGGTATCTTAAGGGCTAATAAAACAATACAGAAATTCAAGTCAGTTAACTCGACAAATACTCTTACCCAGTGTAAGATATTGTTTTAGTCTTTAGTTATTGAAATTAACCGAATTTTAATTAAAATTACTTATGTACTATTATTATTTGCCTGCTTGTGGAGCGTATGCGGTTAGATGCAGAACAATCTTAAAGCATATCATAATTTTAAATGGGTTGAGTAAGCCACCCTGTTTTCTAAGCTTCACTAATGAATACAAAATATTAAAAGTAAACTATTTAAAAAACGTTCTGAGAAGTTTCTTTTAAGAAATTATTGAACCAATATTTGTTTCCGCGAAATAAACTTATTTGTAGAGGGGGGTTCAGGTAATGGTCGCACTTCATACAAATAAAAAAAGTTTTGCCAGTCACCCCCTAGTATGAAAGATCATTTAAAAACGAATGAAAAAAAAATTATTTTTTTTTGCCACGCCCCTTGACCCAGCCCATTGGATTTTTTGTTTCCTGTATCTCCATTTAGAGGCCGATCGTAATGTGTGACATATCAATGTTCTTGGAATGATAACAGCTACATTTTCTTCTCTGATCACTTTTGACTCCGACGTCAAGTTCTAGAAGTTTCTATCGGAATCTCGGTTTTTACCCCCCTAAGTCAAATTTTTTTTCGTAACGATAAAAAAGTTTTTTAAATTCCATGATATTTTCTCTTTTACCGTGTATATTTTTATTCATAAACAGAAAAGTTACAGAGGTTTAAAAAACAAAATACGATCACGCAAACATTTGTAAACAATGAGCTTTGGCCTTTAGCGACGTCAAATAGATTTTTTAAACCTCTGTAACTTTTTTGTTTATGAGTAAAAATATATACGTTAAAAGAGAAAATATCATCGAATTTAAAAAACTTTTTTATCGTTACGAATAAATTTTTTATTTGGTAAAAACCGAGATTCCGGTAGAAACTTCTGAACTTGAAGTCGGAGTCAAAAGTGATCAGAGAAGAAAATGTAGCTGTTATCATTCCAAGAACTTTGATATGTCACACATTACGATCGGACTATAAATGGAGACACAGGACACAAAAAACCCAATGCGCGGGGTCAAGGGGCGTGGCAAAAAAAATATTTTTTTTTTTCATTCGTTTTTAAATTATCTTTCATTCTAGGGGGTGACCGGCACAACTTTTTTTATCGACCCACCCTACTGTCTACCCTGACCCAAGTACGTACTGTACTGTACATACATATGTAGTGAGTTTGGATATTGTACTCGTTTCATATGTATATACAACGTATGAGTAATATTAATTTTATATTATATTTTATATTAATCATACGCACATCATTCCATTATTGTGGATTTATGGTTTAATAACACAGTGCAACAGCCAACCTAGAGGGGGAGCAATTTCAAATGGTTTGGCGTTCTCTACAATATAAAAGGTCATAAAATTTTGGCCTGAGAACGCCTAATTTTTGAGATGCCCAAAATGCCAATTTTTGGAAAATTTATATTTCTGTCATAACTTCCAAACGGACTGCTTAAGGGCATTTTTATTTGGTCAGTTTAATTAACTTTTTATAACAGACCGACCATCAGTTTAGCTTTAAGGTTTTGCCTGCTATTAAAAGATAACTTAACTAACCAAACTTAAATATCCCCCAAGTGTCTGTTTGGAAGTTATGGTGGAAATACAAATTTTTACAAACATATGTAACTTTGTACTGGAGGTACCAGAAGGGGTCAGCTGATTAATTCCTGAGTCAAATTTTCATAAGCTTTTATCTTACGCAAAGTTTGACCAATTTCAGTGTAGTTACAAATAAAATATGTATGTAAAACAATAAGAGTCAATACGATCTATTGTATGGAAGTTACCAGAATGGGAGTGAAAAAGATTTTTATTTTTGGAGGGTTTGTTTACTATGACAACGTAATTAAATTGACAAAATTTAAATGTCTTACAGCTGTCTGTTTGAAAGTTATTGGAAAAGTACCTATTTTTCTAAAATTGGGTCATGTTGTATGGGAGATACCAGAAGGTATCGGCCGATAAAGTCCATATTATTAATTATTAATTTTGCGCACTGAATAATGATGATCCCACACGGATTATGTGTCGTTAGTAGGGCAAAAAATCTTGTGCAAATGCACCCTTTTTTGGACCTCCTAAAATAGAAGAATTTATCTATACGAATTATGAAATATCTATTAAAATGGCATTCAATCGTTTTGCATATTTTACGAAAAATACCTGTTTTTGCATATGTATGTGCATATTTTAGCAAATTTTAAAAAAAAAAATCATGTTTTTGTTGCATACTTTAGCTTTTTTGACTAACAACTTCTTTAAGGAGTAAAACGCCTTTAATTTTTTGTGGGACATCTTTGGGAAAAATATGCTTTATAATTTCTAACACAATATTCATCTAAATTACAAGAAATGTTTAAAACATTTAAACACTGATATCCAGGGGGATATAGGAACAAATTTAATTGTGGAATCTTTATATAAAAAGACGATATGCGCGACAAAAAAAATCTATGCTCAAAGTTCATATTCAAAAACAATCAACAAATGCATGGCTGCATGATGAGGATTTCGACAATTATAAAGTACTTAACCTTAACGGTTAAGTTATCTTTACGAATCATGAAATGTCCTTAAAAATGGCATTCAATCGTTTTTGCATATTTTACATATTGTACGAAAAATACCTGTTTTTGCATATTTATGTGTATATTTTAGAGTTTTACAATAAATGCATGTTTTCGTGCAAAATTTTGCTTTTTAACAATCACTTTAAGGAGTAAAACGTCTTTAACTTTTTGTGAGACATCTTTGGAGAAAAGCTGCTTTAAATTTCTAACACAATATTCATCTACCATCTAAGACACCGAAATCCAGATGATATAGGAAGCAAATTTGTAATTAGACAAAACCAGTTAGCAACTACCTGGCTCGGTGAGGATTTCGACAATTATAAAGCACTTCTTTTTCAAACCGAAACGGTTGTTATCTTTACGAATTCTCAAATTTGCGTTTGAATTGAACCGTTTTTGCATATTTTGCATATTGTTCGAAAAAAAACGAGTGTTTGCATATTTATGCACATATTTTAGCAAATTTTACAATAAATGTATGTTTTTGTTGCATAATTTAGCTTTTTTGACTAACAATCACATCACAAGAGTAAAACGCTCTTAACTTTTTGCGGGATAAAAACTTTTCTTTGGGGAAAAGTTGCTTTATAATTTGTGACAAAATATTCATCTGAACTACAAAAAAAATTTTACACCGATATCCTGGGATAAATGAACAAAACCAATAAACAACTGCCTGGCTCGGTAAGGATTTAGACAATTATAAAGTACTTTTTTTTCAAACCGAAACAGTTAAGTTATCTTTACGAATCATGAAATTTCCTTTAAAATGGCATTCAGTCGTTATTGCATAATTTGCATATTGTACGGAAAATACATGTTGTTGCATACTTTTGCGCAAATTTTAGCTAATTTTACAAAAATTTCATGTTTTTGTTGCATAATTTTGTTTTTTTGATTAACAACCTCTTTAAACAGTAAAACGACTATAAATTATTGTGGGACATCTTTGGGGAAAAGTTGCTTTATAATTAATTATACATAATCTGAATTACAAAAAATGTTTACACCGATATCCAGAGGATATAGGAAACTAATTTTATATGAAAAGACAATATGCGCGACAAAAAAAATCTTTGCTCAAATTTCATATACAAAAACAATCAACAACTGCAAGGCTGCAAAATGAAAATTTAGACAGTTATAAAGTACTTAACCTTAACGGTTAAGTTATCTTTACGAATCATTAGATTTCCTTTAAAATTGCATTCAACCGTGTTTCATATTTTGCATATTTTACGAAAAATACGTGTTGCATATTTACCAATTACCAACTGCCTGGCTCGGTGAGGATTTCGACAAATATATAGTTCTTATTTTTCTAACCGAAACAGTTAAGTTATCTTTACGAATCATGAAATTTCCTTTAAAATGGCAGTTATTCGTTTTTGCATAATTTGCATATTGTACGAAAAATACGTGTTGTTGCATACTTGTAAGCATATTTTATAAAATTTTACAAAAAATTCATGTTTTTGGTGCATAATTTTGCTTTTTTGATTAACAACCATGCATGTTTTTCTTGCATAACTTTGCTTTTTTAATTAACAACCACTTTAAAAATTAAAAGCCTTTAACTTTTTGTGCGACATCTTTGGTCAAAAGTTGCTTTATAATATGTTAGATAAAAAAGACGATATTTTTGCTCAAAGTAAACTGCCTGGCTCGGTCAGAAATTCGCCAAATATATATAGTTCTTATTTTTCATTCATTCGCTTACATGGTAAAGGCGGCAATGGGGTCAAAAGGCTGTTGCATATGACTTCTTTATTGAAATAAAGTCTATTAACGTAGTCATTTTACTGAACTAAAATCTCTTATATCAAATGAAAAAACGAAATATTTTTTTCAAAACGACTTCGCGTGTACAGATTTTGAATGAAAGATATCCTGGCATTCCGCTTACTCAAGAGCCAATTATAACAAGATTGAGATCAAATATTATACAAAAAATTTCGAGAATTTGGCGAAGCAGAACGAGCTCCACGGTTCCAATTCGACATTGATTTAAAAATAATATTAATTTTGTATGAACATATACAAGTATGAACATGAATTTTGTGTCCTTTTTGCACATTTTATTTTTAATAAAATTTTAAATAATTCTTTAATTGCATATTTTATGTGTTTTTAGTGCATATTTTTTTAATTTTAAGTGCATATAATGCCTTGCGCCACTGATGATAGTGTATGACGACCGTGACCCAAGTACATACCGTACTATACATATGTAGCGTATGAGTAATTTTAATATTATGCGAATTTTATATTAATCATACGTACATCAATATTGTGGATTCCGATTAAAATTAATATTAATTTAACATGTACATATATGAGTACAAAAATAAATTTTGTCATGTAAATTTAATTCCTATTTAAATTTTAAATAATTTTTTAATTGCATATTTTATGCATTTTTAGTGCATATTTTTGAATTCTAAGTGCATGTTATATGCGCATATATTCAATTTTTTAGTGCATAAAATTCTTTCCAGTCAAATGAAGAACTTTGTTCCTAGCAGGAAGATGGCAACATTGTGAATTATCACTCTCTCGATAATTAGGTACAGCGCTATTGTTCTATGAAGAGATACAGATTCCTGATGTCATTTGTATCTGCTGTCGAGGCCATAGTTCTATTGGTGATGTATGTATCCTAATACAATTAGAAGTAAAGGGATGTAAGTGACAAAAAGTAAAGATAATCACATTCCCCAAGATATTGCCTTCTTCCTATTAAAAAATTATTATAATCAATTCGTTAAAGAAAAAAATTTGCTAGTCCAAACTATATTTCATGATACTTTCAACAAAAATTTTAACAAAAGAATACCAAAACATACATTTGGCCAATCTTTATCCTTCACACAAATACTGTTGCCAAAACAGGACTGAGCCCCCATTTAAATGGTTCAAACCAGGTACTAAAAAAGTGACGTATGATTAATTTCGAATTGTTTTAACCAAGAAAAAAAATTCAGGCTCAATGCTGTCCACATACACTGAATTCGTAATCCTTTGTAATCTTAAGGGACTAGAATTTAAAGCCGATTTCACAGTTTTTCTCTCCCTTGCTTTATAGCAGCTCATTTATCACCATGAAAACAATAAGAAATAGAGAAAAACGTGTCTGCGAATTCATTTCATAGGGTTACATTTCTTAAATGGGGATAAAAAGGTGACAAGACGACACAACAAATCTATGACATTATGACAAAAATCCCCTGCAATAAATACCAGTTAACAATATCTATAGTGAAATGTTTAAAAGCTTTACCATTTCTCTACCTCCTCTCTCTCTCCCTCTCCCTTGGAGGTCAAATGTCTTCGTCCTCTTGTTATCATACAAACAATTTTGCTTAACTTTTTGTTTTTTCATCTAATGATGAGTCATAAGTAGTCCAATGACTTTTGTTGGAGCCATAAAACTAGTATATATGGATTTAAAATATTTTAGGCAACGTCATCGCCGCCGCTGCCGTCGTCATCATCATCACCATCACTATGCCAAAGCTGCTGTCGCCTATCATGGGAAAGGATGTTGTAGACATTGTGGCTCGGCCTGAATGAAGGAAATGCGAAAACATTGGAATATTTATGGAGTAACACAAGGCCATGTAGGATGAGGCTTTAGCAAGTAGTTAAGATAATATTGCTAATATTTTTTTGGGGGCAAAATGTCGCGTGATATTTAATTGAGTATTCTAAGAGCGAATGAAATGCAATAATTCTTTTGGCATATGAATGGAAGTGGAAAGAAAGAAGGAGCCTAGTTTGAGTAGAGGAGAAAACGTGATTTTTTGTTTGTTGGTGAAATGAATCGCTGTTGATGACTAATATTGGCAAATTAGAAGAAGAATTTCCTCGAGTACATACTTGTGTATTTTAGAGTTGCTAAGGTTTGTAGTAATAAAGCGTGTGTGTGTGTGTGTGGAGGAAAGTTAGGGGGGATTCTTTCTGAAGTAGATGACAAATTACAATGCTCAGCATTTGTTTTGACATAGAAACAAGTTGATATATAAATGAAACTACTAAGAGTTTAAGTTTTGCCTATAACTGCTTATATATATATATATATATATATATATATATATATATATATATATATAATACATTGTTTGATAGAAAAGAAGTCAATTGGGAAAGAAAAAGTGGAGGACATAAATTGATCTTTAGAAGTCGATTTGTTCTGTGAATAGAAATATATTTCAGTATTCCAGCTGGGGCGGTCTACATAATGCAGCCATACTACCTGAAGGACTATAGTAGGAAAAGTTCCTACTTTTTAAGAAGGGCTTAGTTCTCGCAAAATGGAATAAAATTAAAAAAAATAAATGTTTCCCTATCAATATAAATAACAGGCTTGGGTGAGTGACTCATCCCTTACCAGTCCAAACCTCTAAAGCGAGAATGACGTCTGCACGCACTGAGAAGGGATTTTTGGAAATTCGGACTGCAAAGGGTAAGAAGGGCATGGAACCGTCCCCTACAGCTCGAAATTTAAAATGAATGTATCTCGTAAACGAAGCCGAGATTTGATGCATGTGTACGATCAATACCTCTTTTTAAAATTCGTTATGTGGGCCAAATAAATGAACGGATTGTAACGAAATTTTCTTTTGTAGTACTTTCCGTAGGGCCTCCATCATAGGCTACATGAAAACATAGTAAGACAATGGGCCATGGCACCAACCACACAAACGAAAATTCAATAGTTCATATCGCACGAGGCATTAGAAATATAAATAGGAGATTTGATATATAAGTTACTGGTATAAGTAACGCGTAAAAAGGACAATAAAGGAATAAAACTGGTACTATCGCCCAGACCCAACGGCTGTAGGCAGAATTGCGCAATTAAGAGTGAATGTTTATTTTTTTCGAAATTCGTACTTTTAGGGGTAAAAATGCCGAAAAAGAGATAAAAACTGGTACTTCACCGATATCATGCGACTAAAGCTATAATCCCGAAAATTTAAATGGACTCCCTATAGAATTTGGGAGCTACGCCAAGGGTTTTTTTTTGAAAATTAGAGATAAAACTTATACACGTAAATTTATAAGTGCATTCTCTATAGAATTTAAGAAGAAACAGAAGGGATTTTTCGATATTCGTAGTTTTAGAGGCAAAAATTTCGAAAATTGCAATAAATTGATACTATAACCCAGACCAAGCAGGTATTGCTGCTGCCACGAAAATTGGGGTAAATATTTGTCTTATTGAGTAGTTCAGCGGCACAAAGCAATGTTTTCGAAATTCGAAGCTTGTTGAAGCTTGTTAAATAAATAAGTAAAGTAAACAATTTAACAATGTAAGAAATGTTTTTTTTCGATGTTATTCTCTGGCGGATAAGACTTTCCAAATCAGAGTGAAAGCACTAGGCCAGCGTAGTAAAACCCCTAAAGGTTTGGACAAACTTATTTTTATTATCTTTTATATTTTTAGCTTTTCTTGATTGAACCATTGAAGATTTCTCATTTCATTCTTTAGCAGAATTGTAGGGAACACCAAACCCTTTGGGGCTTTTACCATACTGACCTATTACCTTCACCATGATTTGGAATTGCTCACCCTCCAGGTTGGCTATTGCACTCTGTTATTAAACAATAAATCCACAATATTGGAATGTTGTGCGTATGATTAATATAAAATTCGCATAACATTAATATTACTAATACGTTGTACATACATATGAAGCGAGTTCCATACGCAACCTCGCTACAAACAACGGGTTTAAAAAATCAAATTGATCATTGTGGTGATTGATGGCAGGCATGCATCTAGTGTCATGGACGTGCGTGTGATCCGTGGTGCTAATATTGGCTCGGATCATTACCTGGTTGCAGCCAAGGTGCGCACAAGATTGAGCAGAGCGAAAAACGCACGTAACCAAACACAAAGAAAGCTGGACATAGCGAAGCTGCAAACCCCAGAGATAGCTTCTACCTACTCCAACCAGCTCTTCCAACTTTTACGACACAACGCCTATCTTCTGACGTTCCCGATACACAGTGGCAGCAATTTGCGCATTCCATGGCGACCGCCGCAATTACCGTGCTAGGATATGAATCCTGGTAATCCTGGTACGATTATGAATGTCGCATAGCGTCTGAGGTACAGGATGCTGCTTATAAGGCAACGCTACAGCCAATTGTAACCCGTGCTGTTAGGGAACGGCACAAAGAGAAAGCAAAACAGGCGAGACAGCTATTTAGGCGCAAAAAAACGTCAGATGAAGGAACGGGAGAACTAGGATATAGAGCGATACAGTGATAGAGGTGAGGCCCGACCATATTACCAGGAAGTAAGAGCAAATGAATACGGTAATGGCAACCCCACCTGTAACGATAAGGATGGAAATCTGGTCACGGATACGCAGAGTGTGCTGCACATATGGAGAGAACACTTCCAGCAACTGCTGGTTCCAGAAGGCAGCGCACGTGAAGTTATCACGCCAATTGTCGACGACGGCTTAGATTGCCCACCACCAAGTCAAGCTGAGATAAGAAGAGCAATTTTGCGGCAGCAATGTTGAAAGCAGCCGGTGCCGACGGTCTGCCGGCAGAGATCTTTAAGTCCGGTGGCGAGGAGCTAATAACAAGCATGCAACAGCTCCTGCGCACGGTTTGGCTTAATGAGTGCATGCCCGACGATGGGAATGTAAGCGTATTATGTCCTGTGCTGAAAAAGTGCGTGCTGATCTAAGTGTGTGCTCCAACTACCGCGGGATCAGCTTTTTACCCATCGCATATAAGGTCCTGTCGAGAGTGCTATGTGAAAGACTAAAGCCAGTGTTATCCAACCTGATCGGGCCTTATCAGTGTGGCCAGATCTGACCAGATTTTCACACTTCGGCAAATCCTGAAAAATACCCAAGAAAAACAGATCGATACGTACCATCTTTTTGTCGACTATAAAGCTGCCTTCGACAGCCATGGCTGAGTTTGGTATTCCAGCAAGGCTGATACGCCTTTGTGGAATGACGCTGACTGACACGAAGTCTTCAGTTAAGATTGGCAAGGACCTTAAGGAGCCACTCTGTACCAGACGAGGCCAAAACAAGGCTACGGCCTATCGTGTGATCTCTTCAACAAAGTGATGGAGATGATATTGAGAAAAGCTGCAGTAAACACGAGTGGCACTATATTCAACAAAAGCCACATGCTACTCGCGTACGCTGATGACGTAGACATCATCGGTCGAAAACTGCGGGATGTGACTGCAGCCTTCTCAGGTTTACAGAAGAAATCAGCAAAAATGGGTCTAACGGTGAACGAGGACAAAACGAAGTTATTAGTTTCAACGAACAAAGAATCTACTCGTTTGGGAAATTGCGTGAACGTTGACAACTATAATTTCGAGGTGGTAGATAATTTTGTCTACCTAGGCTCCGCCATCAACAAAGCAAATAACGTCAGCCTAGAAATCCGGAGAAGAATCCGGCTTGCAAATAAATGCTACTACGGACTAAGCAAGCGATTCAATGACAGAGTCCTCTCTCGACCAACAAAACTCAAGCTATATCAGATACTAATTCTACCTGTCTTAATGTATGGCTCAGAATCCTGGGTTATGACACAAGCGGATGAATCGGTTCTGGCGGTATTCGAGAGAAAAATACTCCGTAAAATATATGGGCCCATCATAGTTAACGGAGAGTATCGGCGTCGTATGAATCATGAGCTGTACGAGCTGTACACTGACATTGACGTGGTCAAACGCATTAAGGTGCAACGGTTGCGTTGGCTAGGTCATGTTGTACGCATGGACGAAAATGCTCCAGCTCGAAAAGTCTTCGACAATGAACTCGATGGACGCCGCAGAAGAGGGCGACCAAAACTCCGTTGGAAAGACCAGGTTACTGAGAACCTTACAGAACTCGGTGTGACTAACTGGAGAAGAAGCGCAGAAGATCGAGGCGCTTATAATATTTTTCTACGTGCGGTATATAATCTACTGGAATTGCAAAGAAGTACCAGCTAAGTAAGTAAAATTGCATTCTTGTGCTCGACACTTTTTTTTTAATTTTTAATAACATTTTTATTGCCCTCTTATCATAAAATATTTGTTACAACAGTAGATAACTCCAATAATAATAAAAAATTATCAATAAGCAGCAAAAATTCGTGTTCAACAATTTGTGGCATATAAACTTTCCCTAATTTCGCAAATAAAATATTTTTTTTTTTTTGAAAACTATTATATCAAAAATTGTCATAAAGAAAATTGTAAAACAAAGGAAAAATATTTGAAATTATATTGTAAAAAGTTGTATCAAAAAATTCACGCTGTTTTGCGTTTTTGGTAAAATAAAAAAAAATATTTTTTCAGGTAATGTCGGCCTTTTTATTTGTTTATATTTTAGAATCGTTCGGTACAGTGGATTTCTTCTCTCTTACTTAAAACAGAGATTCTTACGTATTACACAAAAAGTAAAAGAAGTATTTAAAAAAATAAGTTTCTCATTGCTTCTCATCTCCTTGAAACAATAGACAGTCACATGTATGACTATGGAATTGCCCATATATGGATCACTGAATGGCAAAATAAAATTTTCAAAATAAAATATAAATTTTTCTAATAAACCTTATATGCACTTTTCATATTTATACATTATATTATAAAATTGCATCATTAGACTTTGTACTTGAGTGGTCGAAGAGTAGAGTTTTTCACAGCAATATCCTACTGCTGCTCTGATTTTAAGTGATTCTTTTGGAAGAAACTTAGAAGAATGAAAACATACTAATGATATTTATTACTCTTAGTCATTGTTCAAACTAACACGATCGTTTTCTTTAATAATATTGGCATAACACAGAACATTATTTTTCAGTTCATTGATTTTGGGACTCAATTCTGAGAACTGCACGTGAAAGTAGCCCCAAAAACAAGAAGTTCTGCATTATTCGTTTTGTCAAAATACATGCCATAATAATTTAATATCGATTTGAAGTTAGTAAGTATCGTTAAGGGGTATTTGTCACGTATTAGGCTCTTTTGTTTGACATAACTCGGGAACCAATAGTCCGATTTAGCTGAAACAATATTAAAACTAGTACAGAAATTTCAGTCAGGTAAACTGACTGATAAATACCATCACCCAATATAAGATATTGTTAAAGGTATTGAAATTAATAGATTTTTAACTTAAATAAAATTACCTATTTATTATTATTTGTCTGCTTGTGGAGCAAAACCGTTAAAAAATATGACTTATTTGTATAGCAGGTACAATTATTAATGTCTGATTTTTTTTTTCGTAAAACAATGCTCAATAAACTCTTACCTTGGCAAAATTTATCTGAACTCAGTGTACATACAAAAATAATATGTATGTAAAAGGGGACTTATCTCCTATTACAAGATAAATTAACTGACCAAATTTGAGTATCCCCCAGGTGCCGGTGTAGAAGTTATTGGAGAAATATTAATTTTCCCAACAAGGTCATTTTGCATGGGAAGTATAAGAAGGGGTGATCCGATATAATCCACATTAATTTCTGATTTAAATTTTCATAACCGTACCACTTGCGCAAAATTGTACTGAACTTAGTGTACTTTCAAAAAACATATATATGAAAGACTAGCTTTCCCGGCTCGCGTTGCTTCACCCGATCTTCTTAAAAATTTAAGCAGTACACGTAAACTGTAAAAGAACGAACACCCCTCTAAAAGTACGAATTTCAAAATATGCTTTCGTATCGCACAACTAAAATGGACTGGAAACGTGTCCATATACGATTAAAGCTTTAGCCGTTTGGTCTGGGTGGTGGTACCAGTTTTATCCCTTTTCGGCCCCTAAATGTTCGAATTTTTCAAAACTCTATCTGGAGGCTATCTAATTTTATAGGGAACGATTCTATATACATTTTCGTAACGCTGCCTTCACTCAGTCGGCAAGTATAAGTCTTTTTCGGTATTTTAACACAGAAAGAATGACTTTCGAATAATGATTTAACATCGCACAACTAAAATATTCACTTAATTTTTTGCGACTATACCTTTGGTCGTTTAGTACCAGTTTTATTCATTTTTTTATATTATATCATTAGCAGTTTGGTCTGAGGTCTGAACATATGTATCCTTTTTTCATTTTTTTTTATCCAAAAATATCGGATTTCAAAGAAACCTTCAATTGTCAGCATTTATGCGACTATAGAATTAGTCTTATTAGTTTTATTCCATATTGGTCATTTTTATCTCTAAAAGTACGATCTTCCAAAAATCTGTTCTTAGCTAACATTTACTCGAAAAAAGGAACAACCACCCCAAATTTCATCATCCTATCTACATCCATTTTACCCAATTACTTAGTCAAGCAATTTCTATTAATATGACCGACATTAAAAATTTTCCAAAAGGGGCGTGGCACCGCCCATTTCTCAGAGAGACGTAATCCCCAATGTAACTTTTGTATACGTAGCAAATCTCATCTTCATACCTTACATGGCTCATAAAATATGACCGATTAAAATTGTAGGTTGTGTGGGCAGTGCCACGCCCCTTTGTCTAATTATGTTTTAATGAAGCCTATGATAAAGGCCAAAAGGATAGTACTACACAGTGAACATTTTAGAGCAATCGGTCCATTTATTTCCCCGATATAATGATTTTTTCAAAAAGGGCGTGGCACCGCCCATTTTCCAGCGAAATGCAATCTTCCTTGCACCAGTAATATGCGTAGCAAATCTGATCTTCATACCTCTAATGGCTCTTGAAATAAGACCGATTGAAATTTCGGTTTGTGTGGGCGGTGCCACGCCCCATTGTCTAATTATGTTTTCATGTAGCCTACGATAGAGACCCTATGGACAGTATGACACATAGAAAGTTTAATTGCAAACGGTCTATTTATTCAGCCAATATTACTATTATTAAAAATGGGGTGTGGCACCGCCCACTTTCCACAGACAATGTATTTTTCTTATACGACCGATATAGGTACCAAACCTCGACTTCTTACCTATAATGGTTCAAAAGATACAGTCATTTTACAATTCCAGTTGTATGGGGCGGTGTCACGCCCATTTTACCCCTTTTCAGTCCGAATTTCCAAAAATCCCTTCTTAGTGCGCGCCTACGTCATGAAAGAAATCTACATTCTAAATTTCACAGTTCTAGCTTTAGCCGTTTGGGCTGTGGAGTGATCAGTCAGTCACCCAAGCCTTTTATATATATAGATTATTGGGGTGAGTTAGGTCATTTGTATGGGAGGTACCAGAAGAGGTGTTTTGAATAATTTGGTTTCCTAATATTTGACTCCTTTCACAATATAAATTAACCGACCAATTTTCATTACTTCCCAAGTATCCGTTTGGAAGTTATGGGAGAAATATTAATTTTCTAAAAATAGGTCATTTTGTATGGGAGGTACCAGAAGGCGTGAACCGATATAGTCCATATTCATAGCTGAGTCCAATTTTCATAAGCGAACCTCATACGAAAAATTTGAGTGCATTCAGTTTACTTACAAAAAATAGATGTATGTAAAACTATGAGGGTCAATTCGGTCATTTGTATAGGAGGTACCAGAAGGGGTGTGGCAAAGGTTTCGGCTTTCTTAGCGTTTGTCTACTATTGCAAGATAAATAATCTGACCAAATTTAACGGTAGTCTGTTTTGCAGCCATGAAAGAATTATTATTTATCCAAAAATAGGTAATTTTGTATGGGAGGTAACAGCAGGGGTTCGTTCGTTTTGAAAAACGTTACTACTGGTACATTTTTATACCGATCCGTTAAGGTTTACTCGAGTTATCCATCGAGCCAGCCAACCATCTAGCCAGACAGACGGACATAGCTCAATCGTCTTAAAAAGTTCTGAAAGTTCTTAAGATACTTGGGGCCTAACTCGTCTCCTTTAATGCGTTACACTTTTTTTTGTATCTCATCCCTAAGGGTGATGGTATAAAAATTAAGAATTACCATTCCTTTAATCTGTTCATATAACGTTTTCCCATATAAGCAATAGTTTCACTTTTCCATTCCAAATGACATTGAACTGGGCTTATTTTGTAGAAGTTAAATAAAACTGTTGTACTCCGTGGCGTATGATTTACATGAAATATTACCTATGATAATCATACGCCACCATATAGTTTTTATGTTATGTCATAAAACGTGATACTTACTAACTTCAAATCGATATTAAACTATTATGGCATGTAACTTGACAAAACGAATGATGCAGAACTTCTTCTTTTTGGGGCTTTTTTAAAGGGAAGTTCTTAACATTGAGGCCCAAAATCATGTGCTGTACTGTGTAAGCCTGCAACTTTTATGTTTATCCACATCAATTCAAAAAAAGTTTTTGTAACTCAAAACAACCTATAAATCTTAAATAATTTTTTAAAATAGTAAAACATTTCCTACAGTTTTAGGCCAGTAAGCGAACTCCCAATAAATTCAATTATCATCTTCAGTGTGTGTTTAGTTTGTGAGGACTATTGCTATTGGTCTAGATATGATGTTTGAATAAGATTAATTTGAAAATCCATTAGTCTGAAAATCACTAGGGAAAACTGTCCAAATGTTTTCTATTTTCCCTTCCCCCTCCAAAACTGACCTAATCACAAAGGCGTGTTATCTTATTCTTATTTCCGCTTGCTGCAAGCACCACAATCTATCTTCTTTGTGTTTTTTTTTTTATTGCCATTTACACTGTATAGGCAGAAAGAATAAAGCAGCAATATAGCAGCCGTTGTTATGGTAGGGAGGGGGAGGGGGAAACCTTTGAAAATAGCTGCAAAAAATGTTAATGTCGTGCAATGTTTGTGATTTTTTTTGTTGACTTTTACGCCTTGTTATATTTTTTTTCTAGCTCTTGTTGTCTGGTTATGAATTGTTGTCGTTAAACGTTTCTTTACACTTACCTCATCGATAAATTCAAAATCACCGCCATTTTCTCCGATATACTTTTTAGGTTTCTTGGCTTCGGCCAACGATGATGATGATGACATCAATAAGACAAGACCAAAAATGGTCATTAGCCACACTAAACACTTCATATTTGCTAATGGACTTTAACACTTTTTAGTTGTGTCGGTGCGTGTGTGTATATTCCGATTTGTCGAGATTTGTGATTAGGAAGTGTTGCCTGCGTTGTCGTTTGAAAACACCTTAAATTTCATGTAGTAAATAAACCGATTTATATTTTATTACACCAAACTTAAAAAAAATCCTTCAACCAAAATACGACGAAAACAAACAAACACGTTTAATTGCCCAAAAAGCACAGGAGAGGATGCAAAAAAAAAGGCTCAAGACGACACAGTTTGTTCGGTAGGGAAGAGGGGGAACAGTAGGCGGCGGGGGGTGAAAGTGTAAAACTTTTGTAATTTCCCAAAAGGAATTTAATTACTATTGTCTACAAGCAACGACACTGACACTCACTCATACACCGAGAACTTTCCTTTTGTTGTTTTTGCTACCCTTACACCAACACACTTGATAACGCTTTACATACACACTCACATTCAATCACTCATACGCTTGAACAAATAAACTCTCTCGCACAAACACTCTTACACTTGGTCGTGCTTGTATTTAAACTCTCTCTTCCGTTTCCTTCCGCCTCCCACACTGGTGCGCATGTACAAATACTACGGCTGCTTTCGTTTTTCTATATTGTTGTTTTTCTTGTATTCCTCTTTCCTACTAGTCTGACGTCGTCGTTGTCGTCTTGATTTATTTTCGATTCTTTTGTATTAATTTTAGGTCTTGGGTTGTTTTTAAGCGTTATCCTTTAATTTGTTTTTAAATTGTTTGTTATATTTAATTGCCGTTTTAGTTTTCTGTTTTATTTTTTTTTATCTATTTTTGTTCTTCTTTATTTTTTGTTTTCTTATATTTTGTATCCTGTTTCAGTATTTAAACGTTTTGTGCTTTGGGCATCCGTTTCGTTTATTTTGTACCTTTGAACACGACCACGTCTAAACGTCTACTGACTGATGGTTCTATGGGAATTTTCACTTTTAGCTTTGGTATTTTGCCTTTTGGTTTTGTGGGAAACGATTTGCTCTCTCTCTAATGGTTTGGCATCTGTCAAATCAGTTTATAGTTCTCGTATCTCCTGTGGTGGCCTGCCTCTCTTATGCTGTGGTGAATTTCTTTGTTTTGCAAAAGTTTCCATATAACGGTAATCAGGGGTGGGAAATTGCGGCAAAGGATTTTTGATCGGATGTTCAAGTATAAGTATCGAATTTAACATATCTCATCTCCCGCTCTCAATAGATATGATACCAGAATGAAATACTGGATGAAATTTTGGTCAAATGTTTACTTCATAGACATTGAGTCATATAATACTTATAGAAAATAGAGTATATGATAAAGAATTTTTTATAATTATGTTTTTAAGTTGTATTTATAGAACTTCAGGCTACAAAGCAACACACTAGATTGATTAGACAAGAAACGTGGTAGTGAGTGGGGTCAGTCATAGATATTCATAAGACTACCAGGATATCCCCTAAATAAAAGAATATACAACTTTTCTCACATGGCAATCGATCGAAAGTCCCGCAAAGCTGCGTACCTTCGAGATAGCCAATGCCCATTTTAATCAACTCTATCAGTTACTGCAAACACAAGCCCCGAATTTCGATGTTCCTGACACACTGTGGCAGAATATTGCACATTTTATAACCACTGTCGCATCGATCTCATTTGAGTACGGAAAATCACGCTCAGACAAACTATGGTATTGAGGAAAAGTATAATGCATATAAGGCAACACTGAAGCCAATGGTAACGCGTGCTTTCAGTATACGATACAAGGAACCAGTACAAAAATTTCAATAAGGTAAATGGGGGGTCAGCAGGTGACGGATGACAAATGGTATGTAGTTTAACTACGATTAATAAGTAGTCCCCGACCAAAGCGGTAGACACCGAGGGCGTAAAGAGTAGATGTGCCTGATGACGAATCTATGACATGGCGAATCAGGGCCGCCATTTAATAAACACTTCACCACATGGGATGTCCTCTAGAGAGGCACAAATAGGAGGGTGATATCTCCGTGGTTCCCCTAGTCAAACAAAAAATCCATAGCAAACTTTTTAAGAACCATGATTTGAGAATATGCGCTTGGAATGTTAGAACTCTATACAGGCCAGGTGCCTCTATTCAACAGGCTAATGTCCTCGAAGAGAATAAGGCTGATATTACTACTGCTATACTGGAAATTCGGTGGACGGGATATGAATGCTCGCGGATGAGGATGTGTGACGTGTACTACAGCTGCCACCCGGTTAAGCATGAGTTTGGTTTTGGATTTGTGGTTAGCAAGAGACTACGACACCTGGTCTATACGAATCCAACCATAAGAGTAAAGGAAACATTTTTCTACATCGCGCTGTTATGTGCTCATGCTTCGACGGAGCAGAATAGTGAGGGGTCAAAGACGAATTCTACCGTAGCCCGTAAAATCGTGCTGGAAGATTTTAATGCCAAAATAGTCGGTAGAATGTCTTTAGCCCCAAAGTCGAAAAATTTAGTCTGCTTACCGACTCATCTCCAAACGGAATCAGCCTGATTAATTTCTCTGCAGCAAGGAACCTGGTTATTAGCAGCACACGATTTGACCACAAAAACATTCACAAGGTAACGTGAATATATCACGATCAAGTTACTAAATAGATCACGTGGTAACCGATGGAAGGCACGCGTCAAGTGTCTTAGACGAACGAGTGATCAGGGATTACCACCACACTGCAGTGAAGGTGCATACTAGGCTAAGCAGAGCGAAAACCATGCGTAATCAGGCACAGAGAAAGCTGGACATCGCTGGACAACTCACTCAACTACTTCTTGATGCTCCAACTCCCAAAAATACTAGCGCGCAATGGCAATATATTGCCCACTCGATGGGACCGGCCGTGGCATAGTGGTTAGAACACGCGACTACCATGCGGGAGATCTCAGGTTCAAACCTGGCTCCAGTCACCTTTAAAGAAAAAAATAAATAAAATTTTCTTTCATTGTCGGCTCCCCTCGAATGTTGTTGACAGCAACTTCGCAGTATTAAGCGTCGATTCAATCGTCGTGTCTAGTAAGAGCTTCTCAAACAGTGACTTTCGCATTCGTCGATAAACAAGTAGGTGCCGTTAGCTTTGAATCTAAAAATTGAAAGCGTGTTAATTCACAACAACGCGAGATACCTCATACCATACCTCATTCATGGGTTGCAAAGGGAAATTAAGTTGTTTTTTTTAAGATGGAAAGGACGGCGCGGTCCGTACTGGGGTATGTGAAGCCCATAAACAATAATGCCTGATACGATGACGAATGCCGCAAACTGCAACCAATGGCAACTCGGGCTAATCATGAAAAGTACAGGGAGAAGAGGCGGAAGGCGACTCGACTCGTCAGGCAAAAAAATTAGAGCTGAAGGAGCAGAATAATGTGTGCATCAAAGAATACACGAACAGAGATAAAACTCGAAAATTCTACCAGAAGATAAATGGTAGGATACATGGAACAGGTTGAGTAACTTAATCATGCATGCTACCACCGATGCGTCTTAAGAAGGGATGCACACGACGAAAGAACTATGACATCTTTTATAGCTGCCAGAAAGGCACATAGGTAGGAAAGATGCTCTTGGTTCAACTGTCAAGAAATTCAGTCTGCACAACAACACTTCCGATAACGGATTCAGATTAGTTAGCTTCGCGTCGGCAAGAAACATGGTAGTGAATGGAACCAGATTCCAGCATAAAGATATCCACAAGGCAACCTGAATATCCCCTGATCAAAAGACAAGAAACCAGATTGATCACGTGGTAATCAATGAAAGGCATTGCACAAGCGTTATGGACGTGCGTGTGTTGCGGAGCACCACCTAGTTGCAGTGTTAAAAACGATCGTAATCAAACGCAAAGGAAGCTAAACATCACAAGCTGCATACCACCAGAATTGCCAATGGCTACTCCAACCAACTCTTTTAATTACTTCGAACCAACCCACCTAATTCTAATTTTCCTGACACCCAATGGCATCATATTGCAAAGATACTGCATACAAGGAAAAACTGCAGCCAATGGCGACGCGTGAGGTGACGGAGCATTATAATGAGAAAAGGAGGGAGATGAAACGCCTGTTCAGGCGGAAAAAGCGTCTGTGGAAGATAAAAGAGAGCCAGGATATCGGAAACTACAGGGATAAAGGTGGAGCCCGAAATTTCTTCCAAAAGGTAAAAGGTAAATCTAAGGTTTTGGAACAGGGATCTCCACCTGTAAGAACAGTGACAGAAATCTGGTCACTGACATTCAGAATGTGCTGCAAATATGGAGGAAATACTTTCGATCTCTACTCTTTTCAGAAGTCAGCATAAGTGACGAAATCACACCAATCATCGACGATGGAGTAGACTGTCAACTACCGAGCCAAACCAAGATAGCCACAGCAATTGGACGGCTTAAAAACAACAAAGATGCGGAGCCGATGGACTGCCGACAGAGCTGTTAAAGCCGTCGGTAATAAGCTGTGTCTAGTGTGTTATGTGAAAGACTAAAGCCCATTCTGGCGAAGCGAACCTGATTGGACCTTATCAGTGTGGCTTTAGTCCTGGTAAATCCACGACCGACCAGATATTCACACTACGACAATTCCTAGAGAAGACCCAATAAATGCAGATCTACACCTACTGTCTGTTTATCGGTTACAAAAATGCATTCGACAGTTCGATACGACAGAAACTGATACGACTTTGCGGGATGACACTGACTGACACGAAGTCTTCAGAGAAAACAGGCACAAATCTGTCAGAGTCATTTTCTACCAAGCGAGGCTTCAGACAAGGCGATAGTCTGTCATGCGACCTCTTAACATCATAATGGAGATGATCATGCGGAAGGCAGCAGTAAACACTACTGGCGCCATCTTTAACAAAAGTCACAAGCTGCTCGCGTTTGCCGATAATATAGATATCATTGGCCGTAGATTAAGGGATGTTGCTGCGGCCTTTTCGAGTATTGAAAATCAGTCGGCGGAAGTGGATCTGGTGATAAATGAAGACAAAACCAAGTTATTTGTTTCAACGAACAAAGAGTCCCCTCGGTTGGGGCGCTGAGTGAATTTTGACAACTATAACTTTGAAGTGGTAGAAAATGATGCCTTGGCTTCGCCATAAACACAAATTATAATAAATCCTTCTCTCGACGAGCAAAGATCCAAGTCTACCAGGCACTGAGCCTACCTGTCTTGCTCTATAGCGCACAATCCTAGGTAATGTCACAAGCGGATCAATCTATTCTGGCAGTCTTCGAGAGAAAAATACTTTACAAAACTTTTAGACCCATCATCGTTAAGGGCGAGTGTCGTCGTCGAATGAACCACGAGCTGTATGAGCTATACAACGTCATCGACGTAGTCAAGCGCGTTGAAATAGACCAAATGCGTTGGCTTGGACACGTTGTACGAATGGATGAAAACGTTCCAGCTCGAAAGGTCTTCGTCAATAAACCTGAAGGGCGGCGCAGGAGTGGGCGACCAAATCTTCGTTAGATGGACCAGATATACACTTGGTATGACGTGCGGCTACTGATAGATGACCTACACTAGTGACCTGCACTATGACCCAAGTGAACAACGCTGCCGAATTAACCAAACCTAACCTACAATTTTAACCAACGTTTAAAAACACTTCCACAATTTCTCTCAGTGTACAAAGTGTTGAGCATGCGTTTTACGTTCCTCTTACAATTGTCAATTACAACACAGTCTTGCTGAGAAATCACAACAACTTAACAAATCTAAGAGCATGCCACCCTACCCGCCACTATCTGCACCACCCCCACCGACAGTCACCCTCTATACACGTCCATCCCTTAGATTGCTCAATGAAGACAAATCGATTTAAATATTATTGCAGTTGCTATTGTTTATGCTGCCAAACATTCGTATTCGTAGTAGCAGCAGCAAGTATGAGTCAATCGGTGCCCATTGCTCACCATCAAAATCAGAACTCAACACAACTCTGCTTAGAAGCAGTTGAATATAAAAACAATGATAACTGCTTTACTCACGTTTAAGCACGGCAAATACTCTTTTAATTGAGCATGTCGCGCGATAAAATTTTATTTCATTTCACGTCTTTTGTAAATCGCCCGATAGCCATAATGAAGATGATGTCGGTGATGGTGATGGCAATGATGACATCTAACCAAATCAGCGCTAGCACAACCACCAGCAACATCATCCAACAATGAACAAACCACCTTATGGCAAAGCACACAATGTGGCAAAAGTGATGGCAGCATGCAGCAATTGTCTCGTCTTGGTAGTGTGGCGGCGGGTGATAAAAGCTGATGACAAACAACAACGACTAGCTGACTAGCAAAAGCAATGCATAAAAAGTCATCATCTAGCCTTTTGGGTCATGAACCTTTGGGGCAACATTGTGTCACTTTTAAAATGTCATTTCTGCCGTTGTTGCATCCAAGGGTCTTACACCGCCACAGCTACAGCCAAGCCACATTTACCAGCTTTTATTACTGTCAACAACAGCAGTTTGTAGCGTTGTTGTTTTTTTTCACATCACTTTCTTGAGGTGTTTCCTTGTCTATTCTTTCATTGCTATTTTGGCAACATTTGTCAGGTACATGGAGCATGGGGCATAGTAATCATCATCTTCAGCATCATTTGCTAAGAAATCACTTATAGCTTTAGGGTTTGCATTGTCAACGCCTCATTGCCCTGCAATGCACTGCTGTTGTAAATTGCAGCAATCCAACGGGTTACTCATTCACTTGCACGTTCGCTCGTTGCCGCCACAAGTGTGTCTGTGTGTGTGTGTGTGTTTAAAACATTGTATGAATTGTCGCATGATATGTTACAAGGATTCCTGCCAATGTTAGAATTCCTGTGATAGACATACACGAATACCAGTAGTAGTACTCCTTGGACGAGTATGCATTGTGGCCCATAACTGTTGGATCTCTTAAAGTAGGAGGACCAACCAAACAACCAACCAGTATATGAAGTAGATTTGTGATTATGTTGCCAAAGCAAGAACTCAATACAAAAAACGAGGGCATCACTTTGTCGTCTTTGATGTTTTGTTGTTAGTGTAGTAGTACAGTGGAGAAAAGGATAACAAGGCAGCGTTTTAGGATTTAAAAAAGTTGGGTTTTTGTGTTCACAACACCGATAGATAATTGTCTAATGTAAAAACCTCGCGGTTATGATCAGCGAAGTTGCTCAAAATACTGCTTGTGAAACAGATTACAATTTTTACTGAGGTTTCATTTAAATATTTTTGATATTTTTGATACTTTAAATATTTTTAGTATTTTTTAAATAATTAATATTTCCAATATTTTTAAAATTTTAATATCTATATATACAAAAATGGTGGCAAAAATGTATAGTAATTCATCAATTGAGAACGGCTGGGCCGATTTTGCTCAAACTTTTTTTCAGTTGTTCTTTATTGCCAGGAGTAGGTTTATGTGAAAGAAAATTTTGGGAAAATCTTCCGGAAAAGTCGGAAAATTGGAAAAATCGAAAATTTCCTTTTTGTATGGAATTTGGATGCAATTGTTACAGAATGGCTTTTTGAATAGAAAATTGGAAAATTTTTATTGAAAAATTCGGAAAATTCCGGAAAACTTAAAAAAATTTAAAAAATTTTCGACGAAATTTTGCATTAAAATCGATAATTGAATTTTTGTTTAAAATTTATGTAGTGGCTTTTGATTGAAAAAATAGAAATTTTAATGGGAAAATTATGGAAAAATTCCAAAAATTTAAATTTTTTTTCGACGAAATTTTACATTTTATTGTGTTTTGATAATTTTGAATGATGTGAATGTGAAAAATTTCGAATAAAAAAATAGATAAATTCTTGGTGGAAAACTCGGAAAATTCCAGAAAAAACTCAAAAATTGTGGATTTTTTCGACAACATTTTTCATTGTATCACTTGATTTGATAATTTTAGACGACGTAAAGGTGGAAAATTCGTTGTGATGCTTGGAAAAATTCGGTTTATTGTGAAATCTATATGTATTAAAGGGTGTGAAACGTGTGTAGTAATTCATCAAGAGAACGGCTGGCAAAAGTCAGCGATTCCAATTCGTACATTGTTTGCGATCATGTCATCCGTCGAACTCGGCGGGATGGCATTTGCGTACTCATGTGGGGCATTCTGCAATCGACATTGGAAATGCCAGCGCCAAAACGTTCGATGCAAGATGCATTCGATCGCGAATTTTAACGGGAGCAAGACTATAATCTAGATGAGTTGAACGGAAGAGAACGAACAAATGTGCCGCAGTTAAATGCCGAGCACAAGATCGAGTTCGATTCACGATGAAACAGAAGGCATTTACTTTCTCGATGGTCCGGGTGGGACAGCCAGGACATTTTTTTTGTTGATTCCGGCAACAATTCGGTCAAGATCTCAAATAACGTTCGCCGCTGCATTCTCTGGCATGGCTGCCTTATTGTTGGAATGTAGTCAAAACGCAAATTCCGCTTTGAAACTGTCGATGCGCGACAACGAATAAACGAGCTTTTGAAAGTAGTTGACAGAACGATAAAGGATTTTCGAGGAGATTTAAAATGATTTGGTGGGGCTATGACTTTGCTCACAATGTCTAATGCTGCTGATTTACTTAAACAATGCTTGAAAACGTCGTCAATGTCAAGAAGTTGTAATTGACCAAAAAATTTGGGGCTCATTCCTGAGTTCACATCTTGGAAAAACAACTCATGGCATTGCACAAAATTATAAAAATCTCGATTAGATTAATTTACGGCCAGTATGCTACTAGCAGCGAAGAATAAAGCCATCGATAGCTAGAATTTCAATTTAGAAAGTTAAATCGCTGGAGAAATGTCCTTATCCTTATCTTTCCTTATCTTTCGAATCAGATATTTCCAACTGATCATCCATTCCAATTCCCTGATGACAATCAATTAATCGCAAGGCCAATCGTTGGAAGTATGTTGGAATAATCTCGAATTTCCCTGTTTAACATGTGGCAAGCTGAACGTTTTAGAACCTTTTCGCATTTTAGAACCGCCTTCGTTGTTTGTTGTTGCGGCGGAAAACTAATCGAAAAACATTGTTTACCATACCACTCTCTACTGAGTTTATCTGAAAGTATTAAATTGGGGCGAGACAAAGTTCGCCGGGTCCGTTAGTTTCTTATATTTTTAGTATTTTTAACCTTTCAACATATAAAAAAAAAAAAATTTCCTTGCCGACCACATCGATGTAGTCGACAGCAACTTCGCAATATAAGTGTTGAGTCAATTGGCATGCCTAGTAAAAGGTTCTCAAACAGTGACGTTCGCAATCGTTGATAAACAAGTTGGTGCCGTTAGTTGTGAATCTATAAATAGAAAGAGTGTTAATTCACAACAACGCGAGAAGCTATCCTATACCTCATTCATGGGGTGTAAAGGGAATTAAATTTTTTTAATATTTTTAATATTTAGAATATTTTTAATAATTTTTAATATTTTTAGTTTTTTTAATATTTTTAATGTTTGTAATATTTTTAGTATTTTTAATATTTTTAAAATTTTTAATATTTTTAATATATATAATATCTATATATATAAAAATTAAATGGTCCACGTATGTCATACCATCACTTGAGAACGGCTGGAGCGATTTGGATGATTTTTTTTTTATTGGATTCGAAATTTTCCGTAGATTGTTTGTGTTGAAAAAAATCAAATCCAGGTGGCGCTAGGGTGGATTTATATCGAAAATTTGAATGCATGTACCAATTCAACTGAAATTTAGAATGAATATTCGTTTGGTCATGAGAAAACATTTATGTACAAATGGACCCGGTAGGTGGCGCTGGGGTCGGTTTACAATCAAAATTTTAACGAATGGGCCAATTTAACTGAAATTCAGTATCTATGTTTGTTTGATCATCAGAAAAAATCGTATGTACAAATGGACCCGGTAGATGGCGCTAGGGTGGATTTATATCGAAAATTTGAATGCATGTATCAATTTAACTGAAATTTAGTATTTATGTTTGATGAACCTTGAGAAAATTTTTTTTGTATAAATTGACCCGGTAGGTGTCGCTATGATGGAATTATAATGAAAATTTTAACGAATTAAACAATTTGATTGAAATTTAGAATGTATATTTGTTTTATTATGAAAATTTTTTTTGAATATATGGACCCGCAGTTGATTTTGCTGGGGTTGAATTATTTCGAAAATTTATATCGATTGTCAGATTTTACTTAAACTTAAAATATATGATTTTTTTGGCATGAGAAGATTTTGAATATCGATTGTCCGATATTACTTAAACTTAAAATATATGATTTTTTTGGGCATGAGAAAATTTTCAATGTACATATGTTTGGAACCAGTTGCCGGTGGTTAGCTTATGATACTCTTAATTTTTAGAATATCATTTAGTCACTTTTTGTAACATCATAGGTATTCAGAAGTCTATATATATAAAAAAGATGTACATTTTGATGTCACCACATTCTTATAATAATCTTTAAGGTATATGAAGAGCAGGATTTGTCCTTTAAAATTAAATATTTTAGAGGGCAAAGAAATAAGCCAATCGTTATTAGATTTCAACTACTCTCAACATGTTTTACAAAAATTTGGAGGCAGGACGAAGTCTGCCGGGCCAGCTAGTTTTTAATATTTTTAAAATATTTAATATTTTTAATATTTTTAATATTTTTAATGTTTGTAATATTTTTAGTATTTTTAATATTTTTAATATTTTTAATATTTTTAATATTTTTAATATTTTTAATATTTTTAATATTTTTAATATTTTTAATATTTTTAATGTATTTAATATTTTTAATATTCTTAATGTTTGTAATTTTTTAGTATTTTTAAAATTTTTAATATTTTTTATATTTTTAATATTTCTAATGTTTGTAATATTTTTAATATTTTTAATATTTTTAAAATTTTTAATATTTTTAATATTTTTAATATTTTTAATATTTTTAATGTATTTAATATTTTTAATATTCTTAATGTTTGTAATTTTTTAGTATTTTTAAAATTTTTAATATTTTTAATATTTTTTATATTTTTAATATTTCTAATGTTTGTAATATTTTTAATATTTTTAATATTTTAATATTTTAATATTTTAATATTTTAATATTTTAATATTTTAATATTTTAATATTTTAATATTTTAATATTTTAATATTTTAATATTTTAATATTTTAATATTTTAATATTTTAATATTTTAATATTTTACTATTTTAATATTTTAATATTTTAATATTTTAATATTTTAATATTTTAATATTTTAATATTTTAATATTTTAATATTTTAATATTTTAATATTTTAATATTTTAATATTTTAATATTTTAATATTTTAATATTTTTATATTTTTATATTTTAATATTTTAATATTTTAATATTTTAATATTTTAATATTTTAATATTTTAATATTTTAATATTTTAATATTTTAATATTTTAATATTTTAATATTTTAATATTTTAATATTTTAATATTTTTATATTTTTATATTTTAATATTTTAATATTTTAATATTTTAATATTTTAATATTTTAATATTTTAATATTTTAATATTTTAATATTTTAATATTTTAATATTTTAATATTTTAATATTTTTAATATATTTAAACTTAAAAAACTTAATTTCCCTTTGCACCCCATGAATGAGGTATGGGATAGCTTCTCGCGTTGTTGTGAATTAACACGCTTTCTATTTTTAGATTCACAACTAACGGCACCTACTTGTTTATCGACGA
The DNA here is from genome assembly GCA_964034835.1 of Muscina levida. Taxonomy (NCBI): domain Eukaryota; kingdom Metazoa; phylum Arthropoda; class Insecta; order Diptera; family Muscidae; genus Muscina; species Muscina levida. Next base: position 100,429,973 of record OZ035880.1, read on the forward strand.
ATGCGAACGTCACTGTTTGAGAAGCTCTTACTTGACACGACGATTGAATCGACATTCGAGGGGAGCCGACAATGAAAGAAAATTGTATTTATTTATTTTTTTTTAAGATGACTAGAGCCAGGTTTAAACCTACGATCTCCCGCATGGTAGTCGCGTGTTCTAACCACTATGCCACGGCCGGTTCCTTTTAATATATTTAATATTTTTAATATTTTTAATATTTTTAGTATTTTTAATATTTTTAATATATTTAATATTTTTAATGTTTGTAATATTTTTAGTATTTTTAATATTTTTAAAAATTTTTAATATTTTTAATATTTCTAATATTTTAAATATTTTAAATATTTTTAATATTTTTAATAATGATATTCTCATAGTTCGGTTTAAGATCAGTTCTATTGGCAATTATTTATTATTGCCAATAGTTTTTTATTCAAGAGCGTGAAATGTATTATGTTGACAGCAAGTTAGGCGTATGACGTATGATTTTTAATAATTTTAATATTTTAAATAGTTTTAATATTTTTAATATTTTTAATACCTTTAATATTTTGAATATTTTTAATATATTTAATATTTTTAAAGTTTGTAATATTTTTAGTATTTTTAAAATTATTAATATTTTTAATATTAAAATTATTAATATTTTTAATATTAATAATTTTATTCTTAATATTTGTAATGTTTGTAATATTTTTAATATTTTTAATATTTTTAAAATTTTTAAAATTTTTAATATTTTTAATATTTTTAATATTTTTAATATTTTTAAAATTTCTAATATTTTTAATAATTTTAATATTTTTAATATTTTAATTAGTTTTTATATTTTTAATAGTTTTAATATTTTTAATATTTTTAATATTTTTAATATTTTTAATATTTTTAATATTTTTAAAATTTCTAATATTTTTAATAATTTTAATATTTTTAATATTTTAATTAGTTTTTATATTTTTAATAGATTTAATATTTTTAATATTTTTAATATTTTTAGTGTTTGTAATATTTTTAAAATTTTTAATATTTTTAATATTTTTAATATTTTTAGTGTTTGTAATATTTTTTTTATTTTAAATTTTGAATATTTTGGATATTTTTAATATTACTAATATTTTTAATATTTTTAATATTTTTAATATTTGTATTTGTTTTCAGTCGATCTTACTGTATATTATATCAATTTACGTTAGTGTATCGAATGATACATCAAATTCGGCTATAAAAAAAAAAAACAAAAAAAAACACTTTTCTTATCTTTAGCCGAATTTGAGGTATCATTCGATACACTAACGTAAATTGATATAATATTTTTGATATTTTTAATATTTCAATATTTTTAGGATTAATAATAATTTTTATGTATAAACATTTTGTAGCATTTTCTATATTAGTAACATCTGTAATATTTTTTGATAGTTTTAAATATTTATACCCTTCCCAAAGGCCTGAGGAAAATAATGGAGACGTACAAGACCCCACGTATCTTAAGGCCTGATTCGTTTAAGGACTTTTTAAAACAATCTAGACAGACGGACATGGCCTATCAAAAATGGTGATTACTTTTGAGATTTTTGTGCGAATTAAAGACTCTTTCTTTGACCATATGCCCACAGATATTGAATTTAACGTTTTACGTTTGTTGACTGTAACCTTTTTTAAAATTTTACTATATGCCTCGTCGTCTGGCCATGCGACTAAAGTCCTATGGGTAAGGGTATTTATCAGTCAGTCCACCTGTGTAAAATATCTGTACTGGTTAAAATGTTCTTTTTAATTTATTATTTATCCGTTGAGTACAAACTTTCTCACTTTTCTCATTTTCAAGCGGGTCTTAAATGATCAAAGTACTTAGATCTATGATTTTAATGCCTTCATTGCAGTCCATTGTCTACATATGAATAAAAACGCACGTGTATCTCTTCCCACCATCAACATTTTACCTACATTATGATGGTAATATTTCGGTTTGCTTCTTTCCCTTGTTCATATGTTGTTTGTTTGTATGTTGTTTTCTATGCACGTTTTTTCTTTACTTATCGTCATCGTCAAATAACACTAAGATCAACCATCATTGTGTACCAAAAGCCATCCAATATACCCCCTCGGTCGCTTAGACTTAAAAGTTTCCAAAATGAAAGCTTTTACTGGATTCCTATACAAATTCTCTTACAAGAAAAAAAAAAAGAAACAACATAATTATTATCTTGATAAAATCAATGACTTCACAAATTTTATATGAATTCTCTTTTTTTGCTCACTCTTTTCATCATCGTCAACACAAAGTTGATTGTCCAAAAAGGACGACGAGATGGCTGGCATTCGCCTACAACCTCTATGTTGCGCTGTGCTGTTCCCTCCATTAAAATGCCATATGAATTTTTGTTTATTTGGTCAAGTGGTTTTTTCTCATAGTTGGCCTTATACATAAATGGAGGAATACAAAACCAAAAACTTTGAACTATGTGCTTTGGTATTTTCGTGGCTATGTGTGGTGTGTGTGTGCGTGTGAAGGCAGCAAGCAGTCTTTACATGTATTTTGATCTTACGCCAAGCATGTAATACATAGTCACCACATATGTTATATGTGCACACACGCACACAAAAGTTATATGCTAGACTTCTCTCCTACATATGTTAGTCTTACCCTTAATAATTTGTATTGTTTTAAAATCATCTAAAGGACTATTCTACAATAACAACAACAACAACATCATCATCATCATCAGCTGCCTTTACTACCACTGCTATACCATTGCTCTTCTCCTGCCTTTGCTGCAGTTGTTAACCTTTATTTTAAGAATATTTTCAAGTTGATTGAATTTTGTTCTCTGGGTCCTTTTTTTGTTTGGTATTTGTTTGGTCGGCTGCTGCGATAAAAATCAATGTGCTGACCATCATCATCTATGGTATGTTAGCCGGCCCAAAAATATATATGTATATTAAATTGATATAAACTAGATTGACTTTTAATTGAATGTAATCCCCAACTATTGTGAACCTTGTTACACTTGATGGGGGCAGTTATTTCAACCAATGACCGCTGGAAAAAGGGGGAAAAATAAAATGTTATCCTTTCTTTTTGGGGGGGTGCTTGTTTATTTGCCATTGCCCATTAACAAAAGCCAGCCAGTAAAATGAAACGATTTTCAGCAATTTTTTTTTTTGGGTTATTCAGGGTCAAAGGTTATTGAGGCGCTTGGTTATATAAAATTCGTAAAACCTTTTAGTGTTTTAATTTAAGGCATCACTTAGCATAGTATACTAACTATGCTTATGCTTAGTTAAATATCTCATAGTAACCTATGAGCTAGGTAATAGTTGGTATATTTAAATTACTTAGATGGCTATGCGTAAACCTATTACGTTGTGTTGAGTTGTTAGGACATCTGATCTTCTTTTCTATTAGGTAGTGAAACCATCACATCGTAGTCATTCCAACGGTGTTGACAGTCGTAAGCCTCCGCTCTGCCCACCAAAGCGAATTCGCACTAAAGTCTTACTTACTTACTTAGCTGGTACTTCTATGCAATCCCAGTGGATTATATACCGCACGTAGAAAAATATTATAAGCGCCTCGATCTTCTCGCTTCTTCTCCAGTTAGTCACACCGAGCTCTGTAAGTTTCTCAGTAACCTGGTCTTTCCAACGGAGTTTTGGTCGCCCACTTCTGCGCCGTCCATCGAGTTCATTGTCGAAGACTTTTCGAGCTGGAGCATTTTCGTCCATGCGTACAACATGACCTAGCCAACGCAACCGTTGCACCTCAATGCGTTTGACCACGTCAATGTCAGTGTACAGCTCGTACAGTTCAAGCTTCATACGACGCCGATACTCTCCGTTAACGATGATGGGCCCATATATTTTACGGAGTATTTTTCTCTCGAATACCGCCAGAACCGATTCATCCGCTTGTGTCATAACCCAGGATTCTGAGCCATACATTAAGACAGGTAGAACCAGTATCTGGTATAGCTGGAGTTTTGTTCGTCGAGAGAAGGCTCTGTCATTGAATCGCTTGCTTAGTCCATAGTAGCATTTATTAGCAAGCAGGATTCTTCTCCGGATTTCTATGCTGACATTATTTGCTTTGTTGATGGCGGAGCCTAGGTAGACAAAATTATCTACCACCTCGAAATTATAGTTGTCAACGTTCACGCAGTTTCCCAAACGAGTAGATTCTTTGTTCGTTGAAACTAATAACTTCGTTTTGTCCTCGTTCACCGTTAGGCCCATTTTCGTTGATTCCTTCTGTATACCTGAGAAGGCTGCAGTCACATCCCGCAGTTTTCGACCGATGATGTCTACGTCATCAGCGTACGCGAGTAGCATGTGGCTTTTGTTGAATATAGTGCCACTCGTGTTTACTGCAGCTTTTCTCATTATCATCTCCATCACAATGTTGAAGAGATCGCACGATAGGCCGTCGGCTTGTTTTAGGCCTCGTCTGGTATAGAATGGCTCCGTAAGGTCCTTCACTGAAGACTTCGTGTCAGTCAGCGTTCGAGTAATTACTGCCGTATCGGGCTGTCGAAGGCTGCTTTAAAGTCGTCAAAAAGATGGTACGTGTCGATCTGTTTCTCTTGGGTCTTTTCCAGGATTTGCCGAAGTGTGAAAATCTGGTCAATTGTTGATTTTCCAGGTCTAAAGCCACACTGATAAGGCCCGATCAGGTTGGATAACACTGGCTTTAGTCTTTCACAAAGCACACTCGACAGAACCTTATATGCGATGGGTAAAAGGCTGATCCCGGGGTAATTGGAACATACACTTGGATCACATTTTTTCAGCACAGGACATAATAAGCTTACATTCCAATCGTCGGGCATGCACTCTTTAAGCCAAACCGTGCGCTGGAGCTGGTGCATGCTCGTTATCAGCTCCTCGCCACCGGACTTGAAGAGCTCTGCGGACAGACCGTCGGCACCGGCTGCTTTGTTGTTTTTCAGCCGCGATATTGCTCTTCTTACCTCGGCTTGACTTGGTGGTAGGCAATCTAAGCCGTCGTCGACAATTGGCGTGATAACTTCACGTGCACTGCCTTCTGGGACCAGCAGTTGCTGGACGTGTTCTCTCCATATGTGCAGCACACTCTGCGTATCCCTGACCAGATTTCCATCCTTGTCCTTACAGGTGGGGAGGCCATTACCGTATCCATCTGCTCTTACTTTCTGGTTAAATGTTCGGCCCTCACCTCTATCCCTGTATCGCTCTATATCCTCGTTCTCCCGTTTCTTCATCTGATGTTTTTTTCGTCTAAATAGCTGTCTCGCCTGTTTTGCTTTCTCCTTGCCCCGTTCCCTAACAACACGGGTTACAATTGGCTGTAGCGTCGCCCTATAAGCAGCATCCTGTTCCTCAGACGCTATGCGACATTCTTCATCGTACTAGGATTCGTCTGAGCGCCGCTTTTCATATCCTAGCACGGTTGTTGCGGCGGTTGCCATGGAATGCGCAATATGCTGCCACTGTGTATCGGGAACGTCAGAAGTAGAGGCGTTGTGTCGTAAAAGTTGGGAGAGCTGGTTGGAGTAGGCAGTAGCTATCTCTGAGGTTTGCAGCTTCGCGATGTCCAGCTTTCTTTGTGTTTGGTTACGTGCGTTTTTCGCTCTGCTCAATCTTGTGCGCACCTTGGCTGCAACCAGGTAATGATCCAAGCCAATATTAGCACCACGGATGCCTGCCATCAATTACCACATGATCAATTTGATTTTCGGTGTTTTGATCGGGGGATAGCCAAGTTGCCTTGTGGATAACTTTGTGCTGGAATCTGGTTCCACTCACTGCCATGTTCCTTCCCGCTGCGAAGCTAACCAGCCTAATCCCGTTGTCTGACGTGTCGGTATGCAGGCTGAATTTACCGATCGATGGACCAAGAACAACTTCCCTTCCTATTTTTGCATTAAAGTCTCCCAGAACAATTTTAATGTCGTGGCCAAGGCAGCGGTCGTATGCTTCCTCTAGGCGCTCGTAAAATGCATCTTTAATCTCATCGTCTTTATCTTCCGCCGGGGCGTGTACACAAATCAGCGTGATGTAAAAATATTTCGCCCGGATGTGAATGGTGGCTATGAAACCACATCCAAATTCGTGTCTTTCTGCATGGCAGCTGTAAAAGATGTCACAGTTCTTTCGTCGTGTGCATCCCTGTCCCGTTTATCTCATTTCCTGTATGAAGGTGATGTCAGCCTTGTATTTGTCGAGGACATCCGCCAGTTGGATAGAGGCACCATCTCTGTAAAGCGTTCGGACATTCTAGGTGCATATCCTTAAATCATGGTCCTTATATCGTTTGCGGGGGTCGTCAACATTTGCGGGGGTTCTTGTTTTATTTATTCTCCGTGTTTTCATAATAAATTTTGTTTAAGGAGAGTAGCTTATTAGGCCATCGTTTCTTGGGGCTGCCAAAGCCACTAGGAGAGCCTGTGTTGAGTTTCAGTAACTTCTGTTACCTACTTTCTAAGACGCATCGGTGTTAGCATGCCGATTAGGTTACTCAACGTTTCGCCTTCTAACTCTAGCTAACTTCTAAGCGGTTACTTTAAAGTCATTGCCCAGGGAATACTTGGTCTAAGACTGCCATACATAAAGACACGAATTTGGATGTGGATTTATAGTCGGCAAGATATATTCGACATATGGTCTTGTGGTTTAAAACTGTAAGTAACCGAATACTACCCGAACTATCCGCATCATGTCGAAATATTTTTACATTACGCTGCTATGTGTACACGCCCGAAGAAAGACGAAGACTTAAAAGGTTTATTCTACTAGTGCCTGGAGGAAATATATGACCGCTGCCCTGCACATGACATTAAAATTGTTTTAGGAGATTTTAATGCTTTATGCTTTATAGGGAGATGGTGTTAGTTCGGCATTAGGGAAATTTAGTCTGCACATCAACACCTCCGATAACGGTTTCAGACATATAAGCTTCTCTTCGGCAAGAATTGTGGTAGGAAGTGGAACCAGACACTCGCACGCGATTAAGTAGAGCCAAAAAGATCGTAACCAAACGTAGCCCAACGGTAAATGAAACGAATACCTATTCAGGAATCCATGACATCCGTATGACATTGTAAGCGAGCGATATAAGTACTTAGAATGTCGTGCGTATGCAATGAAAATAATATCATCGACGACGGTGTAAATTGTCGACCTCCGAGCCAAAATGAGATCAACGCGGAAATTGCACGGATTAAAAACAACGTAGCTGCGGGTGCCGATGGACTGCCGGCAGAGCCTTTTAAGGCCGGCGGCGATGATCTGGCAACGTGCATGCTAAAACTCATAAACACGATTTGGTTAAAGGAAAGCATGCCCGATGAATGATGCCCAGTTCTTAAGAAAGGTTATCCAAGTATGTGTACCAACTATTGCGGTATCAGCCTTTTATCCAACGCAAACAAGGTCCTGCCTAGTGTATGTATGTATATATGTATGTATGTATGTGAAAGACTATAATCCATCCTATTGTACCTGATTGAACCTTATCAGTGTGGCTTTAGATCTGGTAAATCCTCGACCGACCAAATATTCACACTACGACAAATCCTGGAGAAGACCCAAGAAATGCAGATCGACACCTACCAACTGTTTATCGACTACAATGCTGCATTCGACAGTCCGATACATACGCTACGACTACCATGCGGGAGATCCGAGGTTCGATCCCAGCTGCAGTCATCTACATTTTTTCCATTGCCGGCCCCCTCAATGTTTTCGACAGCAACTTTGCAGTATAAGTGTCAAGTCAATCGGCATGTTTAGTAGAATCTTCTCTATGGCTATGGTTTGGTATCCCCGCAAAGCTGATATGACTTTGCGGGATAACACTGACCGACACGGTCTTGGCAAACCCAGAGTGATCCTTGCCAATTGCACTTCAAGTCTACTCACAGAGCTCCGAATTCGTAGTACTACTGCGGACGGAGTACCTCCACGAGGTGACGCCTGGAAGCGTGCCTCTGACACCCGTCAGAGCACGACTAACTGTGAGGGGCGAAAACTAAAACCCAGGCACGTCTGCTCAGAGTGAGCGGTACCCTGGTCAGCGTCTGACCCACAATGGGCGGCTGTAATAAAATCCTGGCAGGAGGAAAAAACCGCGACGTGGTGCGCTGGGCTTGCAACCCGCCACCGAAAGTTGAACTACTATTGCAATGAAAAGAAGTAAGAAAAGAATAAAATGGACCCCCCAAAATGTTGACGACCACCGCAAACGAATTAAGGACCATGATTTAAGGATATGCACCTGGAATGTTGGAACACTGTGAAGACCAGGTGCCTCCATCCAACTGGCGGAAGTCCTCAAAGAATACAAGGCTGACATAACCGCTTTACAGGAAATCCGGTGGACGGGACACGGGTGCTCGCGCATCAAGACGTGCGACATCTACTATAGTGGCCATGCGAACAAGCACGAGTTTGGATGTGGATTTGTGGTTGGCTGCGACACCTAGTCTCAAGGTTCAACCCGGTTTGTGAACGTATAGCCACCATAAGAGTCAAAACAAAGGTTTTCCACATTACACTTATATGTGCTCATGCTCCGACAGAAGAGAAAAGCTACGAGGACAAAGACGAGTTCTACGAGAGCCTAGAAAATGTATATGACCGTAGCCCGAGCCATGACATTAAAATTGTACTAGGCGATTTTAATGCTAAAATAGGCAGGGAAGCCGCATTTGATCCTACCATCGCAAAATTCAGTCTGCACACCGAAACGTCGAACAATGGCATCAGACTGATTGATTTCTCTGCGGCAAGAAATATGGTAGTTAGCAGCACTAGATTTGACCATAAAAATATTCATAAGGCAACATGGTTATCTCCAGATCAATTGATGAGGAATCAGATAGATCATGTGGTAGTCGATGGAAGGCACGCATCGAATGTTCTGCACGTACGAGTGATTTGGGGTGCGAACATTGACTCCGATCACTTCCTTACCGCATTAAAGGTACGCACAAGGCTAAGTATGACGAAAAACGTACGTAACCAGGCACAACGAAAGCTGGATATCGGTAAACTGCGGACCACAGAGGTAGCGGACGCCTACTCCAACCACCTAACTCAACTGCTGCGGAATGCTACAACCCCTGATAATATAACTTCGCTGTGGCAAAATATAGCCGACTCCTTAGAACGGGCTGCGAGAAGCGTACTTGGGTACTCAAAGCCGTCTCAAGAAGATGCCTGGTACGATGATATATGTCGCAATGCCACGAGAGAAACGGTTGCTGCATACAGGGCGAAACTGCAGCTAATGGCAACGCGAACTGTTCGTGAACGGCACAGGGAGAAGAGACGAGAGGCAACTCGTCTTTTTTGACGGAAAAAGAAGGAGCTGAAGAAGAGGCAGGATGACTGCACAAAATTGCTCCGAAGTAGAGGGGAAGCCCGAAAATTCTACAAGAGAGTTAAGGCGAGAATGCGTGGAACAGCGTTACCCTCCTTCATGGACAGCGATGGTCAGCTAGTGACGGACTCGGATAACGTTCTGAGGATATGGAGAGATCATTTTAAAAATTTATTGGATGCAGACACCACTCCAGAAGACCCCGCTCCAATCCATGACGATGGTGTTTATTGTCCGCCTCCGAGCCAGAGCGAGATACGTGTGGCAATCTCTCGCCTTAAAAACAAAAAAGCTGCTGGAGCCGATGGTCTCCCTGCTGAATTGTTTAAGGCTGGCGGGGAGGAGCTGGTTAGGAGCATGCATCAGCTTATGGAGAACATCTGGCAAGAGGAGAGCATGCCCGGGGATTGGAGTCTCAGTCTGTTATGTCCCATATACAAGAAAGGAGATCGTAGTGAATGTAAGAACTACCGTGGAATGAGCCTATTACCAATTGCGTACAAGGTCCTTTCAAGCATATTGTGTGAACGTCTAAAGCCAATTGTAGAAAAATTATTGGACCATATCAGTGCGGCTTTACACCTGGCAAATCTACGACGGATCAAATATTTACCTTACGACAAATCCTGGAAAAAACCCATGAAAAGCAGATTGACACCTACCACCTCTTTGTCAGGAATAGGCTTTATGAGGCCATGTCTGAATTTGGTATTCCTGCAAAGCTGATTCGACTTTGCAAATGTACCTTAGACAACACCAAATCCTCCGTTGATATTGGTAAGGATCAGTCTGAACCATTCAACACGGAAAGTGGACCCAGGCATGGCGATGGCCTGTCCTGTACACTATTTAATATAGTTATGGAGAAGGTGGAAAAAAGGCTGGTGTCAACATGTCTGGCATCATATTCCACAAGAGCCACATGCCACTACTCCACTGTTACTGCAGTTTTCTCATTACTAGAAAAGGAGTCAGCAAAAATGGGTTTAGCGGTCAACGAGGACAAAACAAAAATAATGATTTCGACGAACAAAGAGTCCTCTCGATGGGAACGCACCGTGAACGTTGAGAATTATTGTTTTGAGGTAGTCGATGAGTTTACCAGATTTACAAGAAAAATAGTGTCAGCCATTAAATTAAACGGAGAATAGTGCTAGCCAATAGATGTTTCTACGGACTTCGGCAGCACTTTAGTAACACCACCTTATCTCGGAATACTAAGAAACAGCTATATCAGGTGCTTATCTTACCTTTTCTGTTGTATGCTGCCGAATCATGGGTGCTTACGACAACGGACATACAAAACCTGGGAGTATTCGAGAGAAAAGTACTCCGAAAAATTTATGGACCTATCTGTGTCGAAGGCGAGTTTCGCCATCGGATGAACCATGAGCTGTATGAGCTTTACCACGACATCGACGTAGCTAAAAGAGTCAGAATGCAACGGCTACGATGGCTGAGTCATGTTGCCAGGATAGATGTAAACGCTCCAGCGAGAATGGTGTTTGAAGGCGAACCTGAAGGACGGCGCAGAGCAGGGAGACCCAAACTCCGTTGGAAGGACCAAGTGGTAAGCGACGTGCCTTCATCTGGTAGGACTAACTGGAGAACACACGCAGAAGACCGAAGTGTGTGGAATTATTTATTACTTCATTCCTCAAATTTTTGAACTACGTTTCGTAAATTGTATTTGGCCACTTAAGTAAATAAGTAAGTATTTTTGTAATATATAATATGTAAAAGATAATGTAAAAAACAGACAGCTGGAGGACATTTAGATTCGGCCAGCTTAGTTATCATATCATAATAGACAAACCTTTAAAAAACCAAAATCTTAAGACAATTTGACTCAGGTATATATATGGACTTTATCGGCGGACCCCTTCTGGTACCTCCCATACAAAATTACCTATAATTTATTCAATGTTTAAGTAAATAATGTGAATTTAGAACTTTTTTTAATTTAAATTTTTTTAAAGTTGTGGCAAAAATAGTAACTTTTTTTGACCTTTTAACAACACTATTAACCAAATAAAAAAATGTCCGATTATGTCTGATTTTTTTTTTAAATTCATTGGAACTTTTGTAATTTTTTAGAAAAAATATATTTTTTGTGAGCGATTGAAAATAATCCTAGTTAACATATTTAACACAAGTTTTATTTCTTCCGAATTCTTTGTGAAGAACACAAAAGTCGTAATTTCAAGTTCTTTCTTAAAAAATATAATTTTTGGGAATTATTTCCATAAAGCAAAAAAAATCTGATTTGGTTCAAAAATTTTTGCTTAAAAGGATAGTCATATGAAACCAAGTCCTTAAAATTTATTTGAGTTGTGTTGCTTATCGGTCAGTATAACTTTTGTCACATTTTGAGGCAATTTTTTTATACCATCACCCTTAGGGATGAGGGTATATATCATTTGATACGAAACATTAAAGGAGACGAGTTAGACCCCAAGTATCTTAAGACCAAATTCGTTTTAGGACTTTTTAAGACGATTGAGCTATGTCTGTCTGGCTAGCTGGATGGCTGGTCAGCAGGATAACTTGAGTAAACCTTAACGGATCAGTATGAAAATTTACTTACTTACTTAGCTGGTACTTCTATGCAATCCCAGTGGATTATATACCGCACGTAGAAAAATATTATAAGCGCCTCGATCTTCTGCGCTTCTTCTCCAGTTAGTCACACCGAGTTCTGTAAGGTTCTCAGTAACCTGGTCTTTCCAACGGAGTTTTGGTCGCCCTCTTCTGCGCCGTCCATCGAGTTCATTGTCGAAGACTTTTCGAGCTGGAGCATTTTCATCCATGCGTACAACATGACCTAGCCAGCGCAGCCGTTGCACCTTAATGCGTTTGACCACGTCAATGTCAGTGTACAGCTCGTACAGCTCATGATTCATACGACGCCGATACTCTCCGTTAACGATGATGGGCCCATATATTTTACGGAGTATTTTTCTCTCGAATACCGCCAGAACCGATTCATCCGCTTGTGTCATAACCCAGGATTCTGAGCCATACATTAAGACAGGTAGAACCAGTATCTGGTATAGCTGGAGTTTTGTTCGTCGAGAGAGGGCTCTGTCATTGAATCGCTTGCTTAGTCCGTAGTAGCATTTATTTGCAAGCAGGATTCTTCTCCGGATTTCTAGGCTGACATTATTTGCTTTATTGATGGCGGATCCTAGGTAGACAAAGTTATCTACCACCTCGAAATTATAGTTGTCAACGTTCACGCAGTTTCCCAAACGAGTAGATTCTTTGTTCGTTGAAACTAATAACTTCGTTTTGTCCTCGTTCACCGTTAGGCCCATTTTCGCTGATTCCTTCTGTATACCTGAGAAGGCTGCAGTCACATCCCGCAGTTTTCGACCGATGATGTCTACGTCATCAGCGTACGCGAGTAGCATGTGGCTTTTGTTGAATATAGTGCCACTCGTGTTTACTGCAGCTTTTCTCATTATCATCTCCATCACAATGTTGAAGAGATCGCAAACGATATAAGTATGAAAATTTACCAGTATTAATATTTTTCATAACGAACTTATGGGATTGAAAATGGGCAGAATAGCCCCATCCCTTCTTGTACCTCCCATACAAAATTACCTATTTTTGGATAATATATATATTTCTTTCATAACTTCCCAACGGACAATCTTAGGATATTTAAATTTGGTTTATTTATCTTGCAAAAGTAGACAAACACTAAGAAAACCGAAACCTTTACCATACCCCTTCTGGTACCTCCCAAACAAATGACCTAATTGACCCTCATAGTTTTACATACATGATAGAAACTATTTTTTTTATAGAACTTCAGGTTTTTATTTTATTATATTTCAATTCTGTACACCACCAAATATTTTTATATAATGACAACTTTCCAGTTCAACTTTTCCCTTTTATGCTTTTTCTTTATGACGTCATTTTCTTTATGACAAAAATTGAAAAGCACTTCAACTGAATTGAGCAAAGTATTCTTTTTGCTCTAACACGGCCATCCTGTAAAATCATCGCTCTCGATGAATTCAAAACTTCTTGTTTTCAAAACAATCATTTGTTTATTACAGAAAGAACAAGCTAAAATCACAAGAAACAAACAGTTTACAGACACCACAAATTCATTATTTCAAATTCCCCAGCAGTAATCTGTCCTCTTGTACAATTAACCACCAGATATCCAGAGCTGTAAACAGAATCATTAGTTCAGATGTTACTTCTTGAATCGCAACTCAGAGGCAACCTTAAGCTTGTTTGCAAATCAACACTTAAACTGAAAGTTATGACTCAGAGGCAGTCTTAAGCTTGTTCAAAACTTCAACACCTAAACTGAGAGTTATGACTCAGAGGCAATCTTAAGCTTGTTCAAAACTTCAACACATAAACTGAAAGTTATGACTCAGAGGCAATCTTAAGCTTGTTCATAACTTCAACACCTAAACTGAAAGTTATGACTCAGAGGCAATCTTAAGCTTGTTCAAAACTTCAACACCTAAACTGAAAGTTATGACTCAGAGGCAATCTTAAGCTTGTTCAAAACTTCAACACCTGAACTGAAAGTTATGACTCAGAGGCAATCTTAAGCTTGTTCAAAACTTCAACACATAAACTGAAAGTTATGACTCAGAGGCAATCTTAAGCTTGTTCAAAACTTCAACACCTAAACTGAAAGTTATGTCTCAGAGGCAATCTTAAGCTTGTTCAAAACTTCAACACATAAACTGAAAGTTATGACTCAGAGGCAATCTTAAGCTTGTTCAAAACTTCAACACATAAACCAAAAGTTAAGACTCAGAGACAATCTTAAGCTTGCTCATTAATTCGATTCTTTTTGAATGGAGAATTTCAGAAAATTTTACCTTATATTAGTTACTAACATCCTTCCCGTCTTCACTCTCATTTAAAGATCGAATGACCTCTCTTGCTGCAACAATAAAAGTTTTGCAGTTTTCTTTCTTCAACTTATATCGATCATTGGGAAGGACACCAACTATTTCATAGGGACCACGATAATACGGCTGTAACTTCGATTTGCGCCTCTGGTTACTACAATAGACAACCTTTTGTCCAATTTTTAATTGAGTTGGTTTGCATTTATTTTGATCAAATCTGATTTTCATTCGAGTTGCATTTAACTCTGCTCGTTCACTGGCAAGCTTTCGTATTTCTTCTACGTCGTCAAATTGTGGCTCAATTTCGAGCTCTGCTAAAAATGCACTAATATCTGGAGTCCGTCCCGATATTCCTGTTAATACATTCAACGGAGAAAATCCAGTTGTTTTATTAACCGTTGTATTAAGAGCTAGTTGTACACGACTGATATAACCAGTCCATTCTCCACATTTATCTAAATTAGTTCTTAATAAGTTAGCAACAGTGTCCACATAACGTTCCACTTGGCCATTAGCTCTACTAGCACCAGGAGCAATTAAATGATGTGTTATCCCCAACGACAGGCAGAAGTTTTTAAACTCAGCACTAGTAAAATTAGTGCCTCTGTCACTTACAAGTTTGGCTGGAGCTCCAAATAGCATTACATAGTTATAAAACATTTGAACAGTTTCCGCAGCTGTAAGCGTTTTACAAGGGAATAAAACTGCAAATTTTGTAAAAGCATCAATCAAAATGAAAATATAACGATAGTCTTTTTCGTCAAATGGTCCCATTAAATCAGCATGAACCACATCGAATGGAATTGGATTCTTTTCCATTGGGTGAAGTTCAGACTGTTTCTTTCCAGACGGCCTTTTAGCCACCAGGCAGATTACACAAGAGTTCACAAATTTTCAGACATTTTTAGTCATATGCGGCATCCAAAAATGCTCTCGTATATTCATAAGAGTCTTTTCCCATCCGACATGACAGTTTTCTTCATGGAAACGACTCATTAATGACAATCGACATTGTTGGGGTACATAAAGTTTGTTAGTATTTTCCAGTTTCTTGTATAACAATCCGTTTTTTGAGTTTGAACTGCGTTGACGCGTTGGTATCGCCACTTTTAATTTTTTCTATGATTTCTAATGTACCTGGATCATTTTGCTGCTCAATATGTAACCATGTTTCGGACAAACTCTCAATTTGATAACAAGATTTTGTTGGCACATTTCGGCTTAATAACACTACTTTACAAATAATTATTTTTTCTCTGGTCTTTGAACACCACTATTTTTTTATGATAGAGGACGGGTTTCTGATTAAGAAAAAAAATTTAAAAAAATTTTTTATGGAGTGGATTTTTTTTTTATAAATTTTTTTGTAAAATTTTTTTCTTTGTTGACGGTGCCTTTGGATTTTATCCTATATTTCAAGTTCTAGACGGGCGATCAGGACAAAAGAGGTGCCAAATTTATTAGAATCAAATGGCCAACAAGAATTATGCCACTTTAAGTCAACAAATTGCTTTATTTTGGCCTACTGGCTGAATTTAATTGAAAAATTAAGCTTTTTTCATGAAAAATAGCGTCTCCTTTTTTAGTTTTTAAATAATGAAAAATCGAAAACTCGAGATAAAATTTTTTTGAAACCTTCTGCGTACAGTAAACACCTTAGCAAACAAATGTAGTATTGCAGAAGAGAATCTATGGACTAGTTAAAAAGTAATGGCCTCTTAAAGTTGGCATACAGAAATTAAGTATTTATAAATATTTGAATGTTTGCATTTGTCGGAACTGCAGAATATGGGCCGAAAGCCCAAACAACAACAAAAATATACCATTCACTTCGTCTTGGTCCCATAACATCGAAATAGTAGTTCAAAATGGTAGCCGAGGCCCATGATGCACTTGGTGGGGTCAAGAAAGGGGCTCCTTGGATTCTATGATGACCGCCTATGTGCGGGTACTCAAATGAAAGATATTTTCGAGCCGAATCCAATGGTGTAATTTTTAAGACTTATTGGGGACCTAGGGAGTCAAAAAGGGTCCCCTATGGGCGGGTACTCAAATGTAAGTTATTTTTGAGACCAATCCAGTGGTGTCAATTTCAAGACTCTACGGGTCCTACCGTTGTATTCGTCTCGAAAATATCTTTCATGTGAGTACCCGCAGATAGGCGGTCATCATAGAATGCAAGGAGCCCCTTTCTTGACCCAACCAAGTGCATCATGGGCCTCGGCTACCATTTTGACCTACTATTTCGATGTTATGGGACCAAGACGAAGTGAATGGTATATTTTTGTTGTTGTTTGGGCTTTCGGACCATATTCTGCAGTTCCGACAAATGCAAAAATTCAAATATTTATAAAAACTTAATTTCTGTATGCCAACTTTAAGAGGCCATTACTTTTTAACTAGTCCATAGATTCTCTTCTGCAATACTACATTTGTTTGCTAAGGTGTTTACTATACGCAGAAGGTTTCAAAAAAATGTTATCTCGAGTTTTTAATTTTTCATTATTTAAAAACTAAAAAAGGAGACGCTATTTTTCATAAAAAAAGCTCAATTTTTCAAGTAAATTCAGCCAGTAGGCCAAAATAAAGCAATTTATTGACTTATAGTGGCATAATTCTTGTTGACCATTTGATTCTAATAAATTTGGTACCTCTTTTGTCCTGATCGCCCGTCTAGAACTTGAAATATAGGATAAAATCCAAACGCACCGTCAACAAAGAAAAAAATTTTACAAAAAAATTTTTAAAAAAAAAATCCACTCCATAAAAATTTTTTTTAAATTTTTTTTCTTAATCAGAAACCCGTCCTCTATCATAAAAAAATAGTGGTATCTAAAGACCAAAATGGCTGTAAACTAGTGTAATCTACATGTGATAAAGTCTTCCCTTTTCGGTATACAATCTCAAAATCAAAATCTTGAGGAAAAACCCACCAACGAGCAACGCGAGGAAGTAAATTCTTTTTTTCTTTTGTTGCCTTTAAAGCGTTACAGTCAGTAACCAACAAGAAGTGTCCGCAAGTGTCTCAAACTCATAACTATGATATTTTGCTTCATACGACTTAGTTGCCTGACTATAATAAGCAACTACGTGCAATCTTCCATTAACTCGCTGAAATAAGATAGCTCCATATCCACTTGCACTTGCATCCGTATGCAGCTCTGTTGGAAGATCAGGATTAAACAATACTAATAATGGTCGAGTTGTAAGTTGTTCCACTATGTAATCTTTTGCTGCTTGACATTCATTACTCCACACAAATTCCGTATTATTTTTCAATGCCGTGATGCAGGCAGTTTTTGCAGCGAATTCTGGTACGAATTTTCGGAAATAATTCGCTAGCCCCATAAATTGACATATTTGCTTAACATTACTTGGTGTCTCACTAACGCATCAATTTTGGTTTTGCTTGGTCGTATACCATCTTCAGATTCTTCTCTTCCTAAGTATTCAATAGTAGTTTTAAGAAATTTACATTTATCCATGTTTAAGGTAAACCCACTTCCAACTAATGCCTTGAGTACAATATCAAGCTTTTTAAGACCTTCATCAATGGTTTTGGATGGTATCAACACATCATCCATGTATACCAAAGCCAATTTGCCTCGTAACTCACCCAAAGCCACGTTTATAGCCCTCTGGAAAACTGCAGGTGCATTAGCGAGACCAAATGGCATACGCAAATATTCATAATGTCCATCGGGTGTGACAAAAGCAGTTTTTTCTATAGAATCCTCAGCAATTGGAATTTGGTGAGAACCAGATGCCATGTCCAATGATGTAAAATATTTATTTCCCGACAATTCATCTAGTTGATCTTCTATCCTCGGCAAAGGATAGCGATCCTTTACAGTTATTTTGTTTAGTGCTCTAAAATCTACACAAAGGCGACTCTGTCCATTTTTCTTTTTGACAAGAATCATTGGGCTCGCAAACGGTGAGTGACTCTCTCTTATTATACCATTATTTATCAAATCTGCAACAATTTCTTTTGTTATCTGCCGCTCACTGTGTGCCATCCTATATGGCCTAAAGAAAATATTGGAATCTTTCGTTAAACGTATATTTAGGGATCCTGTAGTTACCCCTGCCGTGGGAAAACCCGCTATAAAGTATTCGGGGTACTTTTTCGAAATAACATTCAGCTCCTTTGTACGAGGCTCTGACATAATACCGGTTGTGGTAACAATAGTTTTGCTTTTGAGACAAAAAGCTGACTTACTGCGATGTAAGTACGATCCATTGGCCGTAACCGTAATTGTAATCGTAGGATCTTTCAAAATGTCTCTTCCAATAATAATTTCATTTTGCAAATGTTTTTTATCAATCAAATAAAGGCTAACCTCAACAATAAGATCTTCAAATTCTACAAATGTTTCAAGCCTCTCAGATAGTAAAATTGGTTCTCTCCCAATACCTTGCACTGACAGTAAATTTGTAGTTCTTTTTGCAGATATTTTGTCAGCAATGTCAGATCTTATCAACGAACAATCAGATCCCGTGTCGAGAAGACAATAATATAATTTTCCCTTAATAACCACTGGAGTTGCATAAATTTATTTGTTTTCGGTCAGCTCTTTGTTTAGCCCAGCAGGTTTGTTCATCGTGTCCAGATTTTTCACAAAAAGAATACTTAAATTTGGTTTCTATGTCGTTGCTTGGTATTTTCTGTACAACCAATTCGTTTGTCTTTTGTTTTTCCGTGCAATAAGCTCTAATATGACCCTTTTTTCCACATCGATAGCAACGTTTCTCATCCTCTACGCGCCACGTTTCAATGAATTAGGTAACTTATCTTTTTTTTACAATATTCGATACTGGTTTGCAAACGGCGTGTTATATTTTCTACTTTTCGCAAAGGTTTTTCTCGTATCAAAGACAGATGATTAATCAAACTTTGCACAGTTGATGGCATAACAAATGTAAGAGAATTTCTCAAACTCACCTCACTAATGCATCCGATGACAATTTTGACCATTTTGTCTTCGGGAATTTCAAAAGGTAATTGATTAATTTGGCAAACCTTTTCCATTACGAACTCCGTATAGGAAGCTTTCTGAGTTGGCAACCTTCCTGAGTTGTGTAATAATGTCTGTACCATTAGAAAAAGCGTGTATCAAAGAAGCACGTAAATCCGGCCAGCTATTATTTGATATCCGTACTTGTTGAACCATAATTTTGCCCTCCCAAGCAGAGAAACTTGTATTCTAGGCGAAATATCAAAATTCTGCAAACCGTCTCGTTGTACCCTTGCATCAATTTCCTTGCACCACTTCTGTATATCAACGCGGGAGTGATCCGGATCAAAGCTCGGAAAACCCACCAACGCGCCGGTTGATTGTGACCCTTGTGTGGATTCTAAAATTTTATTAATTGCTTCCACCGTAATTACAAAATTGTTAGATCTCGGCTCTGGACTTTCCTCCTGCAGATTCAAATTTTCTTGAATTTGACCTCTTAGATTGGAGTCATCTTCAGTCATCTTCCCAATAGAGTGTGGTGTAGACTGAATTTATCCCACTTCTGATGATAGAAACTCTTTTTTTTATAGAACTTCAGGTTTTTATTTTATTATATTTCAATTCTGTACACCACCAAATATTTTTATATAATGACAACTTTCCAGTTCAACTTTTCCCTTTTATACTTTTTAGGTGTACAGATCTGACGTCATTTTCTTTATGACAAAAATTGAAAAGCACTTCAACTGAATTGAGCAAAGTATTCTTTTTGCTCTAACATACATATCTTTTTTGTAACTAAACTGAATTCACTCAAATTTTGCATATGATGTTTGCATATGAAAACTGGACTCAGCAATGAATATGAACTATATCGGTTCACGCCTTCTGGTACCTCCCATACAAAATTAACTATTTTTGCAAATTTAATATTTCTCCCATAACTTCCAAACGGACACTTGGGGGTAATGAAAATTGGTCAATTAATTTATCTTGTGATAGGAAGCAAAACTTTACAAAACATAACTATTTGACGCACCCCTTCTGGTACCTCCCATACAAAATACCGAACATACCCCCATAGTTTTAAATACATATATTTTTGTAAGTACAGTGAATACAGTCGAATTTTGCGTAAGTTGTACAGTTATGATAATTTGAATCGTGAATGAATATGGATTATACCGGATCACCTTCCGGTACCTCCCATACAAAATGACCTTATTTGAAAAATTAATATTTCTCCCATAATTTCTAAACCGCCACTTGGAGGATAATCAAATTTGGTAATTAATTATCTTGTAATAGGAATTATTATTGGGTGATGGTATTTATCAGTCAGTTTACCTGACTGAAATTTCTGTGCTGGTTTTTTTGATTTTTGTCTATGAGACAATGCACTGTGTGGTATGTAGTGTTAATGATTTCCCGGCATATTTAATTTCCCGGGATATCGGGATTTTTATATCATTTTCCCGGGATCCCGGGAAATCCCGGTCCAAAACAAAAAATAAATAAGAATTGCCTTTATCTATTAAAAAATAGCTTTAATTTCAGAAAAATTGTTAATACTAAGACAAGCTATCATCGTGAAACCTGTACATGAGCAATGTTTTTATAAACTTGAAGTGTGCACGAAGGGATTTTTTTTTTAAATTCGTACGTTTAGTGAGATAAAAGGTCTAACAAGTGTAAAAACTAGTAACATTATCCAGGCTAAACGGTAAAAGTTATCAGGGTCGAAATGTATATGAGCAAGCTTCTTAAAGAACAATAGGGCTGCTAGTAGTTTTTTTTTCTAAATTCGTACTTTTTGGTGTAAAAAGTCCAAAAAGGGATAAAACCGGTAGTATTGAGCAATATCCTTATAGAATTAGAGAGCTGCACGAAGTAATTTTTCAAAATTCGTCCTTTTAGGGGTAAAAAAAGGACCCAATCTAAACGGCTATAGCTATAATCTCACAAATCCATATCCGAAGGCATTTTTCAAAATTCGTTCGTAAGTGCTAAAATGCCCCAAAAGGGGTAAAACTTATACCATCACCCAGACCAACGGCTAAAGGTAGCATCGCAAAAATCTATGTGTTAATGCTTCTTATAGAATTAGAGGTCTGCATGAGGAGATTTCTCAAAATTGTTACCCCTTAAAGAAAAATCTAATCAAACTAAAGCCAAACGGCTAAAAGTAGAATAGCAAATATGGAGCGGAGTATTTATTTTAGTGAGTAGTTATGCGCTGTGAATTAATATTAAATTGGTACCATCACCCAGACCAAATGCCTAAAGTTAGATATGCGAATACTTATTTTATCGAGCAATTGCGCGATATGAAAGAATTTCGAACTTTTATGAGGACAAACCCGAAAAAGGGATGAATGTGAAACCATCACCCAGACCAAACAGCTAAAGGTGGAATGGCGACAATTAGATTTAACACATATTTTATAGGGACATTGTGCAATATGAAGGTATTTTAATGATTTTCACTCGTTGGGATAAAGAGGGGAAAAGTGTTATCATCGCTCAGACCAAATACCTTACGGTGCAATCACCCGGAACACCAACACAGAAAGTTATATGTCAGTCAATTGGCTTAAAAATATTGTATAAGAATATATGCCTATTAATTAAAAAGTACTCATCAACTTATGGACATGGTATTGCTGATCCATTTTAGCAATAGCATTTGAAAGATAAACAACACAACGAGAGACGGGTGAAAATAGTGATGGTCAAGAAAATATTAACCAATTGGTTATTTTATGGTAAAAATTTGGAACACTAAATAATTTATGGTTTTAGTGGATTTTAACTTATTAAACATATTGATACTGACTAATTAAATAAGCGTAATGAAATCCCGGGAAATCCCGGTGGAATTCCCGGGATTCCGGGACAAAAAATTGGCCGGGATTCCCGGGAATTTTGTCCCGGGAATTCTCGGGACAAAAACACTAGTGGTATGGCTAAATGGCTAAACTGTATTCTAGTCCTAGAGACATAATATTTATCACACTGATAGTCGGCAACACGAATATAATTCGTATGCATATTGAGAACTTGTATTATCGAGTACCAAATTTTATCTCTCTAGGCACGCCTCTCCGCCCACTGACTAACAAATAATTTGGGAAGGAATCGTTTCAAATATTCAAAAGTATCAGAAATTTCATCCAGAGCCTTTACAAAATGTTTTGCATCCTTTAATTTTCCTTAAGTTCCCAAATCCCCAAGCCATTAAAAACACATATTTTTTTTTTGTTAAACACTGGGGTACACTTCATAGAGATTTCTTTTTATATTTTTTTTTTTTTTGGTTTAAAAAAAAAACATTTTTTTTTAATTTATTACATTTCATATGTGAATTGTATACATATATATATTTATAAAAAACACTACAATAATTTTATGTTTACATTTTGTGTCAAAACACTTTTGTTGTTTTCATTTCATGTTACGTTTTAAACTATTATCAAATTCAGACCAATTATTTGTTGTTGCTTAACGATATAGACAACACACAGTCATACCTACTACATCAATTCGTATGTTTGTACTGTGTGATTAATAAAATACTTTCATTCCATTGACGTTTTGATTTTCATTGAGATTTGCAAATTATTCAAGTGTAAGAAATTGTAACAAAAAAATATCAAATTGGTAGAAAATGCTAAACAGCTGGATATGTTAGTCCACAACAGAGATAGAAATAATGAAAAAACAACAATAGTATTTTCAACTTAAAAATAATTTTTGTAAAATATTAAATGTTATTCATTTAATAAAAAAAAAATGGGGCGTATGATGACACTTTGTTGGTTTGTTCGAAACTTTTTAGTTAATTTTTTTTTTTGTGAATACTGCACTACAAGAGAAGTGAAATGCTTTTGGTAAGTGTTGCACGCGTAGAGAAGAGAACATATTTAGTAGAACATAAAGCATAAAAGTGTATAAAAAATAAAAGGAATATTTTGAATAAACTAAGTAAAAACTAAAGAGGACTTGGTACTCCTTTATAACGGGACCTCAATGTAATGTAATTGTATATGTGATAATGGAAATAGTTGTTTAACATTGGATACAGTTGATATTGTAAAATGAAGGCAAAAGGGGAGGGAAAAGTAGAGCAGAAAAGTTTACAAATGAACTTTAAGAGATTCCATGCGCGATACAATACGGCGGCGTAATTCAGCATATCTGTAAAGAAAGAGGAATATATTCGAAATTAGAAAAAAAAACATAAATGAATTAAGTCCAAGAACATTTTAATTACACTGTGGAAGTCGAAAAAAAACTTTGATAAAACTGTGATAGGTTTAAGACAAAGCTGGAGAGGACGGTTTTACCCTAACTCGAGGACGAAATAGTCAAAATCGAAAAAAAAATCATCATTATATGTAAAATAAAAAAAATTTTAAGACCATCATTGTTACTCAGAAAATTTATGATGCAATTCAATTCGTGGTACCCGAATTATACTAGAAGCGTACTGCCCGGCCTTGTCTTAGTCAAAAACTATAAGTGTTTTGTTTTTCTCATGCCTCAATAAATATATATTTCCCTAATAAATCTTCATCTTTCCTATATGTAATATACTTACTTATCTTTAACTTTGGTAACTTCACGGTCTAATTCTTGATCATAACGTTCTAGAATTGCACGACATTCGGGATATGATAGATTTAAAAATTGAGCAACTTCATTGCTAAAACGAAACATAAACGTAAAAATATTTATATTACATTGATATGTTATATAGAGAACTTTTATTTAATACTCACCTTATTTCATCTGTTTTCTTGGCATCAACTAAGAACAATTTAGCCACATCCTCATGGGGTCCTAACATAATGCGAGTTATCAATGGATAATCGTTTTCCTTAAGACGTTTCTGTTCACCATTATCTCTAATAATGAAAAGTGAGAAATTTTCGGGTGCACTGTCAACTTTATACTTTTCCAACAGCAAATTAATAACTTCCTGGGCGGTTACAAGTGATGTTACCCAAACGGACATTTGTGAGCCATATGGGGGTGTGAAGAACGAAGTTTCGCGATTATAAAAGTGACCGTTGATAGAACAACGACGCTTGAGTTTGGTACGGGATCTAAAATTGCAGGGGAAAAATTATGTTTTAAATTTGTTGAACAAATAAAATCAGAAAAAATCGCTTCTTTCGACTTTTAATGTATACAATTCGTAGCTTGAGCCCCTTTCCATATTTACCTCCTATTGCCACTACGCCTTTTGATGGCCGCTGCTCCAGTCCTTGGTGGTCTTCTCAAAACCACACCATCTTCTGTGATATGTAAGGGTTGTTCATCGCCATCCTGATGATTTGCATCATGATGATGACGCTGATAGGATATGCCACTGGTGGCCGTAAACATTTCCTCGGATTGAGTCATTTCGTCACCAGCTGCAGCACCACTTTGTGATGTCGTCGATTGAGCATTATCGTGATGACTTGAGTCACAATCACTGGCACCCTCTTTAGGATAGCAATTCATATTTATTTGTATAAACCGTGGAGGTATATCACTTTTGCGTATGGTGGCGGATGTTTGATCCACACCTCCGGCACCCCCACCACTTCCACCGCCGCTGTTTCTGGGTGGTTTTAATGTCGAGTCATCGTCATCATCACTCGACGAATAGACAATACAAGAGGGCCCGGACTTGGAACGATTTATGCCCTTCTCAAAGCGACCATTTGTTGTTATTAGTTGTGCCTGTGCAGATCCACTTTTCTGTAGAGCATAGGGCGAACGTTTGTGGGGAGAACCCTCGGATACTTTTATAGCCAAAGTGTCGTTTATAAGCGATGCATCTATAGAACGCAAAGCATGTTCGCAATTAAAGCTTTTACTCATGGGGTTGTCGGCAGCACTATACAGTTTCAAAGAATCATGTATACGTGAGGGATCTATGGGTTGGTTTCGCTTCAAGGTGTCGTCTGTGTGTTCTTGGAACGAATTGGCACCATTCACATAATCCTGATGACAACTACGTTTAAAATCCTCATAGTCCATTGCTTTTAGTGTAGTGTCATCAGACGTCTCATAATTGTCCACAGTGGTACTGGAGGTTGTGGCATTATTCGTGGTGGTAGTAGGATCTGTAGTGCTAGTGGTAGTGGTCAACGAGGCAGTGGCTGTAAGAAAGTTATCCGAGGACGTGGTATTGTTAGAGGTTGTAGCAGACGACGATGGTGATGATGGGGTGGAAGACGATTGGGAAGAGTTCTTGGTGGAAGTCGACATATCATCGATGTTTGTTGTGTCGGTACTCAGCTGATTCGATACCGTCTTTGAACTATCCGAGGTTGGTGTAGACGACGACGAATTCTGTGGTGATGTAGAGGGTAAACGCACCGGCATAGTTTCATAGATTTTATCCTTTTCACTGACACGACGTTCCACTTGTAGCAAATCATCGATTTCATCCCATTCCAGCTTTTCTAATTTGTCCAATTTCGAAGGCAACGTTGAACTCACGCCATTGGTGGTCGTTGTCGCCGTGGTCGAGGCCAGGGAAGAGCATTGATCATCACACAATGTGGTAGTTGTGGATGAAGATTCCCCATCATGTTGGCCGTTTGTCAGCGTTTGAGTACCTGTGGTAGTGGCGGATACCTCTTCGGGTGTAGTTGGCAAATCGGGATAATCATTTAAACTGCACGAATCAAAAGACATACTCTCACTAAGTGATACATCGGTAGACAAGGCGTCCACCTGATCACTGGTTGTGGTGCCCGCTTCGAAAGATTCGGTGGTGGCATCGTTGTTTTCTTTGTCCGAAGAATCCTTAGAGAAAAACGTAAATGTAATGTAATTATTTTCTGGTGGTTGATTATGATTATATTTACTTACATTGTCTGCTTTGGACATGCGACACGAATTGCGTTTACGCACAACAAATGTTCGTTGATCGTCGTCCTCCTTGAGGTGTATAACACCTTGTACACCCCAATAGACACGCAGCGCTCCTTCGAGTATTAAACGATTGTTGACTTCTCTGCTGCGTACTTCCATACTTTTATTGTCATAGAATTGGTTATAAACCTAGTTAGAGAAGGGGAAGGGGGAAGAAGGGAAACTTATTATTACTTAAGAAACACAAACATTTTTAGAAAATGTATCCCTCATTCGAGAGATAAAACCAATGGAATGTTTTTTTGAAATCATATATGCTTATGACCATAAATATATAAATAGGTAATAATAATAAGCAAATATTAATAATAAATAGGGGGAGCTTGGGACTAGTTCATTTTAGAAGTAGATCAAAATTTTATACTTTTTAACTGGTATATTTTTAAGCAAGACGTGTAATTTTATATGTTTTAGTTGTGAAAATTCTTCAAAAACAGAAGACATATTTTTTAGAAAAGAACTGGTTCTAATGTTTCGATCTTGTGCTAGGTCTTATTAAACTCTTTTGAAATTGATGCACGCTATGTACCGGGTATTGAAACTCTTAACTGATTCTGTACGAGCACAAAAAACAATTGTCCCCAAAACTAGAAAATCCACGAGTTTGGAAGATAAACTAGTTTGCAGTTAATGGATAACTAGTATAAAAGTTCTAAACTACAATCGAAATTCAATACTCCTAAATTGGAGAGAGCATCTGAGGCCAGTACAGAGAGCCCTATTGTGCTGTGATGAGGAAATAGTGGAAACTTTTTATATCCCGGAAAGTTTTTAGAATTATCTTCTCTGCATAAACAATAACGTTTATGCTAAATGATTAATTACACTTTCATTTAACCAATGATTTATAAGAACATCATTTCCAATGGATGATCTTCAGCACGTAAAATATCTTAGTTTTCTTCTGTTACTGCCAGCCACATTATCTTACCTTTACTTTAGACTCCATATGATCCCTGGGCAGTGAGGGTCCATTTTGTTGACCAGGCCTTTGGATCGTTTTGTTTCCAAAGCTTTTATGAGATTCCACGCGTGTGCCATGACCAAACAGCTGAGGCCCAAACAGGGCACCGTAACATGGCACATGACAATAAGGCACTCCTTTATGCTATAATTGGAATTGTGAGAAGGGGAGAGAGAAATTATTATGATTAAGTTATTTTACACCAGTACAATTATGTCCCACCCACCTCTGCATGTTGACCCGGATTTAAACGTTTGCCACATTCTTCGCAGCGTAAACATTCGGGATGCCAATCGTAGCCCAGCGACTGCTTACGTTCGGCTAAAGGCACGACCAAGAGAAGGGGGCGCAGCAGCCAAGAAGATACATTGAAAATCATTATATGTTATGGACCAAGATAATGGACCCGTGGGTAATTGAGGTTAAAACTTACCAAAATATACGGGTTTGCCGCACTTGTGACACTTCCACATTGCAAAGGCTCCTGCCGCCTCCTATGATTTATGGTTATACAAAAAGAAATCTGCTCCACTTTTGCAACTTACTATGCGTTTGTCTGGCTGGTTGGCTCTTTCCCCTATTTACAATTGTGTGACACGGTAACTATTTATTGCGTTTTCAATTCGTTTTGTGTGAACCAAAGGGAATGAAAGGTAATTGAACTTAAGTGGCCTAAAAATGAGCCCGAGAATACCAGCGACAGACGGAGGCAAATGATGACAGCAAACGGAACAAAGAACCAAAAAGTTTCTGTGGCAGACAGACGATCTCAGATGCTTTGCGACACAAGAGTCTCACATAATCCTTTTCAGTGGTTAATTTTTTTTTATCTTTTTGTGATGATTGCTAGAAAATCTTTAAATTTTTCTTATTTTTTCAACTGCGTTTCCTAGTGCCTTTGATGTAACTCTTGGCGTGTACGTGTTTTGTTTATTGAAATTTTCACTTAAATTATAATTTATGCACAGCAGAATTTAACTTTATGTTTAAAGTACCAAGGTATGTATGTATGGATGTGTGTACGCCTCCTCCTTTTTTCGCTTAATTCTTCGTTCTCTTCGTCTTAATTTCAATGCATGCGTGTATGCCACTCTATGCGTTTGTGTGTGTGTTTGCTTTTTGCCTTGTCTATTGTTGAGTGCTGATGGCCGATGAGTACATACGTACATTCATACATCCAAACGTACACCTGTTTTCTTTTTTTCTCACTTTTTGTTTACTTTAACACTTTGTTTATACAAATCGCATCTCCAAATTGTTATTCCCTTATTAAAATTTCGTACACAAAAGTTACACATTTGCAGCGCCGACAGAAGCGCTTACAAAGGGTAAAGAAAATTACAGCAGAGAAACGGCACAAATTGCAATTACATACAGTTTGTGTGTAAAATTAGAACCAATTGTAAAAACTGCTGCTGCTGTAAAGTCTCATGCGACTTTTCTCTGCAGTTTTGTTGTTTTTGTTTTTCTGTTAAGCCAGCGGAAAAACAACTGATTTATGTGGTGCAACTTGGCAGCATTGTATTTTTGCAAAACAAACCACACAGTATTGTATTCTCGGAGGCGTGAACAGAAAAGGGTAAATGGAAAGGGAAATTAAATATGTACTGTTATTGTTATTACGGCTTTAGTGTCGCTTTCAGACATGGTAATATTTCGGAAGTGCATTTGACGTTGAGGAAGAATTAAACATATAAAATAATCGAATCAAATTATGTTTACGGATTAGCGAAACAGGCTTAATAGAAGTAAATGGAGCGCATGTCAATTTAAAAATAATATGTCACGGACCTATGGTATACCCAGTTACATAGTAGTAACGGGAAACATTAAGATATAATTACATTCATTTTATTTCAGTTTTTTGATGTCATAACAAAAATAACATAACAAAAAAGGGACGCACCTTAATTATACAAATTTTTCAAATAGTTTTCTTATTTGCTATAATTTGAATTTAAAAAAATTACAAGATATGGGTATTTCCATAGTCACATATGTGACAGTCGAACGTTTCAATGAAAAACTAGATATTTTTTTATTATTTTATCTTTTTGTGTAATACTGAAGAAGCTCTATTTTTAGTAAAAGAGACAAAATCCTCTGAACTGATTATCTCCAAATATTAGCAAATAAAGAGGGTGACGTTACGTGACAAAAATAGAAGGCAGTTTTTTGCTATTTCACAAAAACCAGTGCGAATTGAGTCGGATGGTAAAGCCTTGTTTAATATGATTTGGACTAATTTGACTTAGTTTTACAAATTTTTGATATTTTTTATTTTCTTTTTACAACCTATTTTGTCATTGCCATGTGACGTAGCGTGATGTGACATAAATTACCTTTTTGATAATTTATAACAAAATTATATTTAAAACAAAAATATTTGCGAAATCAGGAAATATTAAAAAGTTTATATATCAAAATTTTTGATCACGACTGTTACATTAGAACGTCAATAAAATAAAATCAAAAGTTTGCAGCTAACTGATCCTTTTTTACAATTATTGGAGTTATTTACTGTTGTAACAAATATTTAATGATAATAGTAAGTGCACTCAGTAAATATGTTATTAAAAATGCAAAGAGGTGACCAGATCATTAATGCAAATTTTCAGTCCATTTAATCATAAATGAAAATAAGATAAGCTTTGGACATTTTAATTTAATAAAATAATCATTACTCATGCAAGTATGAAAAAAAATTCAACTTTTTTTTAGAACACGGTGGATTATTCTATGGAAATGCCCATATAAACCCTTAAAATAATTGAAATTAAAAATAAAAAATGTCCCAAATTTCCTACAAATTTAATTTTTTTAAAAACATCTCGCGAATTTCTTTTTATCTTAGTGAAAATTTTATAATATAGTAAATCGAAAAAAAAATTTTTTCAATTTAAAAAACCAACAAAATTAAAAAAAAATTAATATAAAAATATATATATATATATAAAAAAGATTTAGAAATACTTGCAAAAATTTAAAATATAAATTATACGATTTTGCGGTAAAAAACCAAATTTTTTGTAAAAAAAAAATCAAAAAATTTTTTTTTTGATTATATCAAATTATGTTTTTTTATTTTTTGTGTATTTCAATTTTCTTCCGATTTTTCATTTATTTTTCTTTGGTTCCTTTATTAATTTATTTCACTAAAAATTCATCACTTTAATTAAAAAATATATATATATATAAATTAAAAAAAGATGTAAAAATCATTACAAAAATTTAAAGTATAAATAAATAATAAGATTTTGCGTTAAAAATAACTAAATTAAAAAAATATTTTTTTGGAAAAAAATAAATACATTCTTTAAATTTTTTGTGTATTTATTTTTAAATTTTTTTCTGATTTTTTTTTTATAATTTGAATATTTTTTTAATAATAAAATCTAAAAAAAAAATTTCTATAAATACACAAATTTCAAATAAAAGATATTTTTATTATTTCCTAACACTTTTATTTTACAAAATTTGTGATCTTTTTACAGTTAAAAATCCTCGCTTTTGACGTTTTTCTTTTCTCTCTTTCTTACAATTTTGTCGATATTAATCGACAAATTGAAGTAATCGTTTAACTTTATTTCTATATATGAGAACGGGGGAAATTCTTTCCCCACGATTCCCTTTTACCTCAAAGCTCATGCTTCTTTACAAGGTTTTTTTTGTTGGTGAACTTAGCATACTTAAAGTTTTTAAGTCAAAGTATGCATATAGTTTTTTAGGCCATGCCGTGCCAGTGTATTTTATACTGTATTGTTTGTTAGTTTTAGTCGATAGTATTGTATATATATCAATTTAAAAAATATGTATATTTTTATTTTCTTAATTAACGTATATTTTTAAATTTTAAGTAAAATCTTATTTTTTTAGAAAAATTTAAATTTTTAATAAAATAGAAATAAAAAAGATTTCGCCTTATTTTAAATTTTTCTTAATTTTCGTTTGCTAAGCATACTGCTTAATTTTTTAAAAAAGGTCAAATTTAAATTTAATACCTTTTTATAGGTCGAAACTTGAAAACATATAATTTATTTTTTCGGAATTAGATTTTTTACGTAAATTGTATAATAAACAAATTAAACAAAATTAATGCCATCCTCTTCGTCTTGGGCAACAAACATCGGTATGGTAGGTATGGCGCTGAGGGCCATGGGTCCCGTGGGAGGTGAAAAAAGGGGACCTTTGGGTTGTATGATGACCCCCCATGTGAGGGTACTCAAATGAAAGATATTTTCGAGACGAATCCAATTGTAGGTATATTTTTCACTATTTAGGCAATTAAAAATTAGCTTATGTGTGTGGAAATTCAAACTATTTGATATTAATTACACTGTGCTACACACAAAATATACAGGGGTTCTCATTCTTTTTTTTAATAAAAGGTGAAAGTCATAGCTTTAAAACAGATGTAAGCTTTTGAAAATCGGTTTACAAAAAGAGGACTTATGCATTTTGGAACTTGTAATTTTAGGAATATCGTCATTTCACTTAATTTGCTATATAAACATTACATAACGAAGTGACCGAGAAAAACTAAAAGTATCACTTTACACTTTTGTCTGCGGCGCTACGTGTTTCGACCCCCATACTTTGCCAATTTTGTTATATATTTAGATTACAAATAGTCGTAAGAGGGTCCCGTAGGATCATACAATTTACACCACTGGATTCGTATCAAAAATAACTTTAATTTGAGTACCCGCACATAGGGATTATCGTAAGACTCAAGGGAACCCTTTTTTGGGTCTCTAGGGCCCCAAACATTTGAGTACCCACCAAAGTGGGTCATCATAGAACCCAAGGGGCCCCTTTTTTGGGCCCCGGCGCCACCTTTGACCTTAATCTTCGCGTTTTATTTTGTGACGTATTTTTTTTCTTTTTGGGGCTCCCGCCCCATATTTTGGAATTTTGCCAATAATTATCTAAATTTGGAAAAATAAATTATATGTTTCGGTTTCGACCAAAAATTCAATTATTGAGCTTTCCGTTTATTTGTTTTCAGTTATATTTTTTATTTATTGCCCAAAAATATTTACTCACAATTTTTTCCCCATTTCTTACTATTTTATTCCCTGTAAAGATCACCTAATTCCCCCTCTACAAATGCTGCACTTTTTTACAACTCTGGCGGAGAAAGTGAGTACGTTGTCTGTTTATTGGGATAGTTGGTGTTTACTCTTGGGTCTGTTTCGTACTTTTGTGCAAAATTCGATGAAATCTGCTGTGGAAAAAGTGTGAAAAAACATAACTGGTTAAAAAGTTATTTAACAAAATCCCCCGAAAATACAACAAAAATAAAAACCGGATGTTTGTGTGATGTCGTAAATTGCAGTCGTGTTGTAAAAATCCAAATTAAAGAGTGAAAATCCCAAAAATAAGAAACGTAAAGCAGCCACACAATAAGAAAAGGTTCAATAAAATACGTGTTCAGTAGCCACGAAGGGTAACGAGGAAAAAAAAACAGTGAAGAAGTGCGTGCGAGTGAATGTGTGTTACAAGTATAGTGCTCTACAACAACACCAAAGAAGGAGTTCACCAACAACAAGAGGATACGCAGCACGAAACATTCAACGAAAACCATAAACACTAACAGCAACGGAGTAGCACACGAACAACACAACACAAGAAGGAAAGAGAAGAAGTGTACACGCAGGATATATGAAGCGCAACAGCTGAAAATTATGACTTGTGTTAATTTCCTTCGAGAAAAATGAATGCAAAGGAATCCCTGGTCGTTGTCGTCGTCATCGTTTAGTTGAAAACGTCGAGTCCTACTAGAAGCACAAAACCGTCATACATACGCGCGCGTATTAAATATACATATTATAATATTAATTATAGTGGTTCTGTTACAAAACTCAACGGCTAAACCAGTTCATTAAAGATTTTTTGGTGCAGCATTTCGTCCTCCCTTCTGTGTGTTGTGCCATTGATGTGTGTGTTCCGGGCGCTGCTATAGAAGAAACGCAAAAAGTGGCTAAACATGAGATCCACCATTGAGTTTGAGGAATGTCTCAAGGATTCTCCAAAGTTTAGGTAAAGTAAAATTTTTTATAAATTTTGCTCATAATAATGAAGAAGAAATTATTGATGAAAAAATGACAATGACAGCAACAACAGTGCTTGTGCCGACGACAATAAAAAATAAATACACAACAAAAAAAGGGTTGTTCAACCATTTAAGGATCGCAGTAGAGAAACTTTCAATAACTGTTGTTGTACTGCGAAAAAGACCTTCATTGCAGTGACAGACGAACGCACATAGCATCGGACGTATGTACGTACAGATTGACAATAGCACACAGTCAGATACTTTACAAAGCAACGCCCCTATTGTTGTTGATTTGTTATTTTATTGTTGTTGCTGTTCATGCAGTAATGTGGTTAGACTTTAGGTATGAGATATGTTACTCTGCTGTGGTACATTTTTTGGTACTATTGGAATTTTGAAAATAATCTAATATAGGCGACAACCGTTTTAATAAAAAAATAATTGTCAAGCTAGTAGTATAATATATAGAATATAGAATAATATCCATAGTATTGAATGTTTTTGAACTTAGAAATCAAGAATTCATTTATTAAAGGACTCATAAAAAGCATAAAATTATTTTTTAAATCATAATTGTTAACACAAAATGTTGAATATTTAAAGCTATTTTGTTATTTTTGATTATTATTCAAACTTTTTTATAACGTCCTCTTGGATTTCTCTTAAACCCAATTTCTTTGATATACCTATATCATTTTCTTATCTAAACTTGTTATTGCTTCAATGGTTTTACTTTTGGTGGTGTGTCTGAAGATATTCCACGTTCTTTCACTTCATTAGTGTTATAGCTTTCATCGAGCTCTATTTGTTGAATATCATCTGATATTAGTTGGAGGAATAGTCTGAGTTATAGGAAAGAAACGTAAAATATTGATTTTCTCGCAGAGCCAAGGAAGACAAAATTATCTTCCACTTTAAAATTATAATTGTCAACGTTCACGCAGCGTCTTAATCTAGTGGACTCTTTGTTATTTGAGACATATAACTTGGTTCCGTCCTCATTTATAACCAGGCCCACTTCAGCCGACTGCTCTTCAATGTTTGAAAAGACCGCAGTAACATCCCGCCATCCTCGGCCAATGATGACCATGTATATTATCGGCATACGCGAACTTCATGTGATTTTTAATAAGGATGGTACCAGTCGTGTTTACTGTAGACTTCTGCATGGTCATCTCCATTGCCATGTTTAAGAAATCGCATGACAGACTGACGTCTACTTTCAAGCCTCGATTGGTATTAAATGGTTCTGCTAGTTTTTTTTTTGCTATTTTTACTGAAAACTTCGTGTCTGTCAGTGTCATCTCAACTGTCATCATACCAAACTCGCAGTAGCACCTACTATTTTCTTTCGTATCGCACTGTCGAATGCAGCTGAATGTATTGGGTATTCTCCAGGATTTGTTGTAGTGTGAATATCTGGTCGGTCGTGGATAGGGCATTGAACAATCAGTTTCCAATTTTCGGACATTCATTCCTTTAGCTAAATCGTGTTTATGATCAGTAAAATGCACACTTCCTTTTCAATACTGTTGATCTTAAAAAGATTGCTGGCAGACCATTTGCTCCCTTCGGCTTTATCGGTTTTAAGCCTTGCAATTGCCGCGCAGGTCTCGTTTTGGCTCGGTGGTGGACCATCTACTACGTCGTCGATGATTGACATGATCTCGTTGCCTATGCTGCCTTCGGGATAGTGCAGAGTACGAAAGTGTTCCATCCATATTTGTAGTACATTCTAAGTGTCCTTGGCCAGATTTCCATCTTTGTTATTACAGTTGAAGATCCCTATTCTTAAACTTTTGCTTCTTACTTCTTTGTAGAACTTTCGGGCTTCACCTCTATCCTATTAGACATTCAATATCCGGCCCGGATAATCCGGGCTGTCTCTTTTCTTCCATAGCGAGTTGTTTGGAGCAGACATTGGCTATCTCGGTGTTATCCAGCTTTGTGATGGTTAGCTTCATTTGCGTTTGGTTACGGACGTTTTCAGCACTGCTTAATCGCATACGTACCTTGGATTTACTACTAGGTGGTAGTAGTGATCTATATGGTTTCTTGTATTTTAATCAGGGGATGCCCAGGTTGACTTGTGGACAACTGGTTTACTTACTATTATATTTCTTGCCGAATCGAAACTGAGTCCGTTTTGAAAGGTGTTTTTGTGTAGACTGAATTTTATTTTACCATTAAAACCTACTACAACAATTTAAAGGTCATGGGCAGGAAAGCGGTTATAAAATGCATATTTAATGTCCTTGTCATTGCCTTCCGTCGCGGTGCATACACAAATCAGCGTGAGT
Organism: Muscina levida; assembly: GCA_964034835.1. NCBI lineage: Eukaryota > Metazoa > Arthropoda > Insecta > Diptera > Muscidae > Muscina > Muscina levida. The sequence goes on from OZ035880.1 coordinate 100,465,451, forward strand.
AACAAAAATGCAGCGGATAGTGGCTAGTCGGTTACTTACAGGGTTAAACCGCGAGGTCAGATGTAGAAGTCTCTTATCGACTATGAATACACATCCAAATTCGTGCCATTCTGCATAGCAGCTGTAAAATATGACACAGTGCTTTCGTCGTGTTCTTACATGTCCCGTCCATCGCATTTCCTATATGGTGGTGATGACAGCCTTGTATTTGTAGACAGTTCGGACATTCCATGACCATATAATTTAATCATGATCCTTATAACTTTGGCGGGTGTCGTCTTCATTTGGGGGATTCTCGTTTTTTTCTTTTCTTCTTGTTTTCCTACGAATCTCATTCTTTTAATCATATCTTATCTTTCTGGAAGGACACAACGTGTAATATTCTGTAATACGGTGCTCTTTTTGTTATTTTTAATAGTTCAATACTTATGTGCGTTAATGATGTGAATTTACTTAATAGTTGTGGCGCTACGCACAGTATTATAAGACTTTTAAAATTATACTTTTCATTTCATTTATTTATTAACTTGACGCTTCTTTGACTGGTGTTAAGCCAATTAAATGGGTCTGAACCTTAAGAAGTGTGAACGTATGTCATTTTTCGTAGTAACATAATTTTATCGATTCTACTTCCTTGGGGCTGCCAAAGCCACTAAGTGATGCATACGATAGTACAGTGGACGAACAAATATATCTGTTATTATTTTCTTATATGTTTACGTTTATTTTTGCTATAAAATTGAACTCAATACAACTTTAATTTCTTAAAATTGTTCACACCTTTAGCAAAATGCTGTCACACCCTTCTCATTTCTTTAAAGTTTTTTATTTAGAAAAGTAACACAATAAAAAACAAAATATACAATTACCTATAACACAATAATTGTGCACTTTCTACGTAAATTTTTTACAGAATTTAACCTGAAAATCATAATTTTGTAAAAGCTCAAATTCTTAAGGTCACACCCGTCGCAGTCTTATAATAGACATTCTAAGTTATTTCAGTGTCTTCCTAAATGTTTTAAAACTCAACATCCTTGGCAATTACAACTTCTTTTCAAATAATAAATTTTCTATTTATGAATTAAAACCGTCCAAATGGAATTGGGTCCAAATGGAATTGCTCAATATCAACTGACAAGTTTTGAATTTCAATTGATGTATACATTTTGAATTTCAAATGGAATATTTGAGTTTTAATTGATTTGCATTGAATTCTTTGAATCAAAAAAAAAAAGTACCTACCAACTTATACATAACTGTTTAGTGCCTTTCTGTTATTGTCATCTCTAGCACATAGTTAACGCTCAACAGCAGAAAATAGCTGCTGGTAGCGCTATTATTCATTGAAGCCAACGAATCATGCAATATTGAGTTTGCGTTTGTTTCCATTTTATTGAAGAAACTAATTATTCCACTATGTATGTATTGAAAAACAAAAAACACAAAACAAAAGACGGATGAGTTTTAATGTCGTATTATAATTAACATGCATTTTATAGCTGCTTATCGGGCAATGTTGCCTTAACGCTCTACTCTACTCCCCTTCACTGCACATCCTTTCTCCTGCAACTGTAAGCTCTACCCGAGAACATTTCTTCAGCAGTTAATGTTATCATCGTCAGTAAGAAGAGGAGGGGTTAACGTATTGCAAACTCTATAACTTTGAATTGTTGTCGATGGTGGTGATTATTCGTCATCAACAGCCAGCAACGTTAGTTTTGGTTGATTGTATGACGGCGTTTAAAATGTTTATAATTTGTTTTTTGTTTTTTTCACGATTTCTTTTTGTTTTCTTTACACAATTTTTTTTATTCGTATTAACGGCATTGGCATCTTATTCAATGACTCAGTTTTTTATCACTCACATGTCACGAAAACTAGACAAGACTAGATAGTGTGGCCAGAGGAACGCAGTCATCGTCATAAGATCTCAGTATTACGTATAATATTCTGGGAATTGTACATTGGAATTTAAATTCAGAAATACTTACTTAATGCAAGCTACAGAGTAGATACTTGTGTGTAGTTAGAATGGTATTTATATTACCAGGGCAGGTAGCACAATACAGTGGTGTGCCGTAAATGTTTAAAAATTATGTCAAATTATATTATTTTACTTTATCCGCGACAATTGGGTAACGAAGATATTTAGGACAATATTGGTTTATCTGCATTATTTATAGAGCAGCGAAAATTTCAAGTTTTTGAAATTTTAATGACGTAATGTGAGTTAACTGTATATGAATGCTTCACTTGTCTATTTACAATCCCATTACTTAATTTTATCCCGAAGGGTGAGGTTATAAATATGCATCTGTAATAAAAATTAAAAAAATATATTTAAGGCAATTCCATTGAGACGGTTGAACATGGCCACACTCGTATTTTGGTTATAATTCATAAATAGAAAAATTATTATTATAAAAAAATGCCTCTGGTTACCAACAATGTTAAGTTTTAAAATGTTTAGTAATAGGTAGACGGTGAAAAAACTTGATTTCTGCTCAGAATGTCCATTAGAAGACAACGACGGGTGTGACCTAAAGAATTTCAGCTTTTACAAAATTATGGCTTTCGGGTTAAATTCTGTAGAATTTTCGGTAGAAACTCCCCAATTATTGTAATGTAGGTTGTTTGTTTATATTGCTTTTGGTTGTCTTAAGTACTTACTATTCGGAAAAAACTACTTTGGCTTAATAAAAAACCTTTTAGGAAAAAGACGGATGTGACACCATTCTACGACCTAGTAAAATAAACTCCAGAAGTATAAAGAAATTAAAGTTTTTATAGAGTTCAATTATATAACAAATATAAAAGTAAACATATCAGAAATTAATAAGACATATATTTATTTGTTATCTATACTATCGTATACGTCATTATTAGAGTGGTTCAATTTTTTCTCGACTAAGCGGTTATAAAAATCGTAATCTACGATGAATTCTAAGTAAATTTTACCAAGAAGCCATGGGAAAAAATCCACAACTGCCCCGGAATCGCCCCTAGAGGGTTTAAATAAGTTACCGACTCCCAGTCATTTTTTCCAATCTAAAATTTTTCTCAAACATACCTACCCCCCATCTTCGCCCATAAGGGGCTTCCATACAAATACAATTTTTTATAAAATTTTGCTCCCACTGCCCTATAGCAGCCCCTAGAGGTGTGACCAAATGTTTTCTGTAACTAAATACTCAAATATTTGAATAAATGTTCATAATATGTCACTATAATGTTAATTGCACTTACATTGTTATTATTAGAAAGTATTAATGTTTTATCATGTAAAGTATCAATTTTACTAAATTTTTGTCAAATTTATGGGGACGGGTGTGACACAAAATTCGTATTTTTCTATTTAGTCAAAAATTTTTTATTATAATATATACAAAGCCGAAACCTTTTGAGAAAGCAAACTTCTGGTGATAACAGTTTTTACTTATCAAGATAAATGGAATATCATTTTAAACCGTTGCCAAATTAATAGAAATTAAAAACTATATCATTTTTCCATTTGTCGTTCATTTGTATATGGGTAAATCCGAAATAATGTATACCAAGGAAAGAATTTCAGAGTTGTTAAAACCACATATATTTGTAAATCCATAAATGGGCTATATATTCAACCCTCAAAATATATACAGCATAACCATTTTCGGTAATCCACTTATGAATGGCAGATTTAAACTTACACCTACCTCGTGTTTTTATCTGTTTTTCTAAAATATATGTTTTTTAGATGTTCATAAAAATGGTAAAAACCACCATATTTGTTTTATGTTTCATAATAATCTTAAAGTCTAATCAATTGTCCACAATTAAATGTAAAAAACGCATCGGTAGGTCATTCAGATGATATAAATAATGTTTAGTAAAGATGGGCATTCGGCATATAACGTCCGCAACGGAAAACAAAGTTTTTTAAATTTAACTGCTTTAATGTTTAGTTTTTTCTCAATCAAAGTACTTTTGCAAAGAGAGCCAATAGCGCGCTTAAAATATATATAAAAAATATGTTTTTTACACCATTTAACAGAAAAGTATGAATGACAAAGTGTATAACGTCCGCAACGGAATGTATTTTTTCGAAAATTATATTTATTAAATAAAGCAATTGTGAACTCATATGAAGTGTACAATGTGCAAGAGTTCTAGAACTTCAGGTAGACATTACCTGGGGGTATCATGTCATGCAACTGACATGTATTCTAACTGAAGCTTTGTCAAATTTGCCAAACCTCAGTGTATTTTGAACGTGCTTCGGTATTACTAATATTGTTTCATAAATATACAAATAACTGAAACTGCAGAAAGGTCACAACGATTTCGTAATAATTTAAGAAATATGAACATCAACTGATGTTGCACAAAAAAAGCTGTTGTAAAGCGGAAAGTTTGGCAACTGGTACGATCTCAAAATCATATTTTAAAAAATGCTCAGGATTTTTACATACTTGCAAAAGGGCATATAAGTGGTATATTCTTAATATATGCTTCTAATAATGATATAAAGACCACAACTGAAGATATATCCCAAAAATGGTTAAATGTAAAAAATATTCCTGGTGTAAAATCACATCATTATTTTGCGGCCCATTCTAATGATCCCACCATTAAAATGGCACGTACAGCAGGGTCCAAAAAATACCTAATTAAATAAAAAATACCAAAGAATGTTAAATCAAATAAATATTGTTGTTTTATTTGTATAAATAATATAATAGGAAAAAGTATAACGTCCGCAACGTAACGTCCGCAACAGACGATTTTCTAATTTTTGGATGAACCAAAAAATTTGTAACTGTCATAAAAGCGTTTTTAGAATCCTTGATTATTCCTCTTTCCTTTATGTATTTAAATTTTTTCAGTTACTATGCAATATTTGCTGAAATAGATGCAAATACAGGTTGACATCCAAAACTACTTCCATTTTTTGTAACGTCCGCAACGGCACTTTAGGCACGAATATCTCTTTTGTCAAAAGTAGTTAGTCAAAAAATTAAATGTCATTTTAAAGTACTTTCAAATAACTGTTGTTGCTGAAGTTTATATATAAATATCTCACTCATAACGCAAACGGGATTAATATAACAAAACATAAATGCGTGCGAATGTACCGACCGCAACGCAGGATTTACCCATATATTAAATGACCGTTTTTTGTTAAACATCTGGAATTATATTTTTTCCTGTATGGGTCCGTTTTACGTGGAAATGCCAATATCTATGTTGAAGTTTTATACTCTTTCTTAATTTTTGGCCTCTGATAACACAAAGATTTTCAAAATTACTAGGACGCACAAATAGTTGTATCAACATCTGTCAATCCGTTAAGGATAAGTTTTTTGACAAACTAAACACAGTTATAATAAGAAGAAGTATATAAATACATTAACAAAGAGAGGGAAAATAAATCTTTAGATATTTGCTCTACGTCCTCTGAACGAAAATAAACAAAACGTCCGTAGTGATGAGTATTTTCTGTGTATCAAATTTGTTTTCATTACGATTAAAATACAGTTGTCAAGCCTCTCCCCTACTAACTGAAAATTAAAGTTTCGTCTGTGTTTTCAGATATATAGTGTCAAGTACTATGGGTGCTACGAATTTTATTGCTTTGGAGGTAAAACAAAATTTAGCCTTCCATCCTCTTATCGAAAATCTGTGGTGTCAAGTACTATTTCTGCATTGAATTTTAATGATCTGTAGTAAACCAGTAAGAAAGTTTCAGTCGGCAACCAGGCTTACATATACCCCAACCTCAGTAAAACATAAAATTTTCTATTATATATTATGATAATATTACTCGATTTCTAAAGTGGGCGGGGTAGTACATTTGAATGGGAGGTACTAAAAGGAGCGCGGCTAGACTTCCAGTTTTTTCCCCAAAACTTTGTCCTGTTATAGCTTAACAAAATACAGAATTTGGGCACGATCGTGTCGAGTGAGTATATTGGTATCATTATCCCATCCCCAAAGCGGGCGGAGTGGTTCATTTGTATAGGAGGTACCAGAAGGGGCGTGTCTACACTTCAAGATTTTGTCTTCAAAACTTTATCCTGTTATAGATTTGTTAAATGCAGAATTTGGGCACGATCGCGTTGGGTGTATTGATATTATTATTCCATCTTTAAAGTGGGCGGAATGGTACATTTGTATGGGAGGTACCATAAGGGGCGTCGCTAGACTTCCAATTTTTTCTCCAAAACTTTATCCTGATGCAGCTTAATAAAATACAGAATTTGGGCACGATCGTATCGTGTTTGATACTATTACATGATATTATTACTCGATCTCTAAAGTGGGCGGAGTGGTACATTTGTATGGGAGGTACCAGAAGGAGGTACTAAATACAGAATTTGGGTACGATAACTTTGGATGTATTAAGTAAGTAAGATGTATTTGTATGGCGGGGCCATGTACCCATTTGCAATACCGTAAGTAGTTTTTTGTAAATATTAACTAGTGCAAAATTTCAAGACAGGTTGCGTCTTTCGAAAATTATAGTGCGCACCAAGAGGACAGCCTGACAGACAGACGAACATGGCTCAAACTACTTAAAAAGTAATGAATCCAATTTGGATCAAAGAAACCTATGCTCTAAAGTGACTCTTTTTCTATGTGTTACACTTTTGTGTAACACAAAATGATATATACCCTCCTACCCGTAGAGTGAGGGTATAAAAAAATTAAATTTTCCATGGCTATTCCACCAACAAATTAAAAATAAAACAGTATAATTTCCCAGGAATTGTATTTTTATGTCGATCTGTGTTATCCATAGATCAATGCGTGTGTCCGCAACGTGTGCCCGTAACGCACATTTAGATTGATAATTTTGAATAAAATATTTAAAGTAAAGATTCATTAAAAGAACATTATAGTACTGTCCAAAATCTACATTTTTTGATATGAACATAATCTTCAAAATATTTCAACTTTTCGAGAAAACTACAAAATAAAAAAAAACGTGCGTCCGAAACGCTAGAAAATACCCTTATGGGTAAATCCGAAATAATGTATGACAAGGAAAGAATTTCAGAGTTGTAAATACCACATATATTTGTTAATCCATAAATGGGGTGTATATTTAACCCTCAAAATATATAAAGCATAAGCTTTTTCGGTGATCCATTTATGATCCTCGTGTTTTTAATTGTTTTTCCAAAATATATGTTTTGTAGATGTTCATAAAAATGGTAAAATGCACCATATTTATTTTCCATTTTATATTAAAATTAAATTCTAATCAACTGTCTACAATAACATGCAAAAAGTGCATCGGTAGGTCATTCAGAAGATATAAATAATGTTAGGTAAAGATGGACATACGGCATGTAACGTCCGCAACGGAAAATAAGATTTTTTAAATTTATCTGCTTTAATTTTTGGTTTTCCATCGATCGGAGCATGTTCGTAAAGAGAGCCAATAATGCGCTTAAAATATAAATACATAAAATTTTACTTTTACACCATTCTACAGGAAAATATGAATGACAATGTGTGTAACGTCCGCAACGGAATGCATTTTTTAAAAAATTATATTTATTGAACACAGCAATTGTGAAATGAGTTTCTAGTTCTAGAGTTTAAAGTCTATGACACCACCTGGTGGCGGGTCTGATATTACGAGCATTTCTTTAACAACAATAAAATTTAACGGTACAGGCATGTTTGGGATGGGATAAATAAAACAAAACATAAATTCGTACGATTATAAGGTCCGCAACACAGGATTTACCCATATAAACATTTTTCTCTTGTCCAATTAGATTAAAATTGAGTCATAAACATAAATTTTTCAAATAAGTCCACTCCAGCGCAAACTACCAGATCAATTTGTATATAAAAAAATTTGCTCATGATCTGTCAAACTAACATTTTGAATATCAGTTAAATACAATCAAATTTAAATATACAAATTGCACCCTAGCGTAAGAAATGTACTTTATTTAATATGGGAAAATCTTTTAAAAGCCATATCCGGAACCAATACCCGATTTCGCCCAAATTTCACATAATCCATCACAGACCATTCCCAATGTACCATGGTTGAAATCGGTCGACTCGTACCGTAGTTGATGGTGACACCACAATAAACACTTCTTTTTATATATGTATGTATTTGGATATCCTATCTTTCAAAAATCCTTTCACGATACTAAAATTTCTTTGTAAAAACACAAACTTTTCTTACACAATTTAATTTTTAGTTTTTAAATTTTTTATATTTCCATGGCATTCCATCCAATCCCCTTTAACTTTTTTGTCATCTGACCACACTCTGAGACACATACAATATCCCCTGCGGATTATTTGTTTGGTGGGTGTGAATTTATCTGAAACTTTTTCACTTAGTAACACCTGCTGAATGCAGCCGCGTCATATCCAAGTGCTAAATTTTGGCCTCCAACAATGTTCGAACATATTTTTCGCTTTACAATTCTGCCATAAAATATTTTTTTAACCAATCGATATTATACACAAAGTGGCCGTAAATATCATATTAATAACGATTCGATAAATAACATAACAATACAACTATTAACAATCAACAGAATTGTATTTTTTTTCTCTTGCTATTCATATAAGAATATGTAGTACATATACATTACCGTAATGAACAACAATGGGCTGCCCAAATATGGTGTAGTAGTTACTTCCCGCACGCATTCCTCCCCCAATCAAACAAATAGTTTTGTGTGTGTTTTTTTTTCTCTTGTAGTTTCGTAATTTTTATTTTTTATTTTCAATTGGCATTGTAGTTTGAACATTCTTTTTCCATTTACATGCTTGCAATTATTATCTTTTAATTATTAATTATTTTATGGTTACAAAACTTGTGACACACATACCAAGTTGTATGCATATGTGTGTGTGTGTTGACATTAGGGCAGTTTTTTTTAGCAATTCTTTAAAATATAGTCTAATTACTATACAGTGATGTTCGTGAGAGTTTATTTTCATGTAATTACATTAGAAAAGGGAAAGTTTCTAACAATCTAGAGTCTACTGTGTAATTTAACATTTGAATGTCAATTAGAAAAAGTTTTTAAAACAATTTGTTAAGTCGCTCATATTTACCGTCACAGAAATTTATGTGGAACTAAAATTGTTAATCTATTTTACCACTTTTTCCTGAAGACTTCTAATTCGCTTCAAGAACACAATTTTACAATAAAAAATTAGAATGGTGTTGTGGACTTTGTTTTAGTTACTACAAACTCCCCCAATATTGAAGTCAATTTATTTATACATAAGAACATATTTTATTTTATTAAACTTTTATTTTATTAAACTTTTCAAGTGCCATCGTAATGTGCTTACAGTTTCCTACAAATATACACATACATATTTATAGAATTAAGTAATTTGTGGTTTGAATTATTTGTTTCTTGTATGAGTGCGTCAATTGTTAACATATGCATTATACTGATACGTTTAGAAATGGGACAATCCATAACGATCAACAAGCTTTTTTTTATTTTTATAGTATAATGCTTTTAACTTAACTGTGGCAAATTGATATTTTATGTGATAAGATATTTTTGGAAATATGATAGCTTTTTTTTTTGTAAGAGCAATGACGACCCTGACGGACGACTCTCTTATCTTATATCACTGATACAGTTATTGTACAGTGAAAGAAACTTTTTACATCAAATTGATGATTAACGCTACATTGAATTGATGACAAATTTTATCGATTCAATAGGATGGTTTTAGAATTTTAAGATTTTGCATTCCTGCACGTTTTTCGGCTGAGATTGCAACACAATACAACACATGATTTTGGGACTCAATTCTGAGAACTGCACGTGAAAGCAGCCCTAAAAAGAAGAAGTTCTGCATCATTCCTTTTGTCAAGTTACATGCCATAATAATTTAATATCGATTTGAAGTTAGTAAGTATCGTATAGGGGAATTTGTCACGTTTTAGGCTTTTTTGTTTGACATAACATAAATACTATATGGTGGCGTATGATTATCATAAGTAATATTCCACGTAAATCATACGCCACCGAGTACAACGGTTTTATTGCATATGCTACAAGACAAACCAATTCAAAATCATTTGAAGATTGGAAAAGTGAAACTGTTGTTTTTGTGGGGAAACGTTTTATAACCAGATTAAAGGAATTGTAATTCCTATTTATTTTTTGTTTTGAATTTGTTTTAGCCAAAGTGTATTAAATAAAGTGAGCCAGATACTGACATTTCTCTATTCCGGCACCCTTGCAATGTCATTCGTTTGTCAGTTCTTTAACCCTTAAATCAACAAAAATATCGTAAATAAGTTTGTTTGTGAAAAAAATAAATAAAAAAGTTTTGTGTGGGAATCAAGATGCCTGGTACTTGCGCCGTTTGCAAGACTGCCCATGGGATCAAAGTTCTTATGTACTCAGTTCCCAGTGAAGAACGGAAAAGAAAACGATGGTCGCAGGCGTGCCTCACAAGCTTCAGCGCCACGGCAAAAGTGTGCTCTAAACATTTTGAGCCAAGCGATTTTATGGACAATGAAGGCATGCGGAGAAGGTTACTGCCAGGTGCAATACCAACGCAGCACATACCTTTCGCTGCAACAACTGTTGACAAGAATCTTGAACAAACGCAGCCAAAATCAACTTGTGCACTGGTCAAAGTAGCCAGCAACCGTTCAGTATACACATAGGGTTGCCAGGCATCGAATTCGAATAGTCGGGAAAACCGAGACTAAAAAGCGGGATTTGTCGGGACAAATGAAGAGATCATATTATATTAGTTTTGACATTTTTTATTAAGAAATATTTGAAAACTCATTACAGTTTCATGCTGTACAACATGTCATGGTCCACTGCATCTGATATTTGTAGAACTTTGGGAATTTCTCCCAAGTCAATAGTGAGTCTTTTAGATTAAATGCTGCAATTTGTCCAAAAATTAAAATTTCTTGAAAGTCGTAATGTTTTTTTTAAATAATCAATTGTAGTGATGGAAAAATGTTAAGTGCACACAACTAGTTCATAAGAGAAAAGTTTTTTTTGTACCTTCTTTAATATGTTGTTTCTTTTATTATTCTAAGTATAGATAGTAAATATTAAAAAGTCGGGATTTTGCCCGGAATTACTTCAATACTCGGGATTTTCGAGGGAAGTCGTGTAAATCCCGCCTAATCCCGACCATCTGGCAAGCCTATATACACACTGTGTTGCTCCTATTGTGGAGAAAAATTTTTGCTGTGGAGTTGGGCAAAATTCTTAACCCATATGTCGGAAGAACACGCGAGTGCGGGGAGTAAACAGGCGCAGGAGTGCAAACAGAGTATGTTTTTGCATTAGAGAACGTCCATATTTTACGCAATAAATAAATATCTTATTACGGGCCTAATGTATAACAATGATTAACGATTTGGGTAAAAATGTGATTATGTAATATATGGACGGCCCTTTAGCAATCTTCACTTGGGGAGGTTTTACTATTTTTCTTTTTTTACTATTTTTCTTTACTTTTACTATTTTTCTCATTTCATATGAGATAATTTATAAATGGAGCTTTTTGGGTACAATGTTCAGAAAAGGTTAATAGAACATAGCAAAAGAAAACTTCAGAAAATTAAGGGTGCTGTCAGTATCTGGCTCACTTTATTTAATACACTTTGGTTTTAGCTAAATGAACCTAAAACGTGACAAATTCCCCTATACGATAATTACTAACTTCAAATCGATATTAAATTATTAAGGCATGTATGTAACTTGACAAAACGAATGATGCAGAACTTCTTCTTTTTGAGACTACTTTTACGTCCTGTTCTCAGAATTGAGTACCAAATCAATGAGATGAAAAATGTTGTACTGTGCAATTCAATGAACTCTGTCGTAATTAGGAAAATAAGAAAATATTGATTAATTTACTTTTAGAGTAGCTTTTTTTCTCCATATTTTGGTTCAATTCGTGGGGAAGCTGAAAAGTAAATGGTCAAAGCAAAATATAACATCATTACAATTTAATTTACAATCAGTATAATTTTGCGCGCAGTAGGTAATAACTGATGTTTGTCAAAGTTACATGCATCTGAGATATATAATATGTGCTAAGAATGACAAAATCGGTGTTCGAGTTATAGTCAAATTTCTGATTTCGGAATACAAAACTAATATCAACGTAGATAAACAGAATTTGAAATGTAATATTATACGGCAATTTATCAATATTCCAGTATTTTAGTGTATCAGCATTTTACTATGTAGATTTTTTTAATGCTTCAAGTAACTTCAACTATCTAAAGATTTCACATCATATTTAAGTTAACTGCATTTTGTAAAATGTTTGTGTACATCTACATATTCTATGATCATCGTACTATTATAATAAATTATTTGAGTCACGATGTATTTAAATAAATCTACCTGCATTTCAATATCATTTCCATGTATTAATTATTTCAAAATTGCATCATGTTTCCCAGTTACAAAACATTGTAGTGGAATCATTGTAGTGCTTAATGTTGTAATCTTAAGAATTATTCTTGCCTTTACATTCGTAGCGAGTAACAGTTTGATGACTCATAACAATTTTCTCGAATGGAATGCAAACAATTCACTGATCTCTTTTGTTTTGAACTTTAACGGAAATACAAAGTAATGTTTAAACAGCGTATTTCGTAAATTTTTGAATTATTTGGCGCATGATATGGTATGTAGGCAAATTTAATAATAAGTAAATGAAAATACATTCTCAAAACAGCTGTCACCACCCAGACTTCTTTATAAGTATTGACAAATAAAACACAGTTTTGTGAAGTAAAGGTTAAATTTTACGGTGCACAAATGTTTTATCTCGGCATAATTATGACGATCCCTTTTCGAAACGACAGTATTGAAAAGATTATTTTGTGGTTAAATGGATAACTAAGGTGTATATGGGCCGTTCCATAGTCACATCGGTGAAAGTCGTACGTTTCAAAGAGATGAGAAAAAATGGAAAACTTGATTTTTTTATTACTTCTCTATCTTTTTGTGTAATACCTAAGAAGCTCTATATTTAGTAAGAGTGGCGAAATCCTCTGAACTGTTGGTCCTAAATAATAGAGGGTGACGTTACGTGACAAAAATAGAAGTCAATTTTTTCTTCTTTCACAAAAACACAAACCAGTGCGAATTGAGTCGGAGTTATTTGGTAAACCCTTTTTTAATATAATCTGGAATATAACAAATTTGTATTGGGCAATTCCATTGGGACGGGTGTGACCATGTTACTCAAATTTTTGGTTATAATGCATAAATAAAAAATTTATTATTATAACATAGTGGTGATTACAAAGAATGTTAAGTTTAAAAAAAGTTTTTTTTGTAAAATTTTCTCCAGAACGTCCATAATTATTGTGATGTAGGTAATTGTTTATATTGTTTCTGTTTTGTTAAGTTCTTAAAAAAAAAATCAATTTCCCTCTACACCCCAAGTACTTACTGTTCGCAAAAAAAAACTAATTTTTTTTAATAAATCACTTTTTTAAAAAAAAAGACAGGTGTGTCTCCATTTTATAACGGGTGTGATATAGATTTCAGTTATGTAACACACATTAAGGTAAACATATAAGAAATAAGAGGTGTTATTTTGGTATTCAAAGAAAAAGGAAGGTATGCCGTTAATAACGAAAAACAACATCAGCCAAATAGCCACCACGAGCACGCTTACAGGACCATATCCTTTTCATGAAATTTTCCATAACCAAATCGCAAAGTGACTGCCCTATGTGCTCGATAGCCTCAGGAATTTTATCTTTGAGGTCTTGAATCGACGCTGGGCTGTTGGCGTAGAACTTATATTTCACGTGGCCCCAAAGGAAGAAGTCGCAAGGTGTTAAATCACAAGATCTTGGTGGCCAATTGTGATCACCTCTTCGAGAGATAACACGGTCCGGAAACTTTTCCCGTAAAAGATCAATGGTTTCGTTGCTTGTGTTGAAAGTAAACATTATCCAGATCAATACCATCCAACTCCGACCTTAAAATATCATTAATCATCTCCCGATAGCGCAATTCATTCATCGTCACTGGGTTTTCTTCAACGCTTTGGGCTACAGCAGCAATGTTCTTTTGTTCTTTAGTAACGTTGAAGCGTGTATCGTTCCGTTTTTAGTAATGGCGTAGTTTCTACTTGTCAAATGTCAAAGAATAAAAGCTTCAAAAGTGACTGCTACCGAAATAGCGGGCCTTTCACAATAACACCTCTCATTGGAAAACCCTTTATATTTATTCGTAATCTGTACTATCGTATACATCGTCATTAGAGTGGGTCAATTTTTTTCTCGACCCAGCGGTTATCAAAATCGTTATCCACCATGAATTGTACGAAAATTTTCCCAAGAAACCATTGGTTTAAAATCAAAATCGAGCACCCGGTCATTAACGAGAAACTTTTCGTATTGGGGAAAATATCCACAATAAGCCCCGCAACTGTCCCGGAATCTCCCCTAGTGGGTGACCGACACCCAGTAATTTTTCCCAACTAAAATTTTTTCAAACGTCGATGTCGTTGTACAACTCATAGTTTATTCGACGACGGTACTGGCCATTAACGATGATAGGTCTGAAGTATTTTTCTCTCGAAGATTTCAAGAATAGATTGATACGCTTGTGTCTCTACCCAGGATTCTGCGCTGTAGAGCAAGTCAGGTAGAGTCAGTGTCTGGTATAGATGTATCTTTGTTTTTGGAGAGAGATCTTTGTCATTAAATTGCTTGCTTAGCCCATATTAGTAGCAGTTTGCGATCAATACTCGTCTCTTGATTTCCAAGCTGATTTTATTATTTATGTTTACGGCGGAGCCAAGTAGACAAAATCATCCACCATTTCAATGTTATAGTTCTGAACGTTCAACCAGCGTTCCAAACGAGTAGACTCTTTGTTCGTTGAAACAAATAACTTGGTTTTGTCACCAGAACCACTTCTGCCGACTGCTTCTCAATGTTCGAAAAGGCCACAGTAACATCCCTAAATCCACAGCCAATGATATCGGCATACGCCAGCAGCATGTGACTTTTGTTTAAGATGGTACCAGTCCTGTTTACTGCAGACTTCTTTATGATCATCTCTAATACGATGTTAAAGGGATCGTGTGACGACAGACTATCTCCTTGTCTTAAGCGCCCCATAGACGAGTTCTGCCGCTGGAACGGCAATATATGTGTATTGGTTAATTTGACTCAGCATGAGAATGTATAAGTTACACGGACAATGCAGTATGAAAATCAAAATAGTTTTGATTTTCAAAATGAACACCTATCAATCAGATGAACTTTGTTTATTTATTTGACTTATATGTCAGATTTTTGAAAATTGTAATATGAAAGTGTAAACAAAGACATTTAATAATTATTTTTGGTGAAAAATTAAAAAAAAATGGAAAAGCTAACGAAAAAAAGATTACATGTAGTATTTAAAAAGTTGTAGCAGTCTTTTCCGGTGTTATGAAACATGATTTCAAAAGAATAAAGTGGTAGGAAATTTAAAACAGAAAAATACTCAAATGTTTTACCATTTCACAATTGACAGTAATATTATGATTGATACGTGTGTATCGAATAGTTCAATCACACACGTATACAAGGGGTTCATCGGCATGAACTGCAGCAGTACTCGTCTATGGGGCGCTTTAAGCCTCGCTTGGTAGAAAATGGCTCTGTCAGATTTTTGGATATTTTTACTACCAAACTCAGCCATAACATCTAATAATTTCTGTCGTATCGGACTGTCGAAAACAATTAATTACAAACAATTAATAGATGGAAGGATTTGTCGTAGTGTCTAACGCCACAATGATTAGGTCCAATCAGGTTCGCTAGGATGGCTTTAGTATAACAGTGGGTTTTAGATTTTTCTGCAAACATTTCGAAAGCAGTTCGAATTGATCAAATTACGACAAATGCCTGCAAACAAAGTAAAATATTGTATTATTTCTTTTCACTTATAGACCCGGTACGCACGTGCTCGGTCAGCTAGCTAGTATAGGAGAAGTGGGCGGGGTTTTTGGTCCATAAAACGAATATATTTAACCCGTACAAACAAAAAAAATATCACGCGCGATTTTAAGCCCTTTACATGAACGTTAAAAAATATCTTTACCATTCAAAACACACATATTCAAGAAAATTAGTCGTATTTCAGAGCTAAGATGACGTAGCTCTTGGCGTCTCTAACCCACCCATCCGTAAGGCTTTTCTGTGGCAACTTCTGTGAAAAACCCCCATTGGCAAACCTTTTTTTATCTACGACCCTGGTTTTACATCACAAACAAAATTCAATTCATCATCTCTTTAGTAAGATCATACAATATTACATATTTATTGGAATTCAGTAGCCAAAACAAACAAGTGTAAAGACTAAAGCATAATGAGAGAGCGCGAATAGGTAGTTTAAAGAAGAATGCGAAAATATATAATATATAAAAAAAACTTATAACTACTCAAAAATTATGATACAAACTGTACTCACAACAAAATATCACAACAACAACAGTCGAAATTTTATGGCTTGCGCTCAGTGATAATGAAACTTAATTAAAATTTCATTCAATAAAATTTCTCTTGAGCGGGATTAAAAATTAAATTTAAAATTGTATTATGACTTACAGGTTTCTCTTTTGGTTATTTGATCCCACGATGCAGAAAGGCCTTTCAGCTACGTACGAGGATGTTTAAACAGGAACAAAAAAAAAGTTGAGATATTCTATCCACGATCAGAATATGTTGTGATACATGTTGCTAAAGCTTTTAGGTGATATAATAATCTAAGAAATAATTAAAGATAGTTGATGTAAAAAGGAAAGTATAAATGCTTGACTAACGTTTAAGTATTGGATTTTTTTTTTTTTTTTTTTTAGAATTCAATTCAATTTAATTTAAATATAAATTAAACGTTAATAAAATTAAATGGGAATTTAAGTATATTAGATTTTAGGTAGAAATAATATTACTTTCAACGAAAAAAAAGAAAAATTATTAAGATATGAAATTTAATTATACAGGTTTTTTTTTCTTCTTTACGAAAAAATATAAGCTTGGTGTTACGTGAATTAATTAAGTTTTGAATGTTTTTGCCTGGAGAATGATCCAATTTAGGTGATAAGTTGAGCAGCGAAGAATGTTCGATTATGTAAGTCCACGTGATTTTGTGATATCGTCGAAAGCGAGACAAAGGACGGCTCAGATTACGCAACAACCCAAATTTTTGGAGGTTATCCACATGCACCGATGAATTCTTCAAAGTTACGTCTCTCGGTGCGGTTTACTAACCCACGTGGCCAGTTTGTTTTAAACTTCCAGACCACAATTTCGATCCGAGAGACGTTTAAAAATGTGCAAATATGTATAATATTTATAACCCTGATAGGAAAAAAATGTAACCGAAGTTAAACGCAATTTTCACTATAAAGTACAAAAAAAAAAAATTTACCTTTTATTGGATTTAGGTATTGGCATCGACCCGCACTTTTTAGAGACACATTAAGAAAATTTTAAACACATTGAATTCCTAAGAAGTTTTACCTAATAATTATCACTGTTTTTATTTAAGATTTTATTTGTATTACCTGTCTGGCGAAGGGTTTGTTACGGTTCGAGACTTCAACTTATTGTAACTTTTAAACTTGTTAAATTACATACACCACTTTTTTTTTCACTTTTCGGTTTAAATGACCACGGATTTTCACTGGTGTTTGCTCCTCGCTTGCTATTTGTAAAAAGGCGGTATGCTTAGCGATCAGCTAAGATTAAACCTTCGTTGGTATGCCAAACCTCTCAGTACAATATGCATAGTTACAGCTCTTGGTATAAGAGAGGCTGCTTTCAAGCCTATGCTTGTGATAACTGCCAATTATCAAAGAAGTTATTACACCCACGTACTATACTGTTGGCAGAGTGAGAACGCGAACAATTATTTTTTTTTTCTTTCTTCGTTCTTGCGGTTCTAACTATCTCTCTATTTACTAGGCAAATTTGAGTACGAATCAACGTCAGATATGGTAAAAAGAAAATATAGATGTACAATATAAAAAAATGATACATAACTTCGAGAGTAAAAAATATAATAATTATATGGATATAAAATCCAACATTACAACACAGACAGTGCAGAGTAAGACCAATGACGAGACAATGTCTGAAGCTAAGATTTTATATCTTTCGCGTGAAATTTTCCCATATTTTTGCCATTCATATCTTCAAGCTCATAATAAGAGGACCCGTGTTTCGCTATCACTCTGGCTTTTTCGTATTGATTTGCCAATTTACTATTGAAATGATCTACGGCTTTTGATTGAGCAAAGTTTTTCCGAAATACTATCTGGCCTATATCATAATTAATCGGTCGAGATCGCAGATTATAGGTTTTTACATTTTTCTCGTACGACTTCCTGATGTTCTCCTGTGCTTTTTGACGAATTAATTCTAGCTTTTCTTCATATTTCACACTGGCTGATGGTTCATCTAATAGATTTAATTGTCTTAACAGTTTATACGATTGACCATTTAATAACATATTCTGTCCGAATAAAATGTAGTACGGTGAAAAACCAGTAGAAGCATGTATTGAACTTCTTAGAGCACAGCTTATTGATGAAAGCTTTTCATCCCAGTCTTTTTGATGTGGCTTTACATAAGATCGAATGGCTGCTAATACGGAACGATTTACTCGTTCACTGGCGTTAGCCTGAGGTGAGTAAATTGCGGTCAGATTATGAAAAACACCATACGATTTTAAAAATGATTCAAAGAGATTGGATTTAAATTGAACCCCGTTATCAGTTGTGATAACCTCAGGCACACCAAAAATGTGAAAAATTCTTTTCTCAATAAATTCCACAATAACATTGGTGGTGAACTTTTTAATGGGTTCCAAAAAATGAAATTTCGACAGATGGTCCAAAACTATAATTATGCCAATGTTCCCAGATGACGATCTTGGATAAGGTCCAAGCAAATCTAAATATAATTTTTGAAAAGGTCTTTTGGAAATTTGTTGTTGACCCATTGGAGGGCGTAAAATCTTATTAGTGTGTTTAGTTTGTTTACAAATTTCACAAGACAAAATGTAATCGGTAATTTGTTTTACCATTTTTGGCCAGAAGAAGAAAGTTTTAATTCTGTTTAAGGTTTTGCCAACTCCACCATGAGCACAGAGAGGGTGGTCATGAGCTCTTCTGATAAGGTCTTGAGTCATAGATGTTGGAATCCAAAGTTTCCAGGACTTTTGTTCTTGTATTTCATTTCCTGTGGCGAACTCAACCCGTTTGTAAATAAACCCATCTTCTATTTTAATATCAGGTAGATATTTAAGTTTGGACTGAAATTTTTCAATCAATGATAGATAATCAGAGGATTTGAATTCCGGGGAGTCCAAATCTATTTCCAAAGAACTTTCTATTTCATCAATAATTATCTGGTTTTGGTCTATGCAATCTATGGAGTCATTATGTTCAGAGTAAATTCGAGATAATGTGTCAGGAACAATATTTTGGCTGCCTTTTCTATGGGTTATCGTAAAACGAAAACCCTGAAGTTTGAGTGCCCAACGAGCAAGTCTACCATGTAAATCTGATTGCTGCATCAGCCATTTAAGAGAAGCATGATCGGTGATAATTTCAAAGTCGTGACCTTCAACATAAGCACGAAACTTTTTCACAGCCATGATGGCAGCCAAGCACTCTTGCTCTGAAACCGTGTAATTTTTCTGTGGAGATGTCAACTTGTGGCTCATGTACGCAATGGGTACTTCCACTCCTTCGTCATTCCTCTGAGCCAGAACTGCTCCAATGCCGCATTTGCTGGCATCGCATTGGATGGAAAAGGGACGCGAAAAATCGGGGTTGTGAAGAACAGGTGCCGAACACAGCGCATTTTTCAAGGACTCAAAAGATTTTTCACCCTCAGCAAACCATATAAATTTCCTAGATTTTTGTAACATGTCCGTTAATGGAGCGCTAAGGGAAGCATAATTGCGCACAAATCGCCTATACCACCCACAAGTTCCTAAAAATCTTCGAAGCTGTTTCACTGAAGTCGGCAGAGGAAATTCGCTTATGGCCTGAACTTTTTCCGGATCTGTTTTTATGGTTCCATACCCTATAATATGGCCTAAATATTTAACTTCTTTTATCACAAACTTACTCTTTTCAATATTTATTGTTAGTTTAGCTTTCCGTATGCATAAGGCAATTTCGTGCAATAATTCCATGTGCTCATCAAAAGTTTCTGTAATTAAGAGCAAGTCGTCCAAATATACAAATACTTGCGTGCGTAGGTGAGGAGGAATGACTTTGTCCATGAGACGTGTCATCGTCTGTGGCGCGTTACAAAGTCCAAACGGCATAGTAACGAACTGGTATAGTGGACGACCAGGTACAGTGAAAGCCGTTTTCTCCTTTGACCCTTCATCTAACGGAATTTGCCAGAAAGCGTCCTTAAGGTCAAGACTTGTAATAAATCTGGCCTTTGGGAGCCTACTAAGAATTCCGTCGATTAAAGGTAAAGGATAAGCGTCTTTCACCGTAACACTGTTAACCTTCCTTGCGTCCAGGCACAGCCGTACCTTACCAGGCTTTACAACAAGAGCCACAGGCGATGACCATGGACTCTGTGATTCTTCAATAACGCCCAACTGTAGCATTCTATCCACTTCTGCAAAGAGAAGTTTTTCTACAGCTGGCGATACAGAAAAGTGTCTCTGTTTTATAGGCCTGTTTTCACCGGTATCAATGACATGCGATACTAGAGACGTTCGCCCTAAACCCTCTTTTGCATAGGATGGAAACGCATTTATTGCTGTAGCCAGTTTTTGCTCTTGATCATCTGTTAAATAATGTCTATTAGATTCATGTTTAATTTCATTTACTATTGGCTGTATATTGCTATTGTGTTCGCCAAATAAATCTTTGGCCAAACCGAAAGATCTAACAAAATCAACGCCTAGATAAAGGTTTTGTGATAATTTTGGAATTATTATGAAATCTAAACTTTTGGTTGTTCCTCTAAAAGTAATATCCGTAGTGACTTTACCAACAGCACAGTGACTACTGCCGTCAGCTGTTTTCAAAATTATTCTAAATTTATCCCATTTTGATTTGTTATTAGTGAGGAAGTTGTTTGCATACTCGGAACCAAAGCAAGATATCGATGCACCGGTATCAATCATTCCAATGACATCGTCATTAAATATTTGTACTGTGACAAATGGTCTTAGATCAAAACTTTTCACATTCGAAATTATAGCTGAACAAAAACATTTTCTAGTTTTTACAACTTTCCTCCAAAAATCTCTAAGTCGCCTAGTAGAACGCTTAACTTGTTTTACTTTTATTTCTTCCAATAACTCTTCATTGAAAATTCGACTTCTTATTAGATTGTATTCCTTAAGTCGTAAGTGATAAGGTTTCCAATGTTGTGGAACGACAACATTACCCGCATTATTACCTAAAATTAAATTTGTAGAATCATTTTGTATTGGCGCTATGAGCGGTTTGTTTTCAGAATTTTGGGTTTTCTCTACGATTGATTTGGTTTCGTTGTGTTTGGTTTGCTCTTCGCCTGGGTCTGTAAGTTTTTTGGAAACCTATTGCATTTTGCGCAGTTAGGCTTATAAGTGTTTGGGGAACCACAACCGTAGCAAAACACTGTCCTCTCAGCCATACACTCATCATATTTATGCCCCGGCTCAGAGCAATTCCAACATATTAATTCCCTAATCTCATCTAATTCCACGACGTCATCTTCTTCAGCAAGACTGTGCGATTCTAATTCAGAAATGTTTCGACGAGGCAACATATTTCTGTTCGGTCGGGTACTACAATTTAGTTCGTCTTCTAAAATTTCATGCTTTCTCACAAATTCCCTTAATTTGGATACGGAACTAATATAGAAGTGAAGTAACCCTTTTCGAACTTCTGGGCGTAAGTTCCGTTTCAAAATCTCTACCATTTCCGATTCGTGTAGAGGTAACTGTAGCCGATCTGTTATTTTTAATATTGCGTCATAAAACGCATCAAATCGTTCACCCACCTTTTGCTTACGTCCTCGTAACTGGTCTAAGTAGTCATAGTCTGTCCGTCTATCGCGGAATTGATTAGCCAACTCGCAACATAGAGAACTCCAATCTAATGTTGGGCTAGTCCTGTGGTAACGCCAGTACCAATGTAAAGCTTTATCTCTGAAAAGCAAATGTGCATGCCGGCACACAATATCGAAGTCACCTCGTAAACTTTGTCTCGTTAAGGCGTTAATTCTGTAGATAAAATCATCAACGGAGAGAACATCTTCATTGTCACCACTAAACAAAATATGCCATCCAGAAATTATACTACAAATTTTATCAGTAGTTAACTCAAAAGCTCTAGCGTTTCGACCGTATTGACGCCTGTTTTGTACGTCCCTGTTGGATACGTTATCTATGTTTTGAGCTCTACTACTATCTATATTCGTATGTTGCGATATATTTACATATGCCAACTGTCTGCATACAGCTTCGTCTATAAGGTGCTGCAGCGACTCTTCACTAATATTATAAGGATTTTGTAACCCGGATTGGTTATGCGCGTTAGCATTACGCTGAGAAATGTTAAGTCCATTATTTGAAAACTGTGACTGATTTTGATTAGTCCTGTTTAATCCTGGAGTCTGAGATACATTACTATTAACGTTGTTCTGTATATTTCGGTTGTTCTTTTTCTTCTGTGGAGCTTTTGGAATGGTACCTGTCGGATTGGTATTATGTTTCGGGGATTGTGGACCCGGTCCAGACGCTCCTAATTCTGCTGAAAAATTATACGGTTTTAGTGTCGTTTGTCGACACGATTTAAAACAAATTGCACATGCATACGTCTCTTCCAAAACTCTGATAATACATTCCCTGTGAAACACATGGCCGCATTGAGTGATTACCAAATTCTCATCAATTTCATAATCTGTCTTGCAGATTGAACATTGCTTTAAAGTATCTGGTCTAATCAGATTAGGAATATTTTC
Source organism: Muscina levida (assembly GCA_964034835.1). NCBI lineage: Eukaryota > Metazoa > Arthropoda > Insecta > Diptera > Muscidae > Muscina > Muscina levida. Next base: position 100,488,444 of record OZ035880.1, read on the forward strand.
ATTGCTATGTCTGAGAGACATATTTGCAAAAATAAAAAAAAAAAGGTTGTAAATGTAGATAATGGTTGTAAAACTTAAGGTTTTCGATAAAAAGGTTTGCGACTATAATACGATCTCTTAATTTTCATGAAAAGTGTGTATCAAAACTGACTTTAATTATAAAAGAAAATTGCAATTTGAATATCGAAAAACGAAAAGTGGACGCTTGACAAAAATTTTATTCATTTGTAACAATCGTAATTCCAAAACTTTTGAATTATTCTAATTCAAAATGGTCTTTTCAGTGCAATTAACTCAGATTTTTATTTAAATCAAAAATCACCAAACATAAAGAAACGAACACCAGTTATCACAGTGGATTGTCAAATAGAATGTATACATCTACATGCAATTATTCCAGCTATGAACTTCAGGTATTTCGTTCAAGGCAAATAGAAACCTTATTAAACAATACAACAGTGATTGACACAATCAAATAGAAAAAGATAAAATTGATTCAATTCTAACAACAATTTATGGTGTAATTATGAGGTTACCAAAATAATCAGAAGATGTTAATATATGCCTTTGTAATTTTCACGATTTGTTCAAAAGGTCTGACATTTCGGTGCCCCACGTTGGGCGCCATTTATTTATAACAGTGGGTTTTAGATTTTTCTGCAAACATTTCGAAAGCAGTTCGAATTGATCAAATTACGACAAATGCCTGCAAACAAAGTAAAATATTGTATTATTTCTTTTCACTTATAGACCCGGTACGCACGTGCTCGGTCAGCTAGCTAGTATAGGAGAAGTGGGCGGGGTTTTTGGTCCATAAAACGAATATATTTAACCCGTACAAACAAAAAAAATATCACGCGCGATTTTAAGCCCTTTACATGAACGTTAAAAAATATCTTTACCATTCAAAACACACATATTCAAGAAAATTAGTCGTATTTCAGAGCTAAGATGACGTAGCTCTTGGCGTCTCTAACCCACCCATCCGTAAGGCTTTTCTGTGGCAACTTCTGTGAAAAACCCCCATTGGCAAACCTTTTTTTATCTACGACCCTGGTTTTACATCACAAACAAAATTCAATTCATCATCTCTTTAGTAAGATCATACAATATTACATATTTATTGGAATTCAGTAGCCAAAACAAACAAGTGTAAAGACTAAAGCATAATGAGAGAGCGCGAATAGGTAGTTTAAAGAAGAATGCGAAAATATATAATATATAAAAAAAACTTATAACTACTCAAAAATTATGATACAAACTGTACTCACAACAAAATATCACAACAACAACAGTCGAAATTTTATGGCTTGCGCTCAGTGATAATGAAACTTAATTAAAATTTCATTCAATAAAATTTCTCTTGAGCGGGATTAAAAATTAAATTTAAAATTGTATTATGACTTACAGGTTTCTCTTTTGGTTATTTGATCCCACGATGCAGAAAGGCCTTTCAGCTACGTACGAGGATGTTTAAACAGGAACAAAAAAAAAGTTGAGATATTCTATCCACGATCAGAATATGTTGTGATACATGTTGCTAAAGCTTTTAGGTGATATAATAATCTAAGAAATAATTAAAGATAGTTGATGTAAAAAGGAAAGTATAAATGCTTGACTAACGTTTAAGTATTGGATTTTTTTTTTTTTTTTTTTTTAGAATTCAATTCAATTTAATTTAAATATAAATTAAACGTTAATAAAATTAAATGGGAATTTAAGTATATTAGATTTTAGGTAGAAATAATATTACTTTCAACGAAAAAAAAGAAAAATTATTAAGATATGAAATTTAATTATACAGGTTTTTTTTTCTTCTTTACGAAAAAATATAAGCTTGGTGTTACGTGAATTAATTAAGTTTTGAATGTTTTTGCCTGGAGAATGATCCAATTTAGGTGATAAGTTGAGCAGCGAAGAATGTTCGATTATGTAAGTCCACGTGATTTTGTGATATCGTCGAAAGCGAGACAAAGGACGGCTCAGATTACGCAACAACCCAAATTTTTGGAGGTTATCCACATGCACCGATGAATTCTTCAAAGTTACGTCTCTCGGTGCGGTTTACTAACCCACGTGGCCAGTTTGTTTTAAACTTCCAGACCACAATTTCGATCCGAGAGACGTTTAAAAATGTGCAAATATGTATAATATTTATAACCCTGATAGGAAAAAAATGTAACCGAAGTTAAACGCAATTTTCACTATAAAGTACAAAAAAAAAAAATTTACCTTTTATTGGATTTAGGTATTGGCATCGACCCGCACTTTTTAGAGACACATTAAGAAAATTTTAAACACATTGAATTCCTAAGAAGTTTTACCTAATAATTATCACTGTTTTTATTTAAGATTTTATTTGTATTACCTGTCTGGCGAAGGGTTTGTTACGGTTCGAGACTTCAACTTATTGTAACTTTTAAACTTGTTAAATTACATACACCACTTTTTTTTTCACTTTTCGGTTTAAATGACCACGGATTTTCACTGGTGTTTGCTCCTCGCTTGCTATTTGTAAAAAGGCGGTATGCTTAGCGATCAGCTAAGATTAAACCTTCGTTGGTATGCCAAACCTCTCAGTACAATATGCATAGTTACAGCTCTTGGTATAAGAGAGGCTGCTTTCAAGCCTATGCTTGTGATAACTGCCAATTATCAAAGAAGTTATTACACCCACGTACTATACTGTTGGCAGAGTGAGAACGCGAACAATTATTTTTTTTTTCTTTCTTCGTTCTTGCGGTTCTAACTATCTCTCTATTTACTAGGCAAATTTGAGTACGAATCAACGTCAGATATGGTAAAAAGAAAATATAGATGTACAATATAAAAAAATGATACATAACTTCGAGAGTAAAAAATATAATAATTATATGGATATAAAATCCAACATTACATTAGTCTTTCACATAACACACTGGACTGGACCTTGTAAGCGATGGGTAAAAAGCTGATCCCGCGATATTTGGTACACACAAATAGAACACTCAGATTCCAATTATCGGCCATGCATTCCTTGAGCCAAGTCGTGTCTATACTCTGTTGCATGCATGTTGCCATCACCTTTGATTTAAAAATATGTATCTCCAACTTTTACTAATAATTTTGTCTCTTTTCAAACCACGTGTGAACAGCGACCTTAAATAGTCAGCGTTTGTTTGTTTTTTTTTTTATTGTTGAGGTGCATTTTTAATATGAGATGTCATCAATGAAATTTAAAGATAATTATTTTGTATAACATTTAAACTATCTATCTCGACTTCACACATGTCCTTTTCGTACTTATTTCGTGAAAAGACAAAATATGTAACTTTACTACACTCAAATGTTCTTCAAACACATAACACGTTGTTCAGAAAATTTTACTTGGAGTTTTCTTAGACTAAATCTCTATCTCCAAATTTTACTATTTTTTTTTTCGATATCAGATGTCTTTAATGAAATTTAACGAGAATTTTTTTGTGGAACATTTTAACACTATCTCGACTCCTCACGTAATAAGATACTACAATACGTTTACCCATTTGTGTATGACGAAGTCATATGTATATCCAGTATTGGTCAAATGTATAGTGTCAGACAAAGTCATCTGTTAGTTGAACTGTACAACAATTTGTTTATATGCCAGGAAATTTGTTGTAGAGTACAGACATCACATATCCAAAAAAAAAATTTTTCATTAGCAGATTTTTCAAATCACATTTTATCATCTTTTCATTAAAACCCATTAAGGATAGACACATTCAATTTAAGCTGCCGTAAGCGGTAGAGTCTTACGATTAATTAATTATGTGCATCTGTCATCATTATAAAATCAATCAATCGTCGTGTAAACTATAGTAAGTTGCCATAAACGAATTATATGAGATTGTTGTTGGTATGTTCGTAGTACATAACACATTATTATACCATCACTCTTTCTCTTCATGCAGAGTACATATACATACATATAACTTTAAATTAGTTTAATACATATTTTAAATCTCTTGAGAGTTATCTTATCCAATAAATAACAGTTATTTTGAAATATTTTGAGCATAAATTTAAATCTATAATTATTTTGATATCACAAACAAGTAACACTTATGCGACGATAACAACATTTTAAAGACGTCAGCCAGCCAGACAAACAGACAGACTGACGGACGGACGTACGTATGAACGAAACATGCAAGACGGCGGTAGACACATGAACACACTTGAAGTGACAGCAAATGAAAAATCCAAAATAAGAAAAACAAAGAGCTAACAACAAACTGCATTATAAAGTAAATAAATAAATAAATAATTATCAACAAAAGATAGATAAACATTCATGAGAAGAGGTGGCTTGACAGACAATTTCAATACGATTTGCTTCATGTGTTGGCTTATTTTTTAGCTCATTTGGCAAAACACACATGCACTGCAAACAAATATACAACAATGTGTTGTTTATTGTTAGTTGTTGATAATCAATTCAATTCAGTAATAATCAAATTGCAATGATGTGTGTATTTATTCTCTTCCTTTCTCTTTTTCTCTCTCCCAATTTATTTCATGCACAGGCAATTTATCTCGAAGGAGGAAACAGACATTGAACACTTGGAGAATCGATTGGAGAAAATCATAAAACTTTGCAATACTGCGGTCGATTCGGGTAAAGAATATGTGAAGAATCAAAGGTAAGTGGTAAAAAAATATGAATGTGAATTTACAAACATATATATATATATACATATGTAGGTTGTAATGCTAACTGCCATTGTCATGGTTCGAAAAATGCTAACGAAAATGTTTAGATATATATATATTTGGATATATATTTAGATATATGTATAGTATGTCACCAAAAACTGCGAAAACGGTTCGAGCGATTTGTACCAAAATTTAAGTGTAAGTTGGGGATGGGCTATGGGAGATATGGTATTTTTAAGATTTTCACATTTGCTCCCATAAAATATGTATATTTATATATAAGTATAAAAGAGTGTGACGTAATTTATTTACTTACTTTACTTAAGTGGCCAAATACAATTTACGAAACGTAGTTCATAAATTTGAGGCCTAAATTAATAAAGAATCCAACCCACTCCGGTCTTCTGCGTGTGTTCTCCCATGATTCGGCAGCATACAACAGAACAGGTATGATAAGCACCTGGTATAGCTGTTTCTTAGTATTCCGAGAGAAGGTGGTGTTACTAAAGTGCTGCCAAAGTCCGTAGAAACATCTATTGGCTAGCACTATTCACCGTTTAATTTCTGAACTGACATTATTTTTCTTGTTGACGGAAGATCCGAGGTAGGTAAATTCGTCGACTACCTCAAAACAATAATTGTCAACGTTCACTGTGCGCCCCATCGAGAGGACTCTTTGTTCGTCGAAATCATTATTTTAGTTTTGTCCTCGTTGACCGCTAAACCCATTTTTGCTGACTCCTTTTCTAGTGATGAGAAAACTGCAGTAACATCCCGCAGATTTCTGCCAATGATGTCTATATCATCGGCATAGGCTAGTGGCATGTGGCTCTTGTGGAATATGGTGCCAGACATGTTGACACCAGCCTTTCTCATCACCTTCTCCATAACTATATTAAATAGTGTACAGGACAGGCTATCGCCCTGCCTGATACCTCTTTCCGTATTGAATGGTTCAGACTGATCCTTACCAATCTTAACCGAGGATTTGGTGTTGTCTAAGGTACATCTGCAAAGTCGAATTAGCTTTGCAGGAATACCAAACTCAGACATAGCCTCATAAAGCCTATTCCTTATCGGAGAGTCGAAGGCAGCTTTGTAGTCGACAAAGAGGTGGTAGGTGTCGATCTGCTTTTCATGGGTTTTTTCCAGGATTTGTCGTAAGGTGAATATTTGATCCGTCGTAGATTTGCCAGGTCTAAAGCCGCACTGATATGGTCCAATTAGTTTTCTACAATTGGCTTTAGATGATCACACAATATGCTTGAAAGGACCATGTACGCAATTGGTAATAGGCTTATTTAACGATAGTTCTTACATTCACTACGATCTCCTTACTTGTATATGGGACATAACAGACTGAGACTCCAATCCCCGGGCATGCTCTCCTCTTGCCAGATGTTCTTCATGAGCTGATGCATGCTCCTAATCAGCTCCTCCCCGCCAGCCTTAAACAATTCAGCAGGAAGACCATCGGCTCCAGCAGCTTTGTTGTTTTTAATTGGATTGCATGATTGGAGCGGGGTCTTCTGGAGTGGTGTCAGTATCCAGTAAATTTCTAAGGTGATCTCTCCATATCTGCAGAACGTTATCCGGGTCCGTCACTAGCTGACCATCGCTGTCCTTGTAGGAGGGCAACCCTGTTCCACGCATTCTCGCTTTAACTCTCTTGTAGAATTTTCTGGCTTCCCCTCTACTTCGGAGCAACTCAGTGCACTCATCCTGCCTCTTTTTCAGCTCCTTCTTTTTTCTTCTAAAAAGACGAGTTGCCTATCGTCTCTTATCCCTGTGCCGTTCAAGAACAGCTCGCGTTGCCATTTTCTGCAGTTTTGCCCTGTATGAAGCATCCGTCTCTCTCGTGGCATTGCGACATTCATCATCGTACCAGGCATCTTCTTGAGACGGCTTTGAGTACCCAAGTACGCTTCTCGCAGTCCGTTCCATGGAGTCGGCTATATATTGCAGGGGTTGGAGCATTCCGCAGCAGTTGAGTTAGGTGGTTGGAGTAGGCGTTTGCTACCTCTGTGGTCCGCAGATTACCGATGTCCAGCTTTCGTTGTGCCTGGTTACGTACGTTTTTCGCCATGCTTAGCCTAGTGCGTACCTTAACTGCGGTAAGGAAGTGATCAGAGTCAATGGGCCCATCATCGTTAACGGATAATATCGACGTCGAATGAACCATGACCTGTACGAGCAGTACACTGACATTGACGTGGTCAGACTCATTAATGTGAAGCGGTTGCGTTGGCTAGGTCAGGTTGTACGCTTGGATGAAAATGCTCCAGCTCGAAAAGACTTCGACAATGGACTTGATGGACGGCACAGAAGAGGGCAACCAAAGCTCCGTTAGAAAGACCAGTTTATTGAGAACCTTGCAGAACTTGGCGTGACTAACTGGAGTAGAAGTGCAGAAGATCAAAGCGCTTATAATATTTTTCTACGTGCGGATATAACACAATGGGATTGCAGAGAGATAAAATTCGAGGCACAAAAAAGAATAGGCGTGGCAAATGTATTTTTTTATCTACCGAAAAATAAAATTCAATGCACAAATAGTACTTGCCACTACAGATATAAAGATGTAGACAACATATTCATTTTCGGTAAGTGGGCAACAGTGCGTGTTAAATCTATTTTAATCCTCAGAAAGATAAAATTCGGAGTGCCCATAGTACTTGGCACTACAGATATGAATATACAGACCAAACTATTATTTAATATTTAGTCTTAACAAACAACGTTGCATTAAATTCGAACCCTGAGATTTAATTCTTAGCATCGCCTTATTATTAATTTTTGTTTTTTGCAATATTGCTTTTATTTATTTATTTATGTTGTTTACTATTTTCAGTGCATTTGCAATGTCCCTGTGGGATTTGCAACAACATTTTTCTGATAACAAAAGTGCCCATAACGCTTTGGGGAAGCTGATACATTGCTTTCAGGTTTGTTGTTATTGTTGTTGTTTAATATTTACTGTCATGTGTGCCAGAGTGTCCAGTAGAGAGACCACAGTGTGGCAGAATATAAGAATAGTGATGTTGAAATTATCTTTAATCACGAATATCAATGGAAGTATTTTAACTTACATATATTTAAATTTACTGACATTGTAACGTTGCAAGTGACGGAAAGGTTGCTTAATAATTTTGTTTTTATAAAATTTATAAAAACGCCATTAAAAATATATTAATTATTTACATTAGTTGGAGATTTATAAATCTTAAATATAATATTAATTTACGTTAAGTGTATCGAAGTGATACAACAAATTCGGCTCAAGATCAGAAAAGTGTTCTATTATTTATTGTTTGATATTTTTGGTCAAATTCAGTGTGTCACGCACTAGGATGACGCGTTTCGAACTCCATGACGAGTTCATCTTCAGACCCCTTTGTGACTAACTGATGCACAATGGTCTGAAGATGAACTCGTCATGGAGTTCGAAACGCGTCATCCTAGTGCGTGACACACTGAATTTGACCAAAAATATCAAACAATAAATAATAGAACACTTTTCTGATCTTGAGCCGAATTTGTTGTATCACTTCGATACACTTAACGTAAATTAATAACATGTAATGGAAGATCGACTAACAAAAACACAAATACACAATCTTAAATATAATTTTCATAAAATACTAAAAAATACGTCAATTTAAATTGTGCTAAGTTATTTGCGAAAAAATTATCCTAATCGGACAACTCTTAGACTTAAATGGAATAGAACATTTTTTAATACACCATACGGTACGGTATTTTTATAATTTCACTTCAACTTTATTTAAAGACAAATTTGAATTTATAACCTTATCGCCTTTGACTTTAAGTCCAATTTGAAAATTTAATTACAATTGGTTATTTATCGTTTTGTAATATTGTCTATTAAATATTTTCTTAGATCTTATATGATACCCGATCATCTATGTAATTTGCCATCATAATTGTTTAATGTTCGCCTCTTTTGTCACACTGTGCTAAGTTTTTAATTTCAATTTATACTCTGGTTTCTTTTCTCCTGATGTCTCTCTTGGTACTTCTTTCGTACCAACAACTCGTCGCCATCAACAACACAACATCATCATCATCTGCTGAGCTGTTTTATTTTTCTTTTTTTTTCTTTTCAATTTATTTACTTATAGGAAATGAATAAGTTTCATACCATTCTATTGGATCAAGCCAGCCGTACGGTATTAAAAAATTTAACCGTATTCGTAAAGGAGGACATTAATCAAGTTAAAGACTACAAAGGACATTTTCTAAAAGTGTCGGAGGGTTATGACAATGCTTTAATTAAAAATGCACAGGTAAGTTACATCATATCTTTAGAGCGCTGGCACAACGATATAAAAGGATATAGAAAATTGTATAACATGGAAATAGTTTTGCTGCTGTCTTCCATATCCTTTTCATACATAGTGTGTCGTCGTAAGTGTTTATGCTATAATTATTTATGTTTATATCTTTGTTTGTATGTTCTCTTTTTTAAGGCAAGCAAAAATCGCACACAGGAAGTACAGGAAGCAGCCAACATATTATCAGCCTCAAAATCTTGTTTTCATCACACGGCTTTAGATTATGTTAACTACATCACGTTAGTTCAGTCCCGTAAAGTACCTTCTATACTGTCGACGGTAAGTTTTTTTGTTTATAAATTCATTTCTGTTTTATTTATGTCACTACATACACTACACACGTCTTCAGTTCAATGAATTTTTTAATAGAGCGAAACTAAATTGTAGTCATTAGATCGAAGAGACTTAAGTATGTGCGTTTTATACAGGAAGTATGTAGTGCAGGGGATGGGCATAATAACCGTAGTGTGGCGTCAACAGTTTAACTCTTTGACAGTATAATATTAACTGCAATTATTGTTTGTTATTCATAAATAATGCCTGCCAGGACGATAACATATTTATATAGCATAGCAATGAATATTGAATGCGCATTGTGTGTGCGCACTTTTGTAATTGGGCTAAAGGAAAACTAAGTTGTTTTCCTTTTCACGTAGTTATAAACGACACTGAATTCAAAGTGCCTTCTGAAGTAATATATCGTGGCTAGCTGTTATTATTGGAAGTATAAGCCGATAAAAAGAAACTGAAGAAGTAGGGCTTATCATTACTATCTTTCGCGAAAGTTCACTGTTCTTTTAAGACATTTAGGGAACAAGATCTGTTCTTTGATTTGATTTTCTGATTAAGTGTATCCAGAATAAGTCTCCCCCAATCCTGCATTATAAAATTTAGGTCTGTAGATTTTAAGATATTTACTATTTTAAGCAAACATACAAATGTCGGCTTGATTATCTTATTCGGCCATCACCATACTCAGGAATTTGGATGTGTTCCTGTGCTTTCCGCCCCTGGATTTGAACGTCAAGGCTGTTGCGGCATAATAGGCTATCAGACTTAGGGAACCTGGTGATTGCCATTAATCCACACATGATCATGCGAATATTCTCCGTCTTTTGGGTAATGACGACTCTTTTCAACTGCCATCTCTTTTTAACGAAACGTGTAGATTTCTGTAAAGTAGACGTTGAGATTCCGAAAAGATCGCAATGGAATAATAGCAGGACTCCTTATGATGACTCCATTACTGTCATTACTGATGGATAGAAGATAGTGTTTACAGCGGAGACCTGCAGCTATGCCTCTCTTTCAGGCTACATAATAAATTCAGTGTTTTTTCAGTCTGAGGTAGTGGCCATTCAGAAGGCCGCAAAGGTGTCAAATTCTTCGTGTGTAAATTAAAGTTGGTGAGGAATTGTAAGGAGAAGTTGAATAAACTATAGCCTCTGTATGGCAGCCTCTGTTTGGTCCCAGGACATTTTGAGATCCCTCATAATGAATCAGCAAATTTATTTTCCAGAGAAGGCTGTACTATGCCTGATCTAGATGTTACCTTTTTGGCTTGGTGTAGCATTGGATGTGAAAAACAGCCAGCAGATGTTGGATCTCTAGAACCGACTGTATAACTGCTAGATCGCCGTGGCCCGAATATAGTTGATCCCGATCGGGGTACATGGTTGGCCTGTGCAGGAGTGGCTTGAAACTGACCTGTGGAACTCTAACTGGTCACTGAAATATCTGGTAAATGCGATAGATCCCTTCGGGACTACTGGTGTGTGTGCGAGAAAGAAGAGGATTCCGCGACGAAAGAACATCTACTTTGTAACTGTCCCATTCTAGCCCGTAGGAGGCTAATATATTTAGGGAAAGTTATGTGGAGGACCGAAAGTTTCCCTCCTCAGTCGGAGTAGGCTATTTTATAGATTTCATACATAATGAATAATACACTGCAGAGCGAAAAATTATACGCTCCTTTTTATTGAAGTGCAGATGTACCTAAGGGGTCATAATCCAAATTTGTTTTAATAAAAAAGTTTTATTTCCTAGTCCTTTCGGATGTGGCGAGATGGGGGGGGGGGGATCCTACATATGTGACTTATGGTTCGGGTGACTTGGCAGATGGGATGCCCTGAGATATTGTCTAGTCAGCAACACATTATGTTGCCTGACCGACACTTACCTAGTCTCCTCGTGTAAATGGTTGATGTAAGAGGTGTGCGAAGAGAAGTGAGGAGCCTGTCGAAGATTACCCTTAGAATCTTTGGGTTTTGGAACGTAGGTATGCGTCTACCTTCGAATGAGATGTTAAATTCCATCCTTACTTCTTTTGTCCAAGAAGTAAAAAGAGACACTGTCGACTATGGAATTGATAGCTGGAGCTTACATTCCTTGAAAAAGTTCGTGATAGTGGCCAGGTACTGTGTAATTTTGGCACAAATATGGGTGACAGAACACCTCCCCCCCCCCCCCCTCCCTGTGTCACGCCCATCTTTGCCTTGCGGTAATTCGATTCTTGCCCTCTGAACTTCACAAATGCTTGACACTGCCACTGAGTTAGTTTATGATGCAGTTCGAGATGTCATTGATCAGCGTGGGATGGTCAGCCGTGTCAAAAGCTTTGGATAAGACCAGAGCAGTCACAACAGTGCGTTGACATTGTCGTTGTTGTTTGAGGCCATTTGAAATCTGTGTTGCTATCAAATTTAGAGCTGTTGTCGTGCTATGAGATTCCCTGAAGCCGTGCTGGTGAGAAGCGAGATGAAAGTGTTTCTTCGGGGTTGGTAACAGTAGCGCTTCCAAAACCTTTTCCACAGGTGATAGAAGGGAGATTGGGCGGTATAACTTTCCTTTTGTACCGAAAGCCCTTATTTTTGAAGATGGGGGTAGGTATGTTCGGGAAAAATGTTAGGAGTTAAAGATTAGTGTGGTCCGGTCATACATTTTACGCCCCTAGGAGGCACTATGGGAGCGCTGGAGCTGATTTCATAAAAAAAAATATAAAATACAAAAAAAATGTATGGGGAACACCTTAAGGATTGGAGGGAGAGGGTAGATTTGTTCTGAGAAACTTCTGGGGTTCTAAAAATATTGGGGATAGGTCATACATTTGACTGCTCTAGGGACATCTTTGGGGGCAGTTAGATTGGTGGGAGTACATTTTATAAAAATTCGATGTTATATGTATAGGGACCATTTAAGGGTTTTAGATAGAGGGTAGATTTGTTTTTAGAAACTGTTGGGATTGCTAAAATATTGGGGATCTGTCATACTATTGACTCGTATAGGGGAATCTTAGGGGCAGTTAGAGTGGTGGAAGTAAATTTTGTAAAAATTTGATTTTTGGATGGTAGTACAAATGGGGGATATGTATTCTATCTTCTTCTTCTTCTTTAATGGCAGCAACAACAGAAATTTATCCATCAGTAGCTGCACGTAGAAGAAATAGGATAGGTAACATATGCGTGGGAAAAATTTTAGGAAGGAAAAATGACTGGTGGTCGGATCGATTCCTGGGCAGTTGTGGATTTTTCCCATCTCCCACCACCTTTGAACACGATGCGCAGCCATTTGCAACCACCCCAACTCCCCCATTCACTGTCTCGTGAATTTTTTCCCCAACCACACAAAATTAGGGGGAGCGCCGTATCCAAATCTTGTTACTAAGGATCTCCATACAAACAAATTTGCACCCCTAATAGACATACATACATATATCGTCGGTATCATGCTTAAAAAGGTCACTTTTTAAGTTTCTGAGTAACTGATGATATAAATTGTGTTTTGTACGTAAAATAAATTGGTTTTGATATAATAACTAAAAAACTACTTAATACAGAAATGGGATTATTTTACGGGGCATAGACTACGATTTTGAATCATCAAGTCCATTTCACAAAAAAGTGAACTTTAGGCCTTTTTGCAGGATACCAAAGATATGTTGTATAAAAACTCCATTAAAAAAAAAAACAGACATATCAATTTTGGCTATAACGATACAAATTTATCAATCCACCAAAGATTTTCCGAAAAAACTGGTGGTTTTCTCAAAAATCGTACCAATAGAATAAATTAATAAAATCCCATTGCCATAAATTACCCAAAAAAATCGATATTCAACAATTTTAAGAAAAAAAACCTTTTCAATATTTATGATATAAACAAGATTGGCGTACACCTCCCATAAATAGGTGATTCAACTTTTTTGGTCAAACTACAGATAAGTTTAATCTAGTCAGCGATGGTGACGCGACTGACATATATCAAAAGGTATATTATGTCGGTACTAGGAAAACAAAATTAAAAACAATACTTTCTTTACATAAAATCACAATGTTATCATGAAACCCATAGAGCAAAATAAGTAATATCGAAAAATACTCACAAATGTGCAGACACATAATCAACAGACATGGACGACGCAACTAACGGCAGTACTTGCTGAAAGCTCAACAATGTTAGTAACACTTGTAGATAAATTTGGTAACAAAAATTTTAAAATTTGTAATCTTTATGCGTTTTAATAGGTGAATGAAAAAATATTAGTACATATTTGAAAAAGAACGCGTGGAGTTGACTAAGAGATGGATGGTTAAAATATTAAGCAATATAAAAAAAATAATTGTAAATAATTGTGTTTTATATCTACGACCTATAAGCAAAACGTAAATCAGTAATAAACGTGAATAATGTGAATAATAGTTTTGTTAATGCCAATAATTATTTTTTATAGTATTTCCAAAATTCCAACTATTCTCAATCATAATTTTTACATATTTAATGACTTTAAAAACACCTTCATATACCTTATGTTTATTGTCATTTCAGTTACTTGATTACTACCAAGCCTGTGTTACATACTATCATCAAGGTTTCGATCTGTGCAACGATTTTGATGTGTTTTTCAAAAGTATAACCGAAGACTTGAATGCTTTACGCGGCGAATATCAAAAACTTGAAAAGGTCATGCAAAATCGACACATGAGTGTTAATAGTTTTAGTGATACGAACACCAATAGCACTTCCAACAAAATCGAAGGATATCTATTCAAAAAGAAGTCCAAAGGATTTAAAACATGGTGCCGACGATGGTTTTATCTCAGCGACAATCAGCTGGTGTACAGGTACGTTACCAACCCCTCTAGCCCCTGGAAGGGCACAAACATTTATAACTAGTATTTGATATTATAGTTAACACTTTAAGGCATGTTCGAAACGATTTTGATTTAAAGCAATAAATGCGATTAATTGCGGCTCCTAGTTTATGATTACGTTATACAAATTTTGACACATCATATGATTTATTATACGTTATATTTAACAAAGACATACTTTTTCTCTTCCTTTCGTTCATGTTTTGATTATATATCTGTCTGTCTGTCTGTCCGTCTATCGGTCTGTCTGTGTGTGTGTGTGTTGTTTGTGGTTTAACTAAACCCAATAACAACCACGCCGCCGTAACCTCTTGTTGTTTTTGTATTTGTCTAAATCTCCACTACTCATCTTAATCTATCTACTTATCTATGTACCTACCTACTATTGTTTTAACTTTTTGTCTTTTGTTTTAATCTAAAAAAATCATGTTTATTTCTTTTTATTTTCAACAAATTCAATTTGTACTTTTATGTTTGTTGTATTGTTGAATTGAAATTGTCTTGTGTTGTTGTTGTTGTGTAACGCTGAAGTGATTTGGATTCGAATTGCAGAAAACGTAGCAACGAGGATTCATTTTCTGTGATGGAAGAAGATCTACGCATCTGTACCGTACGCCCCGTAAACGATGGCGATCGTCGCTTTTGCTTCGAAGTCATATCACCCACAAAGTAAGTACAACGTGTACCCCCTTTCCAATGTGCAAAAATAATTCTAATAAATGCAAACATTAAATACCGCCATTGCCTGCGCATGAGAGATGTTGTTTATATTAATACGTTTATGTGTCTTTTTTTGTACGCGTTTCTTTTTTGCGATTGTTTGTTATCATCCTCTCATAAGGTCTCACATATTACAAGCTGACTCAGCCGATATGTTAGCAATGTGGATTTCAGCATTACAGAAAAGTATTGGTGCAGCTATACAACATGATTCACAACATTCCAGACCTCAGTCATCACTGAATACCAATCCATTGAATTCAAAGAGAAAAGTGTAAGTACCACAGAAAAAAAAACAATTAACAACAATTTTTTTTACCGATAGCTATCATAAGAGTAATTGTACACAATGCACATTGGTCGGAAATCAAAATTTTCTGGCCGAAATTAAAAAAATAAAATTGTCCAATTCGTACTTTTTCTTGTTTATATACACCTCAAAAAAGAAAAAAAAGATTCCAACATTTTAAAAAATTTTTTTTTTAAATGTCCGCCATTTCGTATTCTCCATTTTGTTTTTTCAAAATTTGACTCCGTATTTACGATTAGCCGGATTTACAATTTATCAAAAAGTACATTTATTGTACAAAGGAGTAGATTTAATGACCCAAATTTAACTTTAATTGTACCAAAAAGTTAATTTATTATGCCATAAAGTAAAGTACATTTATAGTACCAAAAGGTACTTTTATTGTATCAAAAAGTACTTTAAATGTATCAAACAGTTTAAATCTACATATATTGTACCAAAAAGTACTTTTAATGTGCCAAAACGTAAATTTATTGTACCAAAGAGTACTTTAAGTGCAACAGAAGGTACATTTATTGCACCAAAAAGAACTTTAATTGTCTTTTATTGTTAATTTTTTTATACCAAAAAGAATATTTATTGCAGGGACCGAAAATAACTGTTATTGATCGATTTTACAACTAAAAAAATCAATGTGAAGGAAATGTGCTAAAATTATTTTAAGTACACCATTATATTGGTTTTTACTCCCTCTGTAGAATTTCGCAATAAACTTTTATTTTGTGATTTTTATTATAAAAGTCCCAAATAACACTTATTTTTTATTTTTATTATATCGCTCATCAAATAAGAGTTATTTTTGATTTATATTCTATCCCTCAATAAATAATAGTTATTGTTGATTTTAATTTTTTGAGTCTTTGAATAAGAGTTATTGAAAACTTTTTGAAATAAAAATTACGAAGTGAGTTTTATTTTGCCAAACGAAAAATAAAAATCAATCAAAGACTTATATTTTTCAAAACAAAATTTAAAACTCACCTAATGATTTTTATTTCTTCAGGCCTGAAATAAAAGTCTTTTGCTGATATCGGCATTATTGTTTTTTGTAATAAAAGAAATGTATATACGATTTTGATCAGCTCAACGAGATGGACAAGTTTAGCTAAAAATAATTGGACTAAGTGTTCACTTATAGTTCGCGAACTGTGACATGGCCAAAAAAAGAGTGCAAAATTGTTTAACCTCGAAAAAAATTATCTAATTGGCAGGTGTGTACCATGTCACGCAACACCGTTTTACAAGTTCGCAAATGCAACCAAATGCATGCTTTATCAATCCTAAGTATTTGCCGGTATTTCAGCTTGAAGACGTTATTCGCGTTAATCCCAAAGGATCGTTTCACAAGAGCATCATAGCTTCATTGGGATGCTCAGAGGTTCTGTAGAAATCTTTATAGAACTCGTGTCCTTTGAAGCTGATTCTTTATTCAACCAAGAATCATTTGTATTGCATAATATTGTCTTTTGTTCCAAAACAACGCTTTAATACAAACATACTTAGTACATTACGTTATAAGAAGCTATATCCATACACATACAGTTTCCATCCGATTGTCCGTCCGATTGTGTTTGTTAATTAATAGAAGGGATTTTTTATATAAAACAAATCGGTGGTAAAGTTGCAGTCAAGTGAAGAAATTGCTAGTGAGCTAAATATACTTTCAAAAAGACTTCATGTATAGAAATTAACTATTTCTGGGCATTGGGTCATTTTGAATGGGATTCTTGTTAATTTAAACAACAATCTTAAATTATATCACAGGTAACTTACTGTTTTTGGAGTCAAGGAATCCATTTTTGACATTTATTTTTAACGCCAGAGGGATATTTTTTACATTTTATTGGGTTAGATCGCATTTATTCTCCGAAAAATGTAATTATCCCCAAGATTCCTTGAAAATTATGAATAACTTAACGATTTGTTAACCGATTTTTATAAACAAGTATGCGTTTTAATCATGACAGTGTGCACTTTCTGAACAATATAATAAACATTAGGATAATGCAAAAAAGTTTTGGCAAAATATGTTTATATTCAACCATTATTCAACTACCTTGTCCAAAATTTGACACAGTTCACTCTAATAACAGAAAAAATATGAAATATGTAGAACTAAGGAACAAATTTGGTCATTCATATGGGAGGTACAAGAAGGAGTGTGTCAAATGATTCGGTCATCTATGGGTTTGTCTACTTAACTTGAAAATGCTGGCACATTTTCATAATGATCAGTTAAAGTTTACTCGAGTTATCCTGCCCACGACCCATACAGCTAGCCAAACAGACGGACATGGCTCAATGGTCTTAAGAAGTCCTGAAACAATTTGATCTTAAGATACTTGGGGTCTATCACATTTCCTTTAATGCGTTAAACTTTTATTTGTAACAAATGATATACATATACCTTCATCCCTAAGAGTGATGGTAAAAGCCATTGTTTTTTCATCGCATTGTGTAGCTATGAGTTAAATATGGCTGAACGTTCCACAATTGTAATTAATTTGGCCAGAATATTAATATTGTTTGCATATCGATTGAACCAAAAGACTTTTATTTGAACAAATAAAAATTAAAAGTCTTCAAGTGAGTTTTATATTTCAGTATTTATTTTCATCAAATCATATTATTTATGATTTTTATTTTCGATTTTGATTTGAAAAACTCATTGAATGATTTTTATTTTTGATTTCTATTTCAAAAAGTCTTTAATAATTATTATTGTGGGACTTTTAAAATAGAAATCAAAAATAACTCTTATTTCTGAGCGATAAAATATAAATCAGAAATAATTGTTATTTTGGGACTTTTAAAATATAAATCAAAAATAAGTCTTATGTTCGGAGAGATAAAATAAAAATCAGAAAATAACTCTTACAAAGGGACTTTTATAAATAAAAGTTATAACAGTTACGGTCTCTGATTTATTGTACCAAAAAGTACTAACTAGTACATTAACTGTACCAAAAATTACTTCATTTGTACTAAAAATAACTTTTATTGTACTAAAAAGTACTTTTATTGCTTTCAAAATACCTGAAAGTACATTTATTGCACCAAAAGTTTATAGTACAAAAAAAAAATATTTCATGCACATTGGTCGGAAATCGGAATTTTCTGGCCGAAATTAAAAAAAATAAAATTGTTCAATCCGTACTTTTTCTTGTTTATATATAAAATAAACAATCCAAATAAGATTACAGCATTTTTTAAAAAAACATGTCGGCTATTTTGTATTCGCCATTTTGTTTTTTTTTTTCAAAATTTGATTCCGTATTTACAATGAGCCACCCTTAAACAACGGTTGATTTTTGAATAAAATGTCGGCCATTTTGTATTCTTCAAATTTTTTTTTAATTTTACTCCGAAATCAAAACCAGCGACCCCAAAAACCCCCATGGCCACAACAGCAGATGAATTCCAGCATTTTTTTTAAAAATGTCCGCAATTTTGTTATTTTTTTTTCAAAATGTGACTCCAGATTCGAAATCAGCGACCCCATAAACCCACTTAGACACAATATCTGTTAAATGCAAGTTTTGAAAAAAATGTCCTCCATAAAATATCCGCCAATTTGTTTTTAAAAATTTTACTCCGGATTCGAAATCAGCTACCTTAAAAACGATAAAAAAAATGATAAATGCCACTAAGATTTGTTACGTTATACCTAAGACCCATAGGTGGTAGCATGAGGCTTAGGTTGCTCTCATATATAAAATGAATAACGATCAGAAAACTCAAATTAGAAAATCCCTCATCCCCAAGAATACGCCACATTTAAAAACAAAAACCAATTTTAAAAACCTCATGCCGGATTGCTCAAAATCAATTAGGTTGGGTGCCTTGTTTTTTTATGTCAATATAGATATTTAAGTATAATAACATAGTTTTCTAAATTTCTGCATTTTATAACCCATTTTCTCTCTATCTCTCTCTTCTCTCCCCTTAGACATTGGGAACAATTTTTAAAAATTCCCGGCAACTCAATATGTTGCGATTGTCGTGGCGCTGATCCACGTTGGGCTTCCATTAATTTAGGCATTACCTTGTGCATTGAGTGTTCCGGCGTTCATCGTAGCCTGGGCGTACACTACAGTAAAGTGCGATCTCTAACACTTGACGCCTGGGAAACTGAAAATGTTAAAGTTATGATGGAATTGGGTAACACAGTGGTGAATCGTATATTTGAGGCCCGAATAAGTGAGAACTCCGAACTAAAGCCGGCAACGGAAAATTGTGAAATAGCTGTCAGAGAGGCCTGGATAAAGGCTAAATATGTTGAGAAGCGTTTCGTGTGTGCTATGCCCAAGCCAACCGAGTATCTATCGAGTGAAACGGCCGAGGTGTTATCCATAGACAGTGGTGGTAATGACATTGGTAAACGGGCCACACTTTCACTGGGCGGACCGCGTAAATGGGCTGTCAAGAAGTTCAGACGTCGCCGTCATCGCCAACGAAAGCGTCAACGTTCAAGTTCCAAGTCATCGGACGATCCAGTAGTGGATGACGACGACGACGATGATGATGACGACGAATCAATAAATATACCATCAATGTCTTTGAGTATTTCACGGGAAGATCTGTTAATAGTCGGCGATGAATTAGGCTTAGAAACATATGAAACACCCGGAATACTGGGTTCAGATCAAGAATCCACCGAAGGTGAAAATGAACCAGAAGTGATATACGAAGTGCCCTTTTCCAAGTTGGATGCGAATCTCATGCTGTATCAAGCATCGGCTGTACACAATTTACCAGTGATGTGTATGGCATTTGCCCTAGGCGCTGATAAAAATTGGCGCAATACCGAAGACCACAATCGGACGTACTTACATCAGGCAGTGTTGTCGGTAAGTAGAATAGTTAATATTATGAAAAATAAACTGTAATGGCTTAATTAGTCTTGACTTAACTTAAAAAAACAGAACTTAACTTAACAGAACCTAACAGTGTGCAAAAAAAGTCATTATTGACAACTTAAGAGATATAAGGAACATAAACACATGTTTAAACGATACCGATGTCTAATCGTACAAAAAAGTATAATTTTGCACCAGAGAAATTAACTTTTCATCGTTCAATTTCAAATTCTTCTAAACTGCTGCAAATTCCTACCAAACTTTGCAAATAATAAAACAACAAGACCAAAATAAATCAGCTGCTTGCCGCCAAACGTAAGAAACTTATGAAAAATCTGTTTTCTGCAGGTTCCAAAATTATGTTAAGTTGATTAATAACTACTTTCATACAAAATGTATGTAGTGGATTCAGTCAGCTTGTCTCTTTTGTTAAGTTTTGTTAAGCTAAGTCAAGACTGATTGAGCCATAATGCGAGTTACATCTTACGGTATATACATTGCACCTATTCGACAAAAGGGTGACAACTCAAAATTTTTAAATTTTAATTTTCTGCAATAAAAAGAAATAAAAAACACAAAAAGTGGTCATATCTACCCAAAGTAAAAAGGTCAATTGTTTAGTAACTCCTTAAAAAAACCGGTTGACACACTCTGTGTTTTCAGAATAACTTCTTTAGACTCAACCAAAGCATTACACTTTTAGCTTTTTAAATTTTGAGTTGTCGTTCTTTTGTCGAACAGGTGGAATATTTATAGTCAAAAATGGAATTCATTGCAGCACAAATTTTACTTCTTTTCTTACAGGGTTCTGTAATGGCTTGCGAATATTTGCTATTAAATGGCGTGCCCATCGATGTCGTGGATAATTTGGGCTATAGTGCTTTGCACATGTCGACAGAGAAGGGATTTATAGCTCAAGTCTATTTATTGCTAAAACATAAAGCCAAATATGATGTAGAAGCCAGTGATGGCAAAAAACCTTTAGATATAGCTGTTGAACAACGAAATGCAGATATTGTTACACTGTAAGTATTAATCGTATATTTTATTATGTTCATTTAAAGGGTCCAATAAGTCCATTTTTTGTACCGAAAAGAACTTTTTTTGTCCCAATAAATAGTTTTATTGTACCATTAAGTACGTTAACTGTACAAAAAAGTACTTTAATTAATCCGAAAAGTGCATTGATTGTACCAAAAAGTACTTTGATTGTATCAAATAGTACTATGGTTGTACCAAATAGTACATTTACTGTGATTGTACCAAAAAGTATTTCAATTGTACCAATATAGTACCAAATAGTACGTTTGCTGTACCAAAAATTACTTTTATTGGCCTGAAAAGAACATTATTTGTACCAAAAAGTAGTACATTTATTGTACCAAAGAGTACCAGGAGGTACATATATTGCACTGAAAAGTACTTTTTCCAAAAAGTACATTTATTAAACCAAAATATACTTTGTACGAAAAGTACATTTATTGTACCAAAATGTCCTTCCAATATACTAGACAATACTTCTATTGCTCCACTATTATAGTTCCAAAAAGTACATTTATTGTAGAAAAAAGCACTTTCAATATACTAGAAAGTACTTCTATTTTACCAAAAGTATTATTATTGTACCAAATAGTACATATATTATATCAAAAATACTTTTATTGTACCAACATTTTTTTTTTACCTTTAATATCCTTCAAAAAGTACATTTATTGTGCCGAAAATACATTTATTGTACCAAAAAGTACATATATCGTACCAAAATGTACTTTGTTTGTACGAAAAGTACATTTATTGTACCAAAAAGTAGATAAATCAAAAAGTACAAGTTTTGCAAAAGTTACTTTTATTTTACCATTAAGTACATTTATTGTATTGTACTTTTAATGTACCAAAAAGTTCTTTAAATGTACCAAACAGTTTAATATACCAGAAAGTATATTTCTTGCAACAAAAAGTACTATTAAAAAAGTAAAATTTTTATACCAAAGGGTACTTTTAGTGCAACAGAAGGTACATTTATTGCTCCAAAAAGTACTTTTATTGACCCAACAAGTATTTTTTTCGTACCAAAAAATACTTTAATTGTACCAAATCTACTTTGACTGTATTAAATAGTACGTTAATTTTACCAAATATTACATTAACTGTACTTTTATTGTACCCAAAATTAAGTAAATTACTAAAAAGTACTTTTATTACTTTTAAAATACCTGAAAGTAAATTTATTTCACTAAAAAGTAGAAAGTGTTTCTATTGTACCAAAAGTACTATTATTCTACTAAAAAATACATTTGTTGTACTAAAAGATACTTTTATTGTACCATAAAATATTTTTATACCATAAAGTACATTTATTGTACCTAAAAGAAAATTTATTTTCCCGAAAAGTACTTTGATTGTACCAAAATATATGTTTATTGTACCAGAAGGTACTTTTTTTGAGTACATTTATTTTACCAAAACGTACTTTATTTGTACATTTAGTACCCAGTAAGGAAGAATACTAGTTCGGAACTAGTATAATACTAAGGCAGTGAACTAGTTCACCTTCCATCAAAATCCATTTTAGTTTGGGGGAAATTTGCGATATTGTAATTAAATACATACAACAATTGAATATATTTTTTTCATTTAAAATCATTTGTCTTTTCGAAATATAACTTCTAATATTATTTCAAAATTCTCTTTTTCTTATTCGTCTCCTTATAACGTTTGACTAGTTCAAAATTTGATAGTTTAGGACTAGTTCATTTTGGGAGTAGTTCACAATTCCATACTTTTGAACTAGTACGTTTTAGAACTAGTTCGACGATTCCCTACTGGGTAGATTTAATGAAAATTAATTGTACCAAAAGGTACTTTGATTGTGCCAAAAATATATTTGTTGTACCAAAAAGTACAGTTGTTATACCAAAAAGTACTTTTATTGTACCAGAAATTACTTCGATTGTACCAAAAAATATGTTTATTGTACCAAAAAAGTACATTTGTTATACAAGTAGTTTTACTGTCCCAGAAATGTACAAAAATTCTTTTCTTTTATTGTACCAAAAAGGACATTTATTGCACCAAAAGTACTTTTATTGTACCATAAAGTATATTTATTGTACCAAAAAAGTATTTCTATTGTACCAAAAAGTACTTTTATTGTACCAAAAAGAAGTTTCATTGTACTTGATTGTATCTAAAAGTACATTTTTTTTACCAAAAAAGTACATTTATTTTACAAGTAGTTTAATTGTCCCAGAAATGTACCTTTTATCTACCAAAAAGTGCTTTAATTGCACCGAAAAGTACTTTTATTGTCCCCATCAGTACTTTCAATGTTCCAAAAAGTAATTTTATTGTGCCAAAAATTACTTTAATTGTACCAAAAAGTGATTTTACTGTACCTAAAGTACTTGAATTGTGCCAACAGTTATTTTAATTTTATCTAAACGTACTTTTAATGCATTAAAAAGTTTTGTTGTTGTAGCAATAGCAGAATTTGTTCTCGGAATGTCTCTTCCATGATATTTCCTTCGCCGACTGCTTAGATTAGATGGATTTTATTCCCGGGACAAATTAATTTTTAGAGAATTTATTTGCCTGTGAATATTATGACTTGCGATGGATAACACCACCAGTTTTTGAGATTCTAGCCTAACCGTTCAGTCAGCGCGGCCATCCGTAATTTAGTCAGTAACGCAACAATTTTCTATATACAGTCAAACCTGCATATGGTGTACGTAGTTAAGTGGGATATCTCCATAAGAAAATATATTTCCATTATAAATTTAACTCAATTTTATTTTTAACAGATTCCACAATGACTATGGACCCATTTTAAACAAAATTAAATAAAAATATAAAAGTTTTAATATTTTACTCATATATGTACGTATTTATTTCCATTTTATTTCAGTTTACGCTTAACACGTCTTAACGATGAAATCGGTCTAAACGACGAAGGCAATGGTGAAGATGAAACCTATAAAGATGTAATGAAAGACTTTTCTAATTTCACCTCTAGCCAACCACGTATGTTACGCAATCGTAACGATTCGAGCACACTGGAATCTCAACGTTCTTCCATGACAAATTCGGATTGATGTCAGTAAAAAATAAACCCCCTCCCCCTTCCCTTCAACAACTATTACTACAATAATCATATTGAAAAAAATTAACGAAATTTAAAAATATTGTACTATGATTGTGTTTGTTTTATTTTATTTTGTATTGTATTGTACGTGTTATTTATATTTGTTAATTGTATTTTAATGGATAAATTAAAGAAAGAACTCTAAAAATCCGATAAGCTGAAAAAGATAACGAAATATTAAGAAATAAAAAATATCAGTCATTCTCTGTTATACACATTTATATTCATACCTAAATTAAACGTATATTATATACATACATACCTACAAACATATAGTAGTAGCATTCATAATGTATATCAAAATATTGAAGAGGTGCTTTTATTAAGAAGTTAAATATTATCACCATAATCAATGTTAAATATTGTGAATTATTACTATTATATTATAAAAAAAAACAATTATTAACTTGAATGCATTATTATTTATTAAAAATGATATTAAGTGAAAAATTAAAACAGATATTTTTTTATTTATTAGCTGAGCAAAAAGGTAAGTTTTCTGTTCGAATGATGGTATTTACTTACTGTTGGACAAATTTAGCTCATTTTTTGCTAAAGAATTAATTTTTAAGTAAATTTATTTATCCACTAACATAATTTTTCAGTTTTTAAAATAACGTGTTGCGTTTATGGAGACCCTACTGTTGTAGCCACAAATTTCTGTTAAAAAATCACTAATTGTAATAGGCGCCCAGAAATAGCAGAAGATTGAAATTTTTGCTAACATTTTGTTTTTGCTAACATTATTCGTTGCTAACATTGTTCTGTTGCTGACATTGTTCTGTTGGCAACATTGTTCCTGTTACTAACATTGTAGCTAACATTGTTACAGTAAGTACCCAAAAACTTCTATTAAAATACAAACAATTGCAACAGGCGCCCAGAAATAAGAGTATAGGGAAATTTTATTGAGCAACGACTGTTGACATTGTTGTTGTGCATTTTCTAAAACAACAATGTAAAGGAGGGAGCAACTTATATAAAAACACCACCAAATGTAATAGGCGCCCAGAAATTGCAGCTGTGAAAAGTTTTGAATTTGTATTTTCATTTTGAAACTCTATGATTGCTTGATGTTGTTATTGTGTGTTTTTGTTCTTGGAAAACAACACGAACAAAATGAGAAAGACCGAAAATTCTGAGAAAAAAAAACACCATCAATTGTAATAGGCGCCCATAACTATGAGTCACATGCATTTTTTTGTTATTCTTCTTTACATTATGAAGATCAGTGAAAGTTGTTGTTGTGCTTTTATGAAAAGTAGTTTTTGTTTTTATTTTGTCTCCGTAGAACAGCAACAAGCAAGTTAGGGCGAGAGAGAAAGAGAGTGAGAGTAAGTAAAGGGTTGTAAAAGTTGGCGTTAAAGCGAGAGAGATATATGTATTATAAAATTGCTTGCCATCGAGTCCTAGAGGGGGAAATTTGGGGAACTATTTTTGTAGTAACAACAATAATAGCAATACGATTACACAATTCAAATTTATACAACAAATAGGTTATGCACTCTACAGCAGGACGTATCGAATATGTATTGGAAAATGTAATTTGTTTGCATAAATCTACTGCCATTTATTCGTCTCATATACAATATACATAAACAATTAAAAAAAAAAACTGTAAATATGTATATTAAATTGTAGGTAAGGAAATTGTTTTTTTTTTGTAATTTGCTTTTTCAGAGAATTGAGAACCATTTTTCCCGGGAATTAAATCATCATATCTAAGTCAGGGAAAAAAATAAGAAAGAAGAGGATTTTCATGTATTAAATCTCAGGTATTTTGATTTGTCACTAAAAAATTGAAAAATTTTCAAAAATATCTAAAAGTTAAAAAAACGTTTTTATAC
Source organism: Muscina levida (assembly GCA_964034835.1). NCBI lineage: Eukaryota > Metazoa > Arthropoda > Insecta > Diptera > Muscidae > Muscina > Muscina levida. The sequence goes on from OZ035880.1 coordinate 100,514,506, forward strand.
AATAAGAGTATTTTTAGAAACAATAAAAGAATTTTTGGAATTTTAAAGTATTTTTTTTCTGAAATAAAAGTACTTGTTGGTCTAATAAACTGCGTTTCACAATAAATGTACTTTTTGGTACAATAAAAGCACTTTTTGGGACAATAAATGATTTTGGTACAACAAAAGTACTTTTAGGGACAATAAATTCACTAGTGGTACAATAAAAGTACTTTAAGGAACATGAAAAGTACTTTTTGGCACAAAAAAAGTTTTTTGTGGTACAACAAAAGTACTTTTTGGTAACATAAATGTACTTTTTGGTACAATAATAGTACATTTTGGTATTAAAAAAATGCAATTAATTTTCAATGCAATATAAGTACTTTTTGTTACAATAAATGTAGTTTTTGCACAATAATTGTACTTTTGGGTACTTTATGGCAGAATAAATATACCAAATAAATTTTAGTACAAGAAATGTACTTTTTTGATACAATAAATATACCTTTTGGCACTATAAAATAACTTTTCGTTACAACAAAATTATTTTTTATTTTAAAGTACTTTTTTACTTTTGGCAGAAATAAGTATCTTTTGGTACAATAAATGTACTTTTTGGTTCAAAAAGCATTATGTTTTATTATAAGTTAATACTTTTTGTAACAAAAATTTACTTTTTACAATATTCATATCTAATAAAATGATTCAAAGTACTTAACAACTGTATTATTTAGTTTTTTTCGTTTATCATAATTTGTTAACCGCAATGTTTTTCCTATTAATTTAATGTTTTTTCCTTTTAATTTAGTGTTTTTTTTATTTCTGAATAATTTTTTTTAATTTTATCGTGCTTACTATGTGATGCCAAAATCGCAGTAAAAAGAAGTCGCTTATAATTTAAAAATTATAATTTGTAGTGAAAATATTTTAAAATAGTTTGTTTGTCTTTACAATACCTTGTCGAGAGGCATTACGGGTGAGAAAAAGAATAAATTAATTGAAAAAAAACCTTACTGCCTCATTGCATTCCAAGCAAAGTTGTAACGAAGCCGCTGCTAGCAATATATTGTTTACAATTCTTATTACCTAATACTTTGTTATTTTTAAAAATACATATATGTAAAAGTTATATTCAATAAAAAAATATTTATAAATTAAAAAGTGCTTATATGCGTAACCTTATATCCAATCTAAGCATATGTAGTACATATATGGCAATAGTATACTTAAAACAATACCAATTTATGTAATCTAATAATAAATAATTTATGTTTGTTGAGTTTGATTATTTTCCTGTTGCTTTTCGGATTTCCCTACTTTAGCACTACCATGCTTAGCTGCTATGTGCCGTTTAATCGATGATCTATCGCAAAATGTGCGATTGCATTCGCTGCACTGAAAGGCCACACCGCTGTGCGTGGCCAAATGTCTACTCAAACCGGAGGCATGATTAAAACGTTTTGGACACAAGTGACACGCATGTTGTTGAATACGCGGTTCCTCCATGTGATGTCGGTTAATGTGCTGCTTCAGATTTATACGCTGGGCAAATGCACGATCACAATGTTTGCATTGGTGAGGTTTGATGCCCGTGTGAATTTGCATGTGTCGCTTGAGAATTTCTTTTTGTACAAAAGATCTGGCGCATACCGTGCACACAAACGGTTTCTCTGCACAGTGGATGAACATGTGACGCCGTAAGGCACTCGCACACGAGACCACAATTTTGCATTCTGGACACTGGTTGGTGATTCCGGTTTCCTTAACTTTGCGATGTGTGCGCAAATGACGTTCTAGTGAGAATTTCGTTGAAAAAGCCATAGGGCAATCGGTGCATTTGAATAATTTTGGCGTATCCGTAATTCGCTGCATAGTATTGACATAGGTTTTGGTCGTTAACGTTGTTTCTACTGTCGAAGTTGTGGTGGTGTAATTATCCGTTGCCGGTAAAGACATGCCTTCAATATTTGTATATTCTATTGATTTGGTCTGGTTGCGTTTAATGGGCTCCCCTTTCATAACAATAGATTTCTAGTCATAGAGAGGAGAGACGTTATTAAAATTGAGACTTTTGTAGAAATTTTAAAGCAGTTCTTACCACAGATTTATTCACAAAGTCGTCATCATAATCGACTATATCCAAATGCTCCTCGTCGCCCATTTCACTGGGATAATTAATGACCATTATATTGGCATCGTTAAGCTCATCAGTATTGCTTCCGTCATCGGATGGGCGGTGTGATGATAGGTTTTCGTTTGATTTTTTCGAAAACTTTATTTCACCATTCTCGGTGTCTTCAACTAAAAGGCAAAAACAATTTAAATGAAATTAAAAACGTTAAATGGAATTATCATAATCTTTTTTTTAATTTTTCAAAAGATTATTAAATAAATATAACAGAATAATAAAAACTATATACACAAGTAAATGAAAATTGTATATAGTAAAAATATTTCAATAATTTGAAATAAAAAATTAGTCTAAAATAATGTTAATTATAGATACCGGCGGGAAAAACAATGAATATAACTACTTCTGAATGTAAAAAGCAATGAATTGTAAATTGCAATTACTTTACAAAAGAATAACTTTTATTACACGGTCTCATTAACTACCCTCCTTTTAAAGGAAATAAACAAGACTATCACTCTAGCTTAACGTACTTAATTGTTGGATGCCAGACGCTGAATGTTTCAATTTCAGAAAAAGTTCTGATCTCGTTTGAAATTTATATTTCCTTATCAAAGAGTGACCTAATTTCTTATATTACTTTTTCTTTTAAAATTACGATGCCTTTAGTTTGACATTAAAGACCGATTAAAAGAGGTCATCTGGGAGGAAAGGTGAAACGTCCTCGGAAGTATACAAAATTTTTGGTTAGGGAACACATATTATTTTTGTATTATAATTGCATTGTAGGTTGTTTTATCTTTATATTCCTGTTCATCTGATCATTTGATTTAATTCTGAAATTTTGTATGATTATTTTGTATACCCATGGGCAGGTTCGTATATTATACACTAGGACGAATCATTTCGATAAAATTAATATAATATCGAATCGCAACTACGTTTATTTATTACTGGGAGACACACGTAGCTAAGAATGCATATAATAGAAAGGAGAATACTTTGAGAAATGTAATTGCATGCCTTATGTTTGATTATCTCTTTATTCCTTTCGCCCATTTCCTATCTTAATTATTTTGTTACTATTTACAACATCTACATCATTACAACTCGCATCTAATTTTATAGAAAGCTTTCTACTACTATATCCATAAAAATTGTCCACTTACTACTGTATGAAATAGTCGGTATTTTCCGGCTATCATCGCCTGCCCCTGAACCCAAATTCTCTTCGCAGCTGTCGTACTCCTGAATTTGATCTTCGATAAATGTGTTTTCATCGACATCTCCATCTATGTCTACTCCTTCGGACTTCTTTTGCACTTCGAAACCCTCATCTGTGTCGTATATAAGGAAATTATCACTATCGCCATCATCATCATTTAAATTCATTTCCATATCGGAGGCGTTGTCACTGAGTATCAGCTCGGTTTTTACCATAGTTTCCTCTGCTTGTTGACTCTCTTTGTTTATAGAGTTATCCACCGTTTTGGCGATGGTGGGTTCCTCGCCTGTTTTATTAGAGCTTGTGTTATAACACACCCTTTTTACAATTGGTCTTGTGTGGTTAGTCTGTGGACTAAGAGGTCTTGTTTTTTGTTGCGTTATCACCACATAACTTACTTGAGGATCGGGAGCAGGCTTTTGTTTTTCTTTTAAATACGTCTCAAGATCGTTCAGCAGATTTTTTATTTCCGACTGACGGCATTCTTGCCACATTTCCTCTCTTAAGGATTCTTTAGCCTCTTGCAAAGATTCTTGTCTAATTTTTGGAATCATCTGGTCTTCCAACTCGTTTTGAATCTGCTCTCTTAATTTTACTTTCACATTTTGCTCGACTTCCGCTCGTAGCTCTTCTTTACACTGCGCTTTGATGGATGTCAAGCTTTTTTTTAATTCGACAGCATTTTCTTGTCTCAGACACTCCTTTATTCTGTCCAATTTCATTTTCTCTTCCAGTTTGTATTTTTCATCGTGTCGTTTAATGAACTCAAGGGAATCAAAGAATTCCAGCTCATCATCGTCCTCTTCCTCCGGATTGGTTTGGAAGACCTTACTCTTCTTGCCCAAACTAAGCAGGCGTATGTGCTTTCTCAATTTAGCATCCGATGCCTGGCTTTGTTTGCGAAACAAATAGGTCTTTTCCAGCTGATAACGACAGTCTGTACAAATTTTCTTGGGCAACCCATCGCTGTTTTGGACTTCCAGGGCAACGCAAGCCATAATGCGCATGGGAATGGACATGTTTTGGTGTTTATCTGCGTTATCCTGCTGCTGGCCGGGAAAGATGTCTACAATTCCTGTGTTTTCATGCAAGCACAGCCGGCAGATTACCTCCATATTTGGATACAAATTCTCCTGCTGCATTGTATAACTGCTAGTGTTGTTGTATAGATGATTTATTTGTTTTATTTCCTCTAGAAATTAACTCAAATCCAACTTTGTAGCTAACAATCGTAAAGTGAATGCATCCTTCAAAGATCCCAAACAAATAATTTCTTAACGTTATTGTGATTGATCACAATTGTGAATCGCTACTAGGCGACAGGGTTGTTATGATATAAACAAGAAAACACTGAAACGTATGGAATCGTTACCGATAACGGGAACGTATAACGCAAAACGTACGCAGCAGTGTTTAAAACAAATGAAATTCCAAGAAATGTGACAATAAAAGGCAAAATGAAAGGACAAAAGGCAGGCGTCAACAAATTTTGAAAAAACCACCAACATGAAGAAAATTTCAAAAAAGTGAGAAATCGAAAAATTGGTCTTCGGACGCACTTATGCGGGCCACAGGGTCTAAAACAAGGACTCCAAAACATTTTAATTATTTTTTTAAAAAAAGTATAGTTTTTTAACGCATTTTATAGTAAAGGGGCAAAATAAGAAGTAAAAATGAAGTATTTTTTTCGATAACTGTCTTAGTTATTGAACCATAAAATCGAAATTTTGGGACTAGGAGCAGATATTAAAAAATTACAAAACCGAAATTAAAGAAAAAAATCAAGAACGCGAGATATTGAAATATAAGACGTAGCAGTTTTTTCGATAACTGTCTTAGTTATCGATTTATCGAACGATAAAATCGAAATTTCGGGCTCAAGAGCAGAAAAAATCATGGGATTTTGTTAAAAAAAATATTTTTTTAAAAAATTATTATATTTTTCTTAAGAAATCTCTCCATTTGAACATCCATGAACATATACACTTTGCGTTTTGTAGTTGGTCTCTGACGTCGGGTGTCAAGGCCCCCATAGTATATTGTAAAAGTCGCCCTAAATAGGCTTATAGACGTCGCACCAAAAAATAATGGCACCACTTAATTCGTGAATTTATGAATCCTTTAATTTGAGTACACACACTTGGCAATCCTAAGTATACCCAGGTTTGTGGGCCACATAGGTCCTTCCGATGGCAAACTATTCGATTTCTCGCATTCTTTTTTTCTTTAATTTCGAATTTTTTTGGACGACCCGTGTCCTGAAACTCATCCTAATAAAAAATGTATTTATTACAAATTTTAACTATTGCCGGGGTAAAGAAAATGAAAGCAAATTTATACAAAAAAATTAAACATAATCATGACCCCCTATGTGCGAGTAATGAAAATAAATATTTTCAAGATGATTTGGTGTATATTTATCGGCCATACGAGCCATAGGACCCTTGAGAGCCTAAGACGGGGCTCCTTGAGTTCTATGGCACTAAAAAAAATATTTTTGAGACGAATCCAGTGATGTACATTTCAAGACGCTACGGAATTTCTTACATTTATTTTTTTGATAAATTTATTTGTGAAAATATAAGTGAAATACAAATACGGTTTAAAACATACAAAACAAATATAATTAAATTTTTTATATAAATTTTACCGCCGTAATTCCAACCATGCCTTTTTTAGGTCTCTCGGGACAGAATAAGATAGATTTACTTCATTGTATAAAGCGTTACATAATTTGGGAGTGGAACAGCCAAAAAATAATAGAAAAATTTGAAAAAAGAATGTTTTGAAATATTTATTTTTTTTAATTAAAGTGACAAATTGTTAGTAACATATATTCAAATTTTTAGTGTTTTTGTTGAATTGTTAGTTTTTTTTGTATAAAGGGAAAATAAGATAGTTCTTTTATTGTCATTTAATATTTTTTGTGATTTTTAGCTATCTTTTTTATTGTCATTTTGATATTTAGTATTTTTTAAAAATTTATTAATAATTTTTTTTTGAAATTTGCTTAACTTTTGTAATTTTATTTAATTTAATTTAAATGGAATCTTGTTATATTGTACAAATACGCAAAATAAATTACAAAAGTAGGTATTTATCGGTCGAGGTATAAAAAAATATATTACTTAAAGAATTTGTTTTTCTGTTTATATTTTTAATTGTTTTCCATTTTTTTTTCTTTAAAGACCATATGAATACATTTTATTTTTAATATTGTATTTGTTTAAATTTGTCTCCTTACATTGTTGAGCACGTTTTTACAACCTTATTTTTGACAGCCTCCGTACCGTAATAGAAACCCGTTTAGGTTTGCACATATGGCACACGTTCGTTTATTTGCGTAGTGCGGGTAACCCCAACAATTTATTTTGCGAATGAAAATGACAAAACAAAGCAGAAACCGATAAAAATCAAACTGAAAATAGTGATAAAGACCGGTGACCATTCGGGGGTCTCCTTCAGAGCATTTACACAATATTTAGTGCAGTTTTATTCCGTTCTTGGTTATCTTCCACTCACTTGTCCCCAACAATTTTACTGCACACAATTCAAGTGTGATTCGGTAATAAACTCAGGTGAGTTCTGAAGTGTTTCCATCGCGAAACCAGTAAACGTTTTTCCGAGACAATAATAAAGTGAAGGCGACTATAAATAGCCAGACAAATAACAAATTTGATTTGTGTGTCCATTGGCGAAACCAACACAAGCACAGACGGCAGGGCGATCGGCGCACATATGGACATTTCATCCGTGTCCCCCTTTTGTGTCACCCATTAGATTTGATGCAATATTTCCTATTATTTTGGCATTGTTCCATTGAACGTCACAGTAGAGGAGGAGAATACCAATAATGATGTACCCGTGAAAATGTATGTACATAGAATTGTTCAATTTCTTTAGTAGTTGTTGTTATTATTGGCGTTATTGTACAACCACTGGTTGATTCTTCAACGTTTTGAGTAGGTTGACGTCCCCTCTTCAAGTGCAGCACCGAAAACATATGGGCTGTTGTTAGTAGGTTGTGTGACGACGATGTCATCGTCGACGCCGTCGTCGTTTTGTTGTTATTATATTCAAATGTAACTTGTTGTTAATATTTTTGTTGATGTTGCTGTTAAATTTCTTTAATAAGTTCATGTAGAACATCAATAATGTCTAGCGTTGCTATTAATTAATGTCGATATATATCATTTTGCCACAACAGGTTTGGTTTGACACCACCATCCTCAACGATTGACACCTCTTTGCTCCCTGGCAACATATCATCCTGGTCTTTCGGAATGCTAAAGGCCTGAGGTTCACGGTGACGACGACGACAAAGATGATTGTGACATATGAACATATATGTATGTAGATCGCGTACATCTTGCACATAAACTTAGATCAAGAAAACGGAAACAAAAAGAGCTTTTCTATTTTATTTTGTATTGTAAAAGTCACGACAACAAATGACTTAAGGTGTTGCTAATAGCATATAGCATAAACTATTATATTAAATTTATATTTCGCATATTATTAAATACCTGGCTACGGTAATTTTTTTGTAGTCTCTGCTGTAGGCTACTAGTTAACAGGTACCAAGAATACAAAAAAAAATGCCTGGACAATTATTTTGTTTCTTTAACAAGAACATAAATATTAAAGATTGCCATTAGCAAAGTGATTATTTATAACAATAGCCACAATTAAGTCAAATGACAATGGAGAAACGGATTCCTTATGAAGAGGAACGCTTATGTATTAAAAATGCTATAGAAGCTAATTCTGTGGTGTTTTCTATATTCACAAATAATTTGGCTATCTATCGGTCTACATAGAAAGAGGATTGTACTGAAGCATTGAAATGATTCAGGAAAAGACACAAACTTGCCACCATATTTTTAAAGTCGTAGGTTAGGTTGTCTACAAATAATCTGGTAAAAACCAGATCAGACTACACACCGAGATCTGCAGATCCATTGTGATTGTCCTTTAGAAGGAAAAGAAAGGGAAGGGGACGAAAAAGAAGGAGAGAGAGGGGATGACCCAATGGTTATCTTTGCCAAGTTAGCCATGTAAAGCACCGCATAAAACATATTAGGGGCTAGAGCTGGTCGGCTACAAAGAAGATGTTCCATTGTCTCGGACTTCTCGCTCTTTCACACATGTCAGTATTCCGTTATGGATCCTGTTTGCATGTCAGGCGTCTGATATAGAAATGAATTCCATAGGCCTGTTAGAATTCCATAGGCCAGTCTTAACCATGTACGCCGATCGGGATCTGCTGTATACGGGCCAAAGTAATCTGGCAGTTATACAGTCGGTTCTGGAGATCCAACGTCTGCTGGCTTTATTCCACATCCTCCACTAAGCCCAAAAGTATCATCTGAACATCTTCCACAAAGTTATGATCAGTCATCGTAAATATTCCTCTGGCCAATAGGTCGCTAATTCATTACCACGAATTTTACAATGTCCTAAAAGGCTGACATCAAGAGCTTTTAGTTCATTCAACTTCTCCTTACAGTTCCTGTAATGTAGAATTGTTTGCTTTTATTGCAGTCTGTCTATACACATAGGTGGTTATCCGTCTGCTTGTTTAAATTTCACATCCACTTCATTCATTATGTGGCCTGAAGCAGAGGCTTAGCTGCAGGTTTTCGCTGTAAACACAATCTCCTGTGTTCTGTTCAATTTCGGCACCGTCAGTAAACAAATTCAATGTTTACTTTGCGGAAATCCACACATATTTTTAAAAATTCAGTACGAGATGGTAGATGAGAAGAAACACCATTACCCAAAAGCTGGAGAATCTTCGCATGACCATGGATGGATTGATGCCACTCGCCAGCAACCCCTCGGACTACAATAGATTTCACGTACAAGTCCATGTTGGATTATTACTTTATTATAATAATTAACAATTTGAACTTTGTTCAATAACACTGTCATTTAGAACTTTCAATCTAATCTAATAGTCTATGTAAATAATGTTACTGGCTCATAAAATTGTGTCTAACGAAATTTTCATTCGAAATAAAATTTTGATTCTAAAGTTCAATTTCTTTTGTGGTGTCTTCATAATTATTGAATATATTTTCAAGAGTCCAGGGGCGGAGGTTCCATGGACACACCCAAAGCCACTGCGGTGTGCTCCTTTTAGCCCCAATAATCCCCATCCTTTGGACATTACGGAGCATTTTTAATAAATTACTCTTATACCAGCCCCCCACCAAACTTAACTCCCAAACGTGATACTAGGCCAAAATTTAAAGCCTTATTGATACATTTAATACCCCATATCATTATGTGCAAAGAAGTTCAAAGACAGACTTATATATCATGGCAAATAAATATTTAAAACTAATATAAACAAAGTGCTAAACTGAAGTGCAATCGCACCAAACTTTTTACCACTTGTCAGAAATCATACGGCTAATTAATCTCAATTCGGTTAGCTTAAATAATTAGGCGCTAATTAAAGCCAACTTAAGAATTTTGAAAGTAAAATGGCTTGATTGAAATAATCACACACGTATGTGAGTTTGTTGTGACGAACAAATTTTACGACTGATTATAGAAAATAAAAGTGTATACTTTAGTTTGTAATAATTATAAAACCAGATTAAGAGCGTAACAAACTTGTTGGGGGTCGAGGTTAAAATGCGTTGCTGTGATGTCAATCTTATCTGTTAATTGGTAATCGGTATTGGAAAAAATCTGCAGATATAAAATTATTTTTTCTAAAAATAGGCTAACATTGCAATTGACATCATTAGTTTTGGGTTATCGGCAAATAGCTGTGTGGCAAAGTCTCAAATAATTGAAATTGTTTTACACATCCCATTGCCCATATTTAAGCTTAAGAGCTTTAATGGCAATGTCACAATTATGATATATAGCATTCAACAAAACAAAAAATGGCAATATTTACACTACACGCTCAGTTTCTACAATTGAACTCAAAGTGTTACACTAGCAATGTTAATCTTTAACAAACTTAAGTAGAAAAAAATAACTAAATTGTTGTTAATTGTCTTAAGGAAGAGAAGTGCTTTTCTATTTATTATTTACATAATAATATTGTTTAAAAAGATAAGATCTTACTTGGCTTTATATATTTATTTGTGCGCCATCATCAACAGTGACAATGAGCAGCTAGCGCGTAGCACAAACACATGTGCGATTAGCTATCAGGGTTTGTATTTTAGCACGTGAAGCAGCAGCCATTTGCTTGATTGTCTAGAAGAGAAGAATAAATAATTCAAATGAAAACCTAATTTTACGTTTTATCTATCCGTAATAAAAACTTCTATAGGAAAACGTTCATAAATTATTCCCATTTAAATGTATGTTCAGAAAATAGTAATACAAATTTGAAAATATCGTTTAAAAACTGTAAAAACAACGATATATTTGCAAGGACCTTGATTATTTTCTAACTTAGTATTAACATTGTTGGAAAAGTTTTATATGAAAAAACTCCGATGAGCGATCCAACGTCTTCTAGTTGATATCCACATCTATTTCTTCAGTAAGCCAAACAGATAACAAATAGGCGGGTGAACATCTTCCAGAGAGTGATGATCGGGCATCGTACAATATACTTTAGCCAGGAAGCTTGTTGTTTCGTTCCCAGGAAAATCACAATGTCCCTGAGCCCTGCAGACGGTGATTTCTATAGACTCTGATTTTGAAAAATAAATGTACGTCATTGTTTTTATGTATTAGATATATATATATTCATCGAAAAAAAACGATAAAAACATTTAAGTTTTTCTGACGGATTATAATAACCCAATAAGCATTGATGAAAGCCGGCTAATAACACAGTGCAACATTTCTAAGGTCATCGTCTGGTGCCGCTATCGTATCCAGATATTTTTGAAGTATATACCGAAACTAAAAAAATCCCCTATGAAAAAATAGCCCTTTTCCCATATTTTTACAATTTTCATGCACTAGATGCAATTTTTTTGGGTCGGCCTATTTGAGACCTTTTTGCTCTGGTTTAGATCTACAACTTTGCCGAAGACGAAAAGAAAAAATTCCGAACAGTTTATAAAATATGGACTCTCTAAAAATGGTCAAAAAATCGTATTGAAAAAAAATGTTTGGATGTAATGGGGCTAAATCCTTTGAGGATTTTTTTAGTCTCGGTATATACTTCAAAAATAGCTGGGTACGAAGGCGTCACCAATTTATGGTTTGCACTGTGTAAGTAAATGTTTTCCAAAGATTTTAGGTTATTTTTCCAAATTAGTTTGCGAAGAAATATATATAAATATAAATTTACCTCAAGCTTTCGAAGTTTTTTATTATGTATTGCATATCAAGTTTATTCCCAAATATTTTCCAAACATGAATACAATTGTACAATAAGGGATCCTTTTTTGCTTATTCAATAGTTGGAACTTAACAAGTTATAATGCCTGCGATAAAGATTTTCCAAACATCATGTTTACTAATGTAAGCTTTTAGTAAATTTATAATAAGTTTATATTGTTTATTGGGAATTTAGGTAATTTTTTAGTTATATGTATGTTCTTTTTCTGTAATATATTGCATATAACTATTTGAAATAATATTTTAAATTATGTATAGCAATTAAATTTTTTTAGATTAAAAAAGCAAAAATTTTTTTTTTATAAATTATTTCTGAAGAATATTCAGATAAATAAAAATAACGTATTTGAAACTATGTATTTTTTGGATTATTTTATTTCGATATTTATCAAGTAAAGGGGTGTGTGTGTTATATATAAGTTCACCTACAGCAGATTGCAGGAGACGATCAATGATGCCTGATCTACATTTTATTATTATGATCAATATTTATTCTATTACTTTCACCCGGATCTGAATACATATGAGGCGGCATATGCGTTCCCTGCATAACGCAAACATTCAACACTCTTTTAAACTTGCTACAGTATCAATGAAATACCAAACAACAATATTTTTTCGTTTTTAAATGTTGACATTAAAACAGATTAATGGCACGATTTGTTTATATGAACCTCTGTCTGTCCGTCTGTCTGCCCATTCGCCTGGGTGACAGACTCTTTAAACACTTTAAAGAGACATACGCGAGCGGTAAAACAGAAAACAGCGAGTGAGCTAAATAGCTGGCTTATCTCTTTTAAAAGGAAAGCACCACCATCACCACCGCCATTATCATCGTCAACGTCATCATCATCATCATCATCATAATCTCCATTGTAATCGTCTGCAGCAGGGTTTGCAGAAAATGTGAATGCGTCTAAATGGTATATTCCTATTGAAACATTTAAACATGAATACAAATATTTCTGCTCAAAATTAAGATATAATTGGATAATATGGGGAAACGTCACCACCGCTTAGTAATGGCAAAGTTTTGAGATAAATATACCTCTTCAATTCCAGTTTTAACATACATAAAAAGCATAAAATAGATACATAGCTATTTTCCTGATTCACGTGAGCAATTTCAAAAATATGGTGAATGTCGAACGCAGTTTAAAAATTCGTTGTGTTACTAAAATCTGCAAAAAATTCAAGTTCATTCTACATCTGATGAATGCGATATGGGAGTGTTTCTCGCTGTTTAATACATAACAGTTAAAAAAATAATTCCTTGTGCATCTTTATAAGTCGATACGGGGGAGTATTTGAGTGAATTGATTTACCAGAAGGGATAGCATACAATCATAACATTTACGGAAACAAGATACATTCCAGTGATCGGCAGCCTCATACAACCGGTCACAATGTAACGAAAAAAAAAGAAATTACTGACTTCCATGTGGCATTGTACATATTAGACATTCAGCCTCAGCAAAAAAATGCTCCATAGTACTAAATCCTCAGTTTGTAATGACAGACGTGTTAATAATTTTTCTTTTTTTTTTGTCCCAATTAGTTATTTTATTTACCGCAAAGTTTATTGTTGTACCAAATAGTACTTTTGATATATCATAAATTACTTTTATTGTACGAATTAGTAAATTTATTGTACCAAAATGCACACAAAGTGCTTTTATTGTTCCAAAAGGTACTTTTATTTTACGAAACAGTACAAAAAATTTTTTTTTACTAAAAGTACATTTGCTGTACAAAAAAGTACAAAGTTGCAACTTATTGTACAAAAAAAGTAAATTTTTTCCACCAAATGTAAAATTTATTGTACCAAAAAGTACTTTTATTGTACGAAATAGTAAATTTTTGTACCAAATAGTACTATTATTGTACCCAAAAGTGCTTTTATTCTACCAAAAAAATTTTTATTGTACGAAAAAGTACATTTCTTGTACAAAGTACATAGTTTAAATTTATTGTACAAAAAAGTACTTTCATTGTACCATAAAGTTTTTTAATTGTGCCATAAAGTAATTTCATTGTACAAAAAAACACTAATTGTACCAAATGTACCAATAGTACTTTTACTGTACCATTAATTTTTTGTACAATTTATTTTACCAAAAACTACTTTTATTGTACCAAACAGTTCAAATTATTTTACCAAAAAGTTATTTTATTGTACCAATAAGAACAACTTATTGTACATAAAAAAACATTTATAAGACATAAACATCAATAAGAACAACTTATTGTACATAAAAGAACATTTATTTTACCAAAAAGGAATTTTATGGTACCAAAGTGTAATTTATTGAAGCAAAAAGTAATTTTATTGTACCAAAAAGTAATTTTATTGTACCAAAAAGTACATTTATTGCAAAGAGTATAATTTAGTGCTCTGAAAAGTAAATTTTTTGTACCAAAAATACTTTCATTGTACCGAAAAGTACCTTTATTGTACCAACAAGTATAAATTATTATACAAAAAAAAAGTGTTTATTGTACCAACAAGCACATTTATTGTACCAAGAAGTATTTTAATTGCATCAAAAATCACTATTATTGTACCACAAACTCCAATTTATTGAAGCAAAAAGAACATTTACATTTATTGTACCTAAAAGTACATTTATTGTACCAAAAAGTACATTTATTGTACCAGAAATACATTTATTGTACCAAAAAGTACATTTAGTGCTTACAAGTGCTTACATTGTCCCAAAAAGTATATTTAATGCACAAAAAGTACTTTTATTGTACCAAAAAGTAAAATTTATTGTACCACAAAGTCCTTTTATTTTACGAAAAAGTAAATTTTCTTTACCAAAAAGAACATTTACTGTACCAAAATGTACTTTTATTGTAAAAAAAGGACATTTATTGTATAAAAAATACATTTATAGCACCAAAATTAAAGTTTTTTTATTATTGCAAAATGTACTTTTATTGTACAAAAAAGTGCAACAAATTGTACCAAAAAATTAAATTAATTTTATTGTGCCAAAAAAAATTTTGTGTTTTAATTTTAGTTTTTGATATTTTTGTACCCGTTTTTAGTCGAAACGAAACCGCATCCTCTTAATTCTCTATATACCTCTTCCTTGTTATTTTCTTCTCCGACTGTTTAGAAACGGAGGATTTTATTCCCCAGATAATGAATACCAAAGAAACTGATTTCCAACTCATCCTGGAAATATTTAAAATTGAGCTGATACTGTAAGTAAATTTTGAGAAAACGTACTAACTTTCCTGAAAAAGCCTGCATCTTTCTAAACATCATATCACTGTAACCGAACTTTGTGAATAATGCCTACTTCAAAGTAATTATATGACAATTGTTTCCTCAGACACTTTTCCTTCTAACTACACACGTTTCCTTACGTTTTCCTCCACGCACGTGCGTCAGCACATCTCTATAACCCTTCAATTGTTATCAACATCTCAACGACAGCAGCAACAGCTTTGTTTTTAGTGCTGATGCGCTGCTCTTCCCATCAAAATCCATCCTGAGATAGATGATGATGAATAGACGTTAATTTGTATATTAGAAGAATCAATTCTACACTAAACACTGAGTAGAAAATGATGAACAGATTTTAAGTATCCGCTCATTTTGTTCAAGAAAAGAAATCTAGAAAAAAAGTGTTACCACCGCTGACTGCAATGTTTGTTGTTTTTTCCCATACAACGTCGTCGGTAGAGATTTTACAATGAAATTTTCGAAATGACAAGCGAGAGGCAGGCAAGTGATTTAAATTTTCAGTTGTACTCAAGGCGTTTAACGGCACTAATCGCGCGGATTTTTCGAATTTGTCTAATTCGGGTACGATTTAAATTTGTAAAAGAAAAATACATTTTCAAATAGGAATATTAGTTTTTTTCTAAGATTTCATCTTTTCCGTTATGCCATGGCATCGCCATTTGTGCTGCATCAATTGTTGTAGAAAATTTCAAAAATTTTGTACCTATTAAAGACCTTTGGCCATTGATTAGCATTCCCTGCCTCTCTAGCGATATACCTGAATAAAAGTGTTGTTGTGCTGCATATAAACGTAACAGCGTGTGCTTAAGACGAAAGAAAAAAAAATTACAATTAAAAAACGTTCTTAATTTATCAATAAAAACCAATGTGTTGTCTGTTGTCGTCGCCGTCGTTGTCGTGAAATTTTTAACTCGCCCGTCTGTCTGTCACACTATCACCGCCCAGCAGTCGAACTAATTGTCCGTTTCGTTCGATTGACTATTTCGCTACAATTGCGACAGCACATTTTTACCGATAATCATTAATACTGCAAAGCACTTTCATTAGAAAGTGTTTTTTTTTCGTTTCGTTTCATACATTTTTGTTTTAATTCTTTTTGGCACGAGATTTTGTAGTTTTTTTTTGTCATTCTAATCTTTTAGAGATTTGATTTGTTTTTACTTATTTTTAATTTGAGTAAATGACTTGACGCTACGCATGTTTTTTTTTTTGCTTTGGTACTTGAAAGGGGTTGAATTAAGCGGCAGCGTGAATGTTCTAGAGATTCGTTAATTATTCAAAAGATTCATAATTAAGAAGAATTGTCAAAGACTTTAGAATCCAAATACGTATTGGGTGAAGCTTTACAACACACGCGGCTTGGATTATGTATCAACAACATAACAACATTGGCTCTCGAACCTTATCTAAATGTGTGGGCCTAAGCTAAACTTTTTGACAATTGAACAATTTGAAAACGTTGCTAAAAAGCGAAAACATGAATTTCTTCTACAATCGACTCTGTGACTTTTCACTAAACTAAGAAAAAGAAAACAACAACAAAATCCAATGAAAAAGAAGATCCTTAGTAAACAACAAAAGGGATTCTTAAAAATCGCCACAACACAAAAACAGCTTAAACGCAGATGTGCCTGTGTCTCGAAGCCAGGACTAAAAAACAACAAAAAAAATTGTCCAATTAGAGGGTTATAGTCACCAAATAACCTTTATATAGATTTGATGCGTTATGCTTCTCTAAGTAAAGAAATGTTCGAAATTTTAAATTCTATGTTAAAGTTTTTTTTTTTTTTTAATTTTTAGTATGTGTCCAGTATTGAAAATCTTGTAGATTTTAGCATAATCCAAGAACAATTTGTCCGACTTTATCAAATTTATAACAAACCGCCCGTGGCATAGTGGTTAGAACACGCGACTACCATGCGAGATCCGTGGTTCGATCCCGGCTCGATGTTGTCGACAGCAACTTTGCAGTATAAGTGACGAGTCAATCGGCATCTCTAGTAAAGCTTCTCAAACGTTGACGTTCGCATTGGTCGATAAACAAGTTGGTGCCGTTTGTTGCGAATCTAAAATAGAAAGCGTGTTATTTCACAACAACGCGAGAAGCTATCCCATACTTCATTCATGAAATGTTAGATAAAATTAACTTTTATAACAAAAATTTTAAAATTAAATTACTACAAAGTTTGTCTAACATTTATTTTAAGCCTGATCAATAGTTTCAGAGTTATCCTAAAAATAATTTTTTTTTGCTAAAAATTTTCAAACAAAAATTAACAAATTCTTAAAAAAAATAGAATACGGCAAAAAGTCTTCAGTTTAGCCGTAATGTTAGATCTAATAAAATGAGCTCTTGCTAAGAAAATCGAAGAATTTAGATAATATTCGCAATTAAGTGATAATATCTCGATTTAACAAGAATTTAGATTTTTTGTTTGAGACAATTCGACGCATGTCTCCGATTTTGTTGAAATTTAGAATAGTGGCTATGTACATCGATAACTGAATTCACAACTATGCTAAGTAAAAAATGTATGTTATTCAGGAAACGTTTATGAGTTATATAGATTTCAGTTATATGCTAAGATTTTATTTCCTTATGACTTCCTTTTGGTTTGACTGATTAACCTGAGATTTTAATCTATATATCGTCGCTTAGCCGACCAAATCAGTTATGTGTAATTTTTTGATTTTTTTAATTGCATTCTTTAAAACTCTTGTGGTCGTCCATCGACCCTTAACTCTTTTCACGAATATGTGAGAAATGTTCCAAAAAAACAAGTTTTTTTGGTCGGCGCAGAGACGATATGTATATAAAATTGTTTGGTGACTGACTGAAAGACTGGGTGATTTATCAGCGCCCTAAATAAACGGCTGTAGATAACAGGGAAATTAAAAAGTTCCTGGCCTACCATAGGAAAACACATTTTTGTTTTTTTTTTATTCAACATAATTCCCTTTTAGGGTGATACACTGATTCGAAATAGGCCTCAGTTTCGGCGATCACCTCTTCATTCGACGAAAATTTCTTCCCAGCGTGCATTCTTTTAAGATCTAAGAACAGAAAATAGTCGCTGGTGGCCAGATCTGGAGAATACGGTGGATGCGAAAGCAATTCGATGCCCAATTCATGGATTTTTTTATATCGTTTTCACTGACTTATTTTTGGTCAAAAGTGAGCTCGCACAGAGCTTAGGTTAGGTTGAGGACAAGTAATGGCACAGCACAGTACCATGCCGTTACAACACTCGGAGACCCTTATGGTCCATTGTGATTGTCCTAATTTAAATAGAAGAAATATAAGGGGGAAGAATGTTTTACAATAAAAATAAAAAATATAAGTTCAGAAAATATAAATAGTGGAAAGAGATAACAAGTGCTTAAAAGATAATTCCGATGAGTTCTCTCCTTCAACTATATATACGTATATACAAGTAGTGAGATTGCGTGCGAACACTATGGTCCTCTGCCCTTAAGCCAGATCAAGCCATCAGTGAACTTTACCAGATTCTCCATGTTACAAGACGACAGTTCAGTGAGACTATCGAAGAACCATTTTCCGAGGAATTGTTTCCTTCTTCTATGAAGAGCAGGGCAATGGCATAACAAATGCTCAACGGTCTCAATTTCCTCCTCATCGTCGCAAAGCCTACAGTAATCCTCCTGTGTCGTCTCCCAGTTGGATGTGAATGCTCTGACGTCGCGGTGTCCCGTGATTACTCCAATTAGTCGTCTAACGGACTTCCTATCTAGCCCCAACAGTGATCTGGTTCGTCTTACATCCAGCCTTGGCCAAATATCCCGTGACATCACACAGTCGGTGCGATGTTCCCAGGACGTATTTGCCAGCCGTTCAATGTGACGGGTCACAATTCGGTATATGTGACACATTGGTGGTCGCACTGATCCATCCGATAGGTCGGGTTCCAGTGCTGAACCTTTCCGCGCCAGTTCATCCGCTTCCTCGTTTCCTGATATGTCACTGTGTCCGGGGACCCAGCAGAACCGAACACTATTTTCCGGCAGTTTTGAGAGCGCTGTCCTACACCTATGCACTAATCTCGACTTTATAGCCTTCGATGCCAAGGCTTTTAAGGCCGCTTGACTGTCCACATAAATTGTGACGATCTCCTCCAAATTTCTTGCCAGTATTTGCTCCACAGATTTCGTAATAGCGAAGATTTCCGCCTGGAACACGCTACAGTCATCATCCAGTCGGAAATGTTGCCTGAAATTCAGATCCTCGCTGAAGATACCCGATCCTGTTCCAATTTCCATTTTTGAACCATCAGTGAAAATGGATAGCCCGTTGAAAGGTTGGGAATCTTTCCAATCTTGTCTATTAGGGATCACTATTTCCGGGCATGATGTAAAATCCAGCAACGGAACCATGTAGTCCGTTCCGTTGTTAAGTCCTTCGTTGCATCCATGAACAGAGCTTTCTCATACCCAAATATTCGTGAATGATATGATGTACACGTTCAGTTGATATCTTTACAGTTCCTGCTATTACATTAAATTTTAATTTACGGTTATTCAAAATCATTTTGTGGATTTTTTTTAATGTTTTCGTCGGTATCAACCTCTTTTGGGCGTCCACCGCGTTCACCGTCTTCGTTGTCCATTTCACCACGTCTAAAATTAGCATACCAATCCTTGATGATTGATTTTCCTGAGGCAGTGTCCGGAAACTCGTTAAGCGAAAAAAGGGGTCTGAAGATGAACTCGTCATGGAGTTCGAAACGCGTCATCCTAGTGAGTGACACACTGAATTTGACCAAAAATATTTAAACAATAAAATATAAAAAAAACACTTTTCTGATCGTAAGCCGAATTTGATGTATCATTTGATACACTTTAACGTAAATTTAAGAAATTCCTTTTATCTATTTTTTTTTTACCATAACAAAAATTGCTTCACTCAATATGCTATAGTTCACAAACTAATGGTCCTGTTAGCGTCTTTTGGAGATTAGGGCTAACTAAAAATCATATGGATTTAATTCTAGTAGCGCCATCTATGTGTCAGGCCGGGGGCTTTTCAACTGGCCTGTTATGAGGAATGTTCCAAAATAAACAAGTTTTTTGTTCGACACACCAACGATATGTATATGCAATTGTTTGGTAACTGATTGACAGACTGATTCATTCAGTGCCCTAAACAAACAGCTGTAGCTAGGATGATGAAATTTTGGAATAACATTAGCTAAGAAGAGATTTTTGGAAATTCGTACTTTTAGGGGTAAAAAGGCCAGAAAAGGGATAAATCTGGTGCCACCAACTAGACCAAACAGCTAAATATGATATTATCGCGAATGAGCGATACCAGCATTAGGGCGGTCGTAAAAATCGATGTTGTATACATTTACTTCTTTGTGAGACACAAATGAGACATGATGGCTCATTTTGTTTATAGGTTATGTGACATTAAGTGAAAGTAGCAAGACTTGAAACTTTTTCCATTTTAGATTTTTATTTTTGGAAAATAAAAAAATTTAATTTGTTAGGCATTATTTTTATCATAAATTTATTTATAACTGCGAAACTGTTGATTATGCAGAGAAATAATAAACAGATTAAAGGAATTTTAATTCTTAAATACCGCAAATTGGTTTCAGCAAAATTGGACTAATTTAATTTCCAAACAAAGCCCACCAAACGTGTCTACTTCAGCTTTAAAACCTTAAGCCGGCACGGATAAATTTACTACAATCGCGCTCAAACTTTGGCTACGCTCAAATATGCAATGGCTTATCATTTTTGGGGGTGGCACCGGCAAAATTCGACCTTCCTATATGCATACTGCTCGAAGTGATTCTTCAACCTTAAGGGTTAAAGATAGAGGGTAGATATGTTTTGTGAAAATGTTGGGGTTCCAACAAAAATGACTGGTGGTCGGTCATACATTTTAGCCCTATAGGGGCACCTCCTTATGGGATGAGTATGGAGGGGGTTTACCCCTCTAGGGGCGACTACGGGGCAGTCAGACCGGTTTATAAAAAAAATTTTCTATGGTAGCCCCCTTAGGGGGTGAAGATGGGGAGTACGTATGGACTGGGGGTTGGTCATTGATTCCGGAACAGTTACGGTGCTTGTTTTGGATTTTTTTACCCCAATACAAAAAGTTTTTCGTTAAAAACCGGGGGCTTGATTTTGATTTTAGACCCATGGTTTCTTGTGCTAATTTTCTTAGAATTTATCGAAGAATACGATGTTGATAACCGCTTGGTCACGTTAGCTATAAAATTAGAGAGTTAACCGAAGCGATTTTTAGAAATTTTTACTTTTAAAGCTATAAAGGCCAAAAAAAGAAAAATGCTGCACGAAGGGATTTTTCGAAATTCATACTTTTGAAGTTAAAAAAGGTCAAAAGGGGGATAAAACTGGTACCATCACCCAGACCAAACTACTAAAAATATATTCGCAAAAATCTTTCTGTGCATGCTCCCTATATCATTGCTAAGGAGAGATGGGTGAGAGAACCCACTTGCACGGCAACCAAACAAATTTGGCCTACAATATATATACAGAGATATACACGATTTGTACTGAATTTGTAAAGAGCCCACCTGAGGAACATCATAGCTGTAATAACCTGTCACTGACCGGTTGGTTAACACGCTAACATAAGAGGTTGAAACTACCCTACAACGATTTTTGTAGAAGCTGCAATGATGTAGAAGAAGAGGATACCACGGAGCATTTTCTATGTCACTGCCCTACTTTTGGTGGCCTGAGGTATAAAAAGCTTGGTCATCGGACACTTCTAGACAATACCTGTCTATCAGTAGGTAAACTGCGGAACATCCATGCCTTCACCCAAGTGAGCTGTGTTGAACGTGTCTGCCGAATTAACCTAACCTATCGCTTATATAAAGCTAAATTTTCCGAGCCTGACGTACGCGATTGTAAAATTGGAGACTTGAGGATTAGAGCTTAAAGACTCTATTCGCATTGTAGAAGATATTCGAGCTTCTGTATCTTTTTTAGAAAACAATAATTATTCTTTAAAACTCGATGCCATTCTCGAAAGAAATAAGGGGTACCTCTTAAAGAAATTTATCAGATTTTACGTTTTGGTATAGATGCCACAGATCCATATGTCAAAAAACTTTCGCCAAGAGAGCTGACAATCTTTTCATAATGCACCGTGGGAGTATATTGACAAAAAAAGGCAAAAAAAAAATCTTTCGAGAACTTGAAAATTTATTGTAACAGTAAAAACGATGAGAATTTGAATTAAATAATCAAACTCAATATTACACGTATTTGAAACACTTTAAAGTTTCTAATTTTAGATGCATATTTTTCAGATTTTAAGGGAATATTTCAAGTGCTTGTTCTGGGCTGTTTCGTGCTTGAAAATATCTTCTTTGCTTATTTTGTAATTAAGCGATACGAAGAGAATTTTCTAAATTCGTTTAAAAAGTAATAAAAAGAGGAAAAATCCCCAATTAAAAAAATTGGGATGAATATTTATCTTATGGCTTTTCATTTTCTGACTAAAATTTTTATTTTTTTTTTGCTTTACACTGAAATTTCACTTTCTTTTCTAAAAATGTCTTCTAAAAATAAGGCAGCACTGTAAAGACTTCATTTCTATAAATGTTACTCTAAAAAAAAATTTTAATTTTTACTCGTAATTTTTTCATCACAGGTTAATAATATTCATTCAAAAATATTCGAAGTTTTCACATTTGTTACAAAAACGGCAAAGCTACTTTGATTCAATATGCTGCAAAGACCGTTATTTAGACCAAACGGAGAGATTATTTTGAAGAGTTATATTTTCGTTGTGGTAAAAGTATTAGTATGCACCTTTTTTTTAATACAATATTTTTTTTATCACTACGTATATTAAAAATAAAAAAAAAGTTTTTATTAAGTACGTTTAACAAAGTTTTAGTGTAATATCTTAGTACAATATCTAATATTGGAAGTGCATTACACAATCTAAAATTGGATTTTATGATAAGAATTTTGGTAAAAACAAACATTTATCATAAAAATAACGGGTCCGCCATCTAACGTTTTTTTTTTTCAACTGGTGCTTATTTCGTGAATGGTAACACTTAGCTCATGTCTGATTTGACAGATAATTAGTTTTATCCTTCCGCTGAACTAATATGGTTGTGTATACGCTCGAACAACGCTGGGAAATATTGCGACATTACTTTGAAAATCATGGTAATGTTGCAGAATGAAAAATCATCTTTTCAGATGAAGCTCATATTGATCTTGGCGGGTATGTAAACAAGCTAAATTGTCGAATTTGGGGCACAGAAATCCCGCACGCATACATTGAAAAGCCAATGCACCCAAAACGAGTCACTATTTGGTGCGGATTTTTTTCCAGAGGCATAATTGGGCCATTTTTCTTCGAATATGAGCAAGGAGTGGCCGTTACAGTCAAGGGCGATCGTTATCGGGCCATGTTGAACGAATTTTTGTTCGTAAAAATTGAAGAGAAGGATATTGGCAACATTTGGTTTCAACAGGACGGCCACACAGCCGAAGCTACACTCGATGTTTTGCGCCCTGAGCTGATACTTTTGGGCCACCTCGGAGCTGCGGTTTGACACCGTTGGACCATAATTTGTGGGGTGGCCTCAAAATAAGTGTTACGCCGACAAGCCAGAGACAATTGACGCTTTAAAGGACAATATTCGTGAAGCCATTGGTGAAATACAGCTGCACACAATCGATAATGTGCCTAAAAATTGGACCTATCGTGTAGGCTACTGCATGGCCAGCCGAGGCAGTCATTTGAATGAAAATATTTTCCATTATTAACCGGAAGGATTGTACATTCAAATACTTACTTACTTACTTAGCTGGTACTTCTATGCAATCCCAGTGGATTATATACCGCACGTAGAAAAATATTATAAGCGCCTCGATCTTCTGCGCTTCTTCTCCAGTTAGTCACACCGAGTTCTGTAAGGTTCTCAGTAACCTGGTCTTTCCAACGGAGTTTTGGTCGCCCTCTTCTGCGCCGTCCATCGAGTTCATTGTCGAAGACTTTTCGAGCTGGAGCATTTTCATCCATGCGTACAACATGACCTAGCCAGCGCAGCCGTTGCACCTTAATGCGTTTGACCACGTCAATGTCAGTGTACAGCTCGTACAGCTCATGATTCATACGACGCCGATACTCTCCGTTAACGATGATGGGCCCATATATTTTACGGAGTATTTTTCTCTCGAATACCGCCAGAACCGATTCATCCGCTTGTGTCATAACCCAGGATTCTGAGCCATACATTAAGACAGGTAGAACCAGTATCTGGTATAGCTGGAGTTTTGTTCGTCGAGAGAGGGCTCTGTCATTGAATCGCTTGCTTAGTCCGTAGTAGCATTTATTTGCAAGCAGGATTCTTCTCCGGATTTCTAGGCTGACATTATTTGCTTTATTGATGGCGGATCCTAGGTAGACAAAGTTATCTACCACCTCGAAATTATAGTTGTCAACGTTCACGCAGTTTCCCAAACGAGTAGATTCTTTGTTCGTGAAACTAATAACTTCGTTTTGTCCTCGTTCACCGTCAGGCCCATTTTCGCTGATTCCTTCTGTATACCTGAGAAGGCTGCAGTCACATCCCGCAGTTTTCGACCGATGATGTCTACGTCATCAGCGTACGCGAGTAGCATGTGGCTTTTGTTGAATATAGTGCCACTCGTGTTTACTGCAGCTTTTCTCATTATCATCTCCATCACAATGTTGAAGAGATCGCACGATAGGCCGTCGCCTTGTTTTAGGCCTCGTCTGGTATAGAATGGCTCCGTAAGGTCCTTGCCAATCTTCACTGAAGACTTCGTGTCAGTCAGCGTCATTCCGCAAAGACGTATCAGCTTCGCTGGAATACCAAACTCAGCCATGGCATCGAGTAATTTCTGCCGTATCGGGCTGTCGAAGG
Organism: Muscina levida; assembly: GCA_964034835.1. NCBI lineage: Eukaryota > Metazoa > Arthropoda > Insecta > Diptera > Muscidae > Muscina > Muscina levida. Next base: position 100,539,348 of record OZ035880.1, read on the forward strand.
CAGCTTTATAGTCGACAAAAAGATGGTACGTGTCGATCTGTTTCTCTTGGGTCTTTTCCAGGATTTGCCGAAGTGTGAAAATCTGGTCAGTTGTTGATTTTCCGGGTCTAAAGCCACACTGATAAGGCCCGATCAGGTTGGATAACACTGGCTTTAGTCTTTCACATAGCACACTCGACAGGACCTTATATGCGATGGGTAGAAGGCTGATCCCGCGGTAGTTGGAGCACACACTTGGATCACCTTTTTCAGCACAGGACATAATACGCTTACATTCCAATCGTCGGGCATGCACTCTTTAAGCCAAACCGTGCGCAGGAGCTGGTGCATGCTCGTTATCAGCTCCTCGCCACCGGACTTGAAGAGCTCTGCGGGCAGACCGTCGGCACCGGCTGCTTTGTTGTTTTTCAGCCGCGATATTGCTCTTCTTACCTCGGCTTGACTTGGTGGTGGGCAATCTAAGCCGTCGTCGACAATTGGCGTGATAACTTCACGTGCGCTGCCTTCTGGAACCAACAGTTGCAGGAAGTGTTCTCTCCATATGTGCAGCACACTCTGCGTATCCGTGACCAGATTTCCATCACTGTCCTTACAGGTGGGGAGGCCATTACCGTATCCATTTGTTCTTATTTTCTGGTAAAATTTTCGGGCCTCACCTCTATCCCTGTATCGCTCTATATCCTCGTTCTCCCGTTCCTTCATCTGACGTTTTTTTCGCCTAAATAGCTGTCTCGCCCGTTTTGCTTTCTCCTTATGCCGTTCCCTAACAGCACGGGTTGCAATTGGCTGTAGCGTTGCCCTATAAGCAGCATCCAGTTCCTCAGACGCTATGCGACATTCTTCATCGTACCAGGATTCGTCTGAGCTCCGCTTTTCATATCCTAGCACGGTTGTTGCGGCGGTTGCCATGGAATGCGCAATATGCTGCCACTGTGTATCGGGAACGTCAGAAGTAGAGGCGTTGTGTCGTAAAAGTTGGGAGAGCTGGTTGGAGTAGGCAGTAGCTATCTCTGGGGTTTGCAGCTTCGCGATGTCCAGCTTTCTTTGTGTTTGGTTACGTGCGTTTTTCGCTCTGCTCAATCTTGTGCGCACCTTGGCTGCAACCAGGTAATGATCCGAGCCAATATTAGCACCACGAATCACACGCACGTCCATGACACTAGATGCATGTCTGCCATCGATTACTACATGATCAATTTGATTTTTGGTGTTTTGATCGGGGGATAGCCAAGTTGCCTTGTGGATATCTTTGTGCTGGAATCTGGTTCCACTCACTACCATGTTCCTTCCCGCTGCGAAGCTAACCAGCCTAAACCCGTTGTCTGACGTGTCGGTATGCAGGCTGAATTTGCCGATCGATGGACCAAGAACATCTTCCCTTCCTATTTTTGCATTAAAGTCTCCTAGAACAATTTTAATGTCGTGGCCAGGGCAGCGGTCGTATGTTTCCTCTAGGCGCTCGTAAAATGCATCTTTAATCTCATCGTCTTTATCTTCCGTCGGGGCGTGTACACAAATCAGCGTGATGTAAAAATATTTCGCCCGGATGCGAATGGTGGCTATTCGGTCACTTACAGGGTTAAACCGCGAGACCAGGTGTCGAAGTCTCTTGCCGAATATGAAACCACATCCAAATTCGTGTCTTTCTGCATGGCAGCTGTAGAAGATGTCACAGTTCTTTCGTCGTGTGCATCCCTGTCCCGTCCATCTCATTTCCTGTATGGCGGTGATGTCAGCCTTGTATTTGTCGAGGACATCCGCCAGTTGGATAGAGGCACCATCTCTGTATAGAGTTCGGACATTCCAGGTGCATATCCTTAAATCATGGTCCTTATATCGTTTGCGGGGGTCGTCAACATTTGGGGGGGTTCTTGTTTTTTCTTTTCTTCGTGTTTTCATAATAGATTTTGTTTAAGGAGAGTGGCTTATTAGGCCACCGCTCCCGATCCTAGTTTCTTGGGGCTGCCAAGGCCACTAGGAGAGCCTGTGTTGAGCTTCAGTAACTTTTGTTACCTACTTCCTAAGACGCATCAGTGGTAGCATGCCGATTATGTTACTCAACGTTTCGCCTTCTAACTCTAGCTAACTTCTAAGCGGTTGCTTTGAAGTCATTGCCCAGGGAATACTTGGTCTAGGACCGGAAGTAGTTAGCTGCTTGGACAGTGCCACAAAGGAGTCGCTTCTGGTCACTCCCAAGTGAGTGACAATCAGTAGTTTTCAGCCTCTGGGCAAAGTCCCATTCCCCAAATAAAAAAAGAAATTTGAGAAAATATTCAAAAGTTTTTTATAGCATTTTCAAAAAAAAAGTTATTTGGCGGACCCTTTATCTGTCAAATTGTTTATATAAGCCGCCTGTCCAGGAACAGTTCAGAATATGAAAGACAAACTGCTTTCGACGAAAACCCCTTGGAATATTAAGAATTTTTTAATATGATAAACATTTTTCTGAATTTCTCCCAAAATTATCTAAGCTTATCATACCGTCATCAGATTATTTATGCATTTTCGCTTAATTTGTTATAATTTCATTTTAATTTCCTTTCCTACATAATTTTAATGATTTATTAAATTGTTGATAGTTCTTTTAATTCACGTACATATACGATAATGTACTCAATTCGGACATAGCGAACAAATGTGTGTGTGTGTGTGTGTTGGTTTTTCGTTATCTCTCTCTCTTGGTGAATGATTTATAATTTCCAATATTTTGTTTTTGCCGTTACAGTTTTATTGGATTTTGGTGTAAATAGTGTAACAACGCAACAACAAAAGCAACAACAAATTGTAAATATGTCTTTACAATCAATTAAATATACAACCGGTAAATTGGAAATATTGGACCAGTTATTGCTTCCGGTACAGTCGAAATATTTAGCGGTAAAAGGAGTGGAGGATGGCTGGAAAGTTATTAATAAAATGCAGGTGAGTTGCAGGTGAAAAAGAAATATTTGTTTCATATAATTTTTGAAGTAAAAAACAAAATTTTTTAACATATAACAACAATTATGTAGCATTTGTCGTAAAAACATTTTTTCCATAAGTTGGTATTTTTTTTTTTATTATTTAAATTTGTTGTGCTAGGAATTTGGCTCCTTGTTGTTTTTTCTCTTCTATTGCTATGGTCTGAACATTTAATCATAAACTAAAATTAACAAATTATCATTGGTAGATCTCTTGTCGTCTGCCTCAATGTGTGTGTAAGTGGCTAAGCAATTAATGATTTATTATCTATCCTCTTACCAAGGCGAGCAATAATATGTAAATCTGTCGGTCGGTCTACGGTTCTTACATTCTACCATAATTGCTAATTCAGACATAACGAATTGAATAGTTTTTATTGTCCCTCTAAAATTAAAATGTTTCTAAATAAAATACAAACAAAATATAAATAATAATAATGTTTTCGCTTTTAACAGATCTGCATATTTGAATTGTTAAATAAATCTGTCACAAATATGTATTTCATTTCCCTGAGACATTTTAAAAATTCTTTCAAATGAACAAGCGCCAAGCATGCGAAGGGATCACATTTAATATTAAACTGAAAGCGATGTGTACAAAGTGTGAAGTGATTACAGTGCATTTGATAAGATTGAGAATTTGATAAAAATGAAAGGAAATAAATTTGTATTTTTGGTCAGTTGGCGGATAGATGTTTTTTGTTCTAGAGAGATAACATTTGGTAAACAGACAACACATTTGTAAACATTTTTTTCCCAATAAGTGGGCTGAGGTGTCGCACAGTGCATTGGCTCTTTGACATAAATCCAAAAATAAAAGTCTCAAAATGTGATGAAATTTATAGTGAACGAAAGATTACAACACAACTCAGAAAATAATTTCCAAAAATTAATTTTTTTTATGGAAGAGCTTGAAATTTTGGTTTTTGTGTTATTGATTATGTTTAAAACTCAGGAAAAATAAAATTTTCGTTGAGTATGAGCAATTCCATGTGATGTGTGTGTGTGAACATGATACTTAAAAAAAAGTGATTGCCCAGAATTCTAAGTTTTAAAATGTTTAGTAACAGGTAGACCCTGAAAGAATTTTACTTTCTAGTAAAATTTTCGAGCCTCACCTCTATCCTGGTATCGCTCTATATCCTCATTCACCCGATCCTTCATTTTACGTTTTTTTTTCGCTTAAATAGCTGTCTCGCCTGTTTTACTGTCTCCTTGTGCCGTTCCCTAACAGCACGGGTTACAATTGACTGCAGCGTTGCCCTATAAGCGGCATCCTGTTCCTTAGACGCTATGCGACATTCTTCATCGTACCAGGATTCGTCTGAGCGCCGTTTTTCATATCCTAGCACGGTCGTTGTGGCGGTTGCCATGGAATGCGCAATATGCTGCCACTGTGTATCGGGAACGTCAGAAGTAGAGGCGTTGTGTCGTAGTAATTGGGAGAGCTGGTTGACTATCTCTGGGGTGTCCACCTTTCTTTGTGTTTGGTTACGTGCGTTTTTCGCTCTGCTTATTCTTGTGCGCACGTTGGCTGCAACCAGGTAATGATACGAGCCAATATTAGCACCATGGATCACACGCACGTCTTTAACACCAGATGCATGCCTACCCCATGATCATTTTGATTTTTGGTGTTTTGATCGGGGGATAGCCAAGTTGCCTATTGGATATCTTTGTGCTGGAATCTGGTTCCACTCACTACCACACTCTCTCCAACTACAAATCTACATCCAAATTCATGCTTTTCGGCATGGTAGCTGTAATAGATGCCGCAATTTTTACGCCGCGGGCATCCTTGTCCTGTCCATCTTATCTCCTGAATGGCGGTGATGTCAGCCTTATATTTTTTGAGGACATCCGCCAGACAGATAGTGGCACCTTCTCTGTAGAGAGTTCGGGCGCTATAGGTGTATATACTTAAATCACGTAGCGGGGGTCGTCAACATTTGGGGGGTTCCGTTTGTTACTTTTTCTTTTTCGGGTTTTCATAGCCAGTAAAGGACCTGAGGCGGGTGGCTAGCCCAACCATCAGGGTTCGTCGCTCACTATCTGCCGCTGTTCATGATAAAAAATATCACAAACAACGTTGCACAGGTGCCACCACGAAGGAGGTTGTGAGTCGGCTTGAGATTAGAGATGGGCACTCGTTACGTGATTGGCGTGAATCACGTGAATCACGCGTGATTCACGCGTGAATGTGAGTAAGTTGGAAATTCGCTCACGTGAGCGTGCATGAACGTGAGTGCCAAAAAAATCTTCGTGCATGAGCGTGCGTGAGTGCATACTTTGCGTGAATCACGCTACTCACGCCACTCACGTAAAGAAAAAAATAGTTATGGTTCATAGAATTTACAGCATATAATTAGGTAATAAATTAATTTTTTTATGAACTGTTGGAAACCTTTTTCAATGAATTTAACAACGAAATAAAGTATATATAAATATGTATGTTAGGGTGGTCGTAAAAATCGGTGTTGGATTTTTGTCAGTGCCACCCCCTAAGAATGATATCTTGGCAGATTTTGGGATAGCCAGCACGATTGGAGTATGTTAACATGTAAAGATTTTAAGCTCCTACAGCCACGTTTGGTGGGCATAAATCAAGAACGATTAGTCTAATTTTGATAAAACAAATATCATATATGTTCATAAGTAATTTCTCTGCATAATGAACAGTTTCGTAGTTATAAAAAGTTTTTTAAAAACATAAAAAAATTTTCTAAAAATTCAATTTTTTTATATTTAAAAAATAATAAAATGTTCAAATCCTACTACATTACCGTAATGCACATAACCAATGAACAAAATGAGACATAGATCATGAAAATCGATGAATGCATTTCGCTTTAATTCACAACTAAGTGAAGGTATCTTATTTGACAAAAATTTTGATTTTTTGATACAATGTATATGGACAATCGTACTGAATGAATTTAAAAAAATTATTTGAGGATATTTACAAAACTCTTTAGCAAAAACGTTGATCACTTTGTCTGATTCTTAGAATTAATAAAAGTAAGTAATAACGAAAACGTTATTTCATTTTAATGATTGCGGTAGCTACTCCGCACAGTGTCGTGTTTTCATACAAACGGAGGCCAAAAATAAAAGGAGATATTAAACCAGTACAGAAATTTCAGTCAGGTAAACTGACTGATAAATAACATCACCCAATATACGATATTGTTTCAGTTTTGGGTTATTGAAATTAATAGACTTTCAATTAAAATAAAATTACTTATAGATTATTTTTTGTCTGCTTGTGGAGCAAAACCGTAAAAAAATTTACTTACTTGTATAGGAGGTACAATTAGGGCCAGCACAACGTGTCTGCTTTTTTTCGTAAGTCAACGTTCAATGAACGCTTACCTTGGCAAAACTTGTCTGAATTCAGTGTATATACAAAATGATATGTATGAAAAGGGGCAATATCGATTATATATATGGAAGGTGCCATAAGGGGTGTGTCAAATAGTTAGGGCTTCTGAGGTTTCGCTTCCTATTGCAATATAAATTAATCGACCAATTACACAAGGGAACAAAATTGAACTTTTTGAGTGTTGTTTGGAACTCGATAGCTGTTTTTTACTAATTTGGGGTCGCTGATTTCAAATCTAATCTCCATTTTTCTCCATCAGCTCGAATTTTTAAGTTACAGGTACTAATCGTATTTTCGACTTTTTTCCAAAAAATTATAGTTCAAAAAATCATAATTTTTTTTTCATAAGCCGGATTTTAAAATTTTATTTTTTTATTAAAGATATCGTTGTTACCTTTGAAAAAAATCAAATTTTTTAATATTACAAAAAAAAAATGACTGAGTAACGGCTATTTATTCAAAAAAAAAAAAAAAAATTACACAAAAAATTACACATTTTAATTTTCTTCACGCTGAAAGTTAATCGGTTGGGGGCGAATTGTTATTTTTATTAGCTTTATTGAATATCATATTAAGATAGCTTTCTAAAACATGTATGTACATAATAATCGATTGAAAATTGAATGAGTTATGCTAAATTCGGTGATAACAGATTTTTCGCAATTTTTTGTTTTTACCCAAAAAAAAATTAAAATTTTGTATTTTTAAAAATCATGACAAATTTGCAAATTTGTTTATAGTTTAATTTTTAGTTTTGCCTCCTATTACAATATTAATTAACAGACCAAATTTAATTAATCGGTAGGTTTCAATTTGGAAGTTAAGGAAGAAATATTAATTTTCCAAAAATAGGTAATTTTGTATGGGAGGTACCAGAAGGGGTGATCCGATATAGTGCAAATTCATTCCTGATTTATATTTTCATAACCGTAAAACTTCCGCATAGTTTGACTGAATTCAGTGTACTTACAAAAAAGATATGTATGTAAGACTATTGGGGTGAGTTCGGTCATTTGTATGGGAGGTACCAGAAGGGGTATGGCAACGCTTTCGGTTTTTCTAGGGTTTGTCTACTTTTGCAAGATAAATAAACTGACCAAATTTAAATATCCTCCGGTAGTCTGTTTGACAGCTATCGAAGATATATTAATTATCCAAAAATAGGTAATTTTGTATGGGAGGTACCAGAAGGGGTGGGGCTATTCCGCTCATTTACAATCCCATAAGTTCGTTTCGAAAAATATTAATACTGATAAATTTTCATAACGATCCGTTTATGTTTGCTCGAGTTACACTTTCACAAACATATTAATAAATGTTATTTTTGTATGGAAATCGTGATTTTTGTAAATTTAGTTATCTCAGTAAATTGTTGACAAAATCAAAAGTTGTGCAGATATTTTAATGAAATAAAGCTCATTTGATTCACACTATATTAAACTAAATGTTTTAAGACAAACACTGTGATTTTTGTGGCAATAATTTTTTTTATGAAGTTTTAAAAAACAAAAATTTTTTTTTTTTTGTAAATTTTTTGTTTTATTTTTTAAAACTACAACGATATCTCTGAAACTACTAAGCCAAATTAAAAAGAATGTAGGCACGGATTAAAGATAATTTTGTTGACGAGTTTAAGTTTTTTTTTTTTAATTGAATATGGTGAACCGTTTTCAAGTTATTTAAATATTTGTAGTGGAAGTGCCTTAGTTATGGACATAACGGTATATCTCGAAAAGTCGAGCTGATACAAAAAAACCAAGTGCAGATTTGGATTCAGCGTCCCAAATTACCTTTAAAACAATATTCAGTTCTTAAACAACAAATACCTTGTTCCCTTGTGTTATCATTACCCCCAAGTGTTAGTTTGGAAGTTATTAGAGAAATATTAATTTTCCAAAAATAGGTAATTTTGTATGGGAGGTGCCAGAAGGCGTGAACCGATATAGTCCATATTCATTCCTGAGTCTAAGTTGCATAAACGAACATCATACGCAAAATTCGGGTGAATTCAGTTTACTTACAAAAAAGATATGCATGTAAAACTATGAGGGTCAATTCGGTCATTTGTATGGGAGGTACCATAAGGGGTGTGGTGAGGGTTTCGGTGTTCTTAGGTTTTGTCTACTATTGCAAGATAAATAAACTGACCAAATTTAAATATACTCCGGTCATGCGTTTGGGAGTTATGAAAGAAATATTAATTATCCAAACATAGGTAATTTTGTATAGGGTGGGCTATTCTGCCCATTTCCAATCCCAAAAGTTCGTTTTGAAATATATTAATACTGGTAAATTTTCATACCGATCCGTTAAGGTTTACTCGAGTTATTCTGCCCACCAGCCAGTCAGACAGACGGACATAGCTCAATCGTCTTAAAAAGTCCTGCAACGAATTTGGTCTTAAGATACTAAGGGGCTAACTCGTCTCCTTTAATGCGTTACATCATCCCTAAGGGTGATGATATAAAAAGGGAAATTAGTACACATTGATTTTATAAATAGGAAAGATAAACACTAAATTTTGTGAAAAATCGGCCCAAGTACACGCCCACCTCCCTTATCCTGAAATGAAAACGACTTGAATTTTTCAAAATTTAACCAAATTTTGCTAGATTTGCTCTGATTGTTGTCAGTAATACATCTGTGTTGTATTACGTGTATTCAAAGAACACGTCAACCATATATCCCTAAATGGAAATAACTTATATTTTCCGAAACTGTTGTTGGTATTGAATTTTTAAGGCAAATTTTAATTTGTTTTCATAAATTTATTTATAACTGCAAAACTATTGATTCTGCAGAGAAATCGTTTATGATTACGTAAATTTCAGATTTTTGTTCGATCAAAATTGGACTAGTCGTTCTTGAGTTAGTCCACTAACTAGGCTACAGGAGCTTAAAAGCTGTAAGCCTAAAGCGGCACGGGTTTACATACCCCAATCGTGCACAAACTTTGGCTATCCTAAAATCTGCAAAGACTTATAATTTTTGGGGTGTGAACCGACAAAATTCTGGAATTTTTTTCGCCTTATAACTTCCGACCTCCCTAATGTATATGTTATCTGGATCCGTCATCAAATATCGAAAATATATATATATCTAAAACTTGAACTTTCCCACTAAGCCTAAATTTTGAAATATTTACATTTATAAAGTTTATTAAAAATTGTCCGAAAAACGAATTTGGGATTTATGTCAATAGGGGCATACTCACGAATTAGTGTATAATTTTTTAAATAACTTAGAAGACCAAGTGAATATGCTTTTTTAATTTGGAATTTCAGTTACACAGGCACTCATGTAGTTAGACGTGTGTGATGTCGTACCAAAAAACACTGCCTAATAGCATGTGTGTCGTGCACGTCACACATATTAGTTGGTTTTCAAACATATACTATTAATATTTTATTTTGATGTTATGTATTCTAAATTTATTTATTTCCATATTAATCTACTATATTTTTCTATATTTTAAAAAAAATGAACAAAATGAACTATAAAATGCAAATAATTATAGAAACAATAAAAAAATTTTACTTTTTATTTGGCGTGATTGTCGTGATTCACGCTCACGTGAATGTGCGTGAGTACAAAATTTACTCACGTGAGCGTGCGTGAACGTGAGTAGCGAAAAAATTTCCGAACGTGAGTGTGCGTGAGTGACAATTTCAATCACGTGAGCGTGCGTGAACGTGAGTCAAAATCACTCACGTGCCCATCTCAAGTTGAGATGCAATATTCACTTTACATCCCCAACGGTATCCATAATTCAATAATAATAATTCATAAATAGAAAATTTATTATTTAAAAAAAGCTGTGAATACCAAGAATGTTAAGTTTTAAAACGTTTAGAAACAGGTAGACGATGAAAGAACTTGATTTCTGCTCAGAATGTTCATTAGAAGACAACGACGGGTGTGACCTTAGAAATTAGGAATGACTTTCAGGATAAATTCTGTAAAATTTTCCGCAGAAAATACACAATTATTGTGATGTAGGTAATTTTTTATATTGTTTTAGAAAAAAGACGGGTGTAACACTATTTTATATAATTAATTAATTTTATATAATATAATTGTTATATAATTATAGAGTTCAATTATATAACAAACATAAAGGTAAAAATAATAAGACATATATTTACTCGTTATCTGTACTATCGTATACGTCATCATTATAGTGGGTAAATTGTTATCAGAATTGTAATCTACGATGAATTCTAAGAAAATTTGCCTAAGTAACCATGAATCTAAAATCAAAATCGAGCACCCGATTATTGGATGGGTGTGACCAATTGGTTTATGTAACTAAATACTCAAATATTTTAATAAATGTTCACAAAATGTCACTATTTTATAAGTTTCTCTTATATTGTTATTGTTGGAAAGTATTAACGTTTTATAAGGTAAAGTAACAATTTTGCTAAACTTTTGTCATATTTACGGGGACGGGTGTGACACAAAATTCGTATATTTCTATTTACTCATAAAATTTTTATTATACAACATACTAATCCGAAACCTTATGAGGAAATGTAAAAATATGAGTCTAAGAGGTATTTGGAAGGGTGTGCCATTTTCTCATTTTCCACCTAGAACTTGCCCGGTCAACTCTTATTTTACCTAGTTTTAAATTGTCCAATATTCTGACATCTGAAACCAAATTATTGGTATGGTACGACAATATTCTCTATAGATTACGTTTTTACGCTACCTACTGTATCTGGCTTTACAAATAAACACAAAAACGACGTTCGTCATAACAAAATGCTTTAAACACTTTGAACTAATCAATTTACCTTTTAATTACTCAACAATGTGCAATTTATTCTTCGCCCAAATGATTTTGCTGCTGTTCCTTGCCTCAGCAACATCAAGGTGAAAAGGGAAAAATGAAAACAGATTTTAAAACATGTGTCCACATGTACTTATCTCAGCAGTCATCGTCAGTCCGCCACATGTTACCCATCGCCCTGTCTCACATTTCTAAGATTATAATTTTGTATTATTTTGCTGATGCTTAGTATGTTTAGCTTGACGTTGAATACATCATAATCAACGTCAAAACATAAGTGATGACATTCTTAACACACAAACAAATAATTAAATAAGCTATAATACGAGGCCTGTATAATCAGAGGCAGAAAAACAAGCAATGCGAAATTTAGCATAAGTCATCACAGCTTATATTATATGGTCGGTGTGCTGTGTTTTATGTTAAATGGAATTAATTATACAAAAGTCTGCCAAATGTCAGAGTCTATGCCCTGTAAAAAAAAATTTGGCGCCACGAAATAACTCTCACATGAAAAAAGTCCTAAGAAAACAATGCAAAAACTCATGTGGGAAATATTCCCAAAATTGTTGAGACTAATTTAATTTTTTTGGGAGTTATTTAATTTCTCCAAGTGAGAGTTACATATTTCATAATGACATAACTTCCAATACGTTTACTTTGATGAATTATTTCCCACTAGAGTCCTTTATATGTAAATCAATAGCAATAAATATTATTAACTGTCCTGTCGCTGTCTGGTCATAAATTTTAAATCATCAATAACTCAGAAAAATTAAAAGTGGAGTTGAGACCTTTTTGCAGCACATCGACGATATATAAGATTTTCCCTAAAATCATAGCAATTTTATGATTTTGTATCATCTTCTCATTTTTTTGTAACATGAAAGGTAACAATTTATAATTGTTTATTTGTTCTCATAAAAATTTACATCGGCTTTAATCTCTCTATGTGACCTTCTCATTCTTTATGCCATTTTTTGCTATCACGTAATTGAGGCTTAAGTTTTGGTTCTCGTACTACTACTACTCGTGATTAAACAACCATCTCAATTTGTCTCAAATTTTATTTCAGTAGCTCTTAATTACTTGACATGTTTATCTCCCTCTATTTACTTAAATAAATTTATTCTCTTATCTTATTTTTCTCCTGTGTTTTTATATGTACTATATTACAGGTACGTGGTGCTCCTGCCATTGCTATTGTTGGCTGTTTATCGTTAGCCGTAGAAATATTCCCAGAAACGTTTGAGTCCAAAAAGTCATTACGTCAAGAAATTGAGGGTAAACTTAATTATCTGGTGTCGGCACGGCCAACAGCGGTTAATATGAAAATTGCCGCTGACGAATTGATTACATTGGCCAATGAATTGACTAAAGCCGAAAATGTCTCAGTAGATGAGATGAAACAAAGGTAAGACTGTGGGGGACAATGGGGGGTTTGATCAAAACTTTAAAATTGTTGTTATAAAGATTGGTTGTTTTTTTGCATTCAGATTCCTTGATGTCACTGAAGCTATGCTGCAAAAGGATATCTCTGACAATAAAGCCATAGGCACAAATGGTGCCAAAGCTATTTTAGAAAGTTCTACCAAAGATGGTCCAGTACGAGTTTTAACTCACTGCAACACTGGTTCCTTAGCTACAGCAGGCTATGGAACAGCCTTGGGAGTGGTTCGAAAGCTGCATGAGCTGAAGAAGTTAGGTTAGTGTTGTTGACTTTCCTAATAGTGGTACGAAAGGTTCTTAATTTGAAAAGAGCCAGTTAAGAAATATGTAAAATAGAGTGGGTTATTTTGTATGGAGTAAAAAAGCACCAAGCGGTTATTAAAATCGTAATCTAAGATGAATTCTAAGAAAATTTGTCAAAGAAACCATGGGACAAAAACCAAAATCGAGAGTCCGGTTTTAACCGAGAAACTTTTCATATTAGGGAAAATCCACAACAAGGCCCACAATTGCTCCCACCACTTTAATTGCCCCGGAGTCGCCCCTAGAGGATGTATAACCTGCCCCCAATATTTTATTAACCCCAAGAGTTTCTCAGATCATATCCACCCCCTATCATCAACCCTTAAGGTGGCCCCATAGATTTTTTTTTTAAATCAGCTCCTGCTGCTCCTATGGTGCCTCCAGAGGGGTGAATTGTACGACCGACCATTCCGGGACCGATTTCTGTTATTTTAATACATTTGTGAAAATTTTTCAGTTTTCCCGGCTATCACCGACCGGCGAACAGTGGCTGAAAATCGTTTTTCATTGGCCAAAATTCTGTAACTTTTGAACCGATCAAAATATTTTTTTTTAATGGATAGATATTTAGTTCAGCTTGACTCCGTTTTAATTACATTTACATTTTAATTACTTTTAAAGAAATTCTGGATCAAAGTTGAACTTTTGATTTTTTTAAATTTTAGAGTGAAATATGGGTATATTATTTTTTTATTCATTAACAAATTTTATATTTGGAACTTAATAACAATTATAAACATTTTTTGTAATATTGGTATTTTTTCATGTTACACTCAAAAAAATTTATACACTCAAAAAAAAAAGTAAAATCAACTGGAGATTTTGCTATTATTACAGAAAAATTAAAAATTTTTTGCTGTCAAATTTACAAATTTGTTTACACTCAAAGAATATTTACACTAAAAACAAAACGTTAATAATATTATCTAAAAATTTATTATTTTTGCTGTTAAATTTGATCATTTAAAAAAAAACATTTTAAAAATAAAAACTGCATGAGATTTTTATAGGATTTGAAACCGTGGTAGTTTGTGTTTATTATTCCTTTATATTAATACTATGTTTTTCGTACTTAAGTATATTTCAGTCAGGTAAACTGTCTTAAAAATACCATCACTCAGTATAAGATATTGTTTAAGTCTTGAAATATATAAATCAATAGATTTTTAATTAAAATAATTTTATAAATTTATTTAAATTTAATAAATTTAAAATAATGATTTTTTTTTCGTAAATCAACGTTCAATTTACGCTTACCTTGGCAAAATTTGTCTGAATTCAGTGTACATACAAAAAGGGAGATATATGGGAGATACCAAAAGGGATGTGTCAAATAGTTAGAGTTTCTGAGGTTTTGCCGCCTATTACAAGATAAATGAACTGACCAAATTAAAATTATCCCCAAGTTGCCGGTTTGGAAGTTATAAATTTTTTAGAAAAGGTTATTTTGTATGGGAAGCACAGAAGGGATGATTTCTTATTTTCCAAATTTTCATAACCGTATAACTTACGCAAAATTTGACTGGATTCAGTGTACTTACAAAAATTATATGTATGTAAGACTATAGGGGTGAGTTCGGTCATTTGTATGGGAGGTACCAGAAGGGGTGTGTAAAATTGTTAGGTTTTCTGAGGTTTGGCCTTCTAACTGTCCGTTTGGAAGTTATGGGAGAAATATTAATTGTCCAAAAATAGGTCATTTTGTATGGGAGGTACCAGAAAGCGTCAACCGATATAGTTAATATTCATTCCTGAGTCCAATTTTGATAAGCGAACATCATACTCAAAATTTGAGTGAATTCACTTTGCTAACCAAAAAGATATGTATGCAAAACTATGAGGGTCAATTCGGTCATTTGTATCAGAGGTACCAGAAGGGGTGTGGCAAAGGTTTCGGTTTTCTTAGGGTTTGTCAAATTTTGCAATATAAATAAACTGACCAAAATCAAATATCCTCTGATCGTCTGTATGGCAGTTATAAAATAAATATTAATTATACAAAAATAGGTTATTTTGTATGGGAGGTACCAGAAGGGGTGGGTCTATTCTGCTCATTTACAATCCCACAGGTTCATTTTGAAATATATTTATACTGGAAAGTTTTCATACCGATCCGTTAAGGTTTACTCGAATTATGTATACGAGTACTTATTGGGCTACTTATAGGGCGTAATTTGATTTTTTTTTTAGAGTAATTTCATTAAAATAAAAAAAAATGTTCTACCGGCGGCCCGTGGCGGGTACAAAAGTATATATAGGGTTAAAGAGGACACTTTCACCTTTCTCTGGATGCTATACGTTTCTTGTTCCCTTTTGTTTCCTAGAATTTCTATTCCACTAAAGTTTAAATAGAGATATATATTTTACATCAGTCTGTTTTTGCCTGAAAATTTCAAACTTTTTGGTTTTGTTTTCTATTTTTTAGTTTAAAGAAGTTTTTAGCCACTATTTTATTACATTACCCTAATTATTATTATATTATTCAGAAAGTACAGTTCGTTATGTGTTAAAAGCATATTTATTTGTTAAAATTGGTGAATAGTAATTCATTTTTTCCGAGGAACGCAATTTTTATCTCTCTAGGCCTAAAATACGGGACCGGCCGTGGCTTAGTGGTTAGAACACGCGACTACCATGCGGGAGATCGCAGGTTCAAACCTGGCTCCAATCATCTTAAAAAAAGAAAAAAGAAATAAAATTTTCTTTCATTGTCGTCTCCCCTCGAATGTTGTTTGACAGCAACTTCGCAGTACTAAGCGTCGATTCAATCGTCGTGTCTAGTAAGAGCTTCTCAAAACAGTGACGTTCGCATTCGTCGATAAGGTGCCGTTAGTTGTGAATCTAAAAATAGAAAGCGTGTTATTTCACAACAACGCGAGAAGCTATCCCATACCTCATTCATGGGGTGCAAAGGGAAATTAAGTAAGTAAGTAAGTAGTAGGCCTAAAATACAGTTCTACCATTCCCCCTCCGCACACTAATCCATATTTAAAATTTCGCCTGCATATTCATATACGTGTTGCCGAATAATATCTGGGTGTCAAATTTTATATCTTTTTGACTAAAATGTACTTTGGCCACTTCTAAGAAATAACTATCATATCTCTACGATTTTCCAGAACATGTCTACTGTACCGAAACCAGACCTTACAATCAAGGTGCACGCTTGACGGCCTATGAACTGGTACATGATAAACTTCCAGCCACGCTAGTATTGGATAGCATGGTGGCAGCATTACTACGTGCCAAAAATGTTGCAGCTGTCGTAGTGGGTGCCGATAGGGTAAACATATTAACTTTTTATTCATATTAAAACTCCAGTAATTTTATTTAATATTCCATTTTTCAGGTGGCTGCCAACGGTGATACAGCCAATAAAATTGGCACTTATCAAATAGCTGTAGCAGCCAAACATCATGGTGTCCCCTTTTTTGTGGCTGCACCTTTAACGTCCATAGATTTGCAAATACCCAGCGGTGATCACATCATTATCGAGGAGAGACCCGATCGCGAGATGACCCATGTGGGCGAGCATAGAATAGCGGCGCCCGGTATAAATTGTTGGAATCCTGCCTTTGACGTGACACCCGCTTCACTAATTACTGGTATAATTACGGAGCGCGGTGTATTCAGTCCCCAAAAACTATATGATGAAATTAGTGCTTTATTAGAACAGTAAAACTTTTGCTCTTATCTATATCGTATGCCTAATTAAGTCTATACCAAGAATACAAAACAAAAAAACAACACACTTTCCCTTTCTATATAAAAAGTATACAAATAAATTTCCTTAATTTTAATAAACAAAAAACAAAAAAAAACACTTCCATAAGAAAACGAAGCAGATGAGAAGATAAACTTAAAGCAGTTAGAGTTTTATAGCACCACTTTTTTTTACATACATATATACAAAAATAGTTTCTTTACACTTTAGTTGTGATATTCTTAACAGATAATTTATATAATAATATTATTATAATTATTGCTCAGAAATTATATGATGAAACACACAGTTTGTTTTGCTCTTATGAAATCATATATACAATTTTTTTTATAAAACAAAAAGGAAATAAACAGAATATTATTAATCTGCTTTAACACTTAAGTAGATTTAAGGCGAAAAGTAAATATGTTTATTGTCAATAATAAAATAATAAAAAAAAATTGCAGACGAACTTACAAAAATAAACAAATTAAGGTTTTAATTGCAATTGGTGGTAAGTGATGGATAGATCTCATAGACAGTGGGGGTTATGATTACTATTTTTGTACGAAATACCATTAGAAAATAATATTAATTTGTTGGTCTTAAAAAGCAAAGGAAAAAGTATTAACGTTCCGAAAACAACAAAGCTTTTAAGACTTTTAATAATTAGGAGCTCTGACAAGTTTGATTGACATTATGCAATGTCATTTAAAAACAAATGAGGTTTATTAAACATCCTATAAATACAACATGTATCGTTTATAGCATGAGTAAGAACGTGACTGACATTATTGGTCGACAAATTTTTGTTTCTACTGTAGTCTTTTCAAATATTGAGAAGAAGTCAACGAAAGCACAAAATTAGTTGCTTTATTTTTATTTTGATGAAAGGTGTGAGGAGTGTTTAAAACAAAAAATAAAAACCAACAATAGCAATTCATTCGAAAATAAAAAGTAAACGTACCAAAAGATTCTAAATTTAATTACATACCGTCGGCTAGCCTGCAAGTAGTGTCACGTGTGTTATTTTGGAATTATTTTTTTATTGTACCACTGTGAAGCTCTACTGGTCATACATAAGCCTACCAAGACGTTTTGCGATATCTTAATGGGTTTAGAAGATAGCAAAAAAGTGCTATGTGTAACCCATATACGAAATATTCCTGCAATAGGTGTTATGTGTTTTTTTATATAGTAATTATTATTTTTTTATAGTAGTAAAGGTTATGATAATATCGGATGGATGTACCTACCAAAATAAAAATAAGGTACTGTGTAGCGCTTTAGCAAACCTTTCCGTAGCTACTGGACAAGAGTTGGAGCAAATTATATTATAAAGAGGCCATACAATGATGGAAGTCTACAGTGTCCATTCAACGTTAGAAAATTTGTTTACAGCTCCAATATATTCGCCACAAGATTAGTCGCATGAGACAGGCAAGACCAACACATCCATACACAGTAAACTACTTAGAGTATACATTTTTTAAGGATTACGAACACGTTCCTGGCAACTTTACCTCAATCAGACCTGGTGAACGTGTAGGTGATGCAAAAGTAAACAACATCCGTGGATTGCTTTTTAAAGACAATGAAGTTTATTTCAAGCTGCGCCATACCGATAATTGGGAATTGATGAGGCAAAAAAAGCGAACAAGGATACTTAAAATAAATGAACCAAAAAACTTATATGAATTTTCATTAAAAATTGATGAATCCAAATACAAGAGCCTGCAGTGATTAAAGCAATATATGCACAAAGATTACCACTCCTTTTTTGATAATCTTCAACATTAAAAATGTATTTATTTAAGCTTTCTTTGTTTAATTACCTAAGTTTCCATTTTTTTTGTTAAAATAAAATGTTAATGAATTTCGTCTCACATATTGTACCACCTATTTTGCTAGAGTTAGACGTTTTTTAATGGCAAAAATACTTAAATATAATAAAATAAAAAATCTAAACAAAAAGTGTTATGTGTACGAATTCATATGAATATATTTTTAAAAAAGTTCCTACAAAAAGTGTTATGTGTAGTTTTTCTTAAAAAACCTATAGCACTCCGTAACAGAGATCAATATCGGATATCTTTTAATGCAGTACTCTGGTATTTGTGGGAGACATTCAGTTAAGCCTATGGTTAAAAAAAAATCTTTAATGGACAAAATAAATCAGTTTTTTGCCTCCCCTGAAAACCTGTTCAAAAACACATATCACTACTTGCAGGCTAGCCGACGATACTTCTGTCTAACATTTTTTTTAGCCTGATGAATAGTTTGGGAGTTATCTAAATCTATATATATAAAATTCTACTGCACGTGTATTGTGACTAAACTCCTCCTAAACGGCTGGACCGATTTGCATATTTTTTTGTATGCGTTTGGGTGGCGCCCCGTTTGGTTTAAATTTACAATTCGGTCCAATTGGACAAAGGGGCGGTCCAAATCAAAAGGGCTGTATCTCATGAACTATCAGAGGTATGAAGATGAGATTTGGTATATATGTTGTTGGAGCAGTATTAATTACAGCCAAGGTGAAAGTGGTCGGTGCCACGCCCCCTTTTCAAAAATAGCTCTAACGGCTTTTCTAATAGACCGATTGATACGAAAATTTTACCAACTGGTACAGTTGACCTGTTGATAGTCCCTGGCTATATTTGGTTGTGATTGGATAAAGGGGCGTGGCACCGCCCATACAACTTGAAAATTAAAAGGGCTATATCTCATGAACTATCAGAGGTATGAAGATGTTATATGTTGTTGTTGCAGTATGAACTACATGGGTGAAAGTGGGCTGTGCCACACACCTTTTAAAATAAACAGTTATAACTATCAAAATTCCACACTATCAGGCCTGTTCTGAAAATCACAATCGTTTTGCTTGAGGTCATCAGCTGATTTAGTTTTGGAAGATTTAATCAATGCTTGCCTTATGCGTTCGTTGTTTAATTGCGTCCTTCGCAAATTTTCCAGAGCAAAAAATATAGCACCTGGCATTTTACTCTAAACTATTCTTTCTTTTAACTTATAAACGAAAAATTTTTGTACTTTAGTCAAAAAATCAGCTGTTTTATTGTGATTTCGAAAAATTCAAATCACACCGAAAAAGAAAAAATCGTGTGATTTACAGAACGGGAAAAAATCACACGTGTGATTTCAAAACGGCATGTGATATGAAATCACGTGATTTACAGAACAGGGTTGTATATTGCAGTTTGCCTAGAGAAATGAGCAGTAAGATGGGCCAATTTTTTATTCGCAAAAATCGTAACCAAAATCGGAATCTACGATGAATTGTTAGAAAATTTCACCAATAAACTTTGTGTCTAAAATGAATTCCTAGCTTGTGCTGGGAAGCGTGAAGATTTCATATAGAGATTTTTTTTTTGGGCGGGATCCCAAACAATGTCAAAAATATACCATTCTTTTCGTCTTAGTCTCCAAACATCGGAATGGTTGGTAAAAATTGGAGTCGAGCCCATAGGTCTGAAGTTTCCGATAATTGCTCATTCACTAAAAAAATATCGCCACCTGAAATTTTATGCTTCTCAGCGCGAATTAGGAATTGATTTTAGACATAAAGTTTCTAAGTATCATTTATTAGAATTCAACATAGATTTCGACACTGGTATACGATTACCACGTTTTTTCGACGTGAACAAATTGATCCATCCTAATGAACAGGCTGTAAAAAGTGCCGAGGCACTGCCCTCTCACTTAATTTTTTGAGTTTTATTTGAGGTCCGTACACCAGGCAGTTGAGGACACATAGTAACTGCGCAGACTAAAACAGTGATGTGTTTTTAATTTACTTTACAGGTATGTATCGGTAATAAATACTAAAGGTAGAAAAATTAAGCAATATTTATTGTAGTTATACTGGAAAACACCTTTTGTTTGATTGGGGCACAATTTGAATTTTTATAGAATGTCAGAGGTAACATTAGCAAACATTTGTAAATTACCTATGTATGGGGTATTTTTTTGACGTATATAACTTCTGATAGGTATAAGTGTAAATCTTGCTGTCATACTAATGAAGTGTGCTAGAATTTCATTCAGTATACTTTGGAAAATCACCATGTAAAGACTACACAAGAACAACGTTTACAAATCTTGCAAATTTATTTTCAAAATGCGAGTTCTGTTCGCCAAACTTATGGAGCTCTTTGTGAAGTTTACGGTGCATATACTCATCTATCTGAGCACCTATGTTAATATAAGCCATAGACGCTGTAGACGTAGACGTGTGACAGGGGACTCGAATTTATCGAACCGACGCCGTTCTCAGAAACTCGGTCTCTGCAAATGCTGAGGAAATATCTTGGCATACATTCATATTAAATCCAACTGGTAGAAGAACTAGAGCCAGTGGACGATCAATTGATTTTTTTTTTATTTATCATGTCATTGCACATTATTTGAAGGAGAAATGATTCCAACACGACGGCGTAAAATGCTATACAGCGCGTGAGACCATCACTTTGTTAAGCCAAACATAGGTGACCGAATTATTCCAATAAATGGTAATTCGAGTTCAATACAAAAATAGTATTCGGGAATATTCTTGATCCGTGTGAGAAGAAGACAGGGCAAAAGAGGTTTTTATGGCTAAAAGCATGGAGCTTCAAACGAAATTTATATTTGCGTTCAATAGGCGGAGAAGGCATGACAAAAGTGTTTTATACGCCCAAAGAGATAGTTAGTATACAGACGGTTCCCGCTACTACAAATAAAAATTAAATGAATTTTGATCTTAAACAGGATGTCTGTTTCCGATTTGTGAAAGATATGACTTTGATGATGAATTTTTTACTATCGTCATAGAGCCTATGATATTTAGAATTTAAAACAATAAAACTTTATATGTTAACTTTCATGTTAATGAGTTACTTGAAATAAGTTACATTAGTAAATAAACTCAACATATTATTATTTAGCTTAAGTACCTTTTTCAAAGTACTTTGTAGACCTATATGTGAAATATATATATTATTAGTATTATATATATTATTAAAGTAGTTTTCTAAAATGGGTAAGTTTATATGAATCGGTTGAAAAATGAATGAGTTATGCTAAATTTTGTAATTACTTGTCGCGTCGTTTCGTAGTTTTTCCTTTGAGTGTGTGTGTCACTTTGTACAAATACGCATGACGTATACGTAACGCTCGTATATATTTTTTGGACAAAAACAGTACATTTCACTGAAATTTTGTAAAAAAGCAGTACATCGTTTTGGAAAAACAGTACTTTTCGCAGTACATATTTACATAACATATATATTTTATCCGGCCGTGGCATAGTGGTTAGAACACGAGACTACCATGCGGGAGATTACAGGTTCAAACCTGGCTCCAGTCATCTTAAAAAAAACTGTTCTTTCATTGCCGGCTCCCCTCGAATGTTGGTGACAGCAACTTCGCAGTATTAAGTGTCTCGTCAATCGGCGTGTCTAGTAAAAGCTTCTCAAACAGTGACGTTCGCATTCGTCGATAAACATTTGTATAAAAGCATTCAAATCAATGCAGGCAAAATTACCGAAAAAATCAGTGCGTAAAGCAGCCATCTCAATCGAATTGTATCCATTGTCAATAAGTTTTTGCTTTTCTGCTACTACAGCTGGGGTTAAAAAATCATCCTCTTGACGCATTTTTAGTGTTTCTTCGAGCTTATTTTTGAAGTAAACAATATTATTGCATGAACTCGCTGTTCGCTGTTTATATTTCTATTATGTATCGAAAAACAGAACTTTGAGGGAGAAAAGCAGTACGCAGTTTTTGGTGTCGAAAAACAGTACTGTACTGCGAAAAACAGTACAGATACGAACCTTACGTATACGTATCACAACAAGTAATTCGTACTACATATTCCAAAGAATGTCGATTCTTATAATCTTACCCATTTTAGAAAGCTACTTTAATATAGCATAATAGAAAAATAATTAATATACATTGCGCTGCCTCAAGATCAACTTAGAGCGTTGGGAGCAGCCGTTTCACTATTTTTTAACCGATTTTCAAAATTATTATAACCTGTAATTACCAAGAATGTTAAGTTTAAAAACGTTTAGTAACAGGTAGACACTGAAAGAACTTGATTTCTACTCTAAATGTCCATTAGAAGACAACGACGGTATGGCCTTAGGAATTTGAGCTTTTACAAAATTATGACATTCAGGTTAAATTCTGTAAAATTTTCCGTAGAAAGTCCACAATTATTGTGATGTAGGTAATTGTTTGCATTGCTTTTGATTGTGTTAAGTACTTACTGTTCGCAAAAAACTATTTTTTCTTAATAAAAAACCTTTTAGAAAAAAAGGAGGGGTGTGGCACCATTTTGCGACGGGTGTGACCTAGTGAAATAAACTTCAAAAGTATGAAGAATTTTAAGTTTTTATAGAGTTCAACAGACATTAAAGAACCTATTATTAAAATACCTATAAATATAATTTTTTATGAACAATTAAAAATTAAAAAGAAAAGGATTAGTACCTTTATAAATGTGCTATGAGCACAGTAGCCCAATATTTTATATAAGAAAATAATAATACATATATTTATTCGTTATCTGTGCTATCGTATACATCATCATAAGAGAAGGTCAATTTTTTTTCTCGACCAAGCGGTTATCATATTCAAAATTTTACCCACCTTATATATTCCCCAAACATACCTACCCTCATATTCACCCCCTAAGGGGGCTCCATACAAAAATCAAATTTTTATAAAATTCGCTCCCACCGCTTTAACAGCCCTAAAACAGCCCCTAGAGGAGTCAAATGTATGACCGACTCCCAATATACATTTGGTGTGACCAAATGTTTTCTGTATCTAAATACTCAAATATTTAAATAAATGTTCAAAAAATTGCACTACATTGTTATTGTTGGAAAGTATTAATGTCTTTTCATGTAAAGTAACAATATTTCTATTTACTTATAAAACTTTTATTATAAAACATACAAAGCCGAAACCTTTTGAGAAAGCAAACAGACGTTTTGACTTTCAGGGGATAACAGTTTTTGCTTATTAAGATAAATGGAATATGTCAATGTATACGCTTATTTCAAAATGTTGTCAAATTAATGACAACGGACCGGCCGTGGCATAGTGGTTAGAACACGCGACTACCATGCGGGAGATCGCAGGTTCAAACCTGGCTCCAGTCATCTTAAAAGAAAAAAAATAAATAAAATTTTCTTTCCTGGTCGGCTCCCCTCGAATGTTGTTTGACAGCAACTTCGCAGTATTAAGCGTCGATTCAATCGTCGTGTCTAGTAAGAGCTTCTCAAAACAGTGACGTTCGCATTCGTCGATAAATAAGTAGGTGCCGTTAGTTGTGAATCTAAAAATAGAAAGCGTGTTAATTCACAACAACGCGAGAAGCTATCCCATACCTCATTCATGGGGTGCAAAGGGAAATTAAGTAAGTCAAATTAATGAAAATTAAAAACATATAATTTTTTCCATTTGTCCATAATTGTCGTTTTCTTGTACATATTAATTGACCAATTTTTATTTAAAATATGGAAATTTAATTTTTTTCTTTATAGGGCAGTTTTACGTGGGATTGCCCCTAAATATTTTTCAAAATACTGAAGTTATTAAAAAAATGTTTTTGAATTTCTAATTATTTTAAATTCATAAGATTTCCATTAGGAAACATGAAACAACATTTTCTCGGATCGAGTCTCTTCGATAAATCGTTGTCATTGATTAACCTTACTTACCGTATATTTTGGGGTGCAAAAAGGCGAATAGTTTTAGCATTTCTTAAATTATATATAGAGCGATAATTCTTACCGACAAACATCAAGGGCTTCCATGAATATTACCGCTCTAGAAGTTAATCAATAATCAATGACAAATGCTATCAATACAATTGGTGTTAAATAATATCCCTTTCTACTTTAAACGAGCCACTGTAATGCATTTGTGATTCATTCCATGCGTTTTATATAAAGAAAGCCTATTGTCAAAATACATGCGCTACGAAAATAGTGTCACATGCGATCAAAATTCAAAAACAGAATCAAGACATCTGTTGGCCTGGTTATCCAATAAGTGCAATACAATAAAAGCTTAATGAAACGCATGACAGACAGTCTACACAAATGGGAAACTATAAATATAAGTGGAGTCTAGGATAAAGCCTGATTTTAAAACGTAACGTTGTGACAAGATATTTGCAAAAAAAAAGAAATAAAAACAAAATTACAATAAAAATGTTATTATATATAATTCTAGTTATAGTTAATACATTGCCCTATATTACGAGTAAGTAGAGATAAAAGTTCCCAATGCAATGGTGTTCTTTATGGTGAAAAAGTGAATTATAAGTGTTTTTACTAATTCAAATGGCTCTAGTAGAAAATTTACAAATTGTTATTTTTATATTATATTTGGAGTCGATTTGAAATCACTCGTTTGAAATAAATATTTTAAATTGCTATTATATTTAAGTTGTTCTAATATTTTATCGTTCTAAACTCGAAAGGAAATGAAATCAATTGAGTTTAAAAAAAATCATTTGATATTCAAACATTAGAAATTTCAAAAATATCAATTCAAATTCAAATGATCCATTTGAAATTCGAAAAATATCAATTGAAATTCAAAATTCGTCAATTGAAATTCAAAACATACAAGTTGAAAGAGTTTTGAATATTTTTGAATTTCAATAGATATTTTTCGAATTTCAAATAGAACATTTGAATTTAAAATGACGTGTTTTGAATTGAAATTGATGAGTTTTGCATTTCATTTACTTACTTACTTACTTACTTAAGTGGCCTTTTACAATTTACGAAAAGTAGTTCATAAATTTAAGGCCAGAAGTAATAAAGAATTCCACACGCTTCGGTCTTATGCGTGTGTTCTTCAGTTAGTCCTACCAGATGATGGCATATCGCCTACCAGATGATGGCACATCGACTACCACTTGGTCCTTCCAACGGAGTTTTGGTCTCCCTGCTCTGCGCCGACCTTCAGCTTTGCTTTTAAACACCTTTCTCGCTGGAGTATTTACATCCATCCTGGCTACATGTCCCAGCCATCGAAGTCGTTGGATTCTGACTCTTTTAGCTACATCGGTGCCGTGGTAAAGCTCATACAGCTCATGGTTCATCCGATGGCGAAACTCGCCGTCGACACAAATAGGTCCATATATTTTTCGGAGTACTTTTCTTTCGAATACTACCAGGTTTTATATGTCCGTTGTAGTAAGCACCCATGATTCGGCAGCATACAAAAGAACGGATAAGATTAGTACCTGGTAAAGCTGTTTCTTAGTATTCCGAGATAAGGTGGTGTTACTAAAGTGCTGGCGACGTCCGTAGAAACATCTATTGGCTAGCACTATTTTCCGTTTAATTTCTTGGCTGACATTATTTTTCTTGTTGACGGAAGATCCGAAGTAGGTAAACTTGTCGACTACCTCAAAACAATAATTGCCAACGTTCACGCTACGTCCCCATCGAAAGGACTCTTTGTTCGTCGAAATCATTATTTTTGTTTTGTCCTCGTTGACCGCTAAAACTGAAAACTGCAGTAACATCCCGCAGATTTCGGCCAATGATGTCTATATCATCGGCATAGGCTATTGACATGTGGCTCTTGTGGAATATGGTGCTAGACATGTAGACACCAGCCTTTCTCATCACCTTCTCCATAACTATATTAAATAGTGTACAGGACAGGCTATCATCCTGCCTGAGACCTCTTTCCGTGTTGAAAGGTTCAGACTGATCCTTACCAATCTTAACCGAGGATTTGGTGTTGTCTAAGGTACATTTGCAAAGTCGAATCAGCTTTGCAGGAATACCAAACTCAGACATGGCCTCATAAAGCCTATTCCTTATCGGAGACAAAGAGGTGGTAGGTGTCGATCTGCTTTTCATGGGTTTTTTTTCCAGGATTTGTCGTAAGGTAAATATTTGATCCGTCGTAGATTTGCCAGGTCTAAAGCCGCACTGATATGGTCCAATTAGTTTTTCTACAATTGGCTTTAGACGTTCACACAATATGCTTGAAAGGACCTTGTACGCAATTGGTAATAGGCTTATTCCACGGTAGTTCTTACATTCACTACGATCTCCTTTCTTGTATATGGGACATAACAGACTGAGACTCCAATCTCCGGGCATGTACTCCTCTTGCCAGATGTTCTCCATGAGCTGATGAATGCTCCTAATCAGCTCCTCCCCGCCAGCCTTAAACAATTCAGCAGGGAGACCATCGGCTTCAGCAACTTTGTTGTTTTTAAGGCGGGAGATTGCTACACGTATCTCGCTCTGGCTCGGAGGCGGACAATAAACACCATCGTCATGGATTGGAGCGGGGTCTTCTGGAGTGGTGTCTGCATCCAATAAATTTTTATAATGATTTCTCCATATCCCCAGAACGTTATCAGGGTCCGTCACTAGCTGACCATCGCTTGCCTTGCAGGAGGGTAACCCTGTTCCACGCATTCTCGCCTTAACTCTCTTGTAGAATTTTCGGGCTTCCTCTCTGCTTCGGAGCAACTCTGTGCACTCATCCTGCACCTTCTTCAGCTTTTTCTTTTTCCGTCTAAAAAGACGAGTTTTCCTCGTTTCTTCTCTCTGTGCCGTTCACGAACAGCTCGCGTTGCCATTGGCTACAGTTTCGCCCTGTATGCAGCAACCGTCTCTCTCGTGGCATTGCGACATTCATTATGGTACCAGGCATCTTCTTTAGACGGCTTTGAGTACCCAAGTACGCTTCTTGCAGCCCGTTTTAAGGAGTCGGAGTTGGAGCACTCCGCAGCAGTTGAGTTAGGTGGTTATACTAGGCGTCCGCTACTCTTTGTCCCGCAGTTTACCGATGTCCAGCTTTCGTTGTGCCTGGTTACGTACGTTTTTCGCCATGCTTAGCCTAGTGCGTACCTTAACTGCGGTAAGAAAGTGATCGGAGTCAATGTTCGCACTCCTAATCACTCGTACGTCCAGAACACTCGATGCGTGCTTTCCATCGACTACCACTTGATCTATCTGATTCCTCGTCAATTAATCTGGAGATAACCATGTTGCCTTATGAATATTTTTATGGCCAAATATAGTGCTGCTAACTACCATATTTCTTGCCGCAGAGAAATTAATCAGTCTGATGCCATTGTTCGACATTTCGGTGTGCAAACTGAATTTTCCGATGGTAGGCTCAAATGCGGTTTCCCTGCCTATTTTAGCATTAAAATCGCCTAGTACAATTTAAATGTCATGGCTCGGGCTACGGTCATATACATTTTCTAGGCTCTCGTAGAACTCGTCTTTGTCCTCATCGCTTTTCTCTTCTGTCGGAGCATGAGCACATATAAGTGTTATGTGGAAAAACTTAGTTCACACACCGGGTTGAACCTTGAGACTAGGTGTCGCAGTCTCTTGCCAACCACAAATCCACATCCAAACTCGTGCTTGTCCGCATGGCCGCTGTAGTAGATGTCGTACGTTGCATTTCATTTGATGTGTTTTAAATTTCAATTAACGAGTTTTGAATTTTAATTGATATTTTATGAAATTAAAATGGAAAATTTGAGTTACAATTGATATTTTTTGAATATCAAATGGAATTATTGAATATCAATTGAATATTACATGATTTCCTTTGAATTTCAATTGGAAATGGTGTAGTTTAAAACTAATCAAGTTGTTCGTGTGGTTGTTATTTCATAGATCCATTCATCTGCTAAATTTAATATATATAACATTATATTATATTAATTTTACGTTAGTGTATCGAAATGATACAACAAATTCGGCTCAAGATCAGAAAAGTGTTTTTTATTTATTGTTTGATATTTTTGGTCAAATTCAGTGTGTCACGCACTAGGATGACGCGTTTCGAACTCCATGACGAGTTCATCTTCAGACCCCTTTGTGACGAACTAATGCACAATGGTACATCATCAGCTGTATATATATCTACAATTATGTCAAACATGTGCATGTGAAGTAGATATCATCCTAGTGCGTGACACACTGAATTTGACCAAAAATATCAAACAATAAATAAAAAACACTTTTCTGATCTTGAGCCGAATTTGTTGTATCATTTCGATACACTAACGTAAAATTAATATAATATACTGTAAGATCGACTAACAAAAACAAATACGTATAACATTATATTTTATCTAACTAATCCCTCTACAGCCGAAATAAAACAACCTCTCAATGTGGAGACCAATTACCGAAATATGTTGGTCCGTCTCAATAACAGACTGGACAGAGGCGCACCATTGCCCAACATACGAGAAGGTCGTGTTGAGGTTAGTTTCAACTTTGGCCGTTCGTGGGGCACCATTTGTGGCACCTACTGGGGTTTCAGAGAGGCTAATGTTGTATGCCGCCAACTGAAGTTGGGTTATGCGGATTTTTCCAATCAAACACAACGGTTTGGCAATAATATAGCCTATCCATGGGCCATGGTTGGTACCTTGTGCCGAGGCACTGAGGGCACTTTAAGAGATTGTTTTCGTGAGCGTCGGTACCCGGGCGGCTGCAATGCCACCAATAACAACGTCGCTGTCGTAAGGTGTGCAGCCAGAATGCCAGACTTACAATTAGCGCTGATAGACATTGAGCGTTCGGCTTGGCTAGATACACAGCCTCTTTCAAATCTGCGATGTGCCATGGAAGAGAATTGTGTGGCGCGAGATGCCTATGAAATTGTGCGCACACGACCTCAAGCCACTCGTAAACTTTTGCGGTTTACCACTAAAGCAGAAAATGTTGGAACCGCTGACTTTAGTCCGTATGCCAATTTTGATCAGTGGCAGTGGCATCAATGCCACATGCACTACCATAGTATGGAGTCGTTTGCTAATTTTGATATCTACGACATGCAATATCGCAAAATGGCCCAAGGACACAAGGCTTCGTTTTGCCTAATGGATTCCGGTTGTAGGCCTGGAATTATGCCTAAATTTTCTTGCGGTAATAGATCACAAGGTAAGAAAAATTACAAGAGGCAATGCAAAAATGCATTTTGTACGCCTTTGATGGTTCTTTTATTTTAAATTATATTTTCTAACGTATTTGTATTACAGGTATATCTGTGGGTTGTCATGATACCTATTCCACCGGTCTGGATTGCCAGTGGGTTGATGTAACTAATTTGCGGCCAAATAGAAGCTACATCCTCAGACTTGCAATAAATCCCGATTATATGATTGGTGAGATGTCCTTTGAAAACAATGGCGCCGAATGTTTGTTGCATTACACGGGTGAACGCAGCACGACAAGAGTGACAAATTGTACGAGGGCTCCATTGTGGTATGCAAATTAGCACAAAGAATGCTGTTGCAAAATTAGACTTTAATAAAGAATTGTGTTTTTTACGGTGTATTATTTGTTATTTTTTGGGTCAAACATTAAGGATGTAGAATTTCAAGGAATCGTTTTTAAGAACAGTTTGTAATGAACAGCCACATAACAGTCAAAACAGTTGAACCGGTTCCAATGAAATTTGGTAGATAGAAATATTTGAGACATTTGGTCACATCCGTCCCTGGGTAAAAAATGAAGACTGCCATAAGCCATCAAAAACTCAATGTTTGGGTTTTATTTAATATGATTGCCATAAAATTGTTTTGCTACTGGCCATGGTAAAGGGTGTTCAGATAGGGAATAGGCATGTTAGAGAAAAATGTTAGGAGGACAATTCTAGTGGGGGTTGGTCATACATTTTACACCTCTAGGAGGCACCATGAAAGCGGCTGAAGCTTATTTAAAAAAAAACCTTATAAAAAGAGGAAAATTTTATGGAAACCACCTTAAGGGTTGAAATAAGAGGGTAGATATGTTTTGAGAAACTGTTGGGGTTGCAAAAATATTGGGAGTCGGTCATACATTTGACTCCTCTAGGGGCTGCCTCAGGGCTGTAAAAGCGCTGGGAGCAAATTTTATAAAAATTTTATTTTTGTATGGAACTCCTCTTAGAGGGTGAAGATGGGGGTAGATATGTTTGGGAAATATGTTAGGTGGGAAAAATGACTGGGGTCGGTCAATTATTTGAACCCTCTAGAGGCGATTTCGGCGCAGTTGTGGGGCTTGTTGTGGATTTTTGTCCCTAATACGAAAAGTTTATAACCGGGAGCTCGATTTTGATTTTAGACCCATGGTTTCTTGGGAAAATTTTTTGAATTCATCATAGATTACGATTCAGATAGCCGCTTGGTTAAGAAAATATTGACCCACTCTAATGATGATGTATACGATAGATCAGATAAAGAATAAATATAGGTCTTTTTTTTACTTATATGTTTATCTTTATGTTCTCTAACTCTATAAAAACTTGAATTTCTTCAAACTTTTGGAGATTTTTTTTACTAGGTCATACCCGTCGTAAAATGCTGTCACACCCGTCTCTTTTTCTCAAAAGTTTTTTATTAAGAAAAATTAGTTTTTTTTTCGAACAGTAAGTACTTAACACAATCAAAAACAATAAAAACAATTGCAATAAAAACAAATACAATACATCACAATAATTGTCGACTTTCTAGGGAAAATTTAACAGAATTTAATCTGAAGGCTCAAATTTCTAAGGTGACACCCGTAATAAATTTTCTATTTATGAATTATAACCAAAAATTAGAGTAATATGGTCACACCCGTCCCAATGGCATTGCCCTTCTTTATATTAAAAAATTTGACCTGCAGGTGGATAAAATGGGCTTGGCACAGCCCCATACAGCTCGAATTTTGAAATGGCTGTATCTTTTAAATCATTATAGGTACAAAGTCAAGATTTGGGGGGTATATCGGTCGTATAAAAAAAAACAATGTTCGTGGGCAGACCGGCCCTTTTTAAAAAATCGTTATAAGGGCCAAATAAATGGACCGATTGCAATTAAATTTTCACTGTGTATGTAGTACTATCCGTAGGGCCTCTAGCATAGGCTACATGATAACATAATTACACAAAGGGGCGTGGATCCATTGACACGAGCCATTAAAGATACGAAGGTGAGAATTGCTACATATGTAAATGGTACATGGGGGATTACGTCTCGCTTGAATAAGGGCGGTGCCACGCCCCTTTTGAAAAAATGTTAATGTCGGTCTTATTTATAGAATGATTGTAATAACATTTTCTTTATATATATATTTAAAATTGCTTAAATAACTGATTGGATGAAATGCTGCAGATAGGATAATGAAATATGAGGTGGTTGTTTATTGTAAGTACGGGTGAAGCAACGCGAGCCGGGAAAGCTAGTCATCCATAAGTGATTAAAGACCCGAAATACCGCAAGTCAAGGTTTTAAGGGTGTTAAAATACTTTGGTTTACTGAATCACGTTGTATTCGACCAGACCTACATTATGCACTATGTCACTACTTCACGATTCAAATGACTGTAACACTGTGTAATAAGCCTTATTCATAAACATTTATGAAATTTTTATAAATCAATTTTTTATAGTAAAATTATTCTATATTATAAAACGAATAACTAATATTTCTACACAGTTAGTACTCGGCACTATAGGTATTAATATGCAGAAAGATTTTTTTAATTTCAGATACTGAGTGGAGGTTGCGTGGGGAAAAGTGAACTTTACCAATATAGAGATAGAATTTAGAACACAGAAAGTATTTAGCATTAGAGATTGGAAAATAAATATGTATCTCGTCTGCGTAACATTTATTTTTGATCAGTGGATGAAATGAAGCACAGCCGCAAAAAACAAAAAATTCAAATTGTTCAGAAAACGCAAGAAATCAGAGAATTTTTTTTTTGGTTTATTATGAATGTATATAGGAAAGCACTTACATGAATTTTGAAGGCTGATAACAACATCAACATCAACAAATAAAAAATTAAGTTTTTTATGTTGACTTGTTGTGTGCTTTGAGGATACTATCTTCGCACCGGTGGGCAGAGTTTCTCATTTAAATTGAGTAACTTTCTTCCCTAAAGGTTTGTGATGATAGTGGAGAAGTCGCAGCAAAGGGCGCTGACGAGGCATTGTGGTGAATGCCGAAATAACGTTATACGCCTTACCCGCTGTCTCATAATACATTTCACAACTCTTGAAAAAAAAACCTATTGGTAATAATCACCAATTACCAATAGTATAGATCTTTAACCGAACTATAGCACTATAATATAATTCTCAGAGATCAACAAAAAACAAAATCAAGAGCAACAAAACACTGAAGGTACACAGTACGTGGTTGGCAATTGTGCCAACAACAAAAACTTCTATATAATTGTGTCCGATGGCCACATGCATAGACAAGAGCTTGTGTGAATGTTTTATGTTGACTTGTTGTGTGCTTTGAGGATACTATCTTCGCACCGGTGGGCAGAGCTTCTCATTTAAATTGAGTAACTTTCTTCCCTTAAGGTTTGTGATGATAGTGGAGAAGTCGCAGCAAAGGGCGATGACGAGGCATTGTGGTGAATGCCGAAATAACGTTATACGCCTTACCCGCTGTCTCATAATACATTTCACAACTCTTGAAAAAAAAACCTATTGGTAATAATCACCAATTACCAATAGTATAGATCTTTAACCGAACTATAGCACTATAATATAATTCTCAGAGATCAACAAAAAACAAAATCAAGAGCAAATTAAGTTTTTTTTACGAATACAAAATTCTAGTATAATTCGAGGAAAAATACAAAAAGTTAGGAGTCTGCGATTGCTGCCATTTAAATTTTCTATAAAATTAGTTTAAAAAACAATTAAAAGAAGGGGACATCTAATCATTTTCAATTGCCGTGTTTCCTATAGAAATTTGCTTAAATCTGATTTATAAATTATTCAGGCTATGCAAAAAAGTATAAAAACCAATTAAGGAATATTTACTTACCGTTTTGTGGCAGTTGTGGAATTCCTTTTAGTATAATGTTAACGTTAAAGATATTTAACATCGCATTTTTATATTTAATTTCAGTACCCACATATGGAACCATTTTGGGTCCACCTTATATACATCAATTTTACATTTTTATTACAACAATCGATTTTGATACCATTCGAAAGCTTAAATAATAATTCGCTTGGTAATTTGTTATACTCTTTCCCATTTTGCGTCTTCTTCACAAACATCCGTAAACACACCGGATATTAAATTCATGCTTTAGTGTTTCTATACATTAACATTTTTCCTTTTACTTCACTTTTTTTTACTCTCAATAGGATTTCACAACTTTTCTCACTAAATTCGCTATACATTTTCATACTAATATTTATTTCAGCTACATACACACATACATATATCAACTAAAGCACGTGTCTGTGATATTTTGTCATTTTGTAGCCCAACTGCAGCAAAACACCTGCATTCATTTTGCGAATTATTTATATTCATAATTCATTTGCCACCTTAATATGTGTAACATTAAATCAACAACATTTTCGATATAAATTACTCACAACACAAATTAAAATATTTTTGTTTAAAACGCGCAGGCAGCAGACACATTTTACCAAATTTTCACGAGAGACTAAAGATAAATGACAACAACCGTTTATTGTGTGAGAGGTTGGGGACAATGATTGATTGGAGTTGTTGTGTAGGTGATCTCTTTGAGTTGTGTGAATGGAAGAGAGAGAGAGAAAGATAGAGAGAATGAATGATTTTAATGATGTTTGGGGTACGCGCGAGAATAAGAAAGCATTAGACAAAATGGAGCCAGCAATATTGTATAATGTAAACAATGAAGAAAATATTGAAGTGATAATTACTGCCTTGCAGTAGAACACAGTAAGAGGCACTTATAAACGGACAGCTGCTGGCATTGTGTTTCTTTCTCTCTATGGAAACTGCATTAAAGTTGTATGTTATACGGGGGTATAAATAACTTTGATTGAAAAAATTCAGATTTGGCTGCTGGGTTAAAAGAAAATTAAAAAAGGGTCGGTTCCCATTCAAAAACATATTTAGGCCTGCACGCGATACATTTGAAGGCTATCCAAAGATAATTTTAGAAGACCAAACATATATATGTTTTTTGATCCGTGCAGGTTTTATTGTTATATTTGTTTTTTGATCGTTGAGTATTTAAAACTCATCCAAACAAAAAATTACAATTCTTGTCATAATTAATTTGAAATAAAAACAGACAACAAAAAATTTAATTTCAGTGGGCGGAGTGTGGGAGGCAATATTATATTGTAAGCAATATTTAAGCCATAGAGATATAAAATTTGGTACATAGATAGCACACGGCACTTTAGGTTCAAATTGGCAGAAGATATTTTTGGTTGTTGGTTGAGGAGACGTGGCAAAACTGTATTTAAGCACTACTCTCTATGTTTAATGTAATTTATATTAATATTATTAATTTTTTTTTTATAAAAAATAATTCTTAAAATATTATAAATGAATTATTTTATTTGTTATATAATTATATTCTTTCTATTCTGAAATTCTAAATATTTTATTGAATTGCAACATTTTTATAAATGGTAACATACAACTATGTAATTTAGTTCTAAGTGTAAGAAAGGTTGGCAATATATTTTTGAATTCTTTTTATGCATGCCTTCCATGTCCACTAACCGTGGCTTCAAGGTTAGCGGATACGGACTGCCTCGGCCTTCTTCTTCCCGTCACTCAGCGAAGCAATACCTGAATTCCCTCAATAAAAAACTAATGTAAGTTTACAACCCCGATACCCGCTTTTATTAAGTTGAAATTAATTATTGATCGAAACCCCTTTGGTCAATATTGGTACAGAGTATAACCTCTATACTCTAACAATATTCACTTTATTTGATTTATAGATAGTATTGGGCATTATAATTTCAAATTTTCAAACGAAATTTGAAGTGGGCATGGCAAAACTGTAGTTTAGTCTGAAAGACATACAATTGATATATACAGAGTATCCTGCACTACAATTACAAATTTGCAGATAAAATTGCCAAATTGCATTTTGGGGCGTGTTTGTAATTTTGCAATTTTATTCGGTAGAACAGCTTTAAATATGCATACGAAATTTTTACTTTATATCTGTGGGCAGATGGGGGCGTAGCAGAATTGTTTTAAGATCTACAAAGATAATATTTGTACATAGATAGTATTCGGCACGATAGATTTCAATATGCAGAAGGATTTATTTTATTTTCGGTTGGTGAGAGAAGTGCTCTTGTGGAACTGCAGAAACAAATTTTTAAACACAGAAAATACTTGTCACTAAATGTTTGAAAATAAAAAAAAATTTAAAAATAATTAAAATAAAATAAATAAAATTTATTAAATTTTTTTATTAGTTTGTAATAGTTTTATTATTTTGAATATTTTTTATATTTTTAATCGGCCTTATTCCCGTAGTCGTCCTCGACGCAAAACGACGTCGTTGAATCGAAACGACTCTGAATCTGTCGTCACAGTTGTTAGTAACGACTTTTAACAATTTGAAGGAATAATTTTAGTTTTTGTAAATTTAAAAAAGGTTTTGTTTAATGACGTCAATATTGAAAGTGTTGGAAACAAAATCCCCATTGGTACAAGGATTTCGGAGAGAAACAGTACCGTCTAATTTTAAGTGGCAATGTGAGAAAATTGGGGAAAAAAACTTAATTCCTTTGGACCTCCTTTAAGAATCCTTTGCGGTTGTAGTTACGATTCTGGTCTTCTTTATTTGTAGCGAAAATTTTAATATGGTTTCCATCGATATATCCAATAAGTTGTTTCAAAAATTAAGTTTTTGCTTCCGATTTGTCATCTTCAGTTATTTTCAATTGTATCCAAGGTGGACAAATGACCTCTCTAATGTATTCAGGATTTCTTGAAAACTACTGGCTGCACTTACATATAGGTTGTAAGGCCCCTGTCCAAAGAACCTCAATGTTGCTGATAACTTTATTATGGCTGAAACATATGTTCTGAGTTCACTTTTCATTATAGGAACTATTTCTATAGGAACTATTACGTAATTGAATGCTGCCTTATAAAGACTTAAGTAGTTCTCGAATCTAAAAAAAAGTTGGAAGGCCGACCAACAGGTAACCTCAAATTACGATTTTAACACCTTGTTATTTGGCACGTTTAAGATATCGGATCATAGTCGAATTGTTTTTCTTTCCAGTATAAGATATTTCTTGCCTTCTTCATCGCTTGAATTTGATTCGCTTGATTTTTTCATGAAACACAATAAAAATCAAAAGAAATCAGCTGATGTACAAATGTTACATCAGCTGTTGTCATTTCTTTCATGTTATCGATTACCAGTCGACGTCGTCTCATGGTAGTTACAGAATACCGAAATAGCATTGATTGATGACGACGATGTTGAATCAAAGAGATGTTGACATAAAACGACGACGACTACGGGAATAGGGGTTAATAATTTTAATATTTTAAATATTTATAGTATTTTTAATATTTTTAATATTTTCAATATTTTCAATATTTAATAACTTTAATATTTGTAATTTTGTAATATTTGTAATATTTGTAATATTTGTAATATTTGTAATATTTGTAATATTTGTAATATTTGTAATATTTGTAATATTTGTAATATTTGCAATATTTGTAATATTTGTAATATTTGTAATATTTGTAATATTTGTAATATATGTAATATTTGTAATATTTGTAATATTTGTAATATTTGTAATATTTGTAATATTTGTAATATTTGTAATATTTGTAATATTTGTAATATTTGTAATATTTGTAATATTTGTAATATTTGTAATATTTGTAATATTTGTAATATTTGTAATATTTGTTATATTTGTATTATTTATAATATTTGTTATATTTGTAATATTTGTAGTAATTACAATTATTTAAATAGTTTTATTATTTTTAAGTTATTGAAAGTATTTAATTTTGTTCGATGGACAAAGCATAGACAAGAGCTGGTGTAGATTATGTTGATGTGTGGACCTCGTTGATACCATTTTCGCACCGGTGTGCTTGGGCTTCACGATTTTTTCTTGAAGCTGTTAACGCTTAACGTTGTGATAATGCGTGGAGAAAGCACAGCAAAAGGTGCTGATGATTTTAAATATTTTTTTTTATTTTTTAATATTTTTAATTCTTTAAATATTTTTCTTATTTTTAATACTTTTAATTCTTTTTTTATTTTCAATTCTTTTTATTATTTTAAATACTTTTAATATCTTTAATATATTAAATATTTGAAATATTTTTAATAATTTAATTTTTCATTTTTTTTATAATAATTTTAATAATTTAAATGTTTTTGATATTTTTTTACTTTTTTAATACTTTTGATTTTTATAGTATTTTAATATATTTAACACTTATTATCTTGTTTTTAAACTTATAATATTTTTAATAGTTTTTATAACTTGAATAGTTTAAGGATTGTTAGTATTTGCAATATTTTTAAATATTTTCAATATAAAAATTAATATGATTGAAATTTTTATTTTTTTTTAATATTTTTCAATTAAAAAATGAATACAAAACAATGCAAATATTTAATTTGCACGCAAATAAATGAAAATGTTATTCACATTTCAATAGTACTCTACTGTAGGGAAAGAAAACTATCATATGATTTTGATAGAGCGTAGAGAACATCTATGGCTCTACCACTTACTTAACTTAATTTCCCTTTGCACCCCATGAATGAGGTATGGGATATCTTCTCGCGTTGTTGTGAATTAACACGCTTTCTATTTTTAGATTCACAACTAACGGCACCTAATTGTTTATCGACGAATGCGAACGTCACTGTTTGAGAAGCTCTTACTAGACACGACGATTGAATCGACGCTTAATACTGCGAAGTTGCTGTCAAATACATTCGAGGGGAGCCGACAATTAAAGAAAATTTTATTTCTTTTTTTCTTTTTTTAAGATGACTGGAGCCAGGTTTGAACCTGCGATCTCCCGCATGGTAGTCGCGTGTTCTAACCACTATGCCACGGCCGGTCCCATGGCTCTACCACACAAACACAAAAACGGTATAAACACTAGGGCGTTTCATAAAAAAAAATTTGCAACTCTTGAAGCGGAGTATTAAAGCTTGTGATCTAAAAGAATTTCGAAAATTTTTTGGGATTTTTTGAAGATGGGTGTGGGGTCGCTGAAATTGATTTTATCAAAAAAATGAGGTTATGGAGAAAAAATTTTTATATTATTTTTTCCTGGCGCTTTTTGTTCATACAACTAAACAATTCTCTTCGTAAGGATCCGATCCCACAAAAAATAAATTATTGGTGTGAAAAATTATTATATTATGGACCACTTTGATAGTCTTAAAAGTGAAAAATTATTTTTCCTATAATAAACTTAAACGCGGTACTTATTTTTTTTTGCGAAATGTATATCCCTTGAATAATGCAAACAAATAGCTTTATACATGGTAGTCAAATACTTACCTAATTTAAAAATAGCTTGTTTACATAAAAACTATACGTTGTTTTTTTAAATAATTATTTTAATATTTCTTTTTGTTATAATTAATTGTTGCTGTTATTACCATTACAATTACTAATTTGTTTTACCTCTTGTTTTATTTTTAACTTTTGTTTTGTATGAGTTATTTATTGGTTGTTTATTTTTGTTTTTTAACTTCATTAATATTATCGATATTAAGTGTATTTAAAAAAATACATAATCTATCATTTCTATATCAATCAATTTTGTTTTTTTTTCTGTATAATAGATGTGAATGTAAGTTATGTATGTATATGAAAGTTATGTAAATGTAAAATGTACAAATTATTAAACATAATGCTAATGCTAATGGCCTAATGATAAACTCAAAACTATAAAGGGAATACAAAAAAAAAATAAAAAATATTACACTAATGAAGACAACTAATTATTGCAACATAAGGAGGCACTTTTAAAAAACACATATTAAGCCACATGTAAAGTTTTTAATTTGATGCGAACAAAAAACAAAAACAAATTTTGAGAGATTGAAGATCTATTTTTTTTTACACATGCATTCCGATTTAGAAATGATTGCAATCAGTTTAATTTATAATTTAAAACACCGCGATCTCTTTAATATAAATAATTTAAAATTGGTGGTCTATTAGATTGAAAAAAAAAACAAATATTTAGTTGAAAATAATTTTAATTATTTATTTTTAATTTGAAAGTTAAATCTTTTTCAATTAAACAATGATTACCTAGATATTTACTTCACTTCAATGTGTTTGTGTATTTTATCCTTGATGTTTTGTGTGGGTATGGGGATTTCTGTCTTTAGTTTAAGTTTTCACTTTATTTCTATTTGTTATGCATTTTTTATCTTATGTGTGTTTTCAAGGTTTATTAATATTTAGTACAAATTAATGTTTAGTACCTTCAGTTAAGTATTTACTGAGTTTTTCTCTTGGTTTCTTTGATTCTTAATAAATAGTACATATAGTTGAATGGGGTGGTGGCTTTGGAGGGGTTTCTTTTTTGTTTTTTTTACTTAATTTTTGATTAATAAAAATATACGTTATTCAGAAACTATTGTTATTTAAACTTTAAGTTTTTGTTGAAATTATTGTGCTATAACATAATATTTCCTTGACAATGTTGTGATTTAGAGAAATAGTGAGGGAGAGAAAGAGAGAGCGGGATAAGACGAATGAAGTTTTATGAAAGATCTTTATGACAGTTTAAGACATTATTTAGAGAATTCTTAAGATATTAACTACCAAATTTTTGAAAATTTTTACACCAATATTGACTGGATTCCTGTGCAAAGGAGGGATCCCCAAATTCAGAAACAATTATTCTAGACATATCCTGGAAACCAAGGTCATAAATAAGTATTCAAGACAAATCTAAAGACTACTATTCACGACCATTATTTCGACCACCATTGAATGTTTCGGAGCAAAAGTAAAAAAAATAATTCTATACGGCATTTACACCTAAGCCTAGGACACGTCACGTCAAGTTAGACTGCTGTTTTGTATGGAAGATGAACTAGTTCACTGTCATTCCATATTTAGGCGTCGTTGGTCAATTTTCCAAAAAAAATATATGTAAAAAATTTAATTTTATTTTATTAAAATTATTTGTTGAAAAGCGCGTTATATTTTCAGAAAATGTCCCCAATTATACCTCTTT
This sequence comes from Muscina levida, assembly GCA_964034835.1. Lineage (NCBI taxonomy): Eukaryota > Metazoa > Arthropoda > Insecta > Diptera > Muscidae > Muscina > Muscina levida. The sequence continues at coordinate 100,579,983 of OZ035880.1, forward strand.
TGTAGATCGTACAAATCCTAAAATTTTAAAATTGATTTAAAAAAAATTAAAAAGTTTAAAAATCTTGATTTTTTTTATATTTTTCATACTTTTTTTAATTTTTGTTGGTATTAAGTGTTTATTTTTTTTTAAATCTTTTTTTTTTATTAAATTTTAATAACGCTTTTGGCTTTATTATTACCATTATTTATTTGTAATATAAACAGAATTACGTATTTTTTGAAATTTATAATTAAAAATATTTTTTATGAAAAAATTCATAAAACTTTCTCTAAATTTGGTAAATTTTTGGGGAAAAAACATATTTTTTGTTATGCAATTTTTTCGTATACGGTAAAAAAATAAAAAAATTTTGAGATTTTTTAAAATTTGATTTTTTGAATTTGTTAAAATATTTTTTCTATATTTAAAATAAGAATTAGCATTTTTCTAGTAAAACAAAAAATAATTTATTTTTTTTTTAATTTTAAAAATTGCGATTTTTTCTTTAATTTTTATTTTTATGAAGTTTATCAATTGTTTTTATACACATATACAATTTAATAATAAAAATGTAATTATCATACCGAAAAAATTTTTCTAAAAAATTTAAAAAAAAAAATTATTTTTTAAACGTCAAATTGAAACAGACGCATAGAATACAATACATTTTTTGTAATCCTGTATCATACAATAATTGTCTAAAATTAAACAAAATTACATTTAAAAAGATGAATTTTTTTTAAATTTGTATTTTTATAAAATGAATAAATTTTTTTGCCGGCCAATATATAAAAACTGAGAAAGCCTTTATTTTATTTTAAACTTTTCTGTAATAGTTTAATTGATTTTTTTGAAATCGTAAAAAAGTTAGAAATTAAGAAACTTTAAATACCAACAACAGAAAAACTTTTTCTGATCGCTTAGAAAAATTTGGTGTATCAGTAGATACACTAACACTAATTGATAATATTATAAAAACTTTTTTATTTAAAATATTGATATAATTAAAAATATGTTTTTCCAAAAATTTTCAAATAAATATTTATATTAATTTTTTTTTTATTAAAAATGCCAAAATGAAACAAATGCAAATTTTAAAAATCAATTTTTTTTTAATTTAAAATTACAATTATAAAAATAAATTTTTTTTGTAACACAAAAAGAATTATTTTTTTTAAATAAAACAAATTATTTTTTTGAACAGAATTAAACTTTCGAAGTCGGAAATTTATGAATTTGTTTATACTTTTTGTTTAAAATAATCGATTAATCATTGCTTTTTTTTTAAAAAAAACCTTTTTATTCCCCATTTTTTTTACTTTAAAAAAATTGCAAATTTTTTTGAAATTTTAGAAAATTACATTTTCAGTTTATCATTTCTGTTTATATTAAAAATAAAAAAATTGATAAATGAATAAATATTTTTATATTTTAAGAAAAGTGAGAATGATTTGATTTTGAAAAAATTAACATTTGTATAATTTTTTTTCCAAATTTGAAATATTGATATTTAGTTTTTTTTTTTGTATTATTAACCAAAATTTCGAAGTGATAATATCTCCCGCATATAAAAATAGAAACATTTTTTTTTTGGTTTTTATTGTTTTAAAAAAAAAAATATTTTATTTCCCACTTCATTTTATAATTATGTTATTATTTAAATAATTTATTGCTTTTGAAAAAAAAATTATGCCCCATATTTATAAAAAATCTCTAAATATATTTTATTTAGTTCAAAAATATAAAAACTCGTTAAAAGTATATTTCCATTTCAATTCACTTTCTTTCAAAATATGTATATCGCAATTTATATTAATAATTTTTGCCATATTTAAAATTTTTTAAAATTTTAGAAAAAAATATTTTTTTCATTTCTTTTTATACAAAAATAAGCAACTAAAAAACGTCATTAATTATTTCTTTTTGTCTTAAAATATCTAAAATCGGCAAAAGATGTGCTTAACACTTTTCAAAACAAATGGATGGGTCAGAAGCCAAAAGGCCTAACTCCACATTTCGAAATTTATAATACTGTGACACAAAATGGAGGTTTTTGTCTGGGGCCGGAATAATTCCTTTACGGAAGAAAGCCTTAGGTGAGTATATCTCTCCGGTGAGTATTTTATGGCCCGGTGAAGTTTTCTGTTTAATCTAAAATAGAGTTTGAAATAGATATTAAAAATCTTCGTTTCTTATTGTTTTAGTGTATTTTTGATATAATATGTCTTCAATGAAATTTAACTAGGAGTTTGCTGGAACATTTTAACTCTTATTACGTGTCCTTTTCGTCCTTATATCGAGAAAAGTCAAAAAAGGACCTTAAAAGGGGACTTTAGGAAAAACATTCAAATGTTCTACAACAATGTTGCTCAGAAAATTTAGAGCTCAAGAAATCGATATCTCCCAACTTTTACAAATCATTTTGTCTCTTTCCAGAGCACTGTGTGAATAAATAGTCATAGTATCTATGTTTCTTATTGTTTTAGTGCTTTTTCGTTATCAGATGTGTTTTATGATATTAAACAAGGTTTGGTAACATTCAAACTCTCACCCTCGACTTCTTATCTGTCATTTTCGTCCTAATTTCGAGAAATGTCAGAAAAGTGCCTTAAAATGAGACTTTATGACATTTTTTCTACAAAATTGTTGCTTACAAAATTTTACTTGGGATGTTCTAAGACAAGAAATTGATATACCCAAATTATACTAATCATTTTGTCTCTTTTCAAAGCCCTGTGTGAATAGCGATTAAAAATGGTTAGTACAAGTTAAACATAAAGATTTCTTGTCTTAACACAATCTATGCATTTGTTTTTTGCAGTTTGTGATATAATATGTTAAAAAATTTAAAAATTAATATTTTATCCCGAACACTCTATTTAACTATGAAAAACTTGTCTAAAGCCGAATGGTGGTATGTGCTTTATTAATAATTTTGTTTTTGTTTGTGGCCTTTCGAGTTCTCCAGCCAACAAAAAATTTTATCTGAAATAACGTTTGAAATAATATTGAAACATTGCAACGAACAGGCATCCTGACTGTATCTTTGCTGAACACCGCAGAGCTTTTTAATAGTAAAAGTTATGGGGATGTGGTCTGATCCCAGACTAATGACAAGTAACAGAGTGAAGTGAAGAAATAATATTTTAACATTGCAATAACCAGACACCGTAACAGGCTGCTGTTAAGGATTGTTAATCTACTCTACAGCCACTGAACAGTTGCTGAACTTATCAATGGTAATGGTTATGGGGATGTGGGTTGCTACCACATAAATTACAAGAAACGGAGTGAACTAGTTATATGACCCAAAACGGAACGCGTACAGCTAGTTTAGTTATGTTCAATGTCTCTTCTATTACAGCGGATTAGCGGTTAGAGTAAACAAGAGTTCAATAGAATTTATATGGGATTGCAGTAAAGATTTGTATCTTTGTAACTTACTATATGACTGAGAACAAACAATAGAATAGAGCCCAATTTAAATTTCCCTCTTTCTTCCACTCTCTCTCTCTCCTTCCTTCTTTTCTCTAAACCATATTTCTATAGAGTGATATTCATCGGTTGTTATTTATTTTTAGAACACATTATCGATAAAATTTCGAAATTTTGCAATAAATTTGTGCAGATTCAAGTTTATTTTTACAATTTCTTTAAAAGTTTAGTTAAAAAAAACACATGAGAACAAATCAATTAGTTACAACTTTTAATATGGTATAGATATATGTTTGTAAGTGTGTGTGTGTGTGTGTGTTTCGACAGAAAAACAAGAGTATAAATTATGCGTTTGTTGTTTTGTTTTTTTTTTTAAATATTATTTATATTTAAAAATAAATTGTAGTAAATTAATTATTACATATATTCTCCTAAAAAAGTCTTTTGAATTTCATAAAAAAAATAGATTTAAATTACACAATTTAATTAGAACAAATAATGACAATTATTACAAAAGAAAGAAAAAAAAAACTAAAATAAACAATTACAATAGTAAACAAGAAAGAAAATAAAATGTACAAACAAATACATACAATTAATTTTTGTATATATTTTTATAATATATATTTATATATATATTTACGTTATGCATTAATAGCAATTGGGATTTGATTACAACGTTTGATAACGTAATAATAACACAGTGCAACATTTCTAAGGTCATCGTCTGGTGCCGCCTTCGTACCTAGATATTTTTGAAGTATATACCGAAACTAAAAAAATCCCCAAAGGATTTGGCCCCATTACATCGAAACATTTTTTTATGGATACTCCAATATTTTCACCCCAACACAATTTTTTTATCATTTTTACAGAGCCCATATTTCATAAACTGTTCGGAATTGTTTCCTTTCGTCTTCGGCAAAGTTGTAGATCTAAACCAAAGCAAAAAAAGTCTCAAACAGACCGACCCAAAAAAATTGCATCCAGTGCATGAAAATTGCAAAAGTATGGGAAAAAAGGAAATTTTTTTATGATGTTTTCCACACAAAATATATTTCGTTGTACTCCGTGGCGTATGAATTATGTGGAATATTACTTGTTATAATCATAATTTTATGGTGAAAATATCATGAAAAAATAGCCTTTTTTCTCATATTTTTACAATTTTCGTGCACTAGATGCAATTTTTTTGGGTCGGTCTGTTTGAGACTTTTTTTGCTTTGGTTTAGATCTACAACTTTGCCGAAGACGAAAGGAAACAATTCCGAACAGTTTATGAAATATGGGCTCTGTAAAAATGATAAAAAAATTGTGTTGGGGTGAAAATATTGGAGTATCCATAAAAAAATGTTTCGATGTAATGGGGCCAAATCCTTTGGGGATTTTTTTAGTCTCGGTATATACTTCAAAAATATCTGGGTACGAAGGCGGCACCAATTTATGTGTTGCACTGTGTAATAATAACGACTACTCGTCGTACTCTATTTTACTCCTCCTCCTCCTCTTACAACATAAGGAGACACTGACAGACAGACAGACAGTCACTATATGTTGGATGACCTTACTTAGCACGCTATATTTTTTGTTTTTCTTATTATATAGTATGGTATGGTATGGTATGGTATGCTATGTTATGTCGTATGTATGTTTATATGTATTATATAGTTGTATGTTAGTATATATTGCATACAAAAGTGAAGAGGAGAAAAACTGAGGGAATTGTGATACTTTTGTATTACTTTTCGCAGCTTAAACGGGAGTTGAGATAAGTCCAATTAAGTCCAAATAGTAGTAAAATATTTTCATGTTAGAGATTGTTTTTACAAAGTTAGTGCTGTGGCGTTTTGGTTGTGTGTGTGTGTGTGATGGCATTCCACTCTTTTTGTTTTGCGTTCGCTTTTCTTTTAAAGTAAATTTTGGTTTGTGGCTACCACCCGCGCGACCCCTTCGAAGTAAGGGGCTCTTTTGCAAATTCCTATTTTAGTTAGTTAACTGCATTACTAGTAGATGCGGTAGATGATAATGTTGTAGATTTCATTGCTAGATTCTATCAGCTCTCAACGGTTGTGGAACTAACACTGTGACTAGTGGTTAATAAATGTTCAGGAATGGGTATGGGTTGCGTTCTGGCTGGTTGTTTCTTCTGCAAAACAAAAAACAATATTTATATATGATTACCATATGATTTATTTGAACTGAATATTGTATCGAATCGTTATCGAATTCTGCTAAGATATTGTGCATATATATATATATATATGTTGTTACCTTTCTTCTAAAGGGAAAACATCCTGATGTATCTGGTTGAGGTATTGCATTGATTAGCAAATCCGGTGTGGGGTTATCATCGACAGCGAATACATTTAATTCTCTAAAACATTCAGTTTCCATCATTTCATTTTGCCATGATATTGACACGGAACCCGTATTGAATTTCGTATAGAAATTTGAATCTGAATCGTCAATATTTACACCTTTAACGGTGGAAAATTGTTCAATATCCAAGACATCTTTGGCATAAACAGCATGAGGCTGAAAAGAATATATATTGAAAGCAAAATAAATTAACATTATTTTATTAAATTGCGAAATATAATGTATGCATTCTATTCCAAACAAAGTACATTCACAACGTACAAAACATTCCATTTTAGTAGTTTTTAAAATCATACAGAAGTATCTTTTAACTTTTAATATAACTGTTTGAAATGAAATAAAATAAAATAAAATAAAATAAAATAAAATAAAATAAAAATTAAAATAAAATAAAATAAAATAAAATGAAATGAAATGAAATGAAATGAAATGAAATGAAATGAAATAAATAAAATAAATAAAATAAATAAAATAAATAAAATAAATAAAATAAATAAAATAAATAAAATAAATAAAATAAATAAAATAAATAAAATAAATAAAATAAATAAAATAAATAAAATAAATAAAATAAATAAAATAAATAAAATAAATAAAATAAATAAAATAAATAAAATAAATAAAATAAATGAAATAAATAAAATAAATAAAATAAATAAAATAAATAAAATAAATAAAATAAATAAAATAAATAAAATAAATAAAATAAATAAAATAAATAAAATAAATAAAATAAATAAAATAAATAAAATAAATAAAATAAATAAAATAAATAAAATAAATAAAATAAATAAAATAAATAAAATAAATAAAATAAATAAAATAAAATAAAATAAAATAAAATAAAATAAAATAAAATAATATAAAATAAAATACAATACAATAAAATAAAATAAAATAAAATAAAATAAAATAAAATAAAATAAAATAAAATAAAATAAAATAAAATAAAAATAAAATAAAATAAAATAAAATAAAATAAAATAACATAACATAACATAACATAAAATAAAATAAAATAAAATAAAATAAAATAAAATAAAATAAAATAAAATAAAATAAAATAAAATAAAATAAAATAAAATAAAATAAAATAAAATAAAATAAAATAAAATAAAATAAAATAAAATAAAATAAAATAAAATAAAATAAAATAAAATAATAATAATAATAATATAAAATAAAATTAAATATTTTATTTTTTTTTATTGATATGAATTTTTCATTTTATTTAACATATTTGTTTAGCCCCGCGAAGCCGCTAGGCTTGTCTGCAGGGAAAAAAGTACATGTTGTAATAAATAAAATTTTTTTACATATATAATCAATTTTTTTTTATAAGGATTTATTAAAAATTAATATTAAGGCAAATTTCAGTTTTATTTTTTAAATAATAATTTCAATTAATAAATTTTTTCTTATCTTCGTTGATTTTCAAGTAAATAATGTTTGATACTATTTTTTCTTTTAAATTTATTCCTTATATTTATAATATTGGTAGGCAGCATGTTGAAATAAAATAAAATAAATTTAAATAAAGAAAGTAAATCCAACATGGCTCTCATACAAAAGGAGCACGTTCCGACAAATTAATCGTGTTCAACGTTCCTCTTCTCTGATAAACACTACACTTAAACTAACTAAATTAAAGCTGAAAACGCTCCTCTCTCCTCTTACACCCTAGAAAATTGGGATCCCTCTATCGGACTCATAAGGATCCTAAACCAACTCACATCTCACTTGAAACTGACCACATGCTTAGTGAGCGGAAGTCGACCATCCTCCATAGAATCAAACACCGTTTAGAAAGGAGTGAACAGGAAATGAAAACTCTATGTATGATAGTGTAGGCTACTCCGCAGATTTAAGCCTGTGCATTTAATCAAGGAATCCAGACATCTGCAGCGTTTTTCAAGCGGACATAAACTTGAAGAATGTATCACAGGGGGATATTCTACTGTTCACAGACAGTCAAGCGGCCGTAAACTCACATAAGTCCCACAACACCAAATCAAAAGAGTGCCTCCCAGACGGGATGCCCAATAATAACAAGAGTTCTAGTCACGTGGATACTGCAGAGCGGATAAAGAAGCCCGACATGTCTCAGCCTTGCAAGAAAGCGACATTGAACACGAAGCACATCGCCCTGATGGTAGAACGATGAAACCTGCAGGAATGTCAGGAAGATATGGCGTGCATTTAACCCGAAACGTACATCGAACCTAGTAAATCTCGAAAGGAACCAGATTAGGAAAATTATTACTTTTCTAATGGGACATGGACCCGTAGGAAGACACGCAAATATAATGAGATCCGCAACGAAAGGCGAGAGTTACTACTGTCGGAGTAGCAGCAGTAAACCAACCAACGATCATATTATATGCGACTGGGCGTCCATATCCAGAAAGCTATAAACGGAATCCACCACACTTTGGAAAGCAACTAGACACGCAACCAGGCACCACATACACTGAAACCAACGCACAGTGGGGTAAAGTCACGATCTGGGCGGCCAAAATTATTTGAAGCAAATTTATGAAGCAGAATGGTAAAATATTACTCGGTGAAGCGTAAAAAATAATAATATGTTAACATTCGGAGGGTAGAGGTTGTGACCGTTTTTATACAAAAAATGGTTTTTATAAAAATTTTAAGATTCCAAGTATTTCCCATATATCTCTACAAGGTTGCATTTTAGAGGCCTACCTCCCTATAACTTTTTATTCGTCTGAATACCCTCTAACTATAAATGAATAGAGATATAGGACATCCAGTATGTTAACTAAAGGGGTTCAGTAAAACCGCAGAAATTATAGTTCATTCTTCCGCAGTTGGTAAATGGCTATAAAACACAAAACCGCAAAAACCCGCAAAATTTTTTTTTTTCATATGAACAATACGACGTTAAGGATTATATATAATCACAGATTGAAGGGGTGAAAAGGGGTGATGCATAACTTTTTGTCCATAGATCGATTTTGTTACCCATTGAAATTGACAAAAATACCATATTTTTCAATGCTGCTTTACTAGTAGGTATTGGAATTATAATTTTATTTAGCTAAGTGTATTAAATAATATTAACCTGCTTTATTATTATCCATTTTACTTAAATGTTTAAACTAAACACACGCCTTCCCACAGCCTGCTAAATTGTTGCTTTACCTGAGCACAACAAAATAGAAAATGCTCGATTAGTAACTTTAACAGCGTGCAGAAAACGAATGTAAGCAAAATGGAATGAAAAAATAATGGAATCTAGTGAAGCATTTTGATCTCTTTACCCTACAATCGGAAATTATTAAAAACATTGGTTTTTGAGAAATCGAATTTTGGCCGCCCAGATCGTGAATTTACCCCACCGTGCAACGGTTGAATGGATGCCACAAACGTCCAATGGCTAATGTGTCCATAAGGACCTAACATCAATCAAAATAAAGTACTTTTATTATACCAAAAAGTACAATTAATTGTACTGCAATTATTGTTTCCAATAGGACTTTTATTGTATTAAAAACTATTTTTATTGTATTAAAAACTATTTTTATTGTACCAAAAAATACTTTCAATGTATCCGGAATGACTCTTATTAGTGCCAAAAGGTAATTTTATTTTACCGTAAAGTACATTTGTTGTACGCAGAAGTTCTTTATTGCACCATAAAATTATTTTACTCCTCCACTGGCTCAGAAGTTAGCAACTTTACCCTACTACCCTCCGACCGCCAATCCGAAAATTTTGAACCCGCTGCCATTTCGCACCCTTGCATTTTCGGACATGGTCCTAGTGGACTTTTCTTCAAGAAATGAGCCAAGGAATACGTTGGAAAAATTGGTCCGGTACTTCCTGAATCATGGTATATACGAAATAGGCAAAGCTGTGCAAACATTTATCTTAAATGACTGATAAAGGCCCGCTGCGGAAAGGTAGTATGGCATCAACTTAATTAACTTGTGTTGGAATGTATTTTCTCGTTGGAAATACAAATTGAAGCGTTCTCCGATTCTTGTTTAATACTTACATCTGGTACAAATGGCGGATCGACCATTCCAGCCTCTAAACGTTTCCAATTGATACAATTAAAGAACGGATGCAGTTTAACTTCACGAGCACCAAAACGGCCATTGCGACAGCCTAAACGCAATTTTATAGATTTGGCGAGTAATTGTTGGCACAGCGATCTGGCCTCATCGCTAAATTTGTTGGAATACTTTTCAGGGTCCTCCTAAAAATATAACGGAACAAAAGAGAACATAATAAAAAAAACTCACACAAATATATCAGAATATGTAAAATTTATTACCTTCACCCTTCGGTCGACTTCTTCACGTTTCACCTTCTCTTTGCGCGCTCTAAATGGTGCTTGACCTTCGATCATTTCATATAAGAGACAACCAAAACTAAACCAATCAGGTGAAAATGAGTATTTTTCATTATCAATAACTTCGGGTGCCATGTAACCTGTAGGCACAGAAGGGAATACAATTAGTCAATAATAAGATTCAAATTTCCATTCGAGTTGCTGCTGCACTTACCCACTGTACCCACACGACCGCGTACCATTTCTCCATCGATTTCCACCGCTAAACCCAAATCGGATATGCGCACATGACCGTGATCGTCAAGCAGAATATTCTCTGGCTTACAGTCTCGATAGACAATGCCCTGCTGATGCAAATGCTCTAGACCGCAAACAACTTCAGCCGCATAAAATCGGGCACGAGCGAGTTCAAAACCCGGATCACCGCCCATATTATAAATGTGGAATTTTAGATCACCACCTGAAAGAGACAAATCAACAATAAACTATAAATTAAAATCGCACAGAATTAAGCAAAACAAAAAAATATGATTTAAATTATTCTATAATTGTAGAATATAATTTCTTTTTGAAATTATGACTGTTTTGTATTCTTTACGGAGCAATGATTTACTATTGAATTTAAGCTTAAATAAAATAGTACACATACATGCGAACCTTCTTCCTACCCTCCCCCTGCCTATCTTGTTGGATCAGAAATTGGCTCTGGGTGTTTATTAGCTACATTTGTGGCCAGAACTCTCATTGTTGTTGCCAATCAATGGACGGCTAATCCAATTACTGTTGCTTTCAAACTGAACCAAATGAAAAATCCCATTGAATTGAATGCGAATGTGAATTGTGCGAATTCCATCATGAACAGCAGTATTATGTATTGTTGATTCAATCACTTGAATCATTTCCATGTTTGCTCTACAGAGACATTTATGATGAAAACAGTAAATAAATGAAATAAAATTTAATTAAAATTCTACAGCATCGGCCGCAATGATAACAGTAAATCTAATGAAACTCAAAGGGCTTAGCCTGGAGAGCAAAAAACGAATCCTATAAATGGCAAATTCAATTCAATAATAAACCAATGAAAATATCCTAAAAATTGTACAATGCAAAGGACACAAAAACAATTTGTGGTATTATGGTTTAACAAAAATGTGGTTTAACAAAAATTATGGTTTAAAATATGAGCAAAAAAAAAAATAAATGGAAAATCCATTACAATCACTACAAAAATGTGTTATTATGTAAAAAAATATTATATTATTATATAAACATTTTCTTTAATTTACAATTTTTTTTGTTAGCTAGAATGTCTAAAAGACCAGGTTACTGAGTACCTTACAGAACACGGTGTGACTAACTGGAGAAGAAGCGCACAAGATCGAGGCGCTTATTATATTTTTCTACGTGCAGTATATAATCCACTGGGATTGCATAGAAGTACCAGCTAAGTAAGTAACTATACCGAAACTAAAAAAATCCCCAAAGCATTTGGCCCTATTACATCGAAACATTTTTTTATGGAAACTCCAATATTTTCACCCCAACACGATTTTTTTTTCCTATCCACCTTGCTATAATTTAATAGTACTTTGCTATAATTTTGTAGTGTTTGTCTTTGCTTACTCCTACATGTTTTTCAATTAGACTATCTTGCTCATGTTGTTGAGGGGATATGAGTACACTCAAAAAAAAACCCATTTGTTGCACGCTTGCTGCAAAAAAAATAGTTTTATTTCGAAAATTCATCGTTTACCACAATCGTTGACATATTCGACGCAAAATGAAACAGTTGCCATCAACAATGCAGTTGTTACTGCAAACGAACATTCATTTACCCCTACATCGTTGAATTTTTCGTTTGGGACAACCATGGGAGACGTTTGTGCAAAATTTAAAACCTTTATATTTTAGGAGAGTTGAGAGAACAAAGAGCGTTACTTATTACTTACAGCAAGCGAACATTCGTTTGAGATAACCGTAGAAGATTTTTGGGGAATATGTAAATCTTTTATGTTCAGAGAGTTGAGAGAACAGAAAGCGTAACGTATATTTGTATGGCAACCAATCGCTTTTGATTTGCGTTGAAAAACAAACTCTTTTAAACAAATGTTTTATATTGTGCACAAACGTCTCCCAAGGTTGTCCCAAACGAATGTTCGTTCGCTGTGACAAATGAGTTAGGGAGAGTGTATCAATCATTGAGATGTTCGAGAATAATCGCTTGATGTGCTCACCTACGCCAACAATGTCTTGTTTAGTTTTTCGTTTGTGGTTGAGTTATGAACATCAGTGTGTTTTTTTTTAAATGTAAAGACAATGTTCGTAAAAGTGAATTTCAATGGAAAAGACAATGAAAATACGTACAGACAAGACAATGACAATACGTACACTTTAGTTAAATAATAAATTAAAGAAAATGTTACAACTATCAGTGATGCGATATTTCATTAAAAATAATTTGGAAATTCCGCAAGAAGATAATATTGAACATATTTTTTTCAAGAAGCTGGAACACCAAGTGAACAATTTCATTATTTTTGATATGGTTATGAAAATTTTTACTTTTTTACGTTATTGCAGGCCCTTAATACAGAAGCGAATTCGTCATACTATTGAATATGGAATTTTTTCATTCGGACACAGTCGATCTTTATTATCAACTGCAACTGGACACAAATGCAGATTTGTTCACTAAAGAGGTATGTTATTAATATATGTTCATTAATTTTTATTTTATTTATTTACAAATTTGCTTTTTTTCAGGAATTAACAATATTTTTGGAAAGGAACCAGCAAATCATTTTTAAGAACTTCAGAGTGAACCAAAAATAAACCAATACTGGACGAATAAAAATTTGCAAATCTTTTGTACATTTGCTCTTATATTACATTTGCTCTTATATTTGCTATTATATTATTTAGTATCTTCAGAATCTCTAAACTTGTCTTTCATGTGTAACGAAAATATAATAAGAAATAACTTTCGAGTCATTCATATAAACAAAATTCAACACGAGGCAATGGTATTCGATCGAAAATGATATGTGTAAAAGTATAAATCCATATATTTATTATTAATGAATATAAAAATAAATAAAAATTCTATTTAAAAAAGTTGACATTTCATTACCGTTTGCAACAAAGGAGTTTGTTTGATTGCAACAAACGTGGATTTCTTTTGTAGCAAACATGGGTTTTTTTTTGCTGCAAATACAATTGTTTTTGCGATGAACGAGCTTTCTATTTGCGACAAACGAAATAAAAGTTTGTGCTTGCCTTCTTTTCGTTTGTGGCAAAAGAAAATGTATTTTGCCTCAAACGAGTTTTTCCTTTACGACTAACGAAGAAATAGTCTGCCATAGTCGTTTTTCGTTTGTTACAAACGTATATTGAGTTTACGATAAACGATTATTTCATTCCCACAAAAAACAAAACTGCTTGTGGTAAACCAGTTTTGTTTTGCGGCAAATGAAATCTCCAAACGAAGTTCATTTGTCTAATTTTTCGTTTGGGAGCAACGAATTTTTTCCTTCAGTGTAGATATGGGTAGATAGCGTGTAAACCATACTTTATTCATAACCTATACCTAGATAATTCTATTTCTATACTTCTTGTTTTAAATTCTTTCCCCTCACTTTCTTTATCGTACAATCACAATGGATAAATAGATCAGCAAGTGTAGAGTGAGATGGACATCGCACATGTCCTAAACATTAACTTCTAGTTGGATTAGACTTCTTGAGTTATATTAAAATCTGTGACACAAGCTAATAAAAAATGGACAGTTTTTACGTTTTTTTTACATCGGACTTTAATACATCAAAAAACCATAGTGAGAATCAGTGATGGTATATTTGACGATTTATCGTCATTTTGACGATTTTTTGTCCAAAAAAACAGAAATGACGATTTGACGATTTATACCCCTTAAATGACGATTTTTACAAATTACAACTTTCCTTTTATATGCAAGTGAAATTTAGCTTAAAACAAAATTACCACAACATGATATTAAAATGAACTGCATTAATTTTTACATCGAACTTTGTGATGAAGTTCTGAAACGATTTGAATTTGAAATTAAATTCAAATCATTGAACTTAATTAATCCGAATGTATTAATAAATGGTCCTGAACAGTCTTTCTCTATTATAGTAAACTAGCTTTCCCGGCTCGCTTTGCTTCACCCGTACTTACAATGAATCTTCCATTGAATTTAAGCAATACAGGTAAAATGCAAACGCTTCATAAGAAGAACGAACATCCCATTTATGTGGATGTAGCTTTATCCCATTGGTCTGAGTGATTGTACCACTTAAGTCCCTTATTATCCCTAAAAGTGCGAATTTCAAATGGTACACTCGTATCCCACAAATAAAATGGACTGGTACTCACTCTAATTCCATAGGAAGTATGCCCATAAACGGTTACAACTTTAGACGTTTGGTCTGGCTGATGGTATCAGTTTTATCTCTTTTCGGCATTTTTACTCCTGAATAATCGAATTTCTAAAAACCGCATTTGGCGGATCTCTAATTCTATAGGCAGCAATTCTAAATACATTTTCGAAACCCAACTTTCAGACATTTAGTTTGGTGATAGTACCAGTTTTATTCCTTTTTCGGTATTTTAACAACTAAAGAACAAATTTCGAAAAATTACTTTACATCGCACAACTTAAATATTCACTTCAATTATTGCGACTATACCTTTAGCTTTTTAGTAGCAGTTTTATCCCTTTTCGGTCTTTACCCCTAAAGGTAACAATTTCGCAAACCGTCCTTGCTTCGTTCTAATTCTAAGCCAATTAATATGGGCTAATTATCATGATTATATCATTAGCAATTTGGTCTGGGCGATAGTAAAATTTTTATCTCTTTTTCGACTTTTTTACCCAGAAATATCGGAATTAAAAAACCTTCAATCCAATTTGATATTGAGGTGGCATCATCGATTATAGCATTAGCCGAAAAAGTACGAATATCCAAAAATCCAATTTTAACTGACGTTTATTCGAAAAGGGGAACAACCACCCCAATTTCATTATCCTATCTACAGCCAGTAATCAATTTTAAATATATAGATTATGAAAATGTTATTACAATCGTTCTATTAATATGACGAGGCACCGCCCATTTCCCAGCGAGACGTAATCCCTCATGTACCATTTACATATGTAGCAAATCTCATCTTCATACCTTTAATGGCTCGGTATGCGTGGGCGATACCACGCCCCATTATTTAATTATGTTTTCCTGTAGGCTATGATGGAGACCCTATGGATAGTGCTACACAGTGAAAATTTCATTGCAATCGGTCCATTTATTTCGCCCAGATAACGATTTTTTCAAAAGGGGCGTGGCACCGCCCTTTTTCCAGCGAGACGTGATTCTCTTTGTATCAGTAACATATGAAACAATTCACATCTTCATAGCTCTAATGTCTCTTGAGATATGACCGATTGAAATTTCCGTTTGTGTGGGCGGTGCCACACCCCTTTGTCTAATTATGTTTTCATGTAGCCTATGACAGAGACCATATGGACAGTATCACACAATGAAAATATAATTGTAATCGTTCCATATTTTTGACCAATATAACTATTTTTTAAAAAGGGGCGTGGCACCGCCCCCTTTCCGCAAACAAAATATTTTTTCTTACTCGTCTGTCATACGTACCAAATCTCAACTTTGTACCTATAATGGTTTAAAAGATACAGCTATTTCAAAATTCTAGTTGTATGGGGCGGTACCACGCCTATTTTACCCCCTTCCAGTCCGAATTTCCAAAAATCCCGTCTTAGTGCGCGCCTACGTCATAAAAGGAACCTACATTCCAAATTTCACGGTTGTAGCTTTAGCCGTTTGGGCTGGGGAGTGATCAGTCAGTCACTTTTATATATATAGATGAGTATCAACATATTATTAAATACGATGAACTGCAAAGTTTAGACTCCGAATTCCGCAAAGTATCCCAGTTAGATTTTAGAAATATATTTAATAGTAACAACGAAGAGTTGTTGAAATTTTGGAAAACATTCTGTGAGCTAAGACGTGCGGACTCTAAACTACTTTTTTTAGTGTAAACAAAATTATTAAAAAAAAACTTTATACTACCACATTCGTCGGCAAATGTAGAAGGAGCATTTAGTCAAGTTAATTTAAATAAAAATAAATATAGAAACCGATTAGAAAAAGATTCAAAAAATTGTTATGATTTAAAGGTAAAAGTTTAATAGTGACATATATTTAAATAACAGTACATCTGCTTAAAATGTAAAATTATTTTTATTTATAATTTTTTAAGATTGAGAAAACTAGAAAGTTGAAGCTTTCTAAAAGCACAATGTAATACAAATCATATAAAAATATATTAATATGTAACCTCTCACTTTTTATTTGATTATTGTTATGTTTTTATCAGTTTTTGTTTGTTTTTTAAGTTATTTTATTCAATGAATTGTTTTATTTTAATCAATTTTGAATGTATTTTAAATAAAACGTTTGAAAAAATGTATCTTTTTGTGTTTTTTTGCATTAGTTTGTTACATACAGGATAAAATGAGTAAATTTTTGTGTAAAGATTTTTTGACGATTTTAAAATCAGGTTTTGACGATTTTGACGATTTCAAAACCCAAAATTGACGATTTTTGTCCAATTTTGTATACCATCACTGGTGAGAATACTGATTGATGTTTTTTTTTTGTTTTTTGTGATGACAAAAATGTTTAAAAAAATTTAGGAACGCCTAAGTATAGTAGACCATTTGCAGAACTCTAATCCATTTGATTTTCTTATGAATGCCATATTGGATTGTACGTGGTTGATATTAAAGCAAATGAAATCTCTCACTAAGTTCCTAAATTATACATAGTTTGCTAAAACACAAAGTTAATACAAATTAACTTTGGTTTTTTTTTTTTCATTTAACATGTTAATAGGGACTGTCAATACCGCACCAGCTTGCTGCAGACAATGAATACATCTTACATCTTCCCAAATATTCCACTTTTCAGTTAGACATAACACGTTTACATGAAACAAAGACAATGAATCACCACTTAAGCTACTTCAATCTCTATTCCCTCGACTACTTTATTATTCTCATCAACTCTCTTCATATCGTTAACTTACCATTCATGATGGTCAGCACCAGGCACAGGGCATCCTTTGTCTCATATGCATAGGCCAAATTGACAACAAAACGTGAATTGATTTTTTGTAGTATCTGTTTCTCTGTCAGGACCATAGATTCACCTTTACGTTTTTTGATGCGTTTCTTTTCCAATTTTTTGCAAGCGTACATTTTACCTGTGGCACGTACCTGGGTAGGGAAAGAAAAGACATTGAACATTAAATTTTATTATAAATTTGTTAAAAAATGGTTATAATAAGACACAATAGTCGCAATTTCTTTTGAACACTGCATTAATAACCATATTTAAAAAATAATTTTGTTGGAAATGTTTAAAAACTGAAGTCGAGTTTGCTTATCTAAATTGTAATGCTTATTATTTAGAATTGTTCTATATTTTTAAATTATTTTTATTAAATTAAATATTTAATTTTATCATATTTAAATCTTTAACAAACTTTTTGGCAAAATTTTCAACTCTTGACAGTTCAAAACGCAGTTGATGTCGACAACATTTCTAGGGAATAAAAGAAACGTACACCTACAGACAAACTGAGGTTAAACACAAAAAAATTATATTTGGTTGTTTTTTCAACTTGCAACTCAACTCATGTCAACACTCAGCTTGGAATCTCAAAGTCACCTACCATCCTACTACTCTTAATGTTGTTGTTACCACAAAATTTGTTATGTATTTGTCTCCCCTCTAGAGAATCAAAAGTTGTCTCGGTGGTTGTGTACTTCTGCTTACCTGACATGCACAGACTTCGCCAAATCCTCCTTTGCCCAGAACACGATACATGCGAAATGTTTTGTAGGTTATGGGTTGGGCCTCCAGCCATTTCCATTGTAAATAACTGAAATGAAAAAGAACATAAATATAGAAGATGCGAATTTAACATTTAAATAAGACAATTGTACATGTGGCGTTGTTAGTATTATTTAGTTACAAAAGTACGTTCAAAATGTTGTAATTATATTATTTTGTTATTTTAACATTTAAACACAAATACTATTAATACCTGTTGCGTTATGCTAATAAAGAATAATAATTATTGTTCTTTTAATAAAAAAAAATCACACACATTTTTCGGTTGAAAAGGTAAGCTTCAATAAATATTAAGAAATTTAAACAAAGATTTTTCGTTTGTTTACTCAAATGTTTCATTTTGCGCTGGGAAACCCCCCCTACGCATTTAAAGCTATCAGTAAATAAGAAAAAATATCAAATGTTTACTTAACCAGTCATTGGCTTTAAAAATAATGAAGTCTTTTAAGGTATCTACAGTTATAACTCGATTGTCTCAACTTATGAAAATTAAAAAATATATTTGCACTAAAATTATGTTCAAAAAATATTAGGAGGAAAAAAATAGTGGTGGTCGTTCATACATTTAACCCCGCTAGGAGTCACCATGGGAGCGGCAAAAGCTAATTTTATAAAAAAATAGTATGGGGATCACCTTAAGGGTTGAAGATATAGGAAGATATGTTTTATGAAACAGTTAAGGTTGCAAAAATATTGTGGACCAATCATACATTTGACTGCTCTAGGGGCGCCTGTGTGACCGATAGAGCGGTGGGACCAAATTTTTTAAAAACAAACTTTTTTTTTGTATGGTAGCCCCCTTACAGTGTGAAGATTGGAAAAAAGTTAGGAGGCAAAAATTACTAAAGTTCGGATGTGCATGTTGAAAACTTTTCAAGTTATCGAGGTTTGACATCTAGGAAAAATAATTTTTCACTTTTAAGACTATAAAAGTGGTCCTTAATATAATAATTTTTCATACAAATAATTTTTTTTGTCGTGGGATCGGATTCTTAAGAAGAGAATTGTTTAGTTGTGTCAACAACTTAGCCAGTTGTCATTGAGCTGCGAAAGAGAGAAGACGTGTCGTGTATTACTGAATTCTTTTATTTTATATTTTACTTAACAAAACTACTTTTATACCAATAAATGACTTTAATATTAAACCGCCGTCTTTGACAAATTCAGAAGTGGGATCGGAACAAGAATTTTAAGTCAAGAACTTGTGTTTCCGAGATAAATGTTTGCTACGGTTTTGTATAAAATACAGAGCAGAAATAGGAGAAAATACACGACTACAATTAAAGGAGCAGAATCATTGGCAACCACATACACACACACATAAGATCAAGTCACTCACAGCGGTTGTGCGAGTGAGAAGGCAACAAACACAAACGCAGAATTCATAGGTGAATTTCACAACACTCACAAGCGAGTAGGAGGAAAAGTTTGTTGAAAGGGAGAAACAGAAGATCAAAAGGGAAACGAGTCAACGGCTGTTTCAAGAAAAGGAATTTTTGCATGATTCTCAACGAAAAGAAAAGCAAGAAACACTAGACGAAAGCGGAAAAAGTCAACGGCTATTTTTGCAAGGAAAAGTATGGGGTGATTTTCTTAATAGAAGCAACAGGGCATTCTAGAAGTGAAAGAGGACAACGACGCTTCAAGAATGAAAGTAAAGTTAAGTTCATTAAAGGTGACGCAATTGGATGAACTTTTAAAGGAAAAGAAGTTACCACGATCTGGAAATAAAGCCGATAAAATTGCTGCACTAATGGCTGCAGGTGGAACCGACGAGGTGGAAGTTGACGATAGTGATTCGCAGGAGAATTTCCAAGGTTTTGAGGATTCCGAAACGAGTAGCAATGCGATGCAAAGGCAAATGACAGAACTGAGACAAGTTGTAATGTCTTTGGCGCAAACAGTACAGCAACTGACGGTGAATTCTGGAAGAAGTGGAACGGCACAAAGTACGACAAGCCGTACTAATATGCAAAGTGGTGGTAGTTTCTCAGCACCAGAAAGTCAAACTACATCAAGAGTAACGGCCACTGGGACATCTGGTTGTCTCAAGGATTATATTGTCATGTTACCAGATTTTGACCCCATCAAGCAGACGGTCACATCGATGCAATTTATTGACAAAATCGAGAAGCTGCAACAAGTGCATGGTTGGTCAGATGAGACAACATTATTTGCAGTGCATCACAAGATGAAAGGTGTTGCCAAGATGTGGATAGACGCTCTTCCTGTAGTAGAGACTTGGGCAGCATTCAAGCAATTATTTTTAAAAGATTTTCCAAGCCGAGTGAGTATTGCGGATATTCATCGTGAGCTGATGGCAAGGAAACGTGGTCAAGGTGAATCATTGATTGAATATTACTACTCGATGTTGGCCATTGGAAGGAAAGGAAACGTTGACGACTTATCCATCGTGTCATATGTAATCAACGGGTTGAATGACAACGGGTTGACAAGAACACTGTTGGCTATGAATCTTCAAGGCTGCAACGAATTGCTGAAGTCACTTGAAAACTTGCCAACGACAACAATGTATACGAAGAAAGTAAATGCAAGAAATGATGACGAAGCGAAAAATGCAAACACTGTTGGAAGTGCCAAAGGCAAGGGACCAAAATGTTTTAATTGCAACAATTTTGGACACATATCTACGAATTGTCCACAACCTTCAAAGAAACCAAAGTGTACCAGCTGTTCAAGGGTCGGACATGATGCATCTCAATGTAAAGCTAAAGGGACTAATGTAGCTGCGATGTCTGGTGATGCAAACGAAGAGCCATGCCCACCTGTTATGAAAAAGGTAATGTTGAATGGAGAGAAGTTTCTAGGTTTCGTGGATACTGGAAGTGATTTTACCCTGATCAAGAAATCATCAGTCCCTGTAAATGCAGATTGTAAGTCAACGTCAAAGAGGATGAATGGTTTTGGTGGATCCGTCATCGAAGTGAAAGAAATGGTCGAATGCAATATTACCATAGACGAGGATTCCACAAAAGTTTCTATGTACGTGGTTCCTGATGACTTAATGCCATATGATGTTCTGTTAGGCAGAGATGTTTTATGTAAGCAAGACAAGCGCCTTACAATCGAGTCCGGAATCCTGAAGGTAGAAAAAGCAATGACAAATGACTTTGATATGGGCAAAGACATCAGTAACGAACAAAAAGAATCATTGAATAATCTTCTCACTTCACATAATGACTGTTTTGCAGAAAATTTAGTAAATTTGGGACGCTGTAAAAGTACGACCATGGAAATCTCCGTATCCGTAGATACGCCGGTAGTTGGTAAGAGGTATCAAGTTCCATTTAGCCAAAGACAATTGCTATCAGACATCATAGACAACCTGCTACGTTGCGGAATTATTCGTCAAAGTGATTCCCCATATGCTGCTTCAGTTTTGTTGGTGAAGAAGGCAAACGGTGAGAGTCGTATGTGTACCGACTTTCGCGCATTAAATGCTGTGACGATTAAGAAACAATATTCGATGCCAGTGGTTGAGGAGCAACTTTCGTTATTGGCTGGCAACAAGTATTTCACAACGCTGGATATGACTTCAGGCTATTATCAAATACCAATTAAGGAGGAATGCAAGAAGTATACTGCATTTATAACACCGGAAGGACTTTATGAATACAATGTCATGCCCTTTGGCCTGACAAATGCGCCTATGGTTTTCCAGGAGATGATTACACAGATAATACGGAAATTGGATCATCGAAAGAACATCGTAAGTTACGTGGACGAAGTCATAATACCATGCAAGACGGTTGATGAGGGAATTTTGGTGTTGAAAGAATTTTTAGCTGCTATTCGAGATGAGGGTTTAACCCTAAGACCATCGAAATGTGCGTTTATGAGGAAAAGTGTAAATTTCTTAGGACACATCGTAAGTTCTGATGGGATAAGTCCTGGTGAGGAGAAGACAAGATGTATAAAAGAATTCTCGAGACCTGAGAATGTGTCTGATGTCCGTAAGTTTCTTGGTATTACTAATTTTTTTCGAAAATTTGTACAAAATTATGGCCAGATAGCTATGCCATTAACAAGACTTCTAAAGAAAGATGCACAATTTATATGGCATGAACGAGAAGAAGGTGCTTTTAAGCAGCTTAAGGACATAATCACATCCCAACCAGTCCTTACACTATTCGATCCAGGAAAAGATCACGAAGTTCATACGGACGCTAGTTCAATCGGATTGTCCGGTATTTTACTTCAAGCTGAAGGCGAAGGCACGGAACTCCGGCCTGTTTTCTACTATAGCCGTAGATGTTCGGAAGCGGAGAGTAAATATACCAGCCATGAATTAGAAGTTTTAGCCATTGTGGAGACTGTGGAAAGATTTAGAATCTATTTATTAGGGAAATGTTTCAACATTGTGACGGATTGCAACGCGGTAGCGACTACGAAAGCGACGACTCCATTGCCACCCCGTATTGCAAGATGGTGGTTTAAGCTGCAAGAATTTGATTACGTAATGGTTCATCGATCCGGCGCAAAGATGATGCATGCTGACGGTATGAGCAGAAGTCCAACTTTACCACCGACTGAAACGAAAACAGCTGCAGACCAAGTACTCGTCGTGACTTCGAATTTAAATGATTGGCTGTATCAACTCCAAATGTCTGACGATAAACTCAAGAATATTGTCAACATTCTCAATGGTAATCCAGGAACAGATAAAAACGAATTCGCCCAAATAAGAACGGACTATGCTGTTGAAGATGGAAGGTTGTTCCGAAAGATTGGTAACTCTAAGAAGTTGGTGATACCAGAAAGAGTTCGATGGCGAATAACAAAGGCGTGTCATGATGACTTAGGTCATTTCAGTATGGAAAAGACTCTAAGCCGACTACAGAAAGATTTTTGGTTCCCGAGAATGAGACGGTATGTAAAATCATACATATCATCGTGTCCTGAATGCTGTTACAACAAAGTTAAAGGGGGAAAGCCCGAAGGTGAATTGCACGTCGACGACATATTGCCTATTCCGTTCAGGAGTGTCAATATTGACCATTTAGGCCCATTTCCAAAGAGCAAAAGAGGATTTTTATATGTACTAGTTATTGCTTGTTCTTTCACCAAGTACACTATTGTCAAGCCGACAAGAAATACCAAGACAGCACCTGTTATCACAGCCCTGCAAGAAGTAATGTCAATTTTTGGGCAGCCACGTCGAATAATATCTGACAAAGGAACTGCATTTACGTCAACCGAATTCCGACGTTTCATCGAAAGAAATGGCATACAACATATCCAAACAGCAGTGAGAACACCGAGGGCAAATGGTCAAGCCGAGAGGGTCAATCAAACGTTTTTAAATGCTCTCAGATGTCTTACTGATGAGGAAAAAGAATGGGACAGCAAAATCCCAACTATTCAATGGAGTATTAACTCACAACCTAATTCTACGTCGAAGTTCACTCCAAATGAACTTGTTTTCAATTTTAATCCAAGAGATGTTAGTTGCAACCGAATCATCCAAGCATTAAGTGATGAACCTGATCTCGAAGTCGCTGTGCAGGAGAAGCGAGAACAAGCAGCTGCTAATATCAACATCCAAAGAGAAAAATGGAAGACACGATATGACAACCGTCATATCAAACCAACGAAATATAAGGAAGGCGATCTAGTGGTAATCGATTGTGTTCTTCAAGCTACAGGCGAGTCCCACAAGTTAGATCCGAAATATAAGGGACCCTATATCATCACACGAATATTGGGAAATGATCGGTACCTCGTCGAAGATTTACCAGATTTGACTTTAACCCAGCGAAGATACTGTAATGTTATGTCAACAGATCATATGAAGCCATGGTGTTACGGTAACCCAGACCTTGATGCCAATCATGATTCTGTTATTGATTCAGAGGAAGAAGACCATCCTTCCAAGGTGGACGAAGAGTCAGGAGAGGCCGAATTGTCAACAACTTAGCCAGTTGTCATTGAGCTGCGAAAGAGAGAAGACGTGTCGTGTATTACTGAATTCTTTTATTTTATATTTTACTTAACAAAACTACTTTTATACCAATAAATGACTTTAATATTAAACCGCCGTCTTTGACAGTTGTATGAACAAAAAGCACCAGAAAAAAATAATATAAAATTTGTTTCTCCATAACCTCATTTTTTTGATAAAATCTATTTCAGCGACCCCATACCCATCTTTAGAAAATCCCAAAAAATTTTCGAAATTCTTTTAGATCACAAGCTTTAATATTCCGCCTTTTGTGAAACGCCCTAATGTACATATATGTATACACCGGTGGATTTTTGCCCTTCACCATCAACTTTGACTACGATGCGCTGCCATTTGCCACTATGGACATCCATACAATACTATTGCACCACTAATGACTTTGTTATTTAATAGTGGGATTTATGTTGTATTTCTCTATATTCCTTTATATATTTTCAAAAAGATTTTTTTATTTAAGCATTAAATACTTAACCTTAAATAACCATTTTATTTGTTCTCACTTTACGTCACAGCAAAAATCTTTATTTAATATTTGCCATTGAGGCAAATACAAAATATCTTATGTTTAGAGAGTAAATAAATAACAAGTCAATTTAAGAAATTAAGAAATTTAAAAAATAAATTCCATAAGAAACGGTCCTAAACAGGAAAAATATTATTATTTAGGTGTCAAAATTGACGTCGCTGTCAAAAGTGCGCAAAGAAAGAAATAGTATAGCTATTAATAAAACATTACCAATGATATGCATTTCGCCCCGATAGGATCCCAAATGACAGCACAGCACAAAAAGTTAACTAATTATGGTTTATGATGTTCGGAAGTTACATGGGATACAAATTTTCAGAATTTTGTCAGTGCCACCCCCCAAACAAGATAAGTCTTTGCATGAGCACGATTGGAGTATGTTGTTGTTGTTGTAACAGCTGGTGGTTAGCTGGGGTAATAATTCGTTATACAGATTTTCGATTTATCGGCACTCGATCGGGCATATAATCCGATTATCATACGATCATTGTTGGCAAATCTGTTTCGTTCCTTTGTAAATAACAAGGTTTGTGTCAAGGATTGTTAGATGCTGTTGTTGTGAGTTTTAACCGCCAAATTCCACCAGAGATGGCGCTAGCTGGCTTGTAGATTTACATGAGATGTTGATAAATCATTTTCCTTGGTCCTTGCGCAATCTGAATTTTTGTAGTGGAAGCATCTAGGATGAGTTTTGTTGGCTGGAGAACTCGAAAGTATTTGAAAAGTAATTAATTTTTGGTCGATTTGATATGGCCAGTGCCCCGGCAAGGAATCGAACCCGGCACCTTCGGATTGCTTGTCCACGTCACTTCCACTGAGCTATCGAAGGCCACACGATTGGAGTATGTTAACCCGTGCCGCTTTGTGCCATGAAAACAGTGTCAAGTCTTACTACTTTTACGTATAATAATTCTAGATAAGGTGATATAATCCAACACTGTTGTTGGTTTAATTACAACGACAATTTTGAAAAATATAAGCTTTATCCATTTAAGGATAAATGGGAGGTGGAGGCGTCCTTTGATATAGTTTGATATAATTCAACGCAGTAGTCAGTAATATATCAGAGACAAATTGAGCTAAATTTGGTTCAATACCAACAACAATTTTGGAAAATAAACGTTTTTTCCATTTCAGAATATTAAAGGTGGACGTGTCCTTTGAGATAATTTGCTATAGTTTAACACAGTTTTCAGTAATATATCAGAGACAAATCAACCTAAGTTTCGTTCAATACTAACAATAATTTTGTAAAATATAAGTTTTTTACATTTTAGGATATATGGGAGGGGGCCGTTTTTTTACAAAACTTTTTTCTTTTTTTTTCTCATTTTTAAAAGCAATGTGTGTTAATTTTCCTTCTTTTATGATAACTCCTTTTATTTGTGGTATCCGTTTGTATAAAAACACGACAAACGACGGAGTATTTACCGCAAATCATAATAATGAAATAACCTATTCGTTATTACTAACTTCCGTTAATTCTAAGAACTAAACAAGTCATTAACAGTTTTTTCCAAAGAATTTTCTACATATCTCCAAACAAATTTATTAAATTCTTTCAGATTACACTATGACACAATTTGAGGGTTATTGTTTCAGGGGGGGACCAAACCAATTTCAAGCGATAGCATTTGACCTCAGTAACAAAACCCTAAACTCTATTTTGCTCCACTACGTCAAAAATTTCAATCGTCACAAATGAAAAATCATCTATAAAAGTACATTTGGGGTATCTTCGGAGACCTATACTAAAACATTCAGGGGAATATTTCATCGGAACATTTGAACCCTCTAGCTCTCACCCTTATAGGACGTTTTTTGCCCAATTTTAAAAAAAACTGTTTAGATGTCAACTTTGGAGGGAGGTCAAGGCTTAGAATCTTCGATAGAAAGATTAATATTAATTTTTTTAATACATTTTTTTCAATTTTCCTCTGTTTTCAAACCGATTTGTTTTCCAGAACATGGGTGTAAATGTTAAGAAGTCTAATATTGAGCAAAGAGCGCAACAAGATTTTTCGGGAGTTAACCAAACTTATATCAAACAGTAGCATTTAGCTTCAGTAACAAAATCCTAATCTCCATTTTGCTCCATTACGTCACAAATTTGTTTTACAGTGGTTTGAAGTTTGATTTTTTTGGTAAAACGTCGAATCAAAGATATTTCATGTCTTCGGAGACATACATTAAAATGATCACGGAAATATTTCATCAGAATATTTGAACCCTCTAGCTCCCATCCGTATGGAACATCTTAGGATGAATTTAAAAAAAAAAATCAAATTTCTTAAAATGTTCAGCATGGGTGGCAGATAGAGGATTTAAATGTTCCCAGGAAAATTTTAATGTAGATCTCCGAAGTCATAAACTAACCCAAATCAATTTCTACACAAACCACTGTAATTTGTGACGTAGTGGATCAAAATGGAGTTTAGGGTTTTGTTACTGAGGTCAAATGCTATCATTTGATATTGGTTTGGGTTACCCCCAAATAATTTTAATGATCTATGTCTTATTTTGTTCACATGTTATGTGGCATAACGTAAAAAAAGTAAAACTTGTCCCCTTTTTTTTGTTATGGATTTTTTTT
The DNA here is from genome assembly GCA_964034835.1 of Muscina levida. Taxonomy (NCBI): domain Eukaryota; kingdom Metazoa; phylum Arthropoda; class Insecta; order Diptera; family Muscidae; genus Muscina; species Muscina levida. Next base: position 100,607,169 of record OZ035880.1, read on the forward strand.
ATTATTTTTTATATAATAAAAAATAAAAAAAAAAATGTCTTTTGACGTTTCTCAATTTCAGACTAACTCAATTTGAACCATGGAAAGATACACAATCGAGTAACGCGTTAAAGTTATTCAGGCTTATTATGAAAATAGGCGTTCAAATCAAAATCAATGTCGTGCACCTCGTGATTTTTTCGGCGCAGTTGACTCAGGAACTAAAGCCCCTTGACCATTCCAAACGTCGTCAATGGTCAGAATGGTGGCAAGAAATTGCAACAGTGGATAATCAATTTTGAAGAAAATCATATTCAGTGATGAACCCTCAGTAGATTCGTCAATAATCAGAATTGCAGCATTTGGGCGAATGATAATCCAAGTATCAGTTACTGTGAACTTTTTATGGCCCGAATTGGAAGATATGGATGTGGACGATATGTGGTTTCAACAGTACGGTGCCACTTGCCACACAGCTAACGAAACAATGGCTCTTTTGCGCGATAAATTCAATGGCCGTGTTATCTCACGTCGCACAGCGGGGTATTGAACAACCAAAACGGAGATTAATTCAAGGAAGCGTCCGATCTTAGCCAAATTTGGTACAAATGATCCTTTTGCTATAAGAACGATTGGTTTGAAGTTTTTAAGAGATCGGTCCATATATACATATATTCATCATATATATACTTATATGTGTATATACTGTAGTACTATCAAATCTTTATAAAAGCTAAGGTTTGTATCCGATCTTTTTGAAATTTGATACAGACTTATGTTTTAATATATATAAATGTTTATGCACATATGTATACACACTTATATATTTATAAACAGGGTGGACCAAAAAGCTGTATACATTTGAATAAGTAGCTGCATAGAGCAATCTTGGCGGGGCGGAGGTGTTGGGAAAGTAAAGAACTGCCAATGGGAATTCATCATTACAGCGTCATTCTAAGTTGTTGCATATCTAATGTAAAGCGTATACAGAATGCTCATGGTGTCTAATCGACTGGTCGGTATCTTTAGTAACGGTCTCAGCTACAGGCGCAAAATTCTCCTCCTTGTAGGATGGAAGTGGTATTTTTGGTTGCGCACTATCTAATAACGTACACTAAATCTATAATTTTGAGAATGATATTGACAATAGTGTTCTCAGATAGTGGATTATGCACACTACTTGTTGAGCGAAGGGCTCGAAAAACATATTTAAAAAAAATAATTTTTGGTGGCGCTGTTTCCATTGCAGTAACCCCATGTGAAAATGTCGCACAATATTAAATACCAGTCAAATAACAATTCGCAATCAGTCGATCTTGTTATGCAAATAAAACGATTTAAAAAACTAACCTCGAAATTAATCGCATTTTATAAACGAAACTTGTGCGAGTTAGAAGGTATTTCTCTGAATTTCGCATGAACAACTAATTTTAGAGCTTGTTATTAATCAGTTCTGATTTAATTTTCCCAAAGTTGTTGTGAAATAATGTCATTTAACCATATTTTCAATTTGAGTATTATCAGGGCAAATCAGCATATATTGCCTTATGTAGGGTATAATTAAAAATAAATGCTCAGCGACAAATTGCAATATAACAAAATCAAAGAAAATGATGTCAAATCAAACCGAAGGAATTTCGACCGTGTCTAATATCACAATTTATTTAATAAAACAAATTGGCGCAAAAACGCGCAAAATGTTTTTTTGATTTTGTAAGTACAGATGTTATATTTTATAATAATGTTAATTTTTCAACAGGGTTTTACCCGGAACCATTTTAAAAATCTACAAACATTTCAAAAAGGCTCCACGAAAAGCCCCCCAATGAAATAATGCCCAAACAAGAAATGAAATATTCTCCAAATTTTTTTCATACATTTTTGGGTGTTATTTCATATGAAAGAACTCCCAATTTTTTTGGGACGTTTTTCATTTTTCTTTGGGAATTGTTTCATTACTCATTTGGGGTTTTCAAATTATGAAATTATCTCCAATGAAATAACACCCAACCAATTTTTTAAATTCGGGGCTTGTTTCATACCGTGTATAATTTGGGTGTTATTTCATTTTTTATTCGGGGGTTAATTCATTTTCAAAGCTGTTGGTTTTTAGGGGTTATAATTATATAATTATATAAAAATACAAGAAAATTTTAAGCCTGTGAGAATGATATCTAGGAATGAAATTTTTATAAATTTGTAAGAGTTCTTCAAAGGAAGAATTTAATAAAAGCTGAGAGTTTGATTTGCTTGTGAACACTGGAGGTGATTGTGTAAAGGCCAAACGTAAAAGGCAAATTGTCTATCGAACTGCAAAAATAGAGCAGGGCTAGAACGATCAACGATCCACACAATTCATTTTAATAATTTTGCGACTTTGCGGTCCGTATTGACTTCATGAAATTCTTAGTAAAACTGACTCTTTTATGAATTTTGGGCATAATTTCATATTTGTTGCTGATGGGGTTTATTTCATTGGGGGTTATTTCATTTTCATCATTGGGTGTTATTTCATATGAAATAACTCCCAAATATTGGGGGTTGTTTCGTTTTCTTTTTGGGGTTAATTTCTTTATTTTTCGATGTTATTTCATTCACTGTTTTTGGGTGTTATTTCCAATTTTTTGGGGTTTATTTAATTGGGGGTTATTTCCTGGGCGTTATTTCATTGGGGGGCTTTTCGTGGAGCCTTTCAAAAATACCTTTAATTTAGACCTTTTTGTTTTAAATAAATAACATGTAGAAAAGTCGAAAAAATTTCCGAAGTTTGAGAGAGCATAGAACTTTAAATAAATAACATATGTTATTGATTCTAGTATCTATTGAATCAGTATCTTGTGTACAATTATTGAGTACAAAACTTTAATTGGAAATCGCAAATCTTTATATATAATAAAATATAATTTTGGGGGTCCCATACCCCACTGTGCGTCGTGGCGATGTCAATTGGCCACCAAGATCATGTGATTTGACACCGTTGGACTTCTTTCTTTGGGGTTATTTGAAAGAAATGGTGTACGTCGATAAGCCAGCAACAATTCAAGAGCTTAAGGATGAGATAATTCCAATCGTGCTCAAACTCGGGTGGCACCGACAAAAATCCAACATCTATTTTTACAACCACCCTTATGGTGGGCAAGTTTTTTTTTAATCTTCCTAAATCTTCCTAACTTCTTAAGAAAATGTTTCATGGTATGGAGAGGTCTTCATGGACATTATATGAAATGGGCATCATATGAATATCGAAAACGAAATATACGAAATCAATAGTCAAAATTTACTTTGAAGTCAATGTGATCAAAGGGAAAATCCGAGCCTAGGCAAGAAAGTGGGGTGCACGAATCAAAAAATTATTTGATGTCCGAAAAAGTTAATGTCTTATTATTTTCTTTTTTGTTAAAATTTAAATTACATACTAAAGTCCATAAAATTCACTGACTCCTTTCTAATATATATTTCTAATATTTTATTTTTGAATTATAACAAAAATGTCAATAATACAATAACAAAATTTTTTCTATTTTTAGGTGCAATATTTTTGGAAGTAAATTTTTTGTAAAACATTTTTTTTATGACAAAGAAAAGGGTGGTAATCTTCTCGCAAAAAAAAAATAAAAAAAAATTAACACATTGTGCCATTTTTACGTACTCAAAACGAATACGAAATTGATCAGTAAAATCACGATTTTCCTGATTCCGTTTTAAAGTCTTTTTCGGATCCAAAACGGGTCCGTATCGGTTTTTCGTTCTTGGGCAATTGTTTCTACTCAGAATAAATTTCTATATATTTTTGAAAAAAATCTAAATTACACTTCTTCGCGTTCTGATAACTTCATAGACCTCTATAGAAATATGACACACTTACCGATGAAAATACATTGACGTTTCAAACTCCCGGAATGGTTCACCGGCCAAAAATGCCTTAACCGCTTTCACACACGGTTCAAATAGCTCTTTGCTGCCATTTGTGAGTTTACTGCGTACCCGTGATATCAGTTCGTCATTCAGTATATCCAACACCAGTTCATTGGAAGACAAGGGTATCCTGCCGGTATTGGTAGAGTTTCCATTGAGTTGTGGCACCATTGAACTTGCATCTATACAATTTTTAACCTTATCACCATTGGCATCGACCACATCACCACCTGTGTCACCGCCGCCACCACCCCCATCATCATAGGCAACCTCACTGGATTCGCCGTGATCGTCACCATTCTGATGTTGAAAGTTTTTATGATTGTTGCTACAACTGCTGCTGGTAGTTGTTGTTGTTGTTGTGTTTGTTGCATTGGCGGTGGTATTGTTACATTGTTCAGTCTCTACGGGATTTGTTGTTGTTGTTGTGGTTGTTGTCTCGACTTCTAACAACGTGGAGGCGGTTTTATGCTCTTCCTGCCGCTGCTGCTGACTTGCATCCAGCGGCGGCTGCGGCTCACTATCATCCTCACAGATGGCGGTAGTGGTAGTATTGCCATTATTTAAACTATCAAATGCAGGAACTTCAATATCCAGAAATCTACTGCCAATATCATGAGCTATTATCAGACGTTGCTCATCATATTCCACCTCATATCTAGAAATGGTTTGGGGTAGAGAATTTTTCAATCTTCAACGATTAAAGAATAATTAAAAGCTTTAAATGGAGGGGCGCGCTGTGTACTTACTTCTGCACCTGATCCAGAAATGAGATGTACCGAAAGTAAAGCGGTCTCTTGCTCTCACAAAACTGTCGAAAGAGTTCGCGTCCAATGGGTTGTTGGTCTATAACATAACCATAGCTTATATCTAGGACAAAAAAGGAAAGGAGAGAAAATAATGAAAGAGAAATTTGTCAGGAAATGTAACAGTTTCACACAAACTTATACAATATATTACTATATAGCAAAGAGTGTTATCGATATAAAAACTGTTGCATATTATGAAATGTAACATATTGTTAAGTATGTAACATAATGTCTATAATTTGTCGGTAAAAACATAAAGCGCTTAATGTCTGTAAAATTCAACAACTCAACAACAAAATTCGCAATACCGCAATAAGAATTTTAATGTAATTTTTTTTTTTATCTTTGCAACTTACCTAATTTGTCTTTCAGGTGTATACACTGTGATATGTGGGGAAATTGTAGAATTTTTCGCCATTTTTTACTTTTTCCTTTGTTGCTATCGGAACCACCTGAAGAGAAAGTAAAGAAAAAACACAACATGATTACAAAACGGGGAAAATTCATTAAAAAACAAGAATTGAAAAAGAATTTACATATCAAATATTTCCACAAGAGCACGTTGGGGTTTTTTTCTATTTTTGTTGGCATTTTATTGAGTGCTCCAGAGAAAAAAAAAAGTTCAAGAGTAAAACCCAGAACTTGAAGAAAGTGGAAAACAACTTTACAACAAAAATTCAGACAAGCAGAAACAACAAAAAAGTTAACACAACTTGAACAAGAAAATTTACAAAACTTCAAGTAGTTGAGTAAAGGAAGAGAGAGAGGGAGTCTTGACAGACATTGTTCATAAAACATAAGAATGTTGATGAAATCCCCCCCAAAAGCAAATAAGATATAAAAGGGGAGGATAAAATTAATCAACAAAATATTTAATAAGATGCTAATTGCTAATTGTAATAATTAGTATGGAATGAAAAATATTAAAAATTAGCATAATACTAAAAAGGTGAAAAACTCAAAAAAGACCATTTTTAAAAACGGTCCAACTCGCTGGATCTTAATCCTAGGCACGAAATTTTTAGGGATTTATCATAAAACAAGGCAAGGTAAATTTTGGGTGTGGACCGAAGATACTTTTTTGGTGAGTCGGTCTAATATATATGTATATACTAGGGATGCTAAACGGGATTGATTTTGAAAGATCCCGATTCCGAAATCCCGGGATTTTTCGGGATTTCAGGATTTTCGCGATTCTTTTTTAAAATTTTTCTGTACTACATTTTTATATTATTTTTTATTTATCAGTATTAATGAATAATATATGTTTCTATATTAAAAAAAATAACATAAAATTAATTTAAAATTTCTAACTCCTTTCGCCAAACTATCTTATCAGCACCCTTTTAACACTTAAGGTGATGATAATACGTGAAGAAGACACAGCAAAGGGTTCTGATGAGATAGTTTGGCGACTATCGAAGTAGGTACCCGCCATGCCAGCTGTCAACATAATCCATTTCACACAACTTTTGTAAATCAAAATCTCTATTAGAGATAATGGAAAATAAATCTCAAACCGAACAATGAAAAACATTGAATTCATATTTCTGCACAGATCGACAATAACAAACAAGAGCAACGAATTTTTTTTAGTAACTGATTTTAAATACATGAATTGTTGTGAATGGTTGTGAAGTTTTTCGAATCTATGCACTCAAGAAAGAATTCTCATTTTGTTGTTAATTCTGGTGCATAAGACTTGATAAACATTTTGCAATCATTATACCAAAGTTTGCTGATGAGGATTCGTGGCTGAATCCAAAACAGCTGTACAGACTGACTGGTATTATGCGAATATCATTCTGCTAACTTCTTTCAAAAGCCTTGGTCTTGAGCTTGAGATAAATTCCAAAGTCAATGTTCATACAAACAGACCGAATAAACACAAACACAACGATGATGAATTATTAATGTTATTTATTGTAGTTTTTAGTAGTTTCTTAAAAAGATTAAAACATCTAATGTTAATCTTGAACGAATTTTATACCCAACATATGTATGTAGCCGCTGAAAAGCATCTTTCACAATCCACACTTGTGGCTAAAATTGTATCTAGATAGTTATTTGCAGCTTCGCCGAAAAATCCCGGGATTTATTTATCAAAACCCCGGGATTCGGGATTCATCAATACCGAAAAATCCCGGGATTTTGGGTTTTGGTATTTCCCGTTTGGCATCCCTACTTTACACTAGTCGGCTACGTAAGATTTTATCCTCGAATCCAATAATACCATTGTACATGCAAAGACCAAATGGTAAAGGGTTGTTAAATTGTAAGGGCCGATGTTGAATGTGACCACAACTGAACGTCAAGTTCTCAATTTCAGACTAACTCAATTTGAAACTTGGAAAGATACACATTTGAGCAACGCGTTAAAGTTATTCAGGTTAATGAAAATGGGCGTTCAAATCAAAATGCATATCGTGCACTTCGTGATTTCTTCGGTCAATTTAATCGTCTAAATGTTCATCAAATCGAAAAAAAACCGTGCAAAAACTTAAGCAAACCTAGTCTGTAGGAGATGTGAAAACACCAGTGCATGCGCGTACAGCTCGTACCGGAGAAAATATTGCTGTTGTTCGCGATAGTGTGGCTGAAGAGCCGTCCACCTCAACTCATCGTCGTGCCCAACAATTGGAACTCTAACGCTCGTCGTTGATGAACAATATGCATAAAGACTTGTATTTACACGCTTACAAGGTGCAATTGACTGAAGGACTAAAGCCTCGACCATTCCAAACGTCGTCAATGGTCACAATGGTGGCAAGATGGATGATCAATTTTCGAAGAAAATCATCTTCAGTGATGAGACACATTTTCACCTCATTGGATTCAGAATTGCCGCATTTGGGCGAATGATAATCCAAGAGTGATTGTCGAAAAATCAATGCACCCACAAAGAGTGACGGTTTGGTGCGGTTTATGGGCTGGCAGCATCATCGGTCTGTATTTTTTCCAAAATGAGGCCGGTCAGGCAGTTACTGTGAATGGTGTTCGCTATCGTGAGATGATAATGAACTATTGGAAGATATGGATGTGAACAATATGTGGTTTCAACAGGACGGTGCCACTTGCCACATAGCTAACTAAAACAATGGCTCTTTTGCGCGACAAATTCAACGGGCGTGTTATTTCACGTGGTGGCGATGTCAATTGGCCGCCAAGATCATGTGATTTGACTCCGTTGGACTTCTTTAAAAGAAAAGGTGTACGTCGATAAACCAGCAACAATTCAAGAGTTAAATGATGAGATAATTCAGCACATTAACGGCATAACACCTCAATTATGCCACAGCGTCATCGAAAATTTGGACCATAGTAGTCGCGGCTGCCATTTGGACGATATTTTCCCTGCAGTTTCACAAGTAGTGGCTGGCAACATTCCATCGACTTCATCTACGTTTATGTTTTTACTTCGTTATTAATAAATAAAAATAAGTCGTAATAAATCGTTTTTCTTCTCTATCTCATCGGCGAAATGTTACCGACAAATTCGTCGAATGTAACCGATGAAGTAATCGACGAACAGTAGTGCCGAGAGTAAGGCATTACCAAAGCGGCCATCGCATAGTTTAATTCGCCGCTCAAAAGCATTGCTGGTAGTTTAGCGAGTAGTTGACGAAATGTAACCGGTAAATGCGTCAACGAAATGAAACCGATAAATGCGTCGACGAAATGTTACCGATGAAGTAATCGACGAACAGTAAGGCATTACCAAAGCGGACATCGCCTTGTTAAATTCGCCGCTCAAAAGCATTGCTGGTAGTTTAGCGAGTAGTCGACGAAAGGTTTTTGGTACTCGATGAACTCATCGGCGTAGAGTCGATTACCAATACTGCAGGGTTGTTCCATACATAATTGAACCAGACCAATACGAGTATTATCATAATAAAAAGAAATGACAACAATTTCCTAATTAATTTCAAAATCAACATCGGCACTTAAAATTTAACCACCCTTTAGATTTGCTATACTGCTTGCTACAGGAAGGGGGAAGAAGGTCGAGGCTTTCAATGTCAGCCTGATTTTTTTTTAAGGGAAGCCGTTTTCATTCATAGGTTACCGCACGTAGAAAACAATTTTAAGTTCTTCAGTAATGGTAATGGTCATAGAATGAGCAATATGTTGTGACTGCTTGTACTTGCATTTTTGCAGTGGTTGAGGGAGTTGGCTGGAATAGGCATTGGCTATATCGGCGGTATGCAGCTTTACGATGTCTATCTTCCTTGGCGTTTGGTTACGAATGCTTTTGGCACTACTAAAACTAAATGGTGATCTGAATATTTGCAACACGCACGTTCACAACGCTTGAGACATGCCTTTCATCGATTACCACGTGATCAATCTGGTTTCTTGTCTTTCGATCAAGGGATCTCCAGGTTGCCTTGTGGATATCTTTATGCGGGAATCTGGTTCCACTCACTAATATGTTTCTTGCCAACGGGAAGCTAACCAGTCTGAATCCGTTATCGGATGTGTTGTTGTGTAGACTGCATATTTTGACTACTGAACCAGGAGCATCTTCCCTTTTTTTCCCAAAAAAAAATGTTAATGTCATGACCAGGCAGCGATCGTATAGTTCTTCCAGGCGGTCATATAATGCATCTTTAATGTACTCGCCTATGTCTTCCCTCGGGGAGTGTACACATATCAGCGTGATTTTAAAATATTTCGTCATGATGCGAAACGTGTCTGTTCGGTCACTTACAGGGTAAAACCGCGAGACCAGATGTAGAAGACTCTTGCCGACTATGAATTAGTGCTCTAGCTTTGTACCGTGATACCTAGAATCACGGGAATTAGAATTAGAATATTTTAAAACTGTGGAAACGCCGGACCGGACCGGACCGACCACAAAAATTTGTGGAGTTGTTTTACTTATGTTGTTCTTCAATATTGCCAACTCGAGACCCATTTGAGTAAGTATTTTAGAAACGCCGGTCCGGGATAGACAGGAAAACTGAAATTCCTGTCCCGTCCATCGCTTTTTCTGTATGGCGGAGATGTCCACCCGATAGTTTAGCCACGGCCATCCGCTCACAGAAGGAAAATAAAAATTTCGTCTGCAAAATTTGAAGAGCCTAAAATGTGACAAATTCCCCTAACGATACTTACTAACTTCAAATCGATATTAAATTATTATGTCATGTAACTTTACAAAACGAATAAAGCAGAACTTCTCCTTTTTGGGGCTACTTTTACATGCAATTCTCAGAATTGAGTCCCAAAATCATGTGTTGTACCGTTTAATACTTGTTTTTATGTAACAAGTCACACACACACACACACACACCTTCCACCCTCTTCCCCCCACATTACCGACAATTACATCATCATTAATCATTGCTTTTGCCATTGAAAAGTATTCAATAACACTTATACAATTTTACTTGTATTGTCTAAAGGGTTAAAATATCTTTTATAAAATACATATTCATCGTCAAAGGAAAAGTTGAGTCAAATATTTGCTACATTAAAATTTGCAAACAAACTTTTCTAATTATTTGAACAAATTTGAACACTTCAAAAGGGTTCTGGTTCTTCGTACACATACATTTTACAACTCAGCATTTTTGTTTGCGCCACGCAAAAGGAAACAAAATTGTTCATTAATTTATTGCTATGTTCGACGTTCCTTTCATCTTAGCATATACCGTTAGCGTTAGCTATCATTTTACAAACACGAGAATTTAGTGATGACAAGGCGTAAATGTATATACGCCAAAAACTTGTCCATTTATTGCATGAAAATTAACAGGTACGGCTGTAAAAAGTTTCAAAAACTCGTGTCGAATGCGTGACGATGTCTTTTAGCTGGTGGTGGGTGGGTGGCTGGATAATAGGCATCAAACTGAAGGGTTGGCTTTGAAAGAAACAGAAAAAAAAACAACTTTGTAGTCTTATTATGTCGTTTCCGCTAAATTATCTTCTTAAGTTCGGGTGCCACAACATAACTCAATTTTGAACATAACTCAAGTTTGTCCTTTGGCGACAGCACATGAGCTCCTTGTGGGTTTTATGCTGAAGTCAGCCATTCTCTTGTAATTGTGTAACAAATTACTTAATTTGCAAATATTTGAATTTGGTCGGATTACCTTTCGCTTGATTTGATCTGTTCAAAAAAGTTTTCTTCTTGTGTTATGGTTGTGAGAAATTTTTAAATTTTCTCAAGGACAAGATAAGTTGTAGGCTCACAACAAAAAAATTCTCACCCTTAAAATGTGTCAGAAGTTTTATAGCTTACAAATATAGCAATTTTTTAAATTCTTTACGATTTTGAAAAGCTACAAATGTCTCAAATACTTTAAATTTTAACAAATATTTAAAATAGTCAAATTTGCGAATGCAAATATTATTAATATTAGCCTTTAAGACAACTTGACAACATATATAAATATTTATATCTTAGTGTCTAAGTCAGAGGCCGAAATGATTAGAGATTTCCATTCGCTTTGATCTTGTGCGCACCGTCTCCAGCCAGTCCTACCAAGCAGTATCAGTGATTCATCCACCTCTGCGTCTTCACTCTGCGTCTCCAACGGATAGACACTTTGTTCGATGATACCATTAACTTCGTCTTGTCCTCATTCACTGCCAAACCCATTTTCGCTGACTCCCTTTCAACTGATGAGAAAACAGCTGTTACCTCTTGCATCGTTCGACCGATAATGTCGATATCATGGGCATATGCGAGCAGCATGTGGCTCTTATTAAATATGGTGCCAGACATGTTAACCGCTGCTTTCCTTAACACCTTCTCCATCACTATGTTGAACAGTATACATAACAAACCGTCACCCTGTCTAAGACCTCTCGTCGTATCGAATGGTGCAGATAGATCCTTGCCAATCCGAACAGAGGATTTGGTATTCGTAGGGGTACACCGGCAGAGACGAATTATCTTCGCAGGAATACCGAACTCAGACATGGCTTCGTATAGTCGATGCCTGATGGGACTATGGAAGGCAGCGTTGTAATCGACAAAGAGGTGGTAAGTGTCGATTTGCTTCTCATGGGTTTTCTCAAGAATCTGCCGTAGCGTAAATATCTGATCCGTTTGGATTTGCCTGGTCTAAAGCCGCACTGATAAGGTCCAATCAGGTTTTCCACAATTAGCTTTAGACGTTCATACAGTATGCTAGATAGGACCTTATACGCAATCGGTAAGAGGCTAATTCCACGGTTTTTACACTCACTACGGTCACCTTTTTTGTAGATTGGACATAGCACACTGAGACTCCAATCCTATGGCATGCTTTCCCGAAGCCAAATATTCTCTATAAGTCGTTGCATACTTAAAACTAGCTCATCTCCACCCACCTTAAACAACTAAGTTGGAAGACCATCAGCCCCAGCGGCCTTGTTGTTCTTTAGGCGGGATATTTCAGTTGTTATCTCAGCTTGGCTCGGAGGTGGATACTCAATGTTATCATCTCGGATTGGTACACAGACTTCATCAGCCGAGTTTTCAGACATCAATAGGCTGCAGAAGTGATCTTTATATATTCTCAGTACGCTCTCGGAGTCAGTATTGAGATGACCATCCTGTCTTTACCATTTATCTTCTGATAGAATTTTCGGGCTTCACCTCTGTTCCTGTAATCTTCAATACACACATTATTTCGCTCCTTAAGCTCTCGTTTTTCGCCTGAAGAGTCGAGTCGCCTACCGCCTCTTCTCCCTGTACTTTTCATGAACAGCTCGCGTTGCCATTGGCTGCAGTTTGGCCCTGTATGCAGCATTTTGTTCTCGGTTGGCATCGCGGCATTCGTCATCGTACCAAGCATTATCGTTAAAGGACTTCACATACCCCAGTACGGACCGCTACAAATGTTGCTAATCTTGGGTATATTTAAATAATTGCAATACTTCTTACGTTTTATGCCATTCCAACGCTTCATGTGAATACAAAAGAACCAAAACATTTAATTATTTAATATCCAATTTCTTAACATATTAATTGCCCATTTGCCTGTCCCCTCTGCCCCACCCCTTGTTCATTACTTATCCTTCTTTGACTTGAACAATTAGTAATCACACTGACCTTATATTCAACACAAGCAAGAGAGTAGCAAAGAACTTAGCATCAAGAGTTATTAAAGTACAACATTATGCGACACAACAGGATATTGTATCCTGTGGAGTGGTGCTGCTGATGATGACTATGATGACCTCGAAGGCAAGAGAGAGAGAGAGACAGACAGAGAACTAATGATAAAACTAATGGACTCTTAAATGCAAAGACCTTATTTATTACTTGATATAATTTCCACACTCTACTTATGTTGAAACTAATAATCTGAAATTAATTTATAATGAATGAACGACCGACCGACCGAATGGTTGTAATAACATTCTAATTTAACACACACATTAACTCCTCCTCCTCCCTCGTCACACGCAAATAGTATTACCATGCACTATGTTTATGGTTTGTATAAACTTTAACATCAGTTAATGTCACATCATGTACAATAACAAATAACATTTTGATAGCAATAAATAAATTGTAGTTGGCATACTGAAGCTTATGGAGACTCTACACTTGTAGATATGTATATACGAGTATATATATGTGTGTCGGTGCGATTTAGGTTTCTATATTCCATTGTAGTGAGATCTGTGAGATGTGTTCTTGCACAAATGTCATGTTATATTCTGTGGCAAATTGTTACAATATTTTTGTGTCATTTCACGCTGTGAGAGGTGAATAAAGATCAGCAATAACTTCAGTTCCAGTACAGATAAATGTATATCCGTATATGGCGGTTGGCTTTCAGTACTCTAGGATGAACGCTATTTATATGGGTAACAGTAAGAATTTTCAAATGGTTTTGAGACAATGCTAAAAATTTGCATAGGTTTGTGTTTTATGGGTAGAACTATACATTTGTATTAGGGGTAAGAAAAAATATGTAGGTTTTTTTTTACTTATACTAAAAGACACACAAGATTACAGTTCTTGTTTGTTTGTTTGTGTCTCCATAGAGTAATAAACCCAGTAAACAAAATGTACAGAAACCGGTCAGAAATCGGTACGACAGTCGGCCAAATCTTCCGAAATCGGGCCGAAGTTGTTTCTAAAACCGTATGGAGTGGTTGACACAAAGTTTGACCGACTCAGCTGAGGGAAATCTGATGCATATACGACATGTCGTACCGACGACTGAAAGATTACTAAATGTAAATCGAGAAAAATTAAGGGAAATTCGACGCGTCGTCACGAGTTCGGACCGATATCTCATCAAATATCTGAAGTAATTCGGATGTTCTTGTCGACGCGTCGCACAGTGGCATTTCGGTGGAAAAAATAGGGGTTTTCAACTTTCCAATATTAAAATTTTAATAATATGGTTTTGTAAAGAGGTATTTGGATAAGAAAAAATCAACAAGGTTTTTTATGAAAAGTGAAATTTTGTAGTTAAAAAAACTAACAGAAGTCAACGGAAATTTTAAATTATTGTCCAAATAAAGAACTTTTTGTGTGTGTAAGTTTATAGCTATGGCTTTTGTTTTATTTTCTAGTGAAAATATTCCTTTTTTATAAAAAAAAATTATTGAAATTGGAAAAGTTAATTAATTATTATAATTTATTAAAAATATCAACTTTTCACTTTTTGATGGAAAAAAAACTGTATGTGCTTTGCCTTGCTTAGCCCTCTAACAGTAAAAAATTAAAGGTCCGAGTCTGTATTTTCAATTAAGAAAAAAAAATAGCCGCCAAATACCGTCCCTTTTAGTAACATCGATTTTAATGCATGCATTTGTGAGATATTTTGGGTGTATTTGAAGGCTAACATCTTTCGCGGAGGGTTGTTAGGTATATTCTCTTTTTTTGTATGGAGACATGTTTAACTTTTGAATAAAAATTAACATTTTTTAACTTATATGAAATTTTTATATGATTCTAGACAGGGAAGAAAAACACCTACAATTTACAACTTTCAATGGGCGTAAAATCTAAAGTAGGCGTGGCATCCCCAATATGTTTAATTTTTTTTTTATAAGGAGAGCTCAATTAAGAAGTGTCCCGAATTTCGAGTCCCTAGGTCCAAAAATACAAATTTTGCAGTTATATGGGAGGTGCGTGTGGCAGTAGGCGGTTTTCCAAGATTTTTTTTAAAATTTCATAATTTGGCCCACCGAAAATTTCATTGCTGTACGACCACTCCTTCTATTTTTTTCCAAGAAATGTATGGGGCGGTGCCACTGTGCGTCGTACGATTTCTGCCCGAAGTCTTTAGGAAAATATCTTTCAATATCGGATTTGAAATTGAGCCGAAGTCGTTTCTAAAAACGTTTAGAGTGGTTGACACAAAGTCTGACCGACGCAGCTGAGGGAAATCTGATATTCGGCATGTCGTACCGATGTCTGAAAGATTTCTGAATGTAAATTTTAGGGAAATTCGTTGTTTCTGCAATAACAATTTGATGTTTCCTCCGAAACAGAGTTCCGAAATCGGTGAGAACTCGATCAGATACATCGGAGCAAAATAAATATTATCTTTAACGAGTCGTATAGAATTCTATACGATATCGGTAAGAAGAGTTCAGACAATGTGCAGACGTGTCAAATATCAGCCAATGTCGGAGCCTTTGGTTTGCTGGGATAAAAAGACTGACCAAGATTTCTGACTATTAACTATTGTGTTCAAAAGCTTTTGGAAAACTATGTGGAAGCGAATCATTATAAGGGTATTTTTGCTATTCGTTGTTCTACAGAAATTAGTAAAACGGTTGTTAGCAGACATAAGGTTTTATATATATTTGACTATATGACTATTTTTCGTAAAAAAGTTTAAATTTTATGTGACTAAATAGTCACAAATGAGTTTATCACGAGACTATAATGTTGGGCCGATGAGAGGGGCATTCTGTGTAGGGAAGCCGTTCGTGTTAAATCGAATAAACATTCTAAAGTACCAACTTGTGTTAATAAATACATATTTCTACTCTCCTTAAACGAATCCCCCCCACCATGTTGACAACCCCCGCAAACGTTATAAGGACCATGATTTAAGGATATACAAAGATGGTGCCTTTATCCAACTGGAAATGAGATGGAGGGGTCAGGGATGCACACTACGAAAGAACTGACATATTTTACAGCTGCCATGTAGAAAGACACGAATTTTAATGTGGTTTCATAGTCAGCAAGAGACTTCGACATCTGGTCTCGTTGTTTATCCCTATAAAGGGAGACATATTTTTACATTGCGCTGATTTGTGTACACGCCCTGACGAAAGACAATGACGAGGACATTGAACACGCATTCATTGAGCGATTGGAGGAAATATATGACAGCGTCATACATTTAAAATTGTTCTGGGAGATTTTAATGAAAAAAAGGGAAGGGGAATGCTCTTGGCCTCCGATAACGGCTTCAGATTTAAGAGCTTCGCGTCATCAAGAAACATGGTAGTGAGCGGAACTGGATAACCGCATAAAAATATTCACAAGGCAGCCTGTATATCCCCTGATCAAAGGACAAGAAACCTGATTGATCATAGGGTAATCGATGGAAGGCATGTCAAAGGTTATGGACGTGCGTGTGACGCGCAGTGCATCTTTTATTGACTCGGATCACCACTTAAGTGCAGCCAACATTGTAAAGCTGCATACCACCGAGGTAGCCAATGCCTACTCCAACGAACTCTCTCAATTACCTCAAACAAACCCCACTGATTCCGATGTTTCCGACACGCAGTGCCAGAATATTGCGAATTTTATGACCACTGTCGCAACGACCGTGGTTCAGATCCATTAAAATCTGTTTTTTTTTTGCATTGCTGAGTTTTTACCTATCATTTGATACCCATATCGTTATCATCTGGTTCGTGAAAATATTTGAATTAATTTTTTGAAAGTGTTGCATCCTCTGAAATTTGGAAGTCCTTTTAAAAATCCTGATGTTCTGGCGATATACTGAGAACGCAGTTTTACTACATAAGGTCTCTAGTTTTACGTATATATGGTCTTCATCAAGTGTGAAAACCACTGTTGCACGGTGTAATAAACGTCACATGGTGGTCGCTTATGCCGATGATATAGATATTATGGCACGAGTACTGCGTAATATGACTATGAAGTGGTAGATCATTTGGTCTACCTTAGTTCCGTCGTAAACAAAAATGTACAACAAGGACAAATATAGAATTGCACTAAGAACACATCGAACATTAAACGAACTATTCAGTAGGACCAAGACAAAAATTAAAAAGGAAGAAAAATCAGACGTGGTTTACAAAATAAAGTGCAATGGAGACAACGACAACATATGCCAGAAGGTATATGTTGGCACGACTAGAACAAAATTAAAGACAAGAATTTCTTCACACAAATCGGACCAAAAAGCGGTGGACAAACCCATAGAACAAAAAACAGCCCTTGCGGCCCATTGCACACTAACCGGCCATATACCCAACTTTAACGACGTGGAAATACTGACACAAGAGACCAACTACAAGAGAAGATATACTCTAGAGATGTTACACATCATGGACACGCCAAAAGAGCAGAGTATAAATTACAAAAGAGACACAGAAGGACTAGCAAAAAATTTATAGACATACAGTTAAAAAACACAACAGAAAAAAGAGAGGTTTAGTTAATAACTATTCTGGACGCGACGCAGACGTTTAACGTTTTTTTTTCTTCGTTTTATTTAATGTAAATATGTTGTGATTTTAATGTAAATTATTTGTCTAACAGTGTAATTGTTTTATGTTATGTAAATTTATATAGAAAAATTTCCCTGAAGATGATTGACGATGTCAATCGAAATATTGGAATATAAATAAAACCAGGAAAAATACATTAACATCAGTGTTTTTCTCAAGCACCACTAATGACCTCAAGCCCAACTATAGCAAACAAACAAAAATTAAAATGTCAGCCTGAAAATCAAAATAAGAGTATTGATCGCAAACCCCTGCTACTATGCACTAAGCAAGCGATTTAATGGCAAAGCTCTCTCTCGACGACCATAGATCCAACTCTACCAGATACTGGTCCTATCTGCCTTGCTCTGATGACACAAGTGGATCAATCTATTCTGGGAGTCTTCGATAGAAAAATAATTCGTAAAATATTTGGTGCATTATCTTTAATGGAGAGTACAGTGGTCGAATGGACCATGAGCAGTATTAACTGTTTAACGATATCGAAGTAGTTGAGCGCATTCAAATAGACCGAATGTGCTGACTGGGAAATGTTGTACGAATGGATGAAAGAGCTCCAGCTCGAAAAGTCTTCGTCAATAAACGCGATTGGCGGCGCAGGAGAGGACGACCAAAACTTTGTTGAATGGACAAGGTAAACGAACTGTTATCTAAACTTGGTGCGACGGACTATTTACGTAGCACAAAAGAGGTTCTTAGACGCGGCACTCTTCTACCTTGATTTGTATGTACAAATTTAAAATTACAGGTATAATAGTACCACTAATCCTTAATTAAAGCTTCAGCACTGCAGAATTTCTATTATTGTAATGGGACACTTTGCGACACCTACAAAGACTGCGCTAAATTTTTTGGACAAAAATTATATCCGACGATAACTAGCTTATGTCCCAAACTTATGTCCAGTGAAATTTTTTTCTTTGAAGATACCTTACCAATGAGGTTTCATTAGCAATCCAAAGAAATTAAAGGAGCGTATTCCTAAGAAACACAGGACCAGCGGTAGCATAGTGGTTAAAACACGTGACTACCATGCGGAAGACCCGTGGTTCCATTCCTGGCTCAATTCGTTTACATTTTTCTTTCATTGCTGGCCCCCCCTTAATAATGTCGACAGCTACTAGGTGATATAGTGTCGAGTCAATCGGCATGTCTGGTAAAAGCTTTTCAAACCGGACGTTCGCATTCGTCGATAAACAAGTAGGTGTCGTTTGTTGTGAATCTAAAATAGAGAGCGTGTTAATACACAACAACGCGAGAAGCAATCCCATACCTCATTCATGGGGTGTAAAGGGAAATTAAGTTAGTAGTAGTATTCGTAAGGAAATGAACAGAACAGAAACGGAGATATTAGGATAGTATGAATTATGACTTACACGATCTGTTTACTGATATCGATGTTTTTGCGTTGGATGGGCCGATTGGATCTTTAATTAGCACGACAATGACCTATATATGTTAAAGGTCCTAGGATATTGAGAATTCAATTCTGAGAGACAAAAATATGTCTACATGCGGCTATAAAGAAGTTAAATAAGATTAATCATACAAGGTATCCTAAACAATGAAGACACTCTAATTGGTCTAGCATTTCAAATGTTGAATAAGAATTCAGAACTGTTTTCCGGCTTCCCAGCAATAAAAAAGATGTCGTTTTTAACTGTGTCAAATACAATCCGCACTTACTAATACCTCCATACCTCTAATATTCGTAATCCATATAATACCTTAAACGTTTTTTTTTTGTTGTTTTTAAGTGCGCTTGTCTGTGTATATTCTCTGTATCTAATTCAATCCGCAAATGTAAAATGCATTTGGCAATCCCATTTCTCACTAACTGTCGCATACAGTAGCAGATACATGCAAGCGACAATGTCTGTCTATTCCACTCTCACTCCAATTCCACCAAAAGTGTTAAGACACCATTAACAGCGGCAGCTGACGCTGCAACTACTGCGGCTGCTGCTGTATAGCTACTAAACAGCTTAGAATTTGCCCCACAACAGAAAAGGAACACACACAAAACACAAAAAAAAGAAACAAGACAAATTTGCAAATGTGGCACGCGGAACATGAGAAGTGTGCATGTAAATTGGGATTACATGTTGAACTTGCCACACTTCCGAACAAATTATTCGCATTCGAACAGACAATTGACACATAGCGATGGTGGTCGTGGTAGTGTTGGTGGCGGTATTGTGCTACATGCAATGCCATGACATTTGTCTTTTTTTTTTGGATTTTTTGCTTTTTATTTATTTAAGATTTGTGTCTTTCGTGTGGCATATAGAATGATAAATTACTGTTGTGCACTTTGAAAGAAATGACAAAAAATTAATATTATATATTTGGCCTGAGAGACAAAAATAGGAAATGAAACTTGTGATTCTGTTTTTTTCGTCGATATCAAGAGTTGTTGAACTTTTCTCCAGGGGAGTAAGAAAGAAGCTGAAGTTTAGGCTGGAAAACTAAAGTAAGCGTATTTTCGCCCACACTAGTATAAAGAGAATAAGTGGATAAGAACGAAAATCGTCCAAAAAAATTATTCTAAGGAGGTTTTTTGTAATTTAGTTTTTAAATGCCCATTTTTGGAATTCTTGTTCCACAGATGTAATCGTACTTTCATACATCAAAGAAACATAGTGAGAATACTGATGTTTTGCTTGGAGTTACATAGTGTTATCGAATTAAAGCTACACTTAAATTTAAATTTTTATTAAAGTTTTTTTTCCAGACAGTTTTTATTAAAACCGAATAAAAGTTGATTTTCAATTTAATTTTTATATCGTAAATCAGACTTCTCCGATTTTACGTAGCTATCAGTTTTGCAAAAATAAACAAGAAACTCTTTTGCAGCACGAACCTTCCGTTGCTTTTCAAAACCTTCCCACTCGCATTAGTTATACACTCTGTTTCATCACTTCCACTATCTATCTACATCTTTACAACAATTGGAAACTGCCATTAAGTTGTTTACAGAAACAACACGTCCCATCACATTTATCTTTCATTTGATATAATTGGAAAAAAAATATGTTCGTCCTCATTCGACACCCACACCCAATGGCCTTTGACAGATTTTATTTCATTTCTACATTTTGTTTCAGGTTGTTAAAAACTTTTACATTT
The DNA here is from genome assembly GCA_964034835.1 of Muscina levida. Taxonomy (NCBI): domain Eukaryota; kingdom Metazoa; phylum Arthropoda; class Insecta; order Diptera; family Muscidae; genus Muscina; species Muscina levida. The sequence goes on from OZ035880.1 coordinate 100,627,685, forward strand.
ATTCAAACCCATCCAGGGCAGAATATAATTTCTGACATTTAATAGATTTCATGGGAAAAACAACTTTTCATTAGAATATATTTTATTATGATGTCTTACAAACATTGTTGTACAAAAATAAATGAAAAAAATAAATAGTTTTATAGTTCAACGGAATTGTTGTACATAACAAATAGTACAGAGAAATCATAAAATACAGTCGAGTACGTTTATAATGAACACCGGTTATAACGAACTTTCAGTTATAACGAACACTTTTTCTGGTCCCAACGGTTTTGCTTCATTTCTTCATATAAATCTTTACTGTTATAGCGAACATTGTTTATAGCGAACTTTACGTATAACGAACCATATTTGTTGTCGCATTTTCCAGTTTTCATACATTTTTTGACGATTATAACGAACTTCCTACAATGTTTTTAATTATTTCAGCAACGGTAACGTAATTTCTTTCAAACAATTACTAAAATGTAATTTTGTTATTTCTATTCCTGAAAATTTGTTTGGTTTATGTTAAGTTGATTGATCTAATTTTTTTATGTAATCAAGGTGTACACGATTCGTACTTAAATGGAATACATTAACATCCTTGGTTATTTGGGTGGTTCTTATTGTATAATTTTTAATTTTCAATTTTAAATTTTAAATTTTAAATTTTAAATTTTAAATTTTAAATTTTAAATTTTAAATTTTAAATTTTAAATTTTAAATTTTAAATTTTAAATTTTAAATTTTAAATTTTAAATTTTAAATTTTAAATTTTAAATTTTAAATTTTAAATTTTAAATTTTATTATATCTAAATGTATATATAAAATTCTACTGTACGTGTGTTGTGACTGAACTCCTCCTAAACGGCTGGACCGATTTGCATAATTTTTTTTGTATGCGTTTGAATGGCGCCCAGTGGTATAGATTAACTATTCGGTATAATTGGACAAAGGGGCGTGGAACCGCCCATGGTTGGTTGGTGTGCGGGCATCTCCATCATCGAGGAGAACACTTAGGTCCTTATGGACCTATTGTGACACCCGTTGGGCATTTACGCCATCCCTTCAACCTATGCTATCAGCGCGTGTGCTGCCTGATTGCGTTGCCAGTTGTCGATTGGGTATCCGGAGTTTCGATCCAATCCGTCCAGTTAATAATTTTACAAAAGTTGTTGATCCTTCCGATATCCGATATCCTCTACACCATTTAGGAAGGGTTTCCAGTCTCCTTCTGTATAGCGCTGGGCAATCTGGCCTCTTCGTCCGCTCTGCAGTTGCCCTCGATTCCGCTGTGTCCGGGTATCCACGTAACCATAACTCTGGTATTCCTGGATATCTCTTTAAGAGATTTCCAACAGGCACTGACCACTTTCGATTTGGTGTCACAGGACTTCAGTGAGTTTACCGCCGCTAGACTATCCGTGAACAGGAGAATATCCTCCTGTGATATCTTCCTCACGTTGATCACGTCCGCGGCTCGTTTAATAGCAAGTATTTCCGCTTGGAAAACGCTGCAGAAGTCTGGAATTCTCGATCTTATACTTAGGCCTAGATCCGCGGAGTAGATACCATAGCCGACCTTGTCATCCAGTTTGGACCCATCGGTAAAGATGTTTATTGGTCCATACATTGCGTTCTCGTTCTCTGCCCACTCCATTCTGGTGGGCGTTTTGATTTCGTAGAGGATGTTTGATGTCCGTGTATTGAACACGTAGTCAGTTTCAAGTAAGATGTTGATATGGTTCAGGATCCTTGAATGTCCTATGGAAGGATCCCAATGTTCAATCTCGTTTAGTCGAATAGCCGATTTGAGAGCGGAGCATTTGCAGCTCAGATCAGGTGGTAGTAGATTGAGTATCGTGTAGAGAGCCTAAGAGGGGTTCGATCTCATACATCCGGTTATCAGGAGACAAGAGGATCGTTGAACACGATCTAATTGTCTAAATTTGCTCTTCTTGTCGAGCGCGTACCACCAAACTATAGAGCCATATTGTAATATTGGCTTCACTATAGCATTGTAAATCCAAAGTGTTACCTTGGGTTTACGGCATGTATATAAAGCTATGAGTGACTTGTTGGATCTGCTTTCAATGTTCTGTCTCCAAATAAGCTTCCTGTCTAATAAAAGGCCCAGGTAGTTCGCCGTATCGGAGAAGTTGAGTTGTTTGTTGCCCAGATAGATATTGGATGTAGCGGGCGATTTCTGTTTCCGACTGAAAAGGACTAGTTCTGTTTTGTCAGGGTTCGCATTAAGTCCTCTACTCAGAGACGCAGAGAGCTATATTATCTGCATACGCTACTACTGTGCATCCTTCCGACTCCAACCGTTTGAGAACGTCGTTGACGGCAAAATTCCACAATACCGGCGATAATACTCCCCCTTGAGGGGTGCCTCTAGTCACCCTTCTAGTGAGGGTGTGATTTCCCAGCTTTGAGGTGATAGTTCTCTTTAATAGCATGTTGCGAATCAGCTTGCTAATATGTGAGTTGATATGTAGGCTGTTGAGCTCTGTCATGATGCAGAGGGGTTCGATGTTGTTGAAAGCTCCCTCTATGTCCATAAAGGCAACTAGAGAAAATTCTTTCTTATCTAACGATTTCTCTATGGGATACAATAGTGCATGGAGTGCGGTTTCTGTCGATTTCCCCTTTGTGTAAGCATGCTGAGCATTCGAAAGGAGATCCGGGCCGATTGAATTTTTGATAATGTCATCCATGATTCTCTCAAGGGTTTTCAAAAGGAATGAAGTAAGACTTATAGGTCTGAAGTCCTTCGCTTTGGTGTGTAATGGCTTTCCCGCCTTTGGGATGAAGACCACCTTTGCCGTTCTCCATCGTATTGGTAGGTAGGATAATTTCACACAGCCGTTAAAAATAGCCTCTAGCCATGGCCGTAGTATTTCCAGTGACTGTTGAAGTTCGGCGGGTATAATGTCGTCCGGACCGGGTGATTTGTAAGGATCAAAGTCGCTGATGGCGTCCTTGATCATGTTCCTTTCAATTACCGGTATTCTATCGCAGAAGTCGGTAGGTGCGCGGTTATAGTGTTGGACCCTCCCCTAGGGATGTGGGTATCCGATAGGATTTCCAAGGTTTCCTTTGAGGATTCAGTCCAGGTACCATCATTTTTCATTATGTATGCCGGGGCCCTGGTTGTCGAGGATAATACTTTCCTAAGTCTATTTACCTCTGCGGTTTTTTCGACATCGTTGGTATATTTCCTCCATGAAGATCTTTTTGCCTTCTTTAGTAGTTTCTTGAAGAGTCTTAGATTCTCCTTGTACTCCTCCCATTGGCCTGTTCTCTTGGCCTTGTAAACTTGAAAATCAAAAGTGCTAGATCTCATTATTTGATTATATTTATGTCGTTGGAGCAGTATTAATTACAGCCAGCGTGAAAGTGGGCGGTGGCACGCCCTCTTTTCTAAAATCGCTCTAACGGCTTTTGTAATAGATCGATTCATACGAAAATTTGAACAAGTGGTACTGTTGACCTGTAGATAGTTCCTGGCTACATTTGGTTTTGATTGGATAAAGGGGCGTGGCACCGCCCATACAACGTGAAAATTAAAAAGGCAATATCTCATGAACTATCAGAGGTATGAAGATGAGCCAGGATGGAAGTGGGCGGTGTCACGCCCCTTTTCAAAAATCGCTCTGACGTCTTTTCTAATAGACCGATTGTTACAAAAATTGTACCAAGTGGTACTGTTGACCTGTTGATAATCTCTGGCTGTACTTGGTTGTGATTGGATAAAGGAGCTTGGAAAATTAAAAGGGCTATATCTAATGAACTATCAGATTTGTTACAGTATGCATTACTGCAAGGGTGGAAGTGGGCTGTGCCACACCCCAGTTATACTATTCTCTTCGTATTGGTCTCCTAACATCGGAATGGTAGGTCAAAATTGGAGCCGGGGCCCATGGGGTCAAAATAGACTACTGCGCAGACTGAAACAGTGATATGTTTTTAATATTTTAACAGGTATGTGTTTTTCAATTACTTTCCAGGAGAGCGAATCGGTAATAAATCCTATAAATGGAAAATTTAAGCAATATTCACTGGAGTTGGACCGGAAAACACCTATTGTCTGATTGGGGCACAATTTGAATTTTTATAGATTGTCAGAGGTAACATAAGCAAACTTTGTAAGTAACCTATATATGGGGTATTTTTCTGTTAGGTATTAGTGTAAATTTTGCTGTCATACTAATGAAGTGTGCTAGACTTTCATTCAGTATACTTTGGAAAATCACTATGTAAAGACTACACAAGAACAACGTTTACAAATCTTGCAAATTTATTTTCAAAATGCGCGTTCTGTTCGCCAAACTTATGGAGCCCTTTTTGAAGCTTACGGTGCATATACTCATCCATCTGAGCACCTATGTTAATATAAGCCATAGACGTAGACGTGTGACAGGGGACTCGAATTTATCGAACCGACGCCGTACTCAGCAACTCGGTCTCTTCAAATGCTGAGGAAAGATCTTGGCCTACATTCATATAAAATCCAACTGGTAGAAGAACTACAGCCAGTGGACGATCAATTGATTTTTTTTTATTTATCATGTCATTGCACATTATTTGAAGGAGGAATGGTTCCAACACGACAGCGTAAAATGCCAAACTGCGCGTGAGGCCATCACTTTGTTAAGCCAAACATTGGTGACCGAATTATCCAAAAAAATGGTAATACGAGTTCAATACAAAGATATTATTCGGGAACATTCCTGATCCGTGTAAGAAGACATAGCAAAAGAGGTTTTTATGGCTAAAAGCATGAAGCTTCAAACGAAATTTATATTTGCGTGCAATAGGCGAAAAAAAAGTGTTTTTTACGCTCAAAGAAATAGTTAGTATAAAGACGGTTCCGCTGCTACAAATAAAAATAAAAATTAAATTTTGATCTTTAACGGAATGTCTGTTTCCAATTTGTGAAAGATATGACTTTGATGATGAATTTTTTACTATCGTCATAGAGCCTATGATATTTAGAATTTAAAACAATAAAATTTAATTGGTACTTTGAACACCTAAATGTGAAATATATTACAAGTTAATATGCAATAGCGAAGCATTGCCGGGCCCACTAGTAAAAATATAAAAATATAAACAAATAAAAATATAAAAATATAAATATATAAAAATATAAAAATATAAAAATATAAAAATATAAAAATATAAAAATACAAAAATATAAAAATATAAAAATATAAAAATATAAAAATATAGAAACTTACAACATCGAACCCCTCTGCATCATGACAGAGCTCAACAGCCTACATATCAACTCACATATTAGCAAGCTGATTCGCAACATGCTAATAAAGAGAACTATCACCTCAAAGCTGGGAAATCACACCCTCACTAGAAGGGTGACTAGAGGCACCCCTCAAGGGGGAGTATTATCGCCGCTATTGTGGAATTTTGCCGTCAACGACGTTCTCAAACGGTTGGAGTCGGAAGGATGCACAGTAGTAGCGTATGCAGATGATATAGCACTCTGCGTCTCTGGAGGAAGTTTATCTTGTCTCGAACAAAGGATGCAGGACTATATCAACATCCTGGCAAACTGGTGTGCAAGTAGAGGACTTAATGCGAACCCCGACAAAACAGAACTAGTCCTTTTCAGTCGGAAACAGAAATCGCCCGCTACATCCAACATCTATCTGGGCAACAAACAACTCAACTTCTCCGATACGGCGAACTACCTGGGCCTTATATTAGACAGGAAGCTTAATTGGAGACAGAACATTGAAAGCAGATCCTCCAAGGCACTCATAGCTTTATATACATGCCGTAAAGCTATCGGGAAAACCTGGGGATTTAAACCCAAGGTAACACTTTGGATTTACAATGCTATAGTGAAGCCAATATTACAATATGGCTCTATAGTGTGGTGGTACGCGCTCGACAAGAAGAGCAAATTTAGACAATTAGATCGTGTTCAACGATCCTCTTGTCTCCTGATAACCGGATGTATGAGATCGACCCCCTCTAAGGCTCTCTACACGATACTCAATCTACTACCACCTGATCTGAGCTGCAAATGCTCCGCTCTCAATTCAGCTATTCGACTAAACGAGATTGAACATTGGGATCCTTCCATAGGACATTCAAGGATCCTGAACCATATCAACATCTCACTTGAAACTGACTACGTGCTCAATACACGGAAATCAAACATTCTCTACGAAATCAAAACGCCCACTAGAAAGGAGTGGGCAGAGAACGAGAACGCAATGTATGGACCAATAAACATCTTTACCGATGGGTCCAAACTGGATGACAAGGTCGGCTATGGTATCTACTCCGCGGACCTAGGCCTAAGTATAAGATCGAGAATTCCAGACTACTGCAGCGTTTTCCAAGCGGAAGTACTTGCTATTAAACGAGCCGCGGACACGATCAACGTGAGGAAGATATCACAGGAGGATATTCTCCTGTTCACGGATAGTCTAGCGGCGGTAAACTCATTGAAGTCCAGTGACATCAAATCGAAAGTGGTCAGTGCCTGTCGGAAATCTCTTAACGAGATATCCAGGAATAACAGAGTTCTGGTTACGTGGATACCCGGACACAGCGGAATCGAGGGCAACTGCAGAGCGGACGAAGAGGCCAGACAGGGCTCAGCCCTGCAGGAATGCGACGTTGAACACGTAGCACTTCGCCCTATATCCACCTGTAAAAGTACCATTGGAAATCTAACGTTTGAAATTGCAAACGACAGATGGAAGAATGAAGAAACCTGTAGAAAGGCCAGAAAGACTTGGCCAGAATACAACGCGAAACGCACATCGTACCTGGTAAGCCTAGAGAGGGACCAGATAAGGAAAATTATTACATTCCTGACGGGACATGGACCCATAGGCAGTCATGCGAGCAGAATGGGATTCGCAACAAAAAGCGAATGCATCTACTGCGGCAGCATTGAACCATCCACCGACCACATTATATGTGATTGCCCAGCGCTATACAGAAGGAGACTGCAAACCCTGGGGAAACCCTTCCTAAATGGTGCAGAGGAACTTGCATCGTTAGATATCGGAAGGATTAACAACTTTTGCAAAATTATAAACTGGACGGATTGGATCGAAACTCCGGATACCCAATCGACAACTGGCAACGCAATCATGCAGCACACGCGCTGATAGCATAGGTTGAAGGGACGGCGTAAATGCCCAACGGGTGTCACAATGGGTCCATAAGGACCTAAGTGTTCTCCTCGAAGATGGAGATGCCCGCACACCAACCAACCATAGAAACTTAAAAATATAAAAATATAAAAATATAAAGTATAAAAATATAAAAATATAAATATATAAAAATATAAATATATAAAAATATAAAAATATAAAAATATAAAAATACAAAAATATAAAAATATAAAAATATAAAAATATAAAAATATAAAAATATAAAAATATAAAAATATAAAAATATAAAAATATAAAAATATAAAAATATAGAAACTTAAAAATATAAAAATATAAAAATATAAAAATATCAAAATATAAACCCGTGTGGTTGGGTTATCCATCGGGCGCGTCACAGGTGGTGGATAGTGAAAGCCACGGCTATCTTCCGTGGTGAAGCGGGTCATAGCTTCGGTAAAAGCCCGCTCGCGAACCAACCTAGTTCCAGTTGCCGATCGGGGAATAAAAACCTGAGAAGCACGCAGAACGCCTCCTACCCTAGGACTTCCCAGTGTAGGAACTGGATACCGGCCTAAATGAGAGGTTAATGTTACGGTCATGTCTCTGGCATTGGCCTCAATTTTGGGACGGTGAAAAGTGCGTTTCTGCGGGAGAGAAAGAGACTCTCTTTAAACAAAACCCCCCAATCCAAGGTGGGCTGCATAGGCCGAGGGATGTATGGCTATAGGGGTTACATATTAGTCGTTACTATGTCAAACTCAGGTGAGGGCGCACACCTGTTTCAATCCAATGCCTTCTTGCGCTAAAGGGCTCTGGCGTAAGTGACCGTTTTTGTCCCTCTTCATCTCATTAGGTCCCGACGGCTTCTACGGCGGCCTAAGGACCGAACCATAAACATGAACTCAAATACACAAACTAAACAAACAAAACCACAACAAACAACAACTTCGGAGAAGTCTGGTAACGGACCCTCCACCCCAACTCCCTCGAAAAGAGGCAGACCTCTCGGCTCGACTAAATTGTCACAAGAAGCCAAGAGGCACAATACTAGTACCCTATCTTCCTTCTTCAGGAAGAACGCGGCAGAAGAAGCCCCCCCTAATGGGGATACGGCAGCATCTACTTCGGGGACCAGCAAGCCGACGCCGGGCAATGCCTCCCCACCTCGCGCTGGCAAGCCAGCTAAACGGGTACGACCTCATGATCGACGCTACCGTGACCGTCGAAGGGCCAACTACATCCTTTCAACTGTTGGCAAAATCCCTGAGGTTCAAAGATCCACGGAGCAAAACCAATTGGTTCAAAAGGCCAAAAACCAACTGAACCAATCTCAGACCCCACAAGGGACTGCTAACATAAAACGTCAGCGATCCGCTGATGAGCCTGGCATTGCCAGTTCACATAAAAGATCAAAGATCCAAGAAAGAGTCCGGTACAGCGACATAGCCAGGAACAGTCTCACACGCGCCGTCGTAGACAACTCACATCCCAGCGGTAGCATCTCGTTTGATAACTGGAGGAAAGCTAACGCTAAGCTGCTTGTTGCGTACGCTAGTGTAATAAGGGACAATCCTGGCACTCCAGCAAGATGTACTGACGCAGGCTGGCATCTGAACAGAGTAAAGCTCATGGCATTCCACGACCAACGCTCGTTAGAGTTATTCGAAAAGGCTCTAACGGTCATTGGCGAAGTATGGCCAGGGGCTAAACTCTGTCTGGTAGAGCAGTGCGATATCCCCAACAGGCCTAGAGGTCGTATAAAAATCCCAGATATAATGGCTAGTAACCGAAAGGCAATACTTGAGCTTCTGCAAATTTCCAACCCCAGCCTCGATGTGGAAAACTGGAAAATCTTGAAGGTATCGGAATCACGGGACACCTTCGTTCACGTCACCCTCCTCATCACCGATGAAAGCAGTGACCTAATAAAGGAAATGAACAACCTAATATTCTGCGGCTTCACCGAAACAATGATGTGGATATATAAAACAAAACATGCCACACAGACTGTAACCGCAGACGTGCCACCCACAGCTACAGCACCATCTGTCGCTCTGACACCAATAACTGCAACTCCCGCAGCTACATCAACAACTGCAACTCCCGCAGCTACAGCACCATCCGTCGCTCCGACACCAATAACCGCAGCTCCCGCTGAGGACAACCTCGCAGCGCCAAGCAACAATCCGGCAGATGAAGAGCACTGCTCAGATGCTGAATCCATGGCATCTACCATGGTCAGCTTAGGAGGGCTTTTCCAGGAGGCCGATGAGGATGACCTACTGATGAGCGATGACGACGACGCCAACAACACCGTCATTGAGCATTCTTCGGGTGGTACAGATAAACCTCCACCACTCTAAGAGTGCTTCAGCAGCACTTCAGGTACGTCTCTCCGAGCTCCAGGAGGACGTACTTCTCATCCAGGAGCCCTGGATAAATCAAAACAGAGTCTGTGGATTAAACCACAAAAATTATAGACTCTACCAAGGTAAGGTAAATGCAAAATACGAGCGTGCATCCTAGTACGGAAACAGCTTGACGCATTCCTGCTAAATACTTTCGGTAACGAAGATCTTACAATTATAGGTTTAGAAATGAAACAATCAACCCTATGGATAGCTTCGGCATATCTTCCTTACGAAGACCAAAACCCCCCATCAGAGGAACTGAAGAAAGCAGTACTAACGGCGGAACACAACAAGACCACCCTCATTGTCGGAATGGATGCAAACGCACACCACACGCTGTGGGGAGGTAAAACGATCAACAAACGAGGTGAGTTACTCTTTGATTATATTCTAAGTAGGAACTTAGTAGTGCATAACCAGGGAGATACGCCCACCTTTGTTAACTCGATCACTGAGCAGGTCATAGACCTGACAATTTCTAATGCCAAAAACGACTTGATATCAAACTGGCGGGTGGAGGATGTTCACTCCTTCTCCGACCACCAATACATTTCCTTTGAAATATCTGCTCAAATAACGAAGCCGATAGCAACCTTCAACAAGAGACGGATGAAATGGGACGTCTACAGGGAACACCTTGCAAGACTCCTACCGAATACAACTGATCTCACCATTGACAGCCCACAAAAGTTGGACAGCATGGTAGGTAAAGTTACAAAAGCCTTGGCCTTATGCACCAGGAAATCCTGCCCAAGACGAAAAGATGGGAAAAAGCAGAAGCCTCCATGGTGGAACGACGATATCTCTAGATCCCGTGCTTCCACCAGAAAATCCTTCAACAAGGCCAAGAGAACAGGCCAATGGGAGGAGTACAAGGAGAATCTAAGACTCTTCAAGAAACTACTAAAGAAGGCGAAAAGATCTTCATGGAGGACATACACCAACGATGTCGAAAAAACCGCAGAGGTAAGTAGACTTAGGAAAGTATTATCCTCGACAACCAGCGCCCCGGCATACATAATGAAAAATGATGGTACCTGGACTGAATCCTCAAAGGAAACCTTGGAAATCCTATCGGATACCCACTTCCCCAGGGGAGGGTCCAACTCCATAACCGTCGCACCTACCGACTTATGCGATAGAATACCGGTAATTGAAGGGAACATGATCAAAGACGCCATCAACGACTTTGATCCCTACAAATTACCCGGTCCGGACGACATCATACCCGCCGAACTTCAACAGTCACTGGAGATACTATTGCCATGGCTGGAGGCTATTTTTAACGGCTGTGTGAAATTATCCTACCTACCAATACGATGGAGAACGGCAAAGGTGGTCTTCATCCCAAAGGCGGGAAAGCCATCACACACCAAAGCAAAGGACTTCAGACCTATAAGTCTTACTTCATTCCTTTTGAAAACCCTTGAGCGAATCATGGACGACATCATCAAAAATTCAATTGGCCCGGATCTCCTTTCGAATGCTCAGCATGCTTACACAAAGGGGAAATCGACAGAATCCGCACTCCATTCACTATTGTATCCCATAGAGAAATCGCTAGACAAGAAAGAATTTTCTCTGGTTGCCTTTATGGACATAGAGGGAGCTTTCAACAACATCGAACCCCTCTGCATCATGACAGAGCTCAACAGCCTAAATATCAACTCACATATTAGCAAGCTGATTCGCAACATGCTATTAAAGAGAACTATCACCTCAAAGCTGGGAAATCACACCCTCACTAGAAGAGTGACTAGAGGCACCCCTCAAGGGGGAGTATTATCGCCGCTATTATGGAATTTTGCCGTCAACGACGTTCTCAAACGGTTGGAGTCGGAAGGATGTACAGTAGTAGCGTATGCAGACGATATAGCACTCTGCGTCTCTGGGGGAAGTTTATCTTGTCTCGAACAAAGGATGCAGGACTATATCAACATCCTGGCAAACTGGTGTGCCAGTAGAGGGCTCAATGCGAACCCGGACAAAACAGAACTGGTACTTTTCAGTCGGAAACAGAAATCGCCCGCTACATCCAACATCTATCTGGGCAACAAACAACTCAACTTCTCCGATACGGCGAACTACCTGGGCCTTATATTAGACAGGAAGCTTAATTGGAGACAGAACATTGAAAGCAGATCCAGCAAAGCACTCATAGCTTTATATACATGTCGTAAAGCTATCGGGAAAACATGGGGATTTAAACCCAAGGTAACACTCTGGATTTACAATGCTATAGTGAAGCCAATACTACAATACGGCTCTATAGTTTGGTGGTACGCGCTCGACAAGAAGAGCAAATTCAAACAACTGGATCGTGTTCAACGGTCCTCTTGTCTCCTGATAACCGGATGTATGAGATCGACCCCCTCTAAGGCTCTCTACACGATACTCAATCTACTACCACCTGATCTGAGCTGCAAATGCTCCGCTCTCAAATCGGCTATTCGACTAAACGAGATTGATCATTGGGATCGTTCCATCGGACATTCAAAGATCCTGAACCATATCAACATCTCACTCGAAACTGACTACGTGCTAAACACACGGAAATCAAACGTTCTATACGAAACTAGAACGCCCTCCAGAAAGGAGTGGGCAGAGAACGAGAACGCAATGTATGGACCAATAAACATATTTACCGATGGGTCCAAACTGGATGACAAGGTCGGCTACGGTATCTACTCCGCGGATCTGGGCCTAAATATAAGATCAAGAATTCCAGATTTCTGCAGCGTTTTCCAAGCGGAAATACTTGCTATTAAACGAGCCGCGGACGTGATCAACGTGAGGAAGATATCACAGGAGGATATTCTCCTGTTCACGGATAGTCTAGCGGCGGTAAACTCGTTGAAGTCCTGTGACATCAAATCGAAAGTGGTCAGTGCCTGCCGGAAATCTCTTAACGAGATATCCAGGAACAACAGAGTTCTGGTTACGTGGATTCCCGGACACAGCGGAATCGAGGGCAACTGTAGAGCGGATGAAGAGGCCAGACAGGGCTCAGCCCTGCTGGAAAGCGACGTTGAACACGTAGCACTTCGCCCTATATCCACCTGTAAAAGTACCATTGAAAATCTAACGTTTAGAATTGCAAACGACAGATGGAAGAATGAAGAAACCTGTAGAAAGCCCAAAATGACTTGGCCAGAATACAACGCGAAACGTGCATCGTACCTGGTAAGTCTTGAGAGGGACCAGATAAGGAAGATTATTGCCTTCCTGACGGGACATGGACCCATAGGCAAGCATGCGAGAAGAATGGGATTCGCAACGAAAAGCGAATGCTACTACTGCGGAAACAGTAGCAGTGAACCATCCACCGACCACATTATTTGTGATTGCCCAGCGCTATACAGAAGGAGACTGGAAACCCTGGGGAAACCCTTCTTAAATGGTGTAGAAGAACTTGCATCGTTGGACATCGGAAGGATTAACAACTTTTGTAAAATTATCAACTGGACGGATTGGATCGAAACTCCGGATTCCCAATCGACAACTGGCAACGCGATCAGTCAGCACACGCGCTGATAGCATAGGTTGAAGGGATGGCACAAATGCCCAACGGGTGTCACAATGGGTCCATAGGGACCTAAGTGTTCTCCTTTGAAGAAGGAGATGCCTGCATACCAACCAACCATCAAAATATAAAAATATAAAAATATAAAAATATAAAAATATAAAAATATAAAAATATAAAAATATAAAAATATAAAAATATAAATATATAAATATATAAAAATTTAAAAATATATGAAAATATAAAAATATAAAGTATAAAAATATAAAAATATAAAAAAATAAAAATATAAAAACATAAAAATATAAATATATAAATATATAAAAATGTAAAAATATATGAAAATATAAAGTATAAAAGTATTAAAATATAAAAATAAATGAAAATATAAAAATATAAAAATTTAAAAATATAAAAATATAAATATATAAAAATATAAAAATATAAAAATATAAAAATATAAAAATATAAAAATATAAAAATATATATATATAAAAATATAAAAATATAAAAATATAAAAATATAAAAATATAAAAATATAAAAATATAAAAATATAAAAATATAAAAATATAAAAATATATATATATAAAAATATAAAAATATAAAAATATAAAAATATAAAAATGTAAAAATATATGAAAATATAAAAATATAAAGTATAAAAATATTACAATATAAAAATGTAAAAATAGACAAATGTAAATACATAAAAATGTAAAAATATATGAAAATATAAAAATATAAAAATATAAAAATATAAAAATATAAAATACAAAAATATAAAAATATAAAAATATAAAAATATAAAAATATAAAAATATAAAAATATAAAAATATAAAAATATAAAAATATAAAAATATAAAAATATAAAATACAAAAATATAAAAATATAAAAATATACGAAAATATACGAAAATATAAAAATACAAAAATACAAAAATGTAAAAATATAAAAATATAAACATATAAAAATAGAAAAAAAGTATCACAGAATAATATTATCCTCTGCAGGGACAGTCTTACGGCGTTAAACGCACTGCAGTCCCACAAAACAAAATCGAAAGTGGTCAGGGTCTGCGGACATCTCTTAACGAGTTATCCAAGAATAACAGAGTTCTGATTTCTGGATACAGCTGATTTGAGGACAAATGCAAGGGGGATGAAAGATGGAAAAATTCGTTTTGGTCTTCAAACATCGGAATGTTAGGTCAAAATTGGAGCCAGAGCCCATGGGATCATGGGATTCTTTGATGACCCTCTAGGTGCGGGTGTAAAAAGCGTCCCCAGAATCGGAATCTATGATGAATTCTATGGAAATTTCACCGAGAAACTATGTATCTAAATTAAATCAATTCCTAGCTTCCGCTGGAGGCAAGAAGATTTTAGCGCGAACTAGGAATTGATTTTAGACATATTGTTTCTTAGTGAAATTTTCTTAGATTCCGATTTTGGTATACGATTAAATTGATCCGCCCTAATGAGCAGGCTATTTGGAACTAAATAAATAAAAAGTGCCGAGGCGCTGCCCCCTCACTTCAATATTTGAATTTTAAACTGTTTCAAATAATGGTCCGTACATCAGACAGTTGAGGACATAGACTACCTGCGCAGACTAAAACAGTGATATGTTTTTAATATTTTAACAGGTATGTGTTTTTTAATTACTTTCCAGGAGAGCGAATCGGTAATAAATCCTATAAATAAAAAATTTAAGCAATATTCATTGGAGTTAGACCAGATAACAGCTTTTGTTTGATTGGGGCACAATTTAAATTTTTATAGTATGTCAGAGGTAACATAAGCAAACTTTGTAAGTAACCTTTGTATGGGGTATTTTTCTGTTAGGTATTAGTGTAAATCTTGCTGTCATACTAATGAAGTGTGAATTAGGCGGAGAAGACATGACAAAAATGTTTTTACGCCCAAAGAGATAGTTAGTTAGTCCAATTTTCGCTAAGCTGGCAAAAACATTTTGTCTTTTACTACTAATTCCCTAAGATCATAAATTTATGCGTGACGCATATCCTCGAAAAGGTGTCTTCCAACTCATAAGCCCCACAGGAAAAATTTCTCCGAAATGAAATGCAAATCCTTTTAAATGTGTAACAATAAATTATGTAACTAAACATTTAAGTATTTTTTGTGCATTAATTCTATTAAAATTAAAATCTCCGAATACTTAAAAGGTGTTTAATTTATTCCCTGATGGTACAAAAATGTTACGCAGCGTCTGGTTTGGGAGAAATGGGAGCTAAAATAGTAAAATACGGAAAATGCTTCTACGTAAAATAAAATGCCTGGCAAGAAACGCAAACATGTTAATTTTACAGCTACTACTAGTGGGGTATAAAACTACTATATACACTTGTATAGTGGCTGTTAGCTATCTACCTTCTCCTCATTTGCCAGCCATGTAAAAGTGCTTGAAGGATGTTACCAAAAAAAATTTTATGGTTTCATAACAACATTTTAATATGCACTTTGCGAGCACACAAATCTTTATATATATATATACTACATTATATGACATAAAGCTATATAAATTGCACGTATCTATGTACGGTAATGGAAGTTTATGCCTTTTACAACAAATTTAATATATATTGTGTCAAAGTGTTGTGTGAGTATCAAAAAAAAATAAAAAAAAAATACTAAATGTTAGTTTTTGTTGTAAAAAATAGATCCTTGAGAAAATTATGCAAATATACAAAATATACAAATTTAATTAAATGTTACACAAAATATGATATTTAGAAGGAAGAGAGAGAGGAAGTTTGTAATTTTGTTTGGCGGTAAAGAAAAAATTTGGAACTTTGTAACAATATGTTTTTTTAAATGACCTCAAAATTAATTAATTTCCTCAAAACTTAATATGGTATTTAATGTAGGTTAAGTATGCATTTCCAATTTAAAAAAATACGTAATTTTCCTTTACGCCCCATGAATAAGGTATGGGATAACTTCTCGCGTTGTTGTGAATTATCAAGAATTATATTTTGAGATTCACAACTAACGGCACCTACTTGTTTATAGACGAATGGGAACGTCACTGTTTAAGAAGCTTTTACTAGACACGCCGATAGACTCGACACTAATACTGCGAAAATGTGATTGAACCCTGAACCTATACCAAATTTGATAATAAGATTAACCACATTTTAGGTTTAGTAGTTATAAATAAATTTTTGAAAAAATAAAATAAAAATTTGCCAAAAAATTAAATTTTTTTATATTTAAAAAATAAAAACATCCAAAACCGGAAAAAAGTCTTACTACTTTTACGTAATGTTACATAACCTATGAACAAAATGAGACATAGATTATAAAAATCTATGAATGCACCTAGCTTTTATTCACAATTAAGTGAAGGTAACTTATTTTAACAAAATTTTTGACTTTTTGATAAAATGAAAACGGATAATCGTACTGAATGAATTTAAAAAATTAGTACATATGTACAAAATTCTTTGAAAAAAACGTTGATGACTTTAATTAAAGTAACTACTAACCGAAAACCCACGCCCCCATCCCATATATCCTGAAATGGAAAAAACTCAAATTTTTTAAAATTCTTGTTGGTATTTAACCAAATTAGGCTTAATTTGTCTCTGATATATTACTGACACGCCTCTTTAGGCGGAAAAACCGTCTATGGAAGAAAAGAGAGAGCCTGGATATCGAAAATTACAGGGATAGCGGTGAAGCCCGAAAGTTCTACCAAAAGGTAACAAGTAAAGGTTTGGGACCAGGGATCCCCACCTGTAAAGACCGAAACGGAAATCTGGTCACTGACATTCAAAGTGTGCTGCAAATACGATCAAGTAAACTGCCCACCACCAAGCCAAAACGAGATCAACACGGCAATTACACGGCAGAGCTTTTTAAAGCCGGCGGCGATGAGTTGGAAACGTGCATGCACCAGCTCATAAACACAATTTGGCTCAAGGAATCCATGACCGATGATTGGAATCTAAGTGTTTTATGTCCAGTGCTTAAAAATGGCGATCCAAGTGTGTGTTCCAACTATTGCGGAACCAACCTTTTACCCATCGCATACAAGGTCCTGTCTACTATGTTATGTGAAAGACTAAGGCCCATTGTAACGAACCTGATTGGACCTTAATAGTGTGGCTTTAGACTGGGTATATCCATTACCGACCAGATATTCACACTACGACAAATCCTGGAGAAGACCCAAGAAATCCAGATCGACACCTACCATCTGTTTATCGACTACAAAGCTGCATTCGACAGTCCGATACGATAGAAACTATCAGATGCTATGGCTGAGTTTGGTATCCCCGCGACACGAAGTCTTCTGTGAAAATAGGCACAAATCTAACAGACCCATTTTTTACCAAGCGAGGCTTCAAACAAGGCGATAGTTTGTCATGCGATCTCTTTAATATCATAATGGAGATGATCATGCGGAAACCTGCAGTAAACAGAAATAGTACCATCTTCAACAAAAGTCACATGTTGCTCGCACTCTGCCGATGATATAGATATCATTGGCCGAGAACTGCGGGATGTTACTGCGGCCTTTTCGAGCATTGATATGCATTCGGCAAAAGTGGGTCTGATGATTAATGAGAACAAAACTAAGTTATTTGTTTCAATTAACAAAGAGTTTACTCGTTGGGGTTTGCTGCGTGAACGTTGACAACTATAATAGCTCCGCCATAAACAAAAATAATAATGTCAGCCTGGAAATCAAGAGTCGAGTATTGATCGCAAACCGCTGCTACTATGCGCTGAGCAAGCGTTTTAATGATAAATCACTCTCTCAACGAACGAAGATCCAACTCTACCAGACCGTGATCCTGCCTGTCTTACTCTACAGCGCAGAATCCTGGGTAATGACGCAGGCGGATCAGTCTTTTCTGGGAGTTTTTGAGAGAAAAATGCTACGCAAAATATTTGGACCTGTACAACGACATAGACGTAGTCAAGCGCGTTCAAATAGACCGAATGCGCTGGCTTGGACACGTTGTACGAATGGACGAAAACTCTCCGGCTAGAAAAGTCTTCGGCAATAAACTCGATGGGTGGCGCAGGAGGGGGCGACCACAATTCTGATGGATGGACCAGGTGCTGTTATCTAAGCTTGGTGTGACGAACTATCTACGAAGCGCAAAAGACCGAAGCTACAGATAGATACATTTCAGTTGTTGCTGCCATTAAAGGAAAAGAGAAGAAGATATTACTGACGACTACTTTGAATTATATCAAATTATTTCGAAGGACACTTATATTTTCCAAAATGAGGTCCATTCACTTAATTGTGAATAAAAACGAAACGCTATAATCGATCTATGTCGCATTTTGTTCATACGTTATGTGACATTACGTGAAAGTGAAACTTTTTTCAGTTTTGAATTTTTTATTATTTTTTTAATAAAAAAAATTGAATTTTTTGGACAAATTTTGTATTTTGTTTTCATATTTTTTTTAATAACTTCGAAACTGTTGATAGTAGAGAAATGATATATGAACAGATTAGTCGTTCTTGAGTTATGTCTCCAAATATGGCCACAGAAGCTTAACAACTTTAAACCCCCAGCGGCACGGGTGAACAAACTCCAATCATGCTCAAACTTTGACTATCCTAAAATCAGCAAAGACATAATTTTTGGGGGGTGGCACCGACAAAATTTTGCATTTTTTCCCATATAACTTGCGATCACCCTAATAAACAAAGTCCTTCGATGTTTTTGTTTGCGTATCTGTAAAAGATAGCCATCTAAATGTCATAGAAAACCTTTTTTATAATTGTTTTTATATCATTTTTATAAGGGCTTTGAGTTTAAATTGTAAAACAAAAGCAACATATATATTCTCTATTAAATTTGTAGTAGTAATAGCTTTAGCTTTTCTCCCCTGCAACATAAACCTCTTCTGTTGTTTTTGAGTAAGCTAACAAACTTAGTTGTGCATCATTCATTATGATTAGTAGTCTACTGGTGGTAGAAACATTGTGTGTCTGGCTTCCCTTTACCCTGGCCATGTGTCCTGTCCAAAAGATTCTTTCCTTACTTCCTTGCACTTAAGAATGGTGCTGCTGATGGCTGTCTTACGCTCACATTGACATAAAACTTAATAAGGCATAAAGCTATTAAAACAAGAGTTTCCAACACTCTCTCTCTCTCACTCTCCTCTATACTCATGCTATTTCTTATATCATGCTATTCCTTATATCACTCCCTTGCCACGTATTGCTAGCTCGTAAATTAGTTTGCTTTTTCGATTTGTGGTATTTAAGTTATAAGATGTTTCCATACCATCAACTCCCTCCCTCCTCCTGTGTTTTCTTATAGCAATAGTAGTAGTATTTGCGGGATCTGTCACTGGCATCATCTACAAATGAGTGGTTAATATCGACTTTTAAGTTTGTGTGTGTGTGTTGCTTTATGTTCTTAGAACAGCAGGATAAATATTTTGTTCTACATCTCTGAAAGACATTAATAACAAACTTTTTTGTAGAAGGTTAGGGTGAGTGGGTGTTTCGCAATTAGAACAAAATCGATATTAATGGCAAAGAAATGAATAATTAATGGAGGAGGTTAAATATTTTTTAACGTTATAGAATTATGAAAAGTGGTATGTTTAGCAACTCAAGAGCACTTTAAGTATTCTGGGAAATAAATGAGCACTGCGCACTTCTAAAGTTATCATTTAATCTTTGTCATATTTTTAATTAATAGAAAGCGTTGTAAATAAAACATAATTTTTATCTGAAGAATATTCTAATGGAAAGAACTAGTTTAGTGTTACCTTAAAGTTTTAGTAATATAACCACAATATTTTATATCGTTACCTTAATATAAAAAGGCCCCAACTCATAATTTTTTGAAATCGTGTTTTTTGTCGATTCTGACAGAGCACCATCAGATACACCTTCCATAAATTTACGGAGATGCGTTGAAAAATAGCGAAGTTATAAGCTAATAATGTAAAGCCCTAACTCATATCCACACAATATGTACAAAAAAAAGCCCTAACTAATACCCACACAATATGTACAAAAAAGGCCTAACTCATTTATTACTGCAAAAAACACATAGTAGGCATAGATTTTCTGATTTTGTTTTTATTGCTTTTGTGTTATGTATGTCTGTGAGCGGTTATTGCTTCATTTGGTTACTACGAGCTACGAGCATTGGGTTATGACAACTCAGGATATATATATTACAAAACAGATATATGTGCCGAGTACGAGCTTTTGCCACAAAGACGCGAGACGACTTATAAATCTGCCCAACCTAGTCCACTTTATAGTAACAAAATTGAACTATCCAAAAAGATGTGGGACCATTTGCAAGACTTAAAAAATTTACTACCAAAAGACTGCCATCACTTTTATGAACAGTTACCTTATAAAACCTAAATTTATATTCTCTTAAAATATAAACTGTTTTACCAATTCCAACATTTGCTTTACTTAAATATGAATTGATATGTTATTTTGTTTTCTTTTAAGTTGTGCAAGAAAAAGCCCCAACTCATTTTTTTTTTTTCAAAAATTCAAACCCAAAAAGCCCTAAGTCATACAAATTAATTAAAAATGTAAATATTAAAAAAATGATTATAATTTTGAATTTGTCTGATGTTAATAATAAAAACTGCATTTTAACAGCCTAAGCCACTATCTCAAATGTTGACATTCGCACGACAAACAGCTGATTTCGAAGCCACTAACTCATATTAGAACGACAACTAGAACGAAAATCTATGCGAACGAAACGTAAGCATTTCAGTACAAAATGGGTAGCCACTAATTATTTTTGATGTCATCTTTGCGAACACAAATGTCAAAAACACTCACTTGTGTTTCTGCTTTCGTGTAGAGCCAAAAAAGCACAATTGAACTGGTTAATATGTTATTCGATAGTAGTTACTAGTTACAGTTTATAGTTATTTAACTGATTTGATGTTTTCAGTGCCCCGCTGCACATTTTTTGTCCTGGTTTTTGATTTAGTTAATTAATTCATTAACGGATAGGGCTGCAAATATTATTATCTGTTTAGCAAACGTGCATATTTGCCGAATCAGTAGCAATTATAATTGAATATGCTGGAAATAAAATTTTTTATACTAATGAATTGTCGTTGAATGTCGTTGTTTAATAAATATCTGATGTTTTTTGTTTTTGTTGTCATTTATTTCCAGCTGACTTGTATTTTGTATGTAATTTTTTAATAATTTTAGCGCTTATTCACGATTATAACGATTATTTGTAGCATTAAGCTTTTTTTTATTGGAGTTTTTGATATGGCAACTTTGTTGTTTGACAATTGTTAAATGGCTTAGTTTACAAGACGTAAGGCCAGGCGAACGACAACTCGCAAATTAGTGGCTACCGATTTAAAGCGAAAGTGGGTGCATGATTTTCGCTCGCTTATGGTTTCTTTCGACATCGTGGCTTAGGCCTGGTGTGTTTTTTGTTTTATTAAGTTTTTTCCTCCTCCTGTAAACTTCGTTTTTCATGAGTTAGGGCCTTTGTATATTAAGGTAACGATATCAGACTAGTGGGACCGGTAATGCTTCGCTATTGCATATTAACTTATAATATATTTTACATTTTATACTGTTAAAAGAGATTTATAAACGCTAATTTATATATTTGTATATCTACAAAGTACTTACTTATGTAATTTCAAGCATTTAATGCCGAGTACTATATAAGTACCAAACGTTAAGTCTTTAGACATAAAAAAAACACTTTTGCCATGTCTCTTCTCCCACGGATCAGAATATTGCCGAGTACTATCTTTGTATCGAACTCGTATTACCATTTCTTGAGATAATTCGATCAATAAAGTTTGGCTTATGAAAGTGATGGTCTCAAACGCTGTATGGCATGTTACACCGTCGAGTTAGAACAATTTCTTCTCCGAATGATTTGCAATGACATGAGAAATAAAAAAATCAATTGATCGTCCACTGGCTCTAATTCTTCCACCAGTTCCATTGGGTGTATTGATATCATTACTCGATTTCTAAAGCGGTCGTAATGGTACATTTGTATGGGAGGCACCAGAAGAGGCGTGGTAAGATTCCAAAACTTTATCCAGTTATAGTTCTACAAAATACTAAATTTGGGCAAGTTCCACTTTCTATTTTTAATGCTTCTATTTTAGAAGAAATAAAAAGCACTGTTTCTTTACAAACAGTAAAAATTCGGAGTCTTCGGTATGACCTAAAAAATTTTTAGGTGTCTAGCAAAACATATAACGAATATAAATCAAATTCTCTTCTGCAAGCGGATCAAACACTTCATTGGTATGTATTAAACCAGTGATAGGCATCTCATAGCCTCTCGAGGTTATCAATAACCGTTTTTTAAAGGGCTTCGATACTAGGAAAAAATATTTTCACATTTTACAAAATTATGTCATACGTTAGCGACACCTATAGGACAAATGTAGAACTCGTCGAGAGCTGTACAACGATGTCTTGTATGTTAGAATTAAGCCACAAACAAAAAGCTACGATAAACCAGTTAAAAAGTTACAGTCAGGCAACCCGACATACATATACCCTTATCCTAAGTAAAACAAAAAATGTTCTATTATAGGAATATTATTACTCGATTTCTAAAGTAGGCGAAGTGGTACATTTGTATGTGAGGTACAAGAAGGGGCGCGGCTAGACTTCCATTTTTTTTCTCCAAAACGTTGTCCTGTTATAGCTTTACAAAATACAGAATTTGGGCACGATCATGTCGAGTGTATTGATATTATTTCTCCATCTCCAAAGTGGGCAGAGTGGTACATTTGTATGAGGGTTGAGTCTAGACTTCCAGATTTTTTCTCCAAAACTTTATCCAGTTATAGATTTAGTAAATACAGAATTTAGGCACGATCGCGTTGTGTGTATTGATATTATTACTCCATCTCTAAAGTGGGCGGAATGGTACATTTGTATTGGAGCTACCAGAAGGGGCATGGCTTTACTTCCAATTTTTTTCCACAACTTTATCCAGTTATAGTTTTACAAAATACTGAATTTGGGCACGATCGCGTTGGGTGTATTGATATTATTACTCGACATATAAAGTGGCCGGAAGAGTACATTTGTATGGGAGGTACCAGAAGGGGCGTGGCTAGACTTTAATTTTTTTCTTAAACTTTATTCTGTTATGGCTTTCCCAAATACCGAATTCGGACACGATCGCGGTAGGTGTTTTGATATTATTACTTGATTTCTAAATTGGGCACAGTGGTACATTTGTATGGGAGGTAGAAGAAGGGGCGTGGCTAGACTTCCAGTTTTTTTCCAAAATTTTATTCTGTTATAGCTTTACTAAATACAGAATTTGGGCACGATCGCGCTGTGTGTATTGATTTTATCAGGTACCAGAAGGGACGTCGCCATGTAGCCCATTTGCAACACCTTTAGTAGTTTTGGGGAAATATTAACCAATTAAAAGTTTCAAATCAATTGGTTGCGTCGTGCGTACCAGCTGGACGGACAGACAGATGGACAGATAAACGGATATGGCTCAAACGACTTAAAAAGTCATGAATCGAATTTGGTTAAAAAAACCTAAGGTCTAAAGCGACTCCTTCTATGTGTTACACTTTTGGGTCGTATCAAATATACTCCAAACCGTAAGGTGAGGATATAAAAAGTCTAACACATTTCATTAGTATGAATTCTAGAATTACACTTGAACATGTCAGAAGTTCTATAGGTCTAAAAAAACCCCCCATACATAGATTTAATGCTACCTCAGACATACTATGAAAAATTCAAATTGCGCCCCCAGTCAAACCAAAGCTGTTTTCCAGCCCAACTCCAAAAACCATTACCGATACGCTCTTCTGAATAGTAATTGAAAAACACATACCTGTAAAGTAAATGAAAAATACATTACTGTGTTAGTCGGCGCAGCTGCGATATGTCCTTAACTTCTTGGTGTACGGACAATTGTTTGATACAGTTTAATAGTCAAATAGTGACGTGCGCACAGTGGTTGAATAATAATAGGTGAATAATATTTGACACATATCATAGTCTCTTTTAATGACAGCAATTTCTAAAATTTGGTTAAAGTCTGTGAAAGGCAAGGTCTTACATCTTCAAAAAATTTAAATTTCATAGTAGGCATACCAAAGTTGTCATATCCGTTGATTTCATTAATCCATGACTAAATCTAAAATTTGGTCAATGTCGGACAAAGGATTCAAGGACCTCTCTTAGATCCTGAAAATATAAATTTCATAGTAGGCCTACCAAAGTCGGTATATCCATTGATTTCATCAATCTATGACTAAATCTACAGTTAGGTCAATGTCGGACAAAGGATTCAAGGACCTCTCTGAGAGTACACAATCAACAAATTTCCGCAGCTGAAATTTACGTCATATAATCTGTAAATATTGGTTAACATTTTACAACAAATTTGGTTGTCAACTTCGATCGACTTCGCAACTAAAATTCTAAGTGAAATTTAAGTCTACACACGAGTTAGTACTCAAATAGGTACATATAATAAATTAATTTAATAAAATAGACACAACATGCTGAGAAGTTTTTAATTCTTTTAAATAATAGTTAATACCTTTCTTTACAATATTTAATTCTTCCATTGTTTAAGCAATCTTTTTTAAAGAGGTTTTTACATTTTATTTTGGACCTTCACTTGAAAGTTACTCACGCTACGCTCAAATTATTTTCATAGTCTGTCTTTGGTAGCTATTTTAAAAGAGGACAGGTGGAGGTGAAGCAAAAACAAAAGTAATTTGAAAGAGCAAAATCTATTGAGAGATAGTGTTGTCACAGTGTTACCCAGAATTTTGACTTCATTTTTTATTTTTGGCCAATGGGGACGATTACTGCGGTGCGTGGGCAGCGCCTCGGCACTTTTTACCAACTTGGTTCCAAATAGCATGTTCATTAGGCATATAACTTTTTACAAGTTTTGCAAATAGGAAAAATGACATAGCATAGTGGAATAGAGCATAAAAAATTATGAAATCCCGTTATTAATTTTTTTTCGAAATTGTAAAAAAGTTTCCGCACCAAACGCAATTACTTTTTTTCAGATCATATAGCAATTCTATATCTTCCTACAAAGATTACGTCATTCCATCAGCTGTTTTTGACGTTTTACATTGTTGTTTTATTTCTTCACAAATCTGTTAAAGTTATTTCAATTACAGGGTTGCCAACTCGCAGCAATACTCGCAGTTTCAGAACATTTTTGAACTCAAATCACCAAAATAGGTGATATTCATTACTGGAACAATATTTGCCACCACATAGTGGCATGCCAAATTTTTCGTAAAATTTAGTTATATGCCTAATGTTCATATGTCTATGCGAACTTCAGCATACTGAGGACGATCAAACTATTACCACAGCGTGGCACAGCCCACTTTCACACTGGCTGTAATTCATACTGTACCAACAACATATCTTAATCTTAATTTCCCTTTGCACCCCGTGAATGAGGTATGGGATGGCTTCTCGCGTTGTTGTGAATTAACACGCTTTCTATTTTTAGATTCACAACTAACGGCACCTACTTGTTTATCGACGAATGCGAACGTCACTGTTTGAGAAGCTCTTACTAGACACGCCGATTGACTCGACACTTAATACTGCGAAGTTGCTGTCAACAACATTCGAGGGGAGCCGACAATGAAAGAACAATTTTTTTTTTTAAGATGACTGGAGCCAGGTTTGCTATCACCCGCATGGTAGTCGCGTGTTCTAACCACAATGCCACGGCCGGTCCCGGTCCGGTATATGTATAACAAATCATGCCTGTTAGTTCATGTATCCATTTTAAATTGTATGCGCGGTACCACGCCCCTTTTTCCTATCACTACCAAGTATAGCTAAGGACTATCAACAGGCCATCTGTTTCACTTTGTAAAATTTCCGTCTCAATCGGTCTAAAGGGTGTCCCAACAAGAACGCAATTTTTAAATCTGGCAACATTCGAACTGTCATTGTTTGACATTTGAACAATTGTTATTGTTTGCTAGTAGAAGGTTCGAGGTTAGTAAAAATGGAGCGCTACACGAATGAACAACGTATTCTAATTGTGAAATTGTTTTACCAAAATGGTGAAAGTTTTGCGGCTACAGTTCGCAAATTGCGATCAATTAGGGGTCACAATAATGCTCCAAAAGAGTCAACTGTAAAGAGATTAATGGATAAATTTGTCGAAACTGGGTCTGTTAGTGATGTAAAGACAACAACGCGCCATCGACCAGGTCGATCGACCGAAAATGTCGCAGCTGTATGAGATGATGTCGCATGAGGCAGGTCAAGCGCAAACAATCAATGGTGTTCGGTATCGTGAAATGATAACCAGTTTTAACCAGGCAAGTAATTCTTGCCTCGAATTGAATAAATGAATGTGGAGGGCATGTGGTTCCAACAAGACGGTGCCACATGTCATACAGCCAGAGAAACAATTCAATTGCTGCATCAGTCATTTCCCGGTCGTGTTATTTCGCGTTTTGGAGATCACAATTGGCCGCCTAGATCGTGCGATTTAACACCATCAGATTTTTTTCTTTGGGGTTTTTTGAAGTCGATGGTTTACTCGAATAAGCCGACGACGACTCAAGCCTTAAAAGAGGAAATTGGACGCTGCATTAATGAAATACCGCAGCATTTATGCGAAACGGTCATTGAAAATTTCATTAAAAGATCGCGTGCATGCCAGCAAAGCCGCGGCGGTCATCTGCACGATATATTGTTCCATACATAACCTCATTCTGTCTACTTTACGATATAATTAAGTTTCACGATTTTTTTTAAAATATCTGTGTTTTATTTAAAATTTAAAAATTGCGCTCTTGTTGGGACACCATTTATTAGAAAAGCCGTCATATCCATTTTAGAAATGGGGCGTGGCACTGCTCACTTCCAACCACTACCAAGTATAGACAGGGACTTTCAACAGGTCATCAGTAACACTTGTTAAAATTTTCGTATCAATCGGTGTATAAAAAATGCCGTCACAGCGGTATTTTTGAAAAGGGGGCGTGCCACATTGGCTGTAATTAATACTGCTCCAACAACATATATACCAAATCTCATCGTCATACCTTTGATAGTTCATGAGATACAACCCTTTTGTAATTAATACTGCTCCAACACATATATACCAAATCTCATCGTCATACCTTTGATAGTTCATGAAATACAGACGTTTTAAGGTTCAAGATGTAAGCCACGCACACTGATCCGATCCCGGCCATTTTTTTGTTGGTGAAACAGTCTATTAGATATTGCATTTTAAAAATTTAATATATCAAAAATTCAAGTAACCTATTTTCACCACGGACCACATAGCTACAATCTGTGAAAATTTCAAAAAGATCGGTTCAGTCGTTCTCGAGTCTATACGGTACATAAAAAATGTGAACCATCAAACTAACAAACAAACACAAACTCATTTTTATACATATAGAAGATAGCTTTCGAACAGAATTAATGGAAAGTTAAACACAAGTTTTCTTCTTCTCTTTGTCAGCTTTATGATCCAACAAAGACAGTGATAAATGAAGCTTAACAATATATCATGTAAAAGGAAATATTAATTCTTGGAAGTATTTATTAAACAATTAATTTAGCTATCTCTCTTCACTCTTTGCACTAAGCTTCTGATATTAATTATTTCACAATTAATGTTTCATATTTTACTAAGAACAATTAATCAAATTAGCAGCTTTCTGTAAGGATTTGTGTTTTTCTGTTGTTATGCGGAAACTAAAGTTCGCAACATTGACCAAACAACAGTGTGTGTGTGTCTGTGTGTGGGTTTACAACTGTAATCATATTTAGCCAAACTTTTTCTAATGCTTTGGCACAAAGTTTCCATACCAATGCTTCACAAACAAACTACAACCAACTTTGTTTTCGTTTTTCTTTGTTGTATAATTTGTTTTCACTTTTATTACACAAAATGCCACAAAGAATTATAATTTAGTACAATGGTTTCCATTTCCAGTGAATGTTGTAAATGTGTAGCCCTTTTCATTTCACTAATCCTTAAGTAAAATATACAAATACTTTGCCATTGTTTATTTGAAAGTGTTCTTCAAGGTGCGAAGAAATACAACAAAGTATAAAGTAACAAATAAATTATTGAGTATTTTAATGATTACACCAGATCCATTTCCCTTTTCCTATCCCTCCTCATTCCTTCCTGCTTTGATCTGTTGATTACTAAGTAGCTTCCCACCAACACCAACACCACCACCACCGCCAACAACACAAAATAAACGGTAACGAAACGAATGTTAAAGGAAACTTTAATGATAGTACATACAACACAGTCCAGTAACTTTGTGCTGGCGTTTAAATACCAAAACTTTGTAATTAAGTACTATGTGCTGTTAATGATGATGATGATGATGTTGATGTTGATTCGGATAATGAAGATGCGTACTACAAACACAAAAGAACAGAGCTAGCTGTTATTTTCCTTTCTCATATTTTCTTTTTACGCTCTGCTTATCGCTGTAAACAAGTACACTCCTACATAGCGTAAAAGGACTACAAAGCGTGTTCGCTTTTTTAATGAAACTTTATTGAGAAATTTTTAAATTTTCCTCATGTTGCATTAACACAACAAACGAAGCTTGTTGGCAGTGTGTGTGTTAAAAAAGGAAATGGAAAAATTAAAAATAAATGAAAATGAAAATTATTATTTAACTTGCTTGAAAGCCAACAACAGAAGCACGACGTATAATAAGTATTCATGCGAATCCTGATGGCAAGACAAAGAACAATAGCGTTTATGGCACGGAGGCAGACGACTGAACATACTGAAATTGGTGATAAAATGCAATTTTTGTTTCACTTTTGCTTCTTTTGGACATTTACATCGCTTTACCAGTGACTGGCTGCTACTGACGTTGTATGAACTGCCTTAACTGACATCCTGTCACCGACAGACATTGCAGCAACATAACGCTCAAGTGTCCAACAAGAGAGTACACGAGAAGCACCGACACAAATGTTGTGACAACGCATTAATGTTTAAAGATCACTTTATGCCGCGCAAAGGCATTCAATTGTAAAGAAAAGTGTCATTGTCACTCCACTATCATACTAGAAGAAGTGAGATGGCGAAGAGCGCTATTCAAAAAATGAACATATAAAATTGTAACTGACAATATAGGCTGCGTATTTTGATTTGCTTTTACTTGCTGCGTGTTTAAACGGAAACTGCTCTCAGGAAACTTTGTATTTTCAGGAGCCTTACCTGGAAATAAAAAGAAAATACATGTTGGTTATGAATTATTGATTGTTTTAATATTGTTTTTGCATGAAATGTAAGGATAATTAAAAGAAGAACTCTGGTAATGCAATTAAATAGCAGTAATTGAGATGTCTTTCCAACTTTTAGACATAAAAAGTTGTTCAGTTCTCCATAATATGAGTATGGTTTTCCTGATACGACGTTTAAGCCAAAATTTATAAAAATTTCATCACACATCGCTGACATTAGTGAAAAACTCATAAGCAGCGCTCATTACTGAAGGTAGTCTTTACATTCCATTTTTAGAAATGACAAACAATCACAGGCAAAGACAGAGATATAATTTTTAATGGGGAATTTTCTAATTTGAGTTTTTTGATCGTTACTCATTTGAGAATAACCAGAATCTCTTTTTAGAGCTCACCAAGCAGCTCACAACGTCAGACAGATCATGTGTTCCCCTGGCAATGCGACTGAACATCCATGCCACTGAACACGGTAACACACATGAGAAGGCGAAGGAGAAACGAAAAGACAAGAACCCCCTCCAAATGTTAACGACCCCCGAAAACGTTATATGGACCATGATTTTAGGATGTGTACCTGAAATGTCCCAACTACCTCCAGACTGGCGGATGTCCTTGATAGAGTGTTCAAAACCGAAACCGAAAACCATCTAACCGGTTTTTTTCCCCCGAAACCGTATGCCGGTTTCATCAAAAATGCCAATTTCGAATACCCGGTTTAACCGGTTTTTTGATGTCGGTTAACCGGTTTTATAAAAAGCATTATTTCACAGAACATTGCTAGGTCAATTATATGAAAATCCGCAAAGTAGGTTGTATATGCTTATCCGATATTCTTCAGGAAAATCTCAAAGGATGCTTTCATTAAAATTTCCGTATGCAATACGAAAATTTATTTGGAAAATCCTGTTAGATGACTGTTTCCTCTCATCTTTAAATTATCTTCGACTATACCGAAGTTCAGATACCCTTCACCATTTGTAAAAATGGTGATAAAACTTGTTATTTGCACAACAATTATATTTTATTAAACTTTGTACCGCACAAAATGTATGAGAGGTGGACGTTACTTTTAGCCTTTCGCATCCATTTTTTCGTCAATAATTTTTCACTGAAATGTTAAATACTCATATTGAATTGTTAATATGACCTGAGAATATTGTCATGAAATGTTTAACCCCCGAAAAGGGTGAGTGGGAGTAGTTTTTGTCCGAATTTGCTTATCTTATAACTTAACCTTCGCTATACCTCCGATTTTACTCAATTCAGAACATAACCTCCGGATAGAAAAAATAATTTTGCATACCAAATTTCAATTTAATAGCTCTAAAATTACTTCTGTTGTTGCAGGAAGAGAGAGCCGGACACCCTTAAAAAGGAGACTTTTGTGTAGCAGGTAGGAGTAGTTTTTGCCCGATCTTGCTCATCGTAGAACTTAACCTCTGTTTAGAATATAGAAGCTTGTATATCAAATTTTAGTTCCATAGCTTTAAAACTACTGCTGTAATCGCAGGGACATACAGATGGACATCCCAAAAAGAGCGGTTTGTATGGAAGGTGGGAGAAGTATTCGTCCGATCTTGCTTATCTTACAACGTAAGCTCCTATTATAGAATAAAAGCTTGTATATCAATTTTCAGCTCGATATTTCCTAACCTACGGCTGTAACCGCGGGGGGCAGTTCGGCAGACACCCCAAAAAGGGGGAGTTTGTATGGGAGGTGGGAGTAGTTTTCGACCGATCGGGCTCATCTTAGAACTCAATCTCCATTTAGGGTAGCAACTAGAGTATACAAAACCGAAACCGGAAACCGACAAACCGGTTTTTTTGTTGAAAACCGTCAGCCGGTTTTTACAAAATATCGATTTTCGAATAACCCGTTTAACCGGTTTTTTGAGGTCGGTTTTACCGGTTTTCTGAAATCATGAAAAGTTGAAGAAATCGATCTTTTGCCTTAGAACAGCCCCAAAAATTTTTCTAAGCAACATCTTTAGTAGCAAATTTTTTTGATCTAAAGTCCTATTTTACGACACTTTTCTTGAAATAAGAACGAAAAGGGCACGTAAGGAGTCCAGATAGAGAGTTTAAATGTTTCACAACAAAAATAATTGTTAAATTTCATAGAAGGCATCAGATATCAATAAGTGCTAAAACAATGACAAACTTCTGACTCTGAATGAAAAGAAACAAAACCAGTAAGAAAGTATCAGTCGAGCAACCCGACTTACTTATACCATCACCCTCTGTACGACAAAAAGTTTTCTGTTATACTAATATTATACTCGATTTCTAAAGTAGGGTAGTGGTACATTTGTATGGGAGGTACCAGAAGGGGCGTGTCTAGACTTCCAGATTATTTCTCCTAAACTTTATCCTGTTGTAGCTTTACTAGGTACAGAATTTGGGTACGATCCCGTTGGGTGTATTGATATTATAACTCGATTTCTAAAGTGGGCGGAATGATGTATTTGTATAAGAGGTACCAGAAGGGGCGAAGCCACGTAGCCCATTTGCAATACCGTAAGTAGTTTTGGGGAAATATTAACTCGTGCAAAATTTCAAAACATTTGGTTGCGTCTTTCGAAAGTTTTCGTGCGTACCAGCCGGACAGCCAGACAGACAGACGGACATGGCTCAAACGACTTAAAAAGCCCTGAATCGAATTTGGTTCAAAGAAACCTAGGGTCTAAAGTGGCTCTTTCTATGTGTTACACTTTTTGGTCGTATCAAATGATATATACCCTCATCCTTATGGATGATGGTATAATGAGTAGTAAAAGTTGGAGATATTGATTTTGGTCTTACAACACCCCATGTAAAATTTTCCGAGAAGCATTTTTGTAGAGCATTTGAATGTTGTAAAGTCCTATTTGAAGATATTTTTCTGACATTTCTTGAAACAGGTACGAAACGGACACGTAACAATTCAAAATAGACAGTGCCATAAAAGTTCCATAAAAAAATTATCGTTAAATTTTATTGCAGACATCTGATATCGAAAATGCACTAAAGCAATAAGGGTAAGAAACGTAGTCTTAAGTGCCTATTTCAATGTCTATTATGGGTTAAACTGAAAACTTCATCAGTGATATACTCATCTAAGGCTTTCATCCCGTAAAGGAATTATTCCGCCCTTAAAAATTTCCTGGCTTCAAATGCCCAATAATTGGCTTATATTACATGATTTTTGTCTAATTAATATTAGAATTAGATTTAGACATGTTTTTCTGTTAAACGCTGCCTTCCATACGCCATTTTTAACATTTCTAAATTAAATTGCTCATAATAGTAACACTTTTTCTTGTTTTTGTGCACAAATAAAAAACTCGAAAAATAACCGGTTACCCGGTTTTTTCTAAATTAAGTATTCGAAAACCGAGTTTTTGAAATTATGTAAATTTCGAATATAACCGAAACCGGTTTTTCAAAATAGTCGAATGTTTGTATACTCTAGTAGCAACGCTTGCATACAAAATTTCAGCTTGATTGCTCTTAAATTACTGCTGTGATCGCGGGACTGACATACGGGCACTCCCAAAAAGTGGTCATTTTGTATGGGAGGTGGGAACAGTTTTTGACCGATCGGTCTCATTTTAAAACTCAACCTGCGCTTAGAGTAGGGAAGCTTGCTTGATTCCTCTTAAACTACAGCTGTAATCGACAGACCCCAAAAAGGGGGAGTTTGTATGGGATGTGGGAGTAGTTTTTGACCGATCGGGTTATTTTTAGAACTTAACCTCCGCTTTCAGCCGAAAAAAGCATCTATGGAAGAAAAGAGAGAGTAGATGTTTATAAAGGCGGAAAAAGCGTCTATAAAATAAAAGAGAGAACCAGGATATAGAACATTACAAGGATAGAGGTGAAGCACGAAAGTTCTACCAAAAGGTAAATATGAAAGGTTTTAGAACAAGGACAGAGAAGAAATCTGGTCACGGACACGCAGAATATGCTTCGTTCTCTGCTCGCTCCCAAAGGCAGTATAAATGACGTAATCACGCCAATCACCCACGACGGATCAGATTGTCCAACACCGAGCCAAAACTAGATCAGCACGGCAATTGCACGGTTTATAAATAATAAAGCTGCATAAGCCGATGGACTGCCGGCGGCAATGAGCAGGCAACATACATGCACCAGCTGATAAACAGGATTTGGCTTAAGGAATGGATGTCCGATGTTCTATGTCCTGTGCTTAAGAAAGGCCAACTATCCTGGAATCAGCCTTTACCCATCGCATACAAGGTCCTGTGTATTGTGTTATAAGAACGACTTAAGCCAATTCTAGCAAACCTGATTAGACCTTATCGGTGTGGCTTTAGCCCTGGTAAATCCCCCACCGACCAGATATTCACACTACGACAAATCCTGAAGAAGACCCAAACAATGCAGATCGACACTTGACATCTGTTTTTCGATTACAAAGCTGCATTCGACATTCCGATAAGACAGATATTATAAGATGATATGGCAGAGTTTGGTATCCCCGCTACTGACGACACTGACTGATACGAAGTCTTCAGTGAAAATGGGCAAAAATCTGACTGCCATTTCCAACGAAGCGAGACTTTAGACAAGGCGATAGACTGTCAGGCGATCTCTTTAACATCGTGATCATGCGGAAGGCTGTAGTAAACAAGAATGGTACCATCTTTAACAAAAGTCACATGCTGCTGGCGTATGTCGATGATATAGATATCATTGGCCTTGTACTGCAGGATGTTACTGCGACCTTTTCGAGCACTAAGAAGCAGTCCGCCGAAGTTGATCTGGTGATAAATGTGGAAAAAACCAAGATATTTTTTTCAAGAATCAAAGAGTCTACTCTTTTGGGAAGCTGAGTAAACGTTGAACACTATAACTTTGAAGTGGTAGGAGATTTTGCGGCATAGTGGTTAGAACACGTGACTACCATGCGGGAAATCCGTGGTTCAATTCCCGGCTCCAGTTATCTACATTTTTCTTTCGTTGCATGTCCCCTCGATGTTGTTGACAAACAACTTCGCAGTAGTAAAAGCTTCTCAAACAGTGACGTTCGTATTCGTCGATAAACAAGTAGGTGCCGTTTGTTGTGAATCTAAAACAAAAAGCGTGTTAACTCACAACAACGCGAGAAGCATCCCATACCTCGTTCATGGGGTGTTAAGGGACATTACGTTTTAAGTTTTTTAACTCCGCCATAAACAAATATCATAATGTCAGCTTAGAATTCAAGAGACGAGTATTGATCACAAACCGCTGCTACTATGCGCTAAACAAGCGATTTAATGACAAAGCGCTCTCTCGAAGAACAAAGATTCCAGACTCTGATCCTATCTGTTTTGCTCTACAGCGCAGAATCCTGCACACAAGCGGATCAATCTATTCTGGGAGTCTTCGAGAGAAAAATACTTCGCTTTATATTTGGACTCATTATCGCTAACGGCGAAAACCGTCGTCATATGAACTATGAGCTGTTTAACGACTTCGATTTTGTCACGCGCTTATAAATAGAACGGATGCACTGGCTGAGACACGTTGTAGAAATCTATGAAAGTGTTCCAGCTCGAAAAGACTTCGGCAATAAACGATACTGCAGAACAGTTGATTATTTAGAAAAATAATATATAAACTAATTAAAAGAATTGTAATACTTAACTTTTCTACAATTGTTCCACTCAAGTTGGACTAGTCTTTTGTGAGTTATGTCGAACAAAAGACTCCCAAACGTGGCTACTGGACCTGTGGAATTTAAAGAACCCAGCGGCATGGATTAACATATGTACTTCAATCGTGCTCTAACTTTGGCTATCGTAAAATCTTCAAAGATTTATTATTTTATGAGGTTGGCGTAGACAAAATTCTGGAAGTTTTTTTCTCCCCATAACACTTTGGTCACCCTAGTACATATACTTTTGTTGCACATAAATTCTTCACTAATGACTTAACTTTCCACACTTTCATTATGTAATAACCCGACAAACCATGTGGCGAGGGGTGATTCGCTAACGATTCTTTGGCAATTCGTTAAAGTGATTCTAAAACGAACTCGAAAATGGTAACATAATAGTTTTACTGGTGAACATTCGCAAACGTATCGTAAAAGCGATTCTTTTACCAATCGTTTAAGCGATAAAATTTCGATTATATCACTTTTTTTTTCATTTAAATAAGTAATTGGTAAATTCATAACAATCTTTGGGTTAATTTTTGGCATGCAGGGTAAAAGTTTTTTAAAATTTAAATTAGGAATCAATGATATACAATTCAGATCTTTTATAACTTTAATTTACAAACTTTAGCAACGTGTGACAACAGATTAATACAAAAAAAACTTAAATTCCCTTTGCACCTCATGATTGAGGTATGAGATAGCTGCTCGCGTTGTTGTGAATTAACACGCTTTCTATTTTAGATTCACAACTAACGGCACCTACTTGTTTATCGACGAATGCGAACGTCACTGTTTGAGAAGCTCTTACTAGACACGCCGATTGACTCGACACTTATACTGCGAAGTTGCTGTCGGCAACATTCGATATCACGCTCGAATCGGATGGTTTGTTGGAAAAGGTAAATTTGAAATTACATAAACCTAAAATTTTATTTCAAATTAAAGTTCCGCACATCTGCAATTTATTTTTAAATTTTAACCACAATATAGTATATTTACATTAATATGAATATCCTTGTGCACAACTTCGAAGCATAATCCATCTAATGATGTATTACATTTATAAAATTTAATGCGCTGAACACTCTAAAAAAGTAGCCAAACATTGCTGCTTACCATTTTCTGATATGATAGAATGAACATGAACATACTAATCATAAATTTGCATTCATATCTTTGACATATATCCAAATAACAGCTTTAAACTGAATTTATATTTATGTGTCTGTTTGTTTAGTGTTTTCCGGAGCCTTCATTAAACGACCCTCATAATATTGATCAACATAAACATTTATATTTGATATCAACGTGCGCCCATTAAAAACAGAAAAGAACACCTGATATATTTTTTTGTGCTGTTTTTCAAACGCGTAAATGCATTAATGATAAAATACATAAAATGCTAACAATAAAAATACTTTCGCTTAACTAAAGCCTACTTTTAGGATAATAAAAATATCAATAAAGTTTGCATAATTTTTGTAGTCGTAAACTTAATAGTCTAAACGAAAACAATTCGTATTTGTGTGAGTTTTTTTTCTTTGCTGTGAAAAACATAAACGTCCAAAGGCGTACACACACACAGCATATTTTGCGAATATATTAAAAATTATATTATTACTTTTTTTTTTATTATACACATGTTTAAGATGTTTAATGTGTACAAATAATATTTCGCCTCGTAAAAATTGAAAAGAGGAGAATATGTTCAGTGTTTGCCAGGGACCATAAAAAATGGCATGAAATAAACAGTAATATAAAAAGGCTCCTCTTTGCAATTGAATCATATTGGAGGGGGGGGAGGAGAATGAGAGGGAGAGAAAACCACACAGCGAAAATGAAAAACTATTTGATGGATACAACAATTGGATGGACAGACAAAGTGTGATGAAGCTATAGTGTGTACGAGCTTCAGTGTCTGGCATGAGGTAAAATATGAAAATATATTAAAATATCGCGATGCATAGGACAGTATCCTGGCGGTGTGTCATAAATGAACATCGTATATTAAAATTAAGGATGTTGTTTCATTCACATCAAATCAAACGAGGCACGGAATAAAAGAATTTCACAATATAAATTTGAAGTGAACCACAAAAGAATTGAAAATTTACCATCAATGTGCAACGTTTATAATTCAAGTGCATGATACTGCTGTCTATACCATCAGATACCCACATGACGCATGATTGCGTTTCACATACATATAAAAACGATAAAGCACCATGGACTAACTGTTGGTTGATTGTATGGATAGATGGACAGCTAGATAGATGGATAAATGAACGCAGACAACCATGTACCATATCCAACTAGATCGATGACCAACAACGAGTAGTAGAGATGAAACCATGATTATAAATAATGAAAAAAACGTAACAAAAAAAAAAAAACGCACGAGACAATTTAGTCTCTCCTTATCACCCCCACTTAATCACACAGAGTTTTTTCATATTACTCGACTCGTTGTTGGGAGAAACGTATATTAAAGCTCACATCGTTCAAAGGCGTATAATGAAAACACTCTACTTGTTTTTGTTCTTATTTCAACTTCAAACCGTATATTGAAAATGTTCGTATTTGTATATGACGTTTTAATGTTGGCACGTTTCATTTTTATTTAGCCATCAAATAGAAATATTGCAACGACTAAACACACATATTAACGCTCATGTCCCAGACACCACCCGCGCGCAATGCTTTCGAATCCTTAGCGAATGGATGGATACATGTGCTCAACACATACACACATATACAATATATAAAAACTTTATATTTTCTCATTACGCCAACATGTAGCTGCATAAAATTGCAAATAGATATTGTGCGGGGGGAGGGATACGGCATTTAATTTGGCATGCTGGCGGGGTTGCTGCGACTCTCAAAATATTAGCAACATCATGCAATGC
Source organism: Muscina levida (assembly GCA_964034835.1). Classification (NCBI taxonomy): domain Eukaryota; kingdom Metazoa; phylum Arthropoda; class Insecta; order Diptera; family Muscidae; genus Muscina; species Muscina levida. Next base: position 100,665,591 of record OZ035880.1, read on the forward strand.
GCCCAAAAGCTGTAAAAATGGCGCTAAATTTGTTGAATTACCTACTTCCACCATCCCTCCGATGTATGTGATGTTTGCGCTAAATTATGAATGTCTGGAAAGTTAAGTCATTCGTGAAAAGTTTCTAACGTAAAGAATTTATGTGCAACTTAAGTAAATACCATAAACATTGGGGGGATACGACGAGTCGCTCGTAAAGTCTAGCTAGAGTAGTTCGGAGCTGTTGTTATAGGGAAAGTTTAAACATATACATAGAGAAGATGTGGACAAGTTTATGGATTTAATGAGATGTTGTAGTTTAAACCAATGAGAATATAATAATTATTCATAAATTTGTATAGTCCAACTGGCAGTCGAGTTTATAAACATTTGTAAATTGTTTATAAATCAAATTTCGATACCAGAAATCGTTGTACTTAAAAAAACGCACCGGATTAAGTAGTGCTAAAAAAATACGTAAACAAACGCAAGGGATGCTAAACATCACAAAGCTGCACTCCACCGAGATAGCCAATGCCTACTCCAGCCAATTTCCTTAATTACTTTACATAAACACTTATAATGCTAATGTATCCAACATAAAGCCAATTCTATGACCACTGCCGCCACGACCGTACTGGTTTATAAAAAATCACGCTCAAAAAAGTCCTAGTAGGATGAGACATGTAGCGAAATATGTGAGAAAAAGGATGCTGCATACCTGACAAAACTGCAGCCAATGGCAACGCGTGCGGTGCCTTATAATGAGAAGAGAGGGGAGATGAAATGCCTTTCAGGCGGAAAAAGCTTCTGTGGAAGACAAGAGAGTCAGTATATCGAAAAGTATAGAGATAGAGGTGAAGCCCGAAAGTTCTAACAAAAGGTAAAAAGCATTAGTATTGAAACATGGATCCCCACCTGTAAGGACAGAGATGGAAATCTGGTCACGGACACGAAGAGTATGTTTTAAATATGGAGGGCACACTTTCGTAGTCTGCTCGTTCCGATGGAAGTGGCGAAATCACGTCAACCATCATCGATGAAGTAGATTGTAAAAATAATAAAGCTGCGGGAGCCGATGGACTACCGCCAGAGCTTTTCAAGACCGGTGGCGATGAGCTGGCATCATGCATGTACCAGCTCATTAACACGATTTTGCTCAAGGAATGCATGCCCGATGATCGGAATCTGAGTTTCCATGTCCTGAGCTTAAGAAAGGCGATCCAAGTGTGTGTATCAAGCAGAGTTCGAAAAAAAACAGTACGTTACAGGTACGGTACGTAGGAGATACATATACGATACCAGAGTACTTTTTTGTACCAAAAAGTACTTTTTTCATAATAAAGTACTTTGTACCGAAGTACTTTTTTGTACCAAAAAGTACTTTTTTCATAAAAAAGTACTTTGTACCAAAAAGTACTTTTACTGTACTTTTATTTTTTTTAAAGTACTATGGTACAAAATAAAAGTGCTATGTGCAACAGAAAAGTGTTTTTGGGCCATTAAAAGTACTTTTTGGCATAAAAAAGTACTTTGGTAAAAAAAGTACTTTGTGCAGAAAAGTATATTAAAATTACTTATTGGTACAAAAAAGGACTCTGGTACAAAAAAAGGTACTGTCTGCAACAGAGAAGTGCTTCTGGCTCGTAAAAGTACTTTTTCGCATAAAAAAGAACTTCTGGTACATAACTTTGGTACTTATCACGCCAGCCGTGAGCTCACTTGAATTTTTGTGGGTGCTGGCTCGCTAGCTGAGAGCTCATTTGACATTTTGTGATTCTTGGCTCGCGAGCTAAGAGACAATTTTCAGGAAAGGGCGGTTTGCGAGCTTGCCAAACCAAATCCTGCAGTGTTTGGAAGAAAACATTTTTTTATTGTTAATTCCACAAAAAATATACTAAACGTAGTGTATTCCGTTTTTGTTTGTGTTCGAAGTTCAGTACGTTATTGTAGTATTTGTGTTCGTCTTTTAACAATCGTAGCGTACGGTATTCTGGTTGTGTACACATACACAAACTTAACAAAGTGTCGTAATGTATTTCGTACTTCTTGTAAGGTAAGTGTTTGCGTACTGTACTCAATGAAATTCCGTACAGAACGTTAAGATACCGAACGTTAATGTTTTTTTCGAACTCTGGTATCAAGTCTGTCGAGTCTGTTATGTGAAAGACTTCAGCCCATCCTAAGGAACCTGTTTGGAACTTATTCACGACCTGGTTAGTCCATGACCGACCAGATATTCTCACTACGACAAATCATGGAAAAGACCCAAGAAATGCAGATAGACACATAGCACCTGTTTACCAATTACAAAGCTGCATTCGATAGTCCGATACGATAGAAACTACTAGATGCTATGGGTGAGTTTGATATCCCCACGAAGCTGATACGACTTTGTGGGGCGAGACTGACTGACACGAAGTGTTCAGTGAAAATAGGAAAACAAAACTGACTGCCGTTTACTCCCAAGCAAGGCTTTTGACAAGGCGATAGTCTGTCATGTGAACTGTTTGACATCAAAATGGAGATGTCATACGAAAGGCTGCGCCAAACACGACTGGTACCAAGACAGGTATGAGAGGCTGCTCGCATATGCCGATGACACAGATATCATTGGCCGAAGACTGCGGGATATTTATGCGGCATTTTCGAGCATTGTGAAGCAAGGCAGCAGAAGTGGCTCTGGCCCGGTGACAAATGAGGACAAAACTAAGTTTTTTGTCGCAACGAACAAAAAGTCTATAATTTTGAAGTGGAAGATGTTTGTGTCTACAAAAATAAGCCTGAAAAATAAGAGAAGAGTATTGATCGCAAACCACTTCTATTATGATTCTATGATTCACTGATTCTACCTGTCTTGCTCTACAGCGCAGAATCTTGGGCAATGACAGAAGCGGATCAATCTATTCTGGGAGTTTTCAAGAGAAAAATACTTTAGACCCACCGTTGTAAACGGCGATAACCATCTTCGAATGAATCATGAGCTGTACAACGACACCGATGTGGTCAAGCGCGTTAAAATAGACCGAATGCGCTGGCTTGGACACGTTGTACGAATGGACGAAAACGCTCTAGCTCGAAAATGGGCGACGGGCGACGGAGGAGTGGGCGACCAAATCTCCGATGGATGGACCAGGTGAAAGAGCTGTTAACTAAGCTTGGTGTGACAAACTATCTACGGTGCGCAAAAGACCGAAGCGCTTGGAATACATTTCTACGTGCGGCTACTGATAGATAAATTTCTGTTGCTGCTGCCCGTAAAGAAGAAGACGAAGAATTGATTCCATACTTGTTTTCCCTCTATCTGCAATTGTTTATTTATTGCACTTTTATACTAAACTTTTTAAGTTTCCTCTTTTTGAGGATATTGCTGGCCAAGAAAAAATTGTGTAAACATCAATTTCTTTTTTTGTTTATAATATTTATTCACTTGAAATTTATGTTATGTTTTACACAAACTTTTCAACGTCAATTTCGCTATATATGTATAGGTATATTAATAGTACTGTTGCGCAATTCTTCACGCTTTTGTTTATAGCTTTTAACAATGTTACAGAGTGGCGGCAAAGGGCCTATGAATGAAACGCAAAAAATGTGCAATATATAAATACACAAGTTTCGAACACATAACTAATACCTGCCAAAGGACGGACGGTCGACTGGAGGAACGAACGCTAAGTCTATACATGTGAATTGCTTCATTAGTTGCAACGAGCGATGGACGAAACCCCATGTGTTTTTGTTTGCTTTATCTGTTAGCACTTTTCTTCTCCTGCTTTCAGCTAGTATGACAATAGTCCCTATGTAGAGAGTGTAATAATGCCACTTGCGATAGATACGATGATAGTTTATGTTGCTGTTGCCGCTGCAACCACGGGTACACGAGTATTATATTGACTGTAGTATTAGCACTTGTGTATCTTTAGGCTGGTGGGTGGAATGTAAAAATGTGCACTATTCATCAATGTTGTTGTTTATTGTGTCATGTCAATTGTGTCAATATTTACGCTATTTCTATACTAAAATATAATTGTTGTTGGTATTAATAACAGCAATAAATAATATGTATTTATAAAAGTAAAAGAAGATGCAAATGACAGGGGAAATAATAGTCAGTATATATTGTTTTACAATATTTTTTAAAAAAATTTTCTTTTCTAATTAGGCACTGTTGGCACTTGAAAGGAGTAACATGTTTGAAAGTTGTTTCGGATTACAAATATTTAAAATACAGTTTTTGTTAAGCTGAGGTCGTCTAAAGAGTGATTCAAATTCAAATTCAAATTGCAGTTATGAAGATTTTATGGTTTCATTATACCTATAGTAGGGTACAAATTACTAGCGGGTCTTAGTTGCCAGTGGCAGAATAAGTTTGTAACTATTATGGTTTCATTATACCTATAGTAGGTTACAAATTACTAGCAGGTCTCAGTTGCCAGAGGCAGAATAAGTTTGTAACTAACTTCCAAGATACTTCAAAAGTCGCTGAGCTGTAAAATTTTCTCCGTTTTGTAACATTAATATACCGTTACACCATAATAATTTATATGCATCACGTACCAACATTTCCGTCATATCAGCCTTTTTATGAGCATACACAAAATATCTGTGCATTTAATTAGCTGATAAAGCAATTAACTACCAATTTATTCGATTATTACAACATAGCGACACTTAATATGTTTAAAGAATGCAAAAAACAACAATTTTAAATCAATTTAATTTGGTTCAATTGTTTCAAATATAAAACATTCTTTTATACGATAAAAAAAAATATTTCTATAGAAAAAATTCTCACTGCCCTAAAGTATGTTGTATTATATGACACATACAAAACACTTCATTATATGCTAGAATATTTTGCATCGTTTTTAATTGGCGCATTCTATAAGAGTTGTTATTTAATTAGTCATAACAGAATAGAGAAAATTATACATTTTAATTAGATAGTAAAAAAAATTTGCAAATATGAAATTTCACGTAATTAATGAAATAACTTAAATTTCTTGGCTGACTTCAATTTCTTTCCTCCAGTATACATAGTTGATTGGAGAGCAAAGGACGAATGGTAAATCAAAACCGTATAAACGTATATATTAACATCTAAATTATTGTATTGACCCCATTATTACAATAGACCACTAACTTCGGCTCCTACGCACCTTAGCCTTGTGATATGCAATAATTCATTAAAACATTTTTAAGAACTTAGTGAAACGGATGTACTTTAAGGTATATCTGTTATTCCAGCATAGTTGAATGGTAAACAAAGGACGAATGGTAAACTTACACTCTTTTTACCTAGTATTAACATTTATAATGTTATATTGCCTAATCATTATATTACACATCCACCCTTCACGCGTATGCCTATATGATACACTGTCTTTATAGAAACCCACAAACGTAGGCCTGGCAAAAAGAGAGGCGAATAAATAAGATTGCTCGTGTTATCATTCAATGAATACACACGTAAACACCTCCACACTCTTGCTATCTTTTTACATACCTTCTGCATGCCTGGAAATGGGAAGGGAGCATGAAATGGCATTAACCGCGGATAATGCCAAATTGTTCATCTCAGAAATTAACCTCTGTTTAGAGGATGGAAGCATACATACAATATTTTAGCTAGATATTTTTTAAACTACGGCTGTAATCGGGGGGACAGATAGAGGTACACCCCAAAGAGGGGAGTTTGTATGAGACATGGGTGTAATTTTTGTCCGTTCTTGCACATCTTAAAATTTAACCTTCACTTAGAGAATAGAATGCTTGCATACCAAATTTCAGCTCGATACCTCTTAAACTTTGGCTGTAATCGCAGGAACAAACCCCCCAAAAAGGGGCATATTGTATGGGAGGTGGGAGTAGGTTTTGACCGATTTTGTTCATCTTAGAACTCAATCTCTACTTAAGGGACAGAAGCGTGCATACAAAGTTTCAGCTCGATGGCTTTTAAATTGCGACTGTAATCGCAGAGACAGACCCCCAAAAAGGGGCAATTTGTATGAGAGGTGGGTGTAGTTTTTGACCAATCTTTCTCATACTAGAAATCAGGCTCTAGTAGGAGGACGGAAGCTTGCATATCAAATCTCAGCTCAATAGCTACTTAATTAGAACTATGATCGCGTGGACAGACTCCATAAATTCGAAGTTTGTATGAGGGATGGGAGTAGTTTTTGGCCCATCGGGCTGATCTTAAAAGTTAATGTCCCCTTTGAGGATATATGCTTGTGTTCCAATTTTCAGCTCGATCTCTTAAATTACGGCTGTTATCCCGGGGACATACACCCAAAAAGGAGCAATTGGTATGGCCGGTGGGAGTAGTTTTGGACAGATCGGGCTCATCGTAAAACTTAACCTCCGCTTAGAGGTTAGAAGCTTGTGTTTCACATTTCAGCCTAATATCTCTTCAACTACAGCTGTAATCGAAGGGACTGACGCCACAAAGGGTAAGTTTGTATGGGAGATAGGAGTAGTTTCCCAGTGTGCCATGCGGATCAGTTTCGGATCCTATACTTATCCGATTCTACGGACATTTTATCCGATTCAGATACCGATCCGGAACCAGAACGGAATCCGAAACAGATTCAAAAAAAAATTAAAAACGGAAATCATATAATGAACAAGTTTTCAAAATTGACACAATTAAAAAAATTTCAGGAAAGTAAGTCGTTTTTGGCTATCCTATAGAAGCGCGTAGGATTGTTACTAATGACAGTAACAATAATATTATGACAAATAGTTCTATGCGGATTGAAGGCGAGCAGCAGCAGTATGTGCTTATTAACATAACCAAGATTCCACCGATTCCGTTTTGTCGGATTCGAAACCGATCAGTTCCGGATCCGCGTCCGCATTTGTGCACATTGGGTTTGACCGATCGTGCTCATCTTAGAGCCTCCGCTTTGAGGATATAAGCTTGTATTCCAAATTTTAACTCGAAACCGCGATTACAACCGTAGTTTAAGAGATTTCGAGCTAAAATTTGGAATACAAGCTCATATCCTCAAAGCGGAGGAATGTGTGTGTGTCTCTCGCGCCCATGGTCTACCTTACATCGTTTACTGCTATAGAACAACGAATATTTTGCCCTCATTACATCGATTAGAAAATGCTTGTAAAAGTTCGAGAAGACAGTTTCAACAATAAATTAACCACTATCAAGTTCGACGAGAACTTCAAGGGATCCCGCTATAATTTGTTTCTAGGATAATTTGTTTCTAGGACGAGACACACTTACACAATAATACAAAATTGAAACATCGAAAACCCCTGTATTCATCTGGGCTTAGCCAGCAAGAGGCATTACACAGTGCAAAACATTTTTGGGTGGACGGAATAATTCCTTTCCGGCATGAAAGATTTACTAAAAATAGAATATTTTTAGCATATCCCATTAATAACCTTACCCATGCAAATGTTAGCCCTATCATAACCATTTCCATTCAAATTGTTTAACGAATTCGTTTTCAATTCAAAGACTAAAAGAGAATTGCATAATTATCATAACAATTTTTAGGATTTTTCTTTTTTTGGTTTCCTCACCCTCTATGAAACCCCTCTGTCCATAGACTTTTTCCTCGACATTTTCAAATGCCATTTAAAAGACCTTCGCTAAATTTCGTTTGTTAAATATTTGTATTTCAATCCGAGTTCCATCATATTTTCCCTTCCAAAAAAAAAAAAAAAAAAAAAAAATACATTTGAAATTTGTGGCATAATTTGTGGATATCACATCGTATTGATGAGATGCTAACAATTTGTGGCCTTAATTGTCATAAATATGTAAATTTTACAAACTGATACCCTTTGATGATTTTGAAAAGCTTAACACAATTATCAGTTGTAAATTTGGTGCATAACAAAGAGTTATGGGTTCGATTTCAAATAACTCTAATGCCATTCTGTGGTAATATTGTTCAAATGTCTAGTATATTTATAGGGATTTTATATGTGAGCGCCACACTATAAGCTTGATGGAGGGTTAATAGCAACAAATGTTACGTTTTTTGTATTGTTATGATAAAAATAGATGATTTAAGTGATTGATAGACAGACACTCATAACTACAGGATATAAATTGGTTATTCATAAGGTATTCCGGGTTTTTCAATAATGCTATTTATAGCCATGTAAAATATGTGGTATACATTTGGGTTATCATCGCCTTTGTTGGGTTGGTATGAGTTTGTATGTGAAAGGTGTGTATGTATTAAACTTATATTGAGAGATTAAATTTATTAGGCCTGATTCTGTGAAACCATATCCTTGAACCTTTTTTCCAATTTCTTTTTTTTTTCTTGTTATAAACAAACTTTCCAAAGAATATTTTTATCTTTTCCATTAATGTAAACGAACTTTGAAAATGGAAAACTTTTCCCCGGAAAGAAAGTAGTTTTAGAGCAAAGAAAATATGAAAATATGAAATACATATTATGTAGCGAAAAAATCGATGTCGATTAATAACACAAGGGAACAAGGTATTTGTTGTTTAAGAACTGAATATTGTTTTAAAGGTAATTTGGGACGCTGAATCCAAATCTGCACTTGGTTTTTTTGTATCAGCTCGACTTTTCGCGATATACCGTTATGTCCATAACTAAGGCACTTCCACTACAAATATTTAAATAACTTGAAAACGGTTCACCATATTCAATTAAAAAAAAAAACTTAAACTCGTCAACAAAATTATCTTTAATCCGTGCCTACATTGTTTTTAATTTGGCTTAGTAGTTTCAGAGATATCGTTGTAGTTTTAAAAAATAAAACAAAAAATTTACAAAAAAAAAAAAATTTTTGTTTTTTAAAAATTCATGAAAAAAATTATTGCAACAAAAATCACAGTGTTTGTCTTAAAACATTTAGTTTAATATAGTGTGAATCAAATGAGCTTTATTTCATTAAAATATCTGCACAACTTTTGATTTTGTCAACAATTTACTGAGATAACTAAATTTACAAAAATCACGATTTCCATACAAAAATAACATTTATTAATATGTTTGTGAAAGTGTAACTCGAGCAAACCTTAACGGATCGTTATGAAAATTTATCAGTATTAATATTTTTTGAAACGAACTTATGGGATTGTAAATGGGCGGAATAGCCCCACCCCTTCTGGTACCTCCCATACAAAATTACCTATTTTTGGATAATTAATATATCTTCGATAGCTGCCAAACAGACTACCGGAGGATATTGAAATTTGGTCTGTTTATTTATCTTGCAAAAGTAGACAAACCCTAGAAAAACCGAAAGCGTTGCCATACCCCTTCTGGTACCTCCCATACAAATGACCGAACTCACCCCAATAGTCTTACATACATATCTTTTTTGTAAGTACACTGAATTCAGTCAAACTATGCGGAAGTTTTACGGTTATGAAAATATAAATCAGGAATGAATTTGCACTGTATCGGATCACCCCTTCTGGTACCTCCCATACAAAATTACCTATTTTTGGAAAATTAATATTTCTTCCTTAACTTCCAAATTGAAACCTGCCGATTAATTAAATTTGGTCTGTTAATTAATATTGTAATAGGAGGCAAAATTAAAAATTAAACTATAAATAAATTTGCAAATTTGTCATGATTTTTAAAAATACAAAATTTTAATTTTTTTGGGTAAAAACAAAAAATTGCGAAAAATCTGTTATCACCGAATTTAGCATAACTCATTCAATTTTCAATCGATTATTATGTACATACATGTTTTAGAAAGCTATCTTAATATGATATTCAATAAAGCTAATAAAAATAACAATTTGCCCCCAACCGATTAACTTTCAGCGTGAAGAAAATTAAAATGTGTAATTTTTTGTGTAATTTTTTTGAATAAAACAGCCGTTACTCAGTCATTTTTTTTTTGTAATATTAAAAAATTTGATTTTTTTTAAAGGTAACAACGATATCTTTAATAAAAAAAATAAAATATTAAAATCCGGCTTATGAAAAAAAAATTATGATTTTTTGAACTATAATTTTTTGGGAAAAAGTCGAAAATACGATTAGTACCTGTAACTTAAAAATTCGAGCTGATGGAGAAAAATGGAGATTAGATTTGAAATCAGCGACCCCAAATTAGTAAAAAACAGCTATCGAATTCCAAACAACACTCAAAAAGTTAAATTTTGTTCCCTTGTGTAATCTTCGTATGAACGAACTTAATACAATCCTTTGGGGAAGAGAGAGATATTATTTTTCAAGATAAGCTTGCAATTTGCACGAATGCCAGATAAATGAGTTGTGACACGCACTGAGATGGTTTTCATTTTACATAAATAATATAAGTACAACTCCAAAATATCTTACAAACACCAAAATCAATTTTCACCAATTGATTTCGATACTTAAATAAACAATGGGTAAATTGTTGATAACACTGTTCGACAAGGGCTTGTTTTCTTGTGTTTCATTATGCGTTAATTAAAATACATAATCAGAATTTTGCTATCAGGCATAGATTTTTATTTATTTGAAAATAAGTTTTGTTTTACATTAAAAATTTGTATGGAGGCGATTGTGTTAACATTTACTAGAAACAGGTGTCAACATCAGCAACATGCCTTTTCGGCTGCGATTATCGCCCTATTCGTTTTTATAATCACCTTATTCTCTTTTTAATACTTACTTACTTAGCTGGTACTTCTTTGGGTGCCGTGACATAACCCCACACGGACATAATCCCCAAAACGATTTTGGGGCTTATGTCCGGGCAACTTGTCGGACATAATCCCCAATGAAATTGGGGCCCAATGGGGATTATGACCGAATTTGTTGTTGTTTTTTGTATTTCAACATATGAAGAGAACGATTTAAAATATTGCTATTGTAGCGAGGGACGAATGCGGTGGGGTGCACGCCCCCCGTAGTTAGTCTCGCTGCGTCATTAGCCTTGCTACTCTTTCTCTCTCTCTCTCCAGCGCAAGACGAATGCGGTGGGGGACACGCCCCCCGCCGCATACGTCGTTGTTTGTTAGTTACTTAAAAAGTCACTCTTCTTTTTGGGGGTGGGCGTCCGCCCACCGCCATTTCATCAACTTCATCAACCTTTTTCATTACTTTTAGTCGCAAAATCAGTTTGGGTGTTATGTCCGTTATATTTGTTGGGGCTTATGTCCGTTATGCCCCGCGGACATAATCCCAAATGCAAATTGGGGGTTACGTCCGCAGAGCGTGGCGGACATAAGCCCCAAAATCGTGTTGGGGATTATGTCCGGGCACCCTTCTTTGCAATCCCAGTGCATTATAAACCGCACGTAGAAAAATATTATAAGCGCCTCGATCTTCTGCGCTTCTTCTCCAGTTAGTCACACCGAGTTCTGTAAGGTTCTCAGTAACCTGGTCTTTCCACCGAAGTTTTGGTCGCCCTCTTCTGCGCCATCCATCAAGTTCAAGTCAAGTCGAAGACTTTTCGAGCTGGAGCATTTCCGTCCATGCGTACAACATGACCTAGCCAACGCAACCGTTGCACCTTAATGCGTCTAACCGAGTCAATGTCAGTGTACAGCTCGTACAGCTCATGATTCATACGACGCCGATACTCTCCGTTAACGATGAGGGGCCCATATATTTTACGGAGTATTTTTCTCTCGTATACCGCCAGAACCGATTCATCCACTTGTGTCATAACCCAGGATTCTGAATTATACATTAAGACAGGTAGAACCGGTATCTGGTATAGCTGGAGTTTTGTTTTGTGCTTAGTCCGTAGTAGCATTTATTTGCAAGCAGGATTCTTCTCCGGATTTCTAGGCTGACATTATTTGCTTTGTTGATGGCGGAGCCTTGGTAGACAAAATTATCTACCACCTCGAAATTACAGTTGTCAACGTTCAGGCTATTTCCCAAACGAGTAGATTCTTTGTTCGTTGAAACTAATAACTTCGTTTTGTCCCCGTTCACCGTTAAGCACATTTTCGCTGATTCCTTCAGTTTTCGACCGATGATGTCTACGTCATCAGCGTACGCGAGTAGCATGTGGCTTTTATTGAATATTGTGCCATCCGTATTTACTGCAGCTTTCCTCATTATCATCTCCATCGCTATGTTGGAGAGGTCATACGATCGATAGACCAAGAACATCTTCCCTTCCTTCCTTCCTCTAGGCGCTCGTATAATGCATCTTTAATCTCATCGTCTTTATCTTCCGTCTGGGCGTTTACACAAATCAGCGTAATGTTAAAATATTTCGCCCGGATGCGAATGGTGGCTATTCGGTCACTTACAGTGTTAAACCGCTGTTTTATTGTTTTATTTTTTCATTTCTTCGTGTTTTCATAATAATTTTGTTTAATGAGAGTGAATTATTAGGCCACCGCGCGCCCGATCCTGTCAGTGAACGAATCGCTACCATAAGAGTTAAGGCAAAATTTTTCTATATCACGCTGATATGTGCTCATGCTCCGACGGAGGAGAGAAGTGACGAGGTCAAAGACGAATTCTACACCCAAATTGAAGAAACATATGAAGGTAGTCCGGGCCTAATGTTAAAATCGTGCTGGGAGGTTTTAATGCCAAAATAGGCCGGGAAAATGTCTTTAGCCCATCAGTCGGAAATTTTAGTCTGCATACTGACACATGGTCAAACGGAATCAGACTGATTGATTTCTCTGCAGCAAGGAACATGGTAATTAGCAGCACACGATTTCACTACAAACACATTCACAAAGCAACGTGGATATCTCCCGATCAAGTAACGAGAAACCAAATTGATCACGTGGTAATCTATGGAAGGCACGCGTCAAGTGTCTTAGACGTACGAGTGATCAGAGGTGCGAACATCAACTAGGATCACCACCTCACTGCAGTAAAGGTGCGTACTAGGCTAAGCAGGGCGAAAACCCAGCGATACCAGGCACAGAGAAAGCTGGACATCGCTAAACTGCAGACCGCGATGATAGCCAATGCCTATTCTGACCAACTCACTCAACTACTTCTTGATGCTCCAACTCCCGAAAATACTATCGCGCAATGGCAATATATTGCCCACTCGATGGAAAGGACTGCGCGGTCAGTACTGGGGTATGTGAAGCCCTTTAACGATAATGCCTGGTACGATGACCAATGCTGCGATGCCACCCGGAAACAAGACGCTGCATACAGGGCCAAACTGCAGCCAATGGCAACGCGAGCTGTTCATGAAAAGTATAGGGAGAAGAGGCGGGAGGCGACTCGACTCTTCAGGCGAAAAAAACGAGAGCTTAAGGAGCGAAATAATGTGTGTATTGAAGATTACAGGAACAGAGGTGAAGCCCGAAAATTCTACCAGAAGATAAATGGTAGAGTACATGGAACAGGTCTTCCCTCTTGTAAAGACAAGGATACTGTGTGAACGTCTAAAGCCAATTTGTGGAAAACCTGTTTGGACCTTATCAGTGCGGCTTTAGACCAGGCAAATTCATGACGGATCAGATATTTACACTACGGCAGATTCTGGAGAAAACCCATGAGAAGCAAATCGTCACTTACCAGCTCTTTGTCGATTACAAAGCTGCCTTCGATAGTCCCATCAGGCATCGACTATACGAAGCCATGTCTGGGTTCGGTATTCCTGCGAAGATAATTCGTCTCTGCCGGTGTACCCTTACGAATACCAAATCCTCTGTTCGGATTGGCAAGCATCTATCTGCACCTTTCGAAACGACGAGAGGTCTTAGACAAGGTGACGGTTTGTCATGTATACTGTTCAACATAGTGATGGAGAAGGTGTTAAGGAAAGCAGCGGTTAACATGTCTGGCACCATATTTAATAAGAGCCACATGCTGCTCGCATATGCCGATGATATCGACATTATCGGTCGAACGGTGCGAGATGTAACAGCTGTCTTCTCATCAGTTGAAAGGGAGTCAGCGAAAATGGGTTTGGCAGTGAATGAGGATAAGACGAAAATAATGGTATAATGATATCTGGGGTGCTTACACAGGCAGATGCAGCTCATCTGGTTTATTAACGGTTTTGAAAAGATGAATCTTAGACCATTGCAACGGCAAATTATTCTATAGATAACTTGTCACATCTGTCAGTTTTTGCCTCAAAATTGCAAACTTTTCAACTATTTTTTAAGTTTGAAGACGTTTTTAGCCCATATTTTATAACATTACCCTAATGTTTATTATTTTATTCAGAAAGTGATTTTTTCATGTGTAAAACGCATGAAATGGTTAAGTTATATATGTTTTTCGTGAAATGTAATTTTCATAGCTGTCACATAGTGTAATTAAATTTTGTCCATTGAATTCCCAACATTTACAGTAATATAATTTTAATGTGTGCAATTCATTACAAATTCTTAGACCAGCAATATAAATTAAATTACTTCCATAATCTCTTCTCTTTCTTGTTCTCGCTCTATATTAAATTCTCACATTACATTAATCAAAACTTACTTCCACAGAAAATATGAGCCTTAAGTTGTGAGAGTCAATTGTTTGCTCTCATAATACTATAGCACCGTAAAGATTGATGACATTCTTACAGTTAGGATTTATTTCAAAAGTTCCCCTAAGTTGTAATCGCTCATCTTTTGATACAAATCGTTGTCGCATTTTGGATCTTCAATTAGCATAAATTGTAAGTTATTGTTGTTGTTGCTTTTGATAAAATTGCTTCTTTAGGCTTTGGCGATTTAAATACAAATATTTCATATTTAAAATCGGCAATTTATCACACACACATACGCACACCATGACAATTCAAAGTCTGCGTTTATATGTAAGGATGAAAAAGGATACAACAAGACAAATCCACACCCATAAAAATGACTACTAAATGAAAAACTCTGTGAAAAGTAAAGCTCCTTTTAAGTGGTTTCCTTTCTATGCGGCGTTATTATCGGGCTTTACCCCCTTTATACCACCAGCAAGCAGCCCATCCTACTGCTTGCCAACCAGATATTATCATCTTTATGCACAAAGTCAAAGGACTCTTTGTGAGCCCTAACGAACTGAACACACTAAACGCACCGAATACAGACAGACAGACAGACAAACGTTCAAAAAGGGATTTTATGTCATCCTTTGACCTTTTTCGTTTTCAACAAAAAAAAAGTTCTCTGTTCGTTTGGTAATAGACGAAAAATTGACTTTGAACTAAGGATATATGGGCGAGACCGGTAGAGAGAGAGAGAGAGAGAGAGAGAGAAGGAGAGAGAGAGAAGGAGAGAGAGAGAGAAGGAGAAAGAAGCAGATGGAGAAGCGATAGCAGATTACAAGGAGTGAGGACAAGGGAATTCAGATCGTATTGCTTATGATGTTCGATTAGGGCGTCATCCCATAGCCAAATTGTTTATTATTTCATAGCAGGCATATAGTTGTAAATCGAACTCACTTTTGAGGAATACGAATGTTTTCGACATGACCTTTGTCAATACGTTTTCGTATTGATTATGTTCGATTCCGTTTTGAAGTTTACCAAATTTTCTTTGAATCAATTGAGGTAAATCAAATGGTTCAGTGATGCAGTATTTTCTAAAGGATTATCAGAAACACTTGCGTGATATGTTCTTGGGGGGAGGTTCTCATTTTGAGATCTTTTGTTATTGGGTCTGTCTAAGGCTTAGATCAACATTTTAATAGAATTCCATAATAAGATATTTGTTATTGACATCAGAATTGAAAGCGAAGTGTGTGTGTACTAAGGATATTTGTATCCTTGAAGAAGGTGGTAAGGTATTGGCTTAACAACAGCAGACAATAGCTGCGAGCGGGGGTAAACTCTAACGGAATTGTGGAATTTAGCAAATTGAAATATAAATGGGTTAAAATTAGAGATACTTGTGTGATCATCCTAACATATTGCTTAGGTTAGTGTGACCTTTAAAGCTGTCGAGGATTTTTTAATGATTACAAAATTTCGCCGTAAAGTTAATAAAACTTCGTAGAGGGACTTTTAAGTTAAGTTTTCTGTTTCTGAGAGGATAGTTTTTCTATACCCATCAGTCGGTTTTTAAATTTGAAAAGCGTTTATATATCACAACCATTTCCATGTGACGTAAACAGCATAAGTGTTAAAATTAATTATTCTAATTGCTAGAGCAACCACAATTTCTATTTGTCTTTAATTTGCGGTTTTATTTGCTCTTGACAATTACACAAAAATTCATTCCATAGATATTCACAATATGCGGTTGTGATACATTCAAAACACCAAACTTATTTCCACAAAAGCTTTTTAAGATGATTGCATTCAGCCACAGGCATACTTTTAGTAGTAAAATAACGCACCGACAAATAATTGCATATGTTGCGGCTAAGCTAATCGCAAATCAATCTTAAGTTTGAGTATGCACTACAACAACAAAATTCAACTAATTATCTTTCAATAACTAAGTAAAAACTATTTCCTTTAACATATAGTAAATATTTGCCTACTTGTAGTTGCAAGTTTTCGTTCATGTCTGGCGTTAGGTATATCTATGAGTATATACACACACAAGAACATTTTAATGTATGAGTGTAAGTGTGTTTCAAGTTGTTAAACAACAACTAAGCATTACAAGTATTATTAAAGTTTGCAACACAAACCGTTGCATACTCAAGGGCTGTTCGTAGAATATGAAATTCTTTGCCAAAAAATAAGTTTGTTTAAAATTTCGTGTAAGTTTGAAGAGTAAAGTGGTGGGTTATTACAGTAAAAGTTATTTAGTTAGTTAACCTCTTATAAATTTTGCACAAAAACCTTATAGAAACTTGGCACTGATGAAGCGTTCTGCAGAGTTATTATAAAAGTTTCTACAGAAATGAATTATTTAATTAGTTATATAGCATTTCTGAGAATTTTTTTTTAAGATTTGAAATAAATTGCGGTGAACGGCGGACGACGACACTATTAACGTTTTGTGGGACCGACTGCGTCATGATGGTTAGAAAACGGAAGTATCATGCGGGCTGACCTGGGTTTGAGCCCAGTCACAAGCATACAAATTTCTTGGATCACGGTCACCTTGATGTTGTAAGGCAGCAACTTTTGAGTAGTCGAGTTAATCGGCATATATGTATAGTAAAAATGTCTTAAATGTCTTTGTTTTTAACAAAAAGCGTATTATCTTACTCAAATGTGGGAAGCTCTTTAATATGTCATTGATGAATGGACAAGGGAAATGAGTTTTTCCCTTAAGAAATTTTGTTTACAACTTACCCTATAATAATTTGTGTACTTTAATTTTCGACTCTTACCTGAAATAAAAGAAAAAGTAAAAATTAGTTTATTGTATTACAAGATTTATATGCAAAACATTAAATTAATATTCAAAAGTTATATTTTTGAATAAAAGTTTTGAATTAAAAAAAAGTAACAACATTAAACACATGTATAATATATAAAATGTTAAAAATAATAAACATATAAAAAAACATTATAAATACAAAAAACATTATATCGCCATGTGGCGATCTGTGATTCGCTAACGATTCGTCGGAAATACGTAAAAAGCGATTCTAAATAAAAATTCGTAAATGATAACATTATTGAATCACTAGTGAATTGTCGCAAGCGAATCGTAAAATCAATTCGTTTACTAATCGTATAACCGATAAAAATGCGATAAAATTCCAAAAAAAAAAACATTTAAAAATGATAACATTATCAAATCACTGGATAACATTCGTTAACGTATTGTAAAAGCTTACTTAAAACTTAATTTCCCTTTGCACCCCATGAATGAGGTATGGGATAGCTTCTCGCGTTGTTGTGAATTAACACGCTTTCTATTTTTAGATTCACAACTAACGGCACCTACTTGTTTATCGATGAATGCGAACGTCACTGTTCGAGAAGCTCTTACTAGACACGCCGATTGAATCAACGCTTAATAATGCGAAGTTGCTGTCAACAACATTCGAGGGGAGCCGACAATATGCAATATGCAATATGGTGCCAGACATTTTAACCGCTGCTTTCCTTAACACCTTCTCCATCACTATGTTGAACAGCATACATGACAGACCGTCACCCTGTCTAAGACCTCTCGTCGTATCGAATGTGCAGATAAATCCTTGCCAGTCCGAATAGAGGATTTGGTATTCATAAGGGTACACCGGCAGAGACGAATTATCTACGCAGGAATCCCGAACTCAGACATGGCTTCGCATAGTCGATGCCTGATGGGACTATCGAAGGCAGTTTTGTAATCGACAAAGAGGTGGTAAGTGTCGATTTGCTTCTCATGGGTTTTTCCCAGAATCTGCCGTCAAGGATTTGCCTGGTCTAAAGCCGCACTGATGAGGCCCAATCAGGTTTTCCACAATTGGCTTTAGACGTTCACACAGTATGCTAGACAGGACCTTATATGCAATCGGTAAGAGGCTAATTCCACGGTAGTCACCTTTTTGTAGATTGGACATATCACACTAAGATTCCAATCCTCTGGCATGCTCTCCTGAAGCCAAATATTCTCTATGAGCTGTTACATGCCTAAAACAAGCTCATCTCCACCCACCTTAAACAACTCAGCTGGAAGACCATCAGAAGACCATCATAAAAGAAATTCAAATAAGAGGGCAAAAATTCACTTTCAAGGACATGTTGCATCCCAATTTTACGTAGATTATTAAAAAGAGAAGTTAGCTAGAGTTATAAGGCGAAATGTTGGGAAACCTAATCGGCATGCTACCACCAATGCGTCTTAGGACGTAGGTAACAGAAGTTACTGAAGCTCAACACAGGCTCTCCTAGTGGCGTTGACAGCCGCAAGAAACTAGGATCGGGAGCGGTGGCCTAATAAGCCACTCTCTTTAAACAAAATTATTATGAAAACACGAAAATTTTATTTTGTGGAATTTTAATTTTAATGATGCATGCTCCAATCAGCTCCTCCCCGCCAGCCTTAAACAATTCAGCAGGGGGACCATCGGCTCCAGCAGCTTTGTTGTTTTTAAGGCGGGAGATTGCCACACGTATCTCGCTCTGGCTCCAATAAATAAATTTAAAATAAAATTTAAATTAAAATTTCCATATTAAAATTAAAATTTTTAAATTTTATTTAAATTGGCCACTTAAGTTAAGTAAGTTACTTTTCTCTCGAATACTCCCAGGTTTTGTATGTCCGTTGTAGTAAGCACCCATGATTCGGCAGCATACAACAGAACAGGTATGATTATCACCTGATATAGCTGTTTCTTAGTATTCCGAGATAAGGTGGTGTTACTAAAGTGCTGCCGAAGTCCGTTGAAATATCTCTTTGTTCGTCGAAATCATTATTTTTGTTTTGTCCTCGTTGACCGCTAAACCCATTTTTGCCGACTCTTTTTCTAGTGATGAGAAAACTGCAGTATCATTTCGGCCAATGATTTCTATATCATCGGCATAGGCTAGTGGCCTGTGGCTCTTGTGGAATATGGTGCCAGACATGTTGACACCAGAGAGGGACAAAGAGTACTCGGCAAAAAAGTATACTGTTCTATATCTGTCGTACTATGTACTATCTGCTTACTAAATTAAATCTCTTTATGCCTAAAAAAAATTTCCCACGCCCCCTTCAGTCCGCTTATCTAAAATGGAAATTTCGTCTACATAATCATATCCGTTGTGCCGAGTACCATCTGGGGACTACATTGAATATCTCTGTGAATAAAACGCTTTTTCGCCACGGCCCATCTGCCTAAAAAATTGAACCCGTAGTGCTGAGGGCTCCACGAAAAGCCCCCCAATGAAATAACGCCCAAACGTGAAATGAAATAATCCCCAAATTTTTTTCATACATTTTTGGGTGTTATTTCATATGAAATAACTCCCAATTTTTTTGGGCCGTTTTTCATTTTTCATTGGGAATTATTTCATTTCTTATTTGAGGTTTTCAAATTATGAAATAATCTCCAATGAAATAACACCCAACCAATTTTATAAATTTGGGGATTGTTTCATATCGTGAATAAATTGGGTGTTATTTCATTTTTTATTCAGGGGTTATTTCATTTTTTAAGCTGTTGGTTTTTAGGGGTTATAATTATATAATTATATAAAAATAGGCCTTTTACAAGAAAATTTTTAGCCTGTGAATATATTACAATATCCTTTGAATGTTTCAAGATATTTCCATTTGTGTTCATATTGACGGTTAGAAAATCAACAAAATTCACCGAGCATTTTTTCATTTTGAGAATTCGATTAGTACACACTAAGAATGGATTTTTTTTTTTAAATTTGTAAAAGTTCTTCAAAAGGAAGAATTCAATAAAAGCAGAGAGTTTGGTTTGCTTGGAACAATGGAGGTGGTTGTGTTAAGGCCAAACGTAAAAGGCAAATTGTCTTCCGAACTGCAAAAATAGAGCAGGGCTACAACGATCCACACGATTCATTTCAATAATTTTGCGACTTTGCTGTTGGTGCAAATTGACTTCATGAGATCCTTGGTGAAACTGACTCTTTTATGAATTTTGGGCATAATTTAATTTTTGTTGCTGATGGGGTTTATTTCATTGGGGGTTATTTCATTTTTATCATTGGGTGTTATTTCATATGAAATAACTCCCAAATATTGGGGGTTGTTTCGTTTTCGCTTTGGGGTTTATTTCATTTATTTTTGGATGTTATTTCGTTCACTGTTTTTGGGTGTTATTTCCTATTTTTTGGGGTTAATTTCATTGGGGGTTATTTCCTGGGCGTTATTTCATTGGGGGGCTTTACATGGAGCCATGCTGAGTACTATATGTATACAAATTTCTACATCTCTAGGGTTAAAATAGAGTTTAGCAAAGTTTGTAATTGTTGTGTCAAGTACTATCTAACTATCAAGTTTTATCTCTAGTTCTATAATACAGTGTTGCCACACCCCCACCACGCACTGACTGAAAATAAAAATTTTGTAAGTAAATCTCAACCAGGCCTGCCGAGTTCTATGTACGAAATTGTATCTTTCTAAGGCTGGAATATAGTTTTGCCACGCCCCTACCGCCCGCAAATAGAAAATGAAAAATTTTAATCCGGTTATTTGATCAATTTTTTTTTAAAATATATAGCCTATGGGATGTGATTTCTATAGAGAACATTATAGAGCGAAATCTATAGAAATTTATTTTTTTTCTTATATTGTTTTATAGATTTTTTTTGTTAATAGAAACTCTAGATATATGAGGGTTTCTATTTATATTTCGAGCCCAGTTATAACAAAAATAATAATTTATCATTGAAAATAGTGTTATTGCTTTTCAAATATTCTCCGTGAAGATCAAAACACTTTTGGATGCGCCCCACGCCCCATCTGCCTACTAATCCATAATAAAAATGTCTACAAATTAAAAACTGTACTGACGAGTATTTATTATCTGTATATCAAGATTTGCGAATGGGCGAAACTGCAGCCAATGGCAACGCGAGCTGTTCGTGAACGGCACAGGGAGAAGAGACGACAGGCAACGCGTCTTTTTAGAAGAAAAAAGAAGGAGCTGAAGAAGAGGCAGGACGAGTGCACTGAGTTGCTCCGAAGTAGAGGGGAAGCCCGAAAATTCTACAAGAGAGTGAAAGCGAGAATGCGTGGAACAGGGTTGCCCTCCTGCAAGGACAGCGATGGTCCGCTAGTGACGGACCCGGATAACGTTCTGAAGATATGGAGAGATCACTTTAGAAATTTACTGGATACTGACACCACTCCAGAAGACCCCGCTCCAATCCATGACGATGGTATTAACTGTCCACCTCCGAGCCAGAGCGAGATACGTATGGCCATCTCCCGCCTTAAAAACAACAAAGCTGCTGGAGCCGATGGTCTCCCTGCTGAATTGTTTAAGGCTGGCGGGGAGGAGCTGATTAGGAGCATGCATCAGCTCATGGAGAACATCTGGCAAGAGGAGAGCATGCCCGGGGATTGGAGTCTCAGTCTGTTATGTCCCATATACAAGAAAGGAGATCGTAGTGAATGTAAGAACTACCGTGGAATAAGCCTATTACCAATTGCGTACAAGGTCCTTTCAAGCATATTGTGTGAACGTCTAAAGCCAATTGTAGAAAAACTAATTGGACCATATCAGTGCGGCTTTAGACCTGGCAAATCTACGACGGATCAAATATTCACCTTACGACAAATCCTGGAAAAAACCCATGAAAAGCAGATCGACACCTACCACCTCTTTGTCGACTACAAAGCTGCCTTCGACTCTCCGATAAGGAATAGGCTTTATGAGGCCATGTCTGAGTTTGGTATTCCTGCAAAGCTGATTCGACTTTGCAAATGTACCTTAGACAACACCAAATCCTCTGTTAAGATTGGTAAGGATCAGTCTGAACCATTCAACACGGAAAGAGGTCTCAGGCAGGGCGATAGCCTGTCCTGTACACTATTTAACATAGTTATGGAGAAGGTGATGAGAAAGGCTGGTATCAACATGTCTGGCACCATATTCCACAAAAGCCACATGCCACTAGCCTACGCCGATGATATAGATATCATTGGCCGAAATCTGCGGGATGTTACTGCAGTTTTCTCATCGCTAGAAAAGGAGTCAGCAAAAATGGGTTTAGCGGTCAACGAGGACAAAACAAAAATAATGATTTCGACGAACAAAGAGTCCTCTCGATGGGGACGCACCGTGAACGTTGACAATTATTGTTTTGAGGTAGTCGACGAATTTACCTACCTCGGATCTTCCGTCAACAAGATGAATAATGTCAGCCAAGAAATTAAACGGAGAATAGTGCTAGCCAATAGATGTTTCTACGGACTTCGGCAGCACTTTAGTAACACCACCTTCTCTCGGAATACTAAGAAACAGCTATACCAGGTGCTTATCTTACCTGTTCTGTTGTATGGTGCCGAATCATGGGTGCTTACTACAACGGACATACAAAACCTGGGAGTATTCGAGAGAAAAGTACTCCGAAAAATATATGGACCTATCTGTGTCGAAGGCCAGTTTCGCCATCGGATGAACCATGAGCTGTATGAGCTTTACCACGACATCGACGTAGCTAAAAGAGTCAGAATCCAACGACTTCGATGGCTGGGACATGTTGCCAGGATGGATGTAAATGCTCCAGCGAGAAAGGTGTTTGAAGGCGAACCTGAAGGACGGCGCAGAGCAGGGAGACCCAAACTCCGTTGGAAGGACCAAGTGGTAGGCGATGTGCCATCATCTGGTAGGACTAACTGGAGAACACACGCAGAAGACCGAAGCGTGTGGAATTCTTTATTACTTCAGGCCTCAAATTTATGAACTACGTTTCGTAAATTGTAATTGGCCACTTAAGTAAGTATATCAAGATTTATCTCTCTAGGGATAAAATACAGATTTACCACGCCCCATCTGCCCACTGATTGAAAATAAATACTTCTTCTGCAAATTTCAAACAGTCCTGCCGAGTACTAACAGTGTATCAAATTTTATCACTCTAGGACCAAAATATAGATTTGACAAGCCCCACCGTTCCCTGATCGAAATAACTGTGTTGCAGAGTACTATAAGAATATCAAATTTCATCTTTCTAGTACTTAAATACAGTTTGGCTGCGCATCCTCCGCCCACTGATCGTATGTATTCATATTTGGAAGCTTCACCTATATTATCGATTAACTCCACCTGATTTTTTAAAACTTTGATTTTATATCACGCATAGATACCGCAATTTTGCTGTTCTCTAATTGACTTCATAATTTAACAGCAGTTTTAGAAAAACAATATTAGCTTTTTGTGCAAAGGCGTTAATCGATTTGGCAAGTCAAACATTTATATGTGTTGCCAAGTACTATGTGGGTATGCAATTTAATAGATCTACATCTAAAAGTATGGCCAAGGCCTCTCCGCCTATCAAAAGTTTTTACATTATATATAGCATGCGCTAATTTTCATATAGTTCACTACCTGCCTACCAAACTTATTGCAACGTATGTATAAAAATCTATAAAAACAGAATGTACATAAGCTTAATACCTCCAGCTTTTGTGGGCATATCACTTTAATCCTATGATAATATGCTAAACAAATACCTATTAATTTTCAATAAATTATTTATAGAAAAGTATGTCGAATGAAATCTACTGATGTACATAGACTAACACGCTCACACCATTTCAGTAAGAGGATTATATATGTATAGATATATTACATATTACCAAACTCTCACGCCCACCAATACCAATACAAAATATGTGTAAAGAGAAAAGAGTATATAAAAATACCATTTCATACCCAAAGGACTGCTCCCAATGTATGTGAGTATGTATGTAACCCAAATACTTATGTACACACATTTTTCTGTGTATTGATCGAAACGCTCTAAACATACGCGACAAACGTGTGTGTGTGTGTGTGTCTGCACAATGTATTCAACACTAATTTAATCAAATCTAATTAAGGATTTGTCAAATTAATGTCAATTAATTAAAGCCATCTAATGTTAATATGTAAGTATGTATTAACTAAATGACAGTAAGTAGTAGAATGTAATGTATTGAAATTTAGATTATTTTAGAGTATACTTAAACAAATTACTGCAAGTTAATAATGGGGGTAACAATTTAAGAAGTGTGGGTAAGTGTCATCAAACCTTAAAAGTTGATAATGTAGTTAACTATTTGAATTGTGGCATTATTGTAAACTATGTTGAATATGGGTAAATCCGAAATAATGTATACCAAGAACAGAAAGCTTTTTTGCTGATCCATTTATGAATGACAGGTCAAAACCTACACCTACCCCGTGTTTTTGTTTTTCTAAAATATATGTTTTGGAGATGTTCATAAAGAAGGTAAAACATACCATATTTATTTTTCCTTTTTTTATAAACTTAAAATCTAATTAATTGTCTAAAATTAAATGTAAAAAACGCATCGGTAGGTAATTCAGAAGATATAAATAACGTTAAGTAAAGATGGACACAGGGCATAAAACGTCCGCAACGGAAAATAAGGTTTTTGAAATTTAGCTGCTTTAATTTTTGGTTTTTCATCAATCGAAGTATGTTCATAAATAGAGGCAATAGTGCGCTTAAAATATAAATATGTATTTTTACACCATTCTAGTGTTTGCGGAATGAGTCACTAGTTCTAGAGTTTCAGGGACACGACACCACCTGTGGGCTGGTCTGGTATTATGAGAATTTCTTCAACATCAACAAAATTTAACGATACGGGCATGTATTGCGGTTAGTCAGCTGTACCATATTGATCTGCATAGTATCAATGCAAATGTACATAACAATTTTTGTCATGATCAAACAAACATACATCTTGAATTGCAGTTAAATTGGAACATCCATTCAAATTTTCGAAATAAGTCCACCCCAGCGCCATCTGTCGATTCGATTTGTACATCAATTGTTTTCTCTGGATCAAACAAATAAACATTCTACATTTCAGTTAAATTGGTCCATCCATTCAAATTTTCTAAATAAGTCCACTCCAGGGCCACCTACCGGGTCCATTCCCAGCAGCGGAAAAGACGAGGCATTGTAAAAATATGCCTGCAAACATGCCTTCAAAGGCATTTTGTTGACATTCAAATACGCCTTCCTTTTGCAGGCATGTATACAGGCTATAATAAGTCCTTCACTAAGCCTTATAAAAAATTCAATACCCATGCACATTTTGCTTCTCAAATGAGACCTGCAATGAGGCCTCTTACTAGGATGAGAATAGATTCCGCAGACATGCTTCTTTCCCTTCTTAAAACTGGCCTGTGAGCAGCCCTACTGTGTACCCCACAAAAATACCATAGATGTTCTCAAAGGGCCAAAGGGCATGCAAACTTTCTTGCCTTAAACAGGCCTGTTGACAGTCCTATTAGTAGAAGGCAGAATTGACGTTCATAGCCATGCACTTGTCACTTCTCCGATTAGGCCTATTGGCAGGCCTCTTAAGGGAAGGTAAGACAGATGCTGTTGTTTATGAAAACCACATGTATTTTATTTATCGTACAAAAACTATATCACGTGATAGCCGTGTAGGTAGCATGCCCAACTATGAGTACTGAGGTCGCAAGTTCAATTCCCGCTGCTGGAGTTTAAAAAAAATTTTAATTGTAAATTGTAATAAATATTGTATTAAAAATTTATAAAAAGTAGGAAATAGGAAATCATTTAATATGGAAATAATTCGCATATGTTTTTTTTTTATTTAAGTCCTTCTATAAATGCTCTTTTGCAGGCCTGCAAGCTGGTCTGCAGTAGCAATGCCTCATAGAAGGCCCTTGTTATTAGGACTCCACGCAGGACATACTAGGCATGCCTACTGAAACGCCTTCAATGAGCAAGGGAATGTGCAGGCCTTGCCTGCCTATGACACCCTATGTTAATTTGAAATGAAGACTGCATTTGAAGGGTAGGGCTTCTGACTGCCTTTGCAGGCCTGTAAGAAGGCATGCAAAGCCCCATTTTTTGCTGCTGGGTTCATATAATATATACAATTATTATATTTATACCTGTGTGTGTCAACAGCTCCTTAACAGTATGTCTGATGTTGATACAATTCTTTATAATAAATAAGATAGAAGGAAAAAGTGTTACGCCCGCAACGTAACGTCCGCAACAGACGAATTTTTAGATGAACCAACAAATTTACAACTCTCATTAAAGTCTTTTTAAAATCCTTAAATATTCCTTTTTCTTTTATGTATTTCGATTTTTCTGGTAACTATGCAATATTTGCTAAAATAGATGCAAATGCACGTTGACATCCAAAACTACTTCCATTTTTTGTAACGTCCGCAACTGCACTTTTCACACGAATATTGTTTTTGTCAAAAGTAGTTAAGCAATCAATTAAATGTCATTTCAAAGTACTCTCAACTAACTGTTGTTTATATGCAAATATCTCACTCATAGCGCAATCGGGATAATAAAACAAAACATAAATGCGTACGAATGTAACGTCCGCAACGCAGGATTTATCCATATGTGAGGGCAAACATGGAATAATGGTTAAAACGCGCGGGAGATCTATGCGGAAGATCAGTGGTTTAATACCTGTCTCCAGTCATCTTCATTTTCTTTTTTATATGCTTGTAAAGGTGTCAAATATTGGACATTGTGTTGTTTTATTCAATGCAGTTTAATAACTACGACAGATTGAATCCTTTAGTTTTAGTATTACTTGGAATATTGGAAATCCTTTGAATAAAGTTACATTTCATTCTAATTACTGCTTTTGACATCTTCTTCTGTGTGTCCTGATACATCTATTGAATTTCTATTTCTATGTTACATGTGTCGTGATAGACCGCCGACCACATTATTAGCCACAATATTATTAATATTAATAATAAAATTTACGATTCTAAAACAAGTGTTTTATTTTCGATAAGCAATGTGACAGTGTAATAGTGTTCTGACGTATTGTTCATTCGCTCGTAAAATGTGTCACTCAATTGCAGTGGTGCCCCGCCAGTCAGTCAGATCTCATTGTGTTGCTTAATTGCATATTGCTGATAATAAAATATTTATAATATATTTGGAAAGCCAAACAATGTATAAAATATGTTACTGCACATGTTTTATGATCCATAAATTGTACTGTGCTTTGTTTTGAGGCTTCTAATAATATTTCATTAGTTTAGTGTCGACCGAGCGCTGTTGTCTGCCATAGTCGCTCGTCGTCGTCGTCGTCCTACATCAATCAGTAAATAATGAAACATTTCTACAGCCGCTATTGCGTCAATTTAGAACAATCACAAAGTTGATTGGGATGTAGTTAATTAAATTTTGATTTGGCTTCAATTCATTTGAATACAATTATCGGTCGGTTGGTTTTGTTACTGAGCTAATTGGAAATCATATACATATATGCAATAGAGTCAATATATACTCTTTAACATTGAAGAGATAAACAGAGATTTTCAACATATAACTGAATAATGAATCTAAAATAAACGTAATAACAGAGCAGGGGTTTAAAGTTTTTGGAATATATAAGTAAGATATATTTTGTAGCCCTTGCATAGACCTTACTACATTTATAGACTACTATTGGGTCCAGCAAGGCTACGCTATTACATAATTGACAAAATTGTTTTTGCCTTACCCCTAAAGCTATAAATTTCCAAAAATCTCTTCGTGCAGTTTATAAAAATTCTATAGGGAGAATGCCCTTATAAATAGTCGTGATTTTAGCTTTATCGCATCGTGATGGTATCGTTTTATTTTATTTTCAGTCTTATTACACCCAAAAATTTCGGGAATTTCGAAAAATCAGATCGCACAACTATACGAAAATAATAATTCACCCCATTTTTCGCAACTCTAGTTATAGCAATTGGGTCTGGGTGACAGTAAGTTTTATCCATTATTCGGTCTTTTTACCTCTAAACATACAAATTTCGCGAAATGTTCGCTCCAATTCTCTTGAAGTTCTATTAGCCGAATGGTCTTCGTATGGCAAAACTATACTATGAAATAAACGTTCACCCCTATGTTCGCGGTTTTGCCTCTAGCCGTTTTCTCTGGGCGAAAGTACCAGTTTTATCCCTTTATTTGCCATTTTACCGCTTCCCAGCGTTACGGAAGAAACCTTCATGGCAAATTTCAAGTATCTAGCTTTAACCGTTTGGGCCAAGGAGTGATAAATCAGTCATATAATAGAAATTGTTAAAATTGTATTACATCCGGTCTATTAATTCCATTTTTTCAAAAAAAGTGTGGCACAGCCCATTTACCAGCGAGAAATAATCCTCCTTATACTAGTAACATATACTAGCCACGCCCACTCCGCCCATTTAATGAATTATTTAAATAGTATATAATCTAGTATACTTTTCATATAGAACATTATAGAGCACAATCTGTAAGAAATTAAATTTTTAGAGCGGAATTTTAGATATATTAAAAAAACTGGGAGTGGATAAATTATAAAAGAAGTCAATGATTTTTGAATTTCAATTGACTAGTCCAAAACTGATATTTTTGATATTTTTCGAATTACAAATGAAAATTTTTAAATTCAATTGATACTTTTTGAATTTCAAATTTGTTGTTTTAATTTCAGTTGAAGAGTTTTGAATTAAAAATCGAATATTGGTAAATCAATTTAAATTTTTGAATTTCAATTGATTTTCCTGAGCTTCAATGGGAAATGGTAAAAGCATCTCATGTAAGTCTTAAAATAAAATCTCGTTAATTCACAATAATGTTTTGAATCGGACTTCGGCCTGTTGAATCGGACTTCGGTCTGTTGAATCGGAGTTCGGTCAGTTAAATCGGACTTCGGTCTGATAAATCGGACTTCGGTCTGTTGAATCGGACTTCGGTCTGTTGAATCGGACTACGGTCTATTAAATCGGACTTCGGTCAGTTGAATCGGACATCAGTCTAATAAATCGGACTTCGGTCTGTTGAATCGAACTTCCGTCTGCTATTTCAGACTTCAGTCAGTTGAATCGAACTTCGGTCTGTTGAATCGAACTTCCATCTGTTATATCAGACTTAGTTCTGTTAAATCGGACTTCAATCTGTTGAATCGGACTTCGGTCTGTTAAATCGGACTACGGTCTGTTAAATCGGACTTCGGTCAGTTGAATCGGACATCGGTCTAATAAATCGAACTTCGGTTTGTTGTATCGAACTTCGGTCTTTTGAATCGAACTTCCGTCTGCTAATTCAGACTTCAGTCAGTTGAATCGAACTTCGGTCTGTTGAATCGAACTTCCATTTGTTAAATCAGACTTAGTTCTGTTAAATCGGACTTCAATCTGTTGAATCGGACT
Organism: Muscina levida; assembly: GCA_964034835.1. Lineage (NCBI taxonomy): Eukaryota > Metazoa > Arthropoda > Insecta > Diptera > Muscidae > Muscina > Muscina levida. The sequence goes on from OZ035880.1 coordinate 100,695,200, forward strand.
TCGGTCTGTTGAATCGAACTTCGGTCTGTTGAATCGTACTTTGGTCTGTTAAATCGGACTTCAGTCTGTTGAATCGGACTTCGATCTGTTAAATCGGAATTCGGTCTGTTGAATCGGACTTCGGTCTGTTGAATCGGACTTCGGTCTGTTGAATCGGACTTCGGTCTGTTGAATCGGACTTCGATCTGTTAAATCGGAATTCGGTCTGTTGAATCGGACTTCGGTCTGTTGAATCGGACTTCGGTCTGTTAAATCGGACTTCGGTCTGTTGAATCCAACTCCGGTTGGTTATATCGACTCGCCGGTTGCACAAATTTCGATCTGGTACACGAAGATACTCTTCGTTCGTGTTACATTTACGACGAAAGCCAAACTATCGATACAACCACGACATAAAACAGAAACTAACATCCGGGTTTTGGGAACCGGTTTCTATAGGAACATATGAAAAAACATAACCGTTTTTTAAATCCGCGTTTTGGAAACGGGTTTGTAAGAAGCAATGAGCCTAAAGATATTTGAAAAATAACGAGAATGAGTTTGAGTTTAGCGTAGAACCCGGTTCTATGTTTTAATGATGAGCGCCTAGCAACTATCATTCGCGACACCAAGGTTTGATTGCCGACGAAGGATGAAATAGATGATTGACACAGATCTATATATCATTCATCGGCAGCCCCCTCGATGTTGTAGACATAAACTTCTTAGTAGTTAAGTTAATGAAAGCTTCTCAAAACGTTGATTGTTGGATTCGTTGTTAAACTGTAGGTTCGTTTGTGTGAGTCTAAAAATAGCAAAGTGTGAACTCTATTAAAAGGCTTTCTCTTTTTGATCCACAACGTACTGCATCTACTTGTTATTCGGCGAATGCGAAAGTTACTGTTTGAGATACACGGTTTTTGCTAGACATGCCGATTAGTTCGACATTTTACTGCGAAGTTGCTGTCTACAACATCGAGAGGGCCGGCAATGAAAGAAAAATGTAGTTGACTGGTGCCGGGTATCGAACCATGGATCTTCTGTATGGTAGTCGCGTGTTCTTACCACTATGCCATGGCCGGTCTCTCAAAAGAGAGAAGCCCACCCGTATTTCATATATGGAATGCAAAATGTACGTTTTTTCTAAATATCTCCAGCAAATACAGATCTTAATGAAGTGTGACAAAAATTACAAGAAAAATTCGCACACACTGAAATGGTATGCGTAGATTGCTCTAATATTTGGGGTAAGTTTCAATGATATTTTTTAAATAAAATAGTTTCAAATATTATCATGAATCATATTTTTTGCTCGATTGTACTCAGTACATTCAAAATTTGATATCTATCAGGAAAATTTTCTGCTAAGGAAATTCGATAAATATTCAGGAAAGCCTTGAACTCTGTCCTTCTTTAAGTAAATTAAGTCAAAATATCCTCATTAACTATAGTTAATGAGAATATTGCAATTTGTTAACTTTGCTATATTAATACCATCACACATATTGAACATGTATATTTCATGTGATATATACATACTACATTGTACATATATGTTTTCACCTGTTACGATGAGGTAGTTAATTATTTTACGACTTTAACAAGAGACCAACATGTAACGTGCCAGCGTGCGTTCATTTAACGTTAATCAATATTGATTTATCGACATCAGAGGAATTCATTTTTATCTTACACTACCATGTGTGTGTGTTTGTGTGTGTGTGTGTAAAATATGAACCGTGTTATATCGATTGGTCGTTAGATTGTAATTTATCATTAAAATTTAACGTATGCCGTCATGTTATTGGATAAAAGTCATGTCAGTTGTTTATATCAGCCATAGCGTGTAGGCATTGTAATATCCTAAAAATATGCCACAATATTTTGATTAGATTATAGACGAACGTGTATGTGTACGTATGGGTGTGTGTGTGGGTGTGTTAATAAAGCCTTCACGCCCTACTAGTCTCACACAGAATTTTGTTTTTATAGCCAGAAACGTGTGTTCTAAAGCATTATCACGTTTCGGTAGCTAGAACAGATTTTATATTTTAATACTGCCATCTTTAATGTGTTTTTAATGTAACGCATGAATAATTACATTTGTTACAATAGAAATTATTATAATATAAAATGTGAGTAATACTGTGCGATATTTTTCATGGTACGTTTAGTATGAGGCTTGTCATTTGTGTTTGCATGTGTTTAATTTTACGCATGGCATAACTTACGCAACCCCTAAGGCTTAAGAAAAAAAAATTATTATAAAACTAAAGAATAAAGAGCCTAATTGAATATTATGCTTAAAATCGTTTAAATTTATGTTATACTAGCTCTCACGGCTCGATATTTTTTTATTTTTAAATAAAATATAGTCTATGTTAGTCAGTCATTACATAGCATTCTACTGGTGAAATAATTTTAAAATCAGTTGAGTTGTTTAGAAGATTACCCCAGACAAACATATCCTCTATCATTTTGGCATAGATTTTTTATGTATCAAAAAGCTATCAATATATCAATATTATACTCGATAATTAAATAACGAAAATTGTATTGCCCAATCTATATGTCGCAACTGGGAAATTCTCAATATCCATGTGATTTGCATTTTAATTCATAATATAAAATTGTATTGTAGTATTGCTTTATTATTATGTACACATATTTTCACTGTGATGCAATAAATTCCCATTATGTAAAATATAACAATATTCGAAGAGAACGTGTAGAATACTGTGGACACGTTTAGCAGCATAACTGAACAACATACATGTACGATATTTCGTTTGGATTCTCTTAACAGTCACGTATACGTTTTAAACTAAATTCATATTACTTATACGCTCATGTGTTTGTTCATATCTTTATATACAAGCATTTTTGGATCAAACTTGAAACAAACGCATTTTACAAAGTAATTTAATTTATTTTCTGCTTTTCACAATCTATTTGAAAACAACAAAATGGTTTACTCATTTGGCAGAACACACACACACACAACAATAAGAGAGGGTAGGGAAGAGAGTGAGAAGAGCAAATACTTAAAGAATTGCACAAAAAATGATAACATTTATATTTCGTTAACTACATAAGTATAATAAATGTATCTAATAGTTTTCACAAGTACTGCCCTTAACATTTTAAGAAGCAAAGAGAGGGAATGCATAACATTTTTTCATTTTATATCTGCAATCTGCACGCAGAAAAATTCTTATCAGGCAAGTGCTACAATCGGTGCATTCATAAGTATATTGACAAAGTTGCGGAAAGTGTCACCAAAAAAGTACTTTGTGGTACAATAAACGTATTTTTAAGTTAAATAAAATAACTTTCCGATGCATTAAAAGTACTTTTTTTGTAGAATAAAAGTACCTTTTGGTACAATTAATGAAATTTTTGGTACAACAAAAGTACTTTTTGGTACAATTAAAGTTCTTTGTGGTACAATTGAAGTACTTTTTGGTATCGCCGGGGTTTTTTTTGTAATATCTTGTTGTTTAAAAAAACTTTACTTTTTAGTACAATAAAAGTACCTTTCGGTTAAGAAAAACTAAGTGCTATAATACTACTTACTTTCCTTAGTACTTTGTGATACACCAAAAGCACTTTTAGGTACAATAAATGTACTTTTTGATACAGAAAATGTAATACTTGTTAGAGTAATGTTAGAAGCTTTTGGTGCAATAAAATCACTTTTAGGTACAGTGGAGGTACTTTTTAGTGCAAATAAATAAAAGTACATTTTGGTACGAAAAAAGTACTTTCTAGTACATCGAAAGCGCAATAAAGTACTTTTTGGTACAAAAGAGCACATATTGGCATAATACCTATTGATTAAAAACAATACTTTTTAGTACAATAAAGTACTTTCGGTAAAAAAATTTACTAAATGGTACAACGAAAGTAATTGGTGATACATCAAAAGTACTTTGTGGTACAATTAAAGTACATTTTGGTACTATGTACAAACTTACTTTGTAAAAGAACCAAAAGAGGACTTTTTGGTACAACAAAAGGGCTGAAGTGCAGAATATGAGATGGGATCCCGATTAAAAAAAAATATGCCATTGGCTTCGTATTGGTCCCCAAACAACGGAATGGTAGGTCAAAGTTGGGGCTCAGGCTCATGGGGCCCGGGGGACATGTGCGGGTATTCAAATGAAAGATATTATCGAGACGAATTTTAAGTGTCTACGGGTCACTTGGACCGAGTTAGAGCTGCGGCGCTATTATTCCCAACATATCCATTTTCCCTCTAATTTGAAAAAAAACAATATTTTTCCGTGACATACCAAAAAAAAATTATTATATATATTTTCATAAAAAAAATTATTTCCAGCGGCACTATTACTCCCAACATATCCATTTTCACTCTAATTTACAAAAAAAAATATTTTTCCCAGAATATACCAAAAAGAATTAAAAAAAAAAAAAAAAATTACCTGCGGCGCTACTCCAACCATCTCAACCGTTACCACCCTAGTTTAAAATAAATAATAATTTAAAGGGATATATCAACAAAAATAAATAAAAATATACAAAACATAGCTTTTTTTAATATTTTAAAATTTTTCTTCAACTTTTCCACTTTTATCCTTTTTTTTATCAATTTTCTTTTTTCAAATATTCCTTTTTGCACTTTTTCTTGAATTTTTTTTAATATTTCTTGAAATTGTCCATTTGTTTCCTTAATTTTTTAAATTTTCTTTTTTTTTATTAAAAAAAACCTAAAAAATTTAAAATTTTAACACATTTTTGATGAGATTTAATTTTTCTATCGAATTTTTCAATTCATTTCCTTAAATTTTTCTAATTTTCCATGATTTTTTTTTTTAGAATTTTTCAATTTATTTCCTTAAAATTTTCTAACTTTTTCCATGATTTTTTCACATTTTTTTTTGTTATATCTCGGAAATTTAAATGGCTCTAACTCAGCCCAGGTGACCCGTAGGAACTTAAAAATACCGCCGTCTCGAAAGCATCTTTCATTTGAGTACCCACGCATGTGGGGTTATCATAGAACCCAAGGGGCCCCCGTGGGCTTTAGCGCCAACTTTGACCTTAATTTTCATGTTTTAGGGCGTATTCTGGGGGGAGTGACATTTTTTGATTGGGCTTCCGCCCTATATTCTGCACTTTTGCCCAACAAAAGTACCATGTTGTACATCAAAAAGCAGTTCACGTCAGCAATATTTGCTTTAGGTAGAACCAAAGCAATTTTATGTTTAGTATTTCTAAAACACTTTTTGGAAAATCAATAGCACTTTTAGGTACAATTAAAGAACTTTTGGTAGTATACATGTATTTTGTGGTTAAATAAAAGTACGTTTTCATACATTGTAAGCATAATAAGAGTACTTTTTGTACAATAAAAGTACTTTTTGGTAGTATAACAGAAGTACCTTGTACTTTCTAAAGTAGGTTTTGGAACATAAAAATCTCTTTTAGGTACAATAAGTATACTTTGTGGTACATTAAATGTTTTTTTTTGGTACAACAAAATAAAAATTCGTTTAAGTTCAATAAAAGTACTTATTGGTACAATAAAGCAATTATTGGTACATCGAAGTACTTTGTGGAACAATCAAAGTAATTTTAGGTACAATACAATTACTTTGTGGTTAAAGTAAAGTACTTTTTTCCAAAAAAAAAATTAAAAAAGGGCTTGTAAGAATAATACTTTTGATACCAAAAACTTTTCTAGATACAATACTTTTTGGTACAACAAAAGCACTTTTAGGAACAATAAATATTAGTGGGTCAATTTTTTTTTCTTGACCAAGCGGTTATCTATAGCGTAATCTGCGATGAATTCTAAGACAATTTGACCAAGAAGTCATTGGTCTAAAATTAAAATCGATCCGCCGATTTTTAACGAGAAAATTTTCGTATTGTGAAAAAAATGCACAACAACCCTCGCAACTGCCCGGAATTGCCAGAAAGATCCCCAATCATTTATCCCTTCTAACAATTTTCTCAAACATACCTAACCTCCATCTTCAACCCCTAAGGGGGCTAAGCTTACAAAAATGTAATATATATAATCTGTTTGGGAAAAATGTTAGGAGAGGAAAATGACATTTGAACCCATTATGGGCGATTCCGGGGCGTTACGATTTTGATAACGGCTTGGTTCATTTTTTTACTTCAAACAAATTGACCCGCTCTAATAAATAAACTTTTTTTTACAGTAAAGGACAATTTGGTGCAATAAATGCACGTTTCGGTACAATAAAAGCAGTTTTTTATGCAATAAATTTACTTTTTGTTAGAATAAATGTACTATTTGGTACACTAAAAGTACTTATTGGTACATTGAAAGAACTTTTCGACACAAGTGGAACTTAAAAATAACATCGTTGGATTCGTCTCGAAAATATCTTTCATTTGAATACCCACACATGGGGTCATCATAGAACCCAAGGGGCCCCCTTTTTTTTGGCCCCGGGCCCCCGGGCTTAGTGCCATATTTGACCTCGATTTTCATGTTTTGGGGCGTATGGGGTGGCATTTTTTTTTGGGCTCCCTTTCCATATTCTGCACTTTTGCCAATTACTTTCATTAATTCCTTTAAATTTATTGACGACTTATTTCCAAAAATTTATTATTAAATTGCCCCTTTTTTGTCGTAAAACCTATTTTCTTCACGGGGAAGAGTTTCCTATTTTCGAAGAATTTTCAGTATAGGGGAAAAGAGATAAATAGCCCAGGAAGATTTTAATAACACTAGGCAATCAAGCACAAAGATTAAAGTAATTTCGTAAATGCAATTAATTTATTAATAGAAATTGAGCCATCAACGGTTTTTGTAGTATCAACAACCGATATTGTAGTATGCTTGTTGAAAATTTTGTATTTGATAATGATTGTATGCCGAATTGATCATATTAACAACGTATTCAATTGATATGATTAAAATTGTCGTTGACTACCAACAATTCCTTTTAATTGCTTTAAATGTGCCGACAGTTTATTTGTGACAAAAGAAAAAACTTCCTAGGGAATTGTTATTTTGAATCAGGGTGTATTTCCTTTCTCTCCTTTAGCAAAATTATTTCTAGTGTCTCACTTAAATTTATAATAAAAGCAGGTAATAATTATTTTCGGTATTATTTAAGCAACACCCCTGATAACCTTCACAGAAAAAAATTACGACAAACTAGTTGTCATATTGAATACCATTTCGTCAATACAATTAAATATTTAATTAAAAAGGCGCCAACAACCAAAATTGTAAATGCAATAAACAGTTTTGTTATAGTTACAATTTGTGTATTTTAGTTAAATTTGAAATGTGGTTGAAAATTTGTCAATATGACAATTTACAAACATGTTCAAATGGAAAAGTTGTTATAAATAGAAGTTGAATGCTAACAATAATATTTAATTACTTAACAACAGTTGTGTTTTTTTTCTGTGTTAAACAACCTTTGATTCGCTTAAATATCCAAACGTTCCCGTACAAACAAATCTAAAAAAAAATCCCATAAAACACTTAAAAATTGCGCGCACATGCATATGCATGCCAACACAATTTAATATGTAGAGTAGAGCACAGAAAGTGCATAAATATTTGATTAAGAATATGTGTGAGTGTGTGTTTGTTGTTTTTAACAACTTTTCACAAATTGTAAATGTACGAATGGGAATACGGATGGAACGTGCATGTTGCACTGACTGCAATTGTACCAGCGGCAAAGTGCAGCAGCTAAGAATAAACAAATGCAAAGAATTGAGATTGAAATAATATTTATGTGTGTATGTGAAAGACACTTAACACAAGTTTTTTTTATCAACATCACCGTCATCATCATCTCGGCAACGGCATAGAGATAAAATAAATTTCTCATTTTATTCTGCACAAACACACACACGCAGCCATGCAGACCATCTGTCACACGCACGTTTATCCTTAAGGAACAACAACTGACAATGTAGTGGAACAAAGGACACCAAAGAATTTTGAAAGGAAATTGAGGCGAAAAGAATGTTAGAAGTTAAGGAAATGTAGTAAAGTGGGGTAAACGGTGAGTGACTAGAAAATTGAGAAAAATTTAAAATAAAAAAATATTAAGTCAAAGTCAAACAAACTGTCAGTGCCACTCGCACCCTTAGGTATGTATGTTTATGTGAAGGAAAAACAGAAAAACTAAACTGTAAAGTTAACAATGTGTAAGATAATGAATAGTAAGAAAGTTACAGTAGTCAGACAAGAAATTATGAAGCTTGTTAGGCTAATTACAAGAGCTATTTGGAAGGGGATCCGAATTTTGACCGAAAAGACATGTTTAGGGACGAGGCCCATTTTTAAACGAATGCGTATGTAAACATGCATATGGTATAGAGCAAGAGTTTTCGAATCCGATACGAACCACCCCATAATTTTGAGTGGTTGGGAATAAAGCATCAGCCAAAGTTGGGGGTGTGTGGGATGGTGTCAAATAGCAGCACATCGTGGTTAAAGTCGGTGGGAAAGGGAAAAAATAATCATCAATCCCGTAACTGCCCCAGAGAAGCCTCTAAACGGGTAAAATGTATGACCGACTGGCAGTGGCTTTGAACCATTCGGAAGGGGACCCAAATTTTGGCCGAAAAGTCATGTTAAGCGACGTGGCCCATTTTTAGATGAATGGCTATGTAAACATGCATAATAGAGTTGGTATAGTGCACGAGTTTTCGAATTCGATTCGAACCACCCCACAATTTTGCGTGGTTGGGAAAAAAATCCATGACCAAAAATTTGGCAAACGTGGGCTGGTGTAAAATGGCAGCGCATCGTGGTCGAAGTTGGTGGGGAAGGGGAAATGTCTACATCAAGCTTCTCCACCCCTCCAATTAACCACCTAATTCTTTTTTAATTAATTTTTCTCCCACCGCTTTAACTGTGCCCCTAGAGGAGTTAAATGTATGACCCACAATATTTTTGCAACCCAAACAGTTTCTCAGAACATATCTACCCTCTATCTGTATCCCTTAAGCTGGTCCCCATACATTTATTTTTATTTTTTTTATAATTCTTTTTTTTAGAAACCAGCTACTGGAGCTCATATTGAGCCTACTAGAGAGGTAAAATGTATGGCTCACCTCCACTAGTATTTTCCTCCTAACATTTCTTCCAAATATATATCCAACCTATCGTCATCCCCTAAGGGGGCTCTCATACAGAAATCATTTGTTTTAATGAATTTTGCTCCCACCGCTCTAACTGCCCCAAAAGTGCCCCTAAAGGAGTCAAATGTTTGACCGATCCCCAATATTTGTGCAACCCTAACATTTTCTCAGAACATATCTACCCTCCGTCTTCAAACCTTAAGGTGGCATCCATCAATTTTTTGATATTTTTTATAATTTTTTTTTCATGAAATTACATCTTGCCGCCTTCTAGAGATGGATTAATAATATCAATACACTCGATCGTGCCCAAATTCTGTATTTAGTAAAGCTGTAACCGGGTAAAGTTTTGGAGACAAAATCTGGAAGTCTAGACACGCCCCTTCTGGTACCTCCCATACAAATGTACCACTCCGCCCACTTTAGAAATCGAGTAATAATATCAATATAATACAATTTTTTTTGTTGTACTGAGGGTGGTGGTGTATCTAAGTCGGGTTGTTCGACTGAAACTTTCTTACTGGTTTTTATGAACTTTGTTTCCACCGCTCTAACTGGCACAAAGATGATCCTAGAGGAGTCAATGTATGACCGGCCCTTGATATTTTTGCAACCTCTGAAGTTTTTCAGAACATATCTACCCAAAATCTTCAACCCTTAAGATTTTGTATTATTATTATTATTATTATTTAAATTAGCGTCAGTTCCCATGGTGCCCCCTAGGGGGGTTAAGTGTATCACCGACCCCTACTAATTTTCCCTCCTAACATTTTTTCCGAACATACCTATCCCCTTATCTTCACCCCCCAAATGGGAATCCTATACAAATTAGATACTGACCAACAAGTTTCCGATGATGAAATTACTTTGCATAAGCGAGTATCGAAAGGAACAAGAGGTAGCATCAAATGCATTACTTCGGATCTAGTGTCTTACATCTGTCGACATCGAACGTAGCAGCATTTTGTTGCGCTACTAGCTTTTCAACTTGACCCAAGGAAAGATATCATCAATAGGAAATCCCTTGGAGGATCCCGCACACAAAATCTGCAGCAGGTTGCTGCAGTTTCAACTCAAGTAAAAGTCAGTAAACAGAGTCCGCAATACGTGAGCCTTTTACTTTACCCTACGTTATCTTTGGTACGCCCAAGAGTTGCTCGTGACAACATTAGGAAGTCTATAAATTTTTTTTGCCATCTCAGTGTACATTGAAAAATTTCACTACAATCAACTTTCGGTTTTGTTCATTGACCCATATATGGTCATTGGTTCGTACTCTTTCGAATTTGGCTATCACAGCCAATGGCGAACGCTACAGTTTCCACTACATCATTACACTAGTCTCGCCATAAAGGCCTTATCCATGGTACGCTTAAGACAATGGATGTATTTCCTCTTTATTACGTTTGTCGTAGTCATGTCGAATCTTTGTCGTTTTTGAAATATGGCATTGCTTGATGTGGTTTGTGAAACTGAAATAAGACTTGTCCTTGCTCCAATCATATTTTTCTTCATCATATGATGAAAACTCCTCAACAATAAAAATAAAAAAAAAATTCTAAATAAAAAAAATCGAATATTGTCGAAAGTCGACTACGACACACGTAATCAGGGGGATTATAATGCGATTGCCAACGCCCACCGCTTCTTTTTCCATCCAGAATCTATGTCATTCGGTATGTCTGTATGGGAAATTGGCTAAGGACAGGTCTATTTACGACTTCCGCTACTCTTACACTGGTTGCAATGAAACACCACAGCGACTTCGGTTCTAATCATAGTCCTGGGGCTCCTGATCCCCGCGATACCGGCCATATTCATTCGGTGCGAGTTGCGCAGAACTGCTACCACAATTGGTCGACTTTGGCAGAATGAGAACAAACTGGAACTATTACAAACTCGCATGATCTATAAAAAATGATGAACATCGTTGTCACCCACGTTGTCGAAAAAGGGTCTCTCGTGAGACTTCGTATTCGAACTACTTCCGGGTTTAACCCATTGCAGTTTAGCGAATGGTGTCCCCGCAATATTGGCCAGAGTGAGGACTACTTTACGATCTCCGCTACTCTATGGGTCTATAACACCGGTTGCAATAAAACTCCAAAGCGATTACCTGATCCCCGCTATACCGGTCACATTTATCTGTGAGAGCTGCGCAGTGACGCTGCTACCAGAATTTGCTGACTTTTGCAAAATAAATGGATAGACTAGAACATTTACATCTATAAGATAAAGGAAAAACGTGGACGAACATGAGACCTTGTTTGTGGGTATCCCAGTCACCCACGGTGTTAAATAGGGTCACTAGTGAGACCTCTTACTCGAACTACTTCCAGTTTTAACACATTGCAGTTCAGCGGCTGGTCCCTCGCAAAGGGCAGTGGCAACCTTCATTAGATCCAACAAGATTTTTCGGTCGATCCGAACTAATATATATACAACTACATCACAATAGCGCTACGTCGAGCAAAACCTTTGGAAGCTAACTCTGTTGCCCTAGGGAGCGCTATAAAACGATTATAAGTATTATGGTCAAAAAAGACATGTCACTTAAGCAAAAATTTCACAATAATTTAAGCGTATACAGTAAATTTCCTCGCCCTACGCTCATATACCTTAAAATTTAGCCTTTAAAGATAAACTCATACAAAATGTTCCTTTATAAAAATGTCTCCTGACGAACTTTTCATTTCACCCCCATACACACACACACGCACCCAACTTAAAATGAGTGTGCGTAAAATATGTTTTCTTTTGTAAAATGTTAAACGAAAGCTTTTAAGACATCAAACCTCATTTCGTTAGAGATTCTAACGAATATACCCGCGTGTATTTGATGTTGTATGATGCTGCTACAACAGCTCCTGCGCCACCACCATCACCACCCTCACAACCATTCACCATCAGCCAGAGCTGTTTCTTTGCTCCGTGACTTTTTCTTGTTATTGCTGCTGCTTTACCTCGAGCGTAGACCTTGAAGGCTTTTCATTTTCAAGGCAATTATTCAATTTTCGGTTGTTGTCATGTGTGGATATGCAGGAATGGATGATGATGGATTCCTTCCATTTACCCCAATGGTATATTTTTTATGTCATATTATCTTGGAGTTTTCTTGCCGCTGTTGTTGGTTTCTTTACGACTTTGCTATATTACGATAAGCGAGTGTGTATAGGCATGTGTGTGTGGTAGACTAAGAGTGGAGGAGAGGATGAGCATATGATATTTTTTTCATGGGACTACAGGCTACGCTCCACACACACACACACACACACCCACATCTACACATCACCCAGATGTACTTGTCCAATTATTTAGGCAAATAAGGTATTCTCTAGAGGGAATATATGTACGTACGTACGAGTACATACATATGTAATATCTGCTGAGTATAGCTTGTGGGAGTGTTAGGCATATGGCGGCACAGTACAATAACGTAACGTTAAGAAAATGAAAGTCACATAATTAAAACCAGCCAGTATATGTTGGGATAAAAAGCTTGATATATTAAGCTGTCACAAGTGGTTATTAAGCCGTGACATGTCTGATAGCTATGCCATAGCGACAAATTGATATGAGGGAATTACTTAAGAACCTTTAATGTTTAGGTAATTTGCTACTTCATAAGTTTGACTTTCAATTGTTTTTTAATTAGATGTTGTCGCACGTTTAAGGTATTCTTTGTGCTATGTTGTTAAAAACAAAGATATTGTAAAGAAAATTAAACTTTGAATCGTTTATTGCTTTAAGGTTTGGAAGAATTAACAACTTTTTGTTCTAAACGATTTTTCATATAAATGCAGGAATTGTTTTAAATTTTAGAGATTAGAGTGTGAAAAAGTAAACATTTGCCTTAAGAAGTTAATAAAATGGAAGTTTCAATTGTCGCTATATCCTAAACTAATCATCCAGTCGCAAAAAGGAGTTTAATTTATGATCACCATAAAATATTTGTGATTTCACTATGATATAGTTGGGATATCAATATTTATATGAACAACTTTATCTTCTAAACTAGATGTCCGATCGCAAAAAGGAGTTTAATTTATGATCACCATACAATAGTTGGGAACTCACCAAGATACAGTTGGTATGTCATCTTGTAATAGATTTGGGATCTCATCTGGAAATAGATTGGGATCTTATCTAGGGTGATCAGTTCGGTTTTCAGAAACCGGCTACTCGGTTTTTTTCACTCATAAAAACCGTCGGTTTTTTTAAATCCCTGTTTTTCGAATATCGAATAATCCGGTTATTTTTTTGTCGAATCTCGGTTTTTTGGCGTTCGATATTTTTTATTTAAATTTATTCATAATTGTGTTAAATGTGTACTCGTGCATGTTTTTTCCAGTGTTTCGGCCGAACAACCTAATTGTTAATTTTATAAATCTTCAATGTCTAATAAGTCGGCTGAAAAGCTAAAGAAATTACAAATGTTTGTAAAAGACCAATTTAATAAGGAGCTTAAACTTATTCATGATGTAAAGCACAGCTGGAATTCTATGGCCAATATGGTTTCCCAATTTTTAAAATTGCACAAATGTGTGAATCATACTTTATTGAACTTAGGACTGACACCATTTAGTGAAAATGATATCGAAACTTTGTCTGTGCTTAGTGACATCCTTAAACCATTGGAAATGTCTATACAAAAACTTTCTGCAAACTCTTCGACTTTAGCTGATGCTGAAGGTATTTTTAAATTTTTACTTTAAGACTTTCCAACAATTCAAAACCAATTATCAATAAATTTATATGCAATTTTTAAAAGACGTATATCAGAACGACGTGTTCAAACCCTGAATATTTCATTTTGTATTTAAGAACGAGTAAACTCCCAATTAGTGGCGCATTTCTAAAATATTCAAGGAAAAATTATTTTTGATTTTTAATATAAGGATAAGAGCGGCAAAAGGACTCGAAACCTTGACATACGGGCATTTTCAATGTCAAGTTTTATAAAAACCAAAGAAAAAAAATAGGTATACACCTACGCACTTAAATTGTATCTTATTTCTTAAATGTTACTTTAGGGAAAACTAAAGATTAAATTAAATATATTTATATAAAATCAATCAATTTACAAATTAATTGTTTTGTTTTGTTTGTCTTTTGTATAACAAACTGATCTCACTAGTGTTTTGCATTGTAATTATAATTAAAATAAAAGTTTACTTTTTATAGGTATAATTGAATTGTTTTCTGTTATTTTTTAATAAAAATTTTTGTCAAATATTGCGTTTTAATTTGTTATTTGGCATACATTTGAAAACCGGATTATCCGGTTTTTTGTGAATTTCAAAAAAAGCAACCGGTTTTTTTTAAATGTCATTTTTCGAATAATTCGAAAACCGGTTTTCGCAAAAACCCGAATAATTGATCACCCTAGATCTTATCTCGAAACGAGTGGTAAAAAGGAGGTTAATTTGTGCTTGTTTGGATGAACTGGATATTAATTGAAGCAAACTGAATTCAAAGGATTTATGTTTTGATATTCATATATTTTAATATTTAATCTGACATGGAAAACTTCATACAGTCACATAATATGCTATGACCTTAATAAAAGGTTATTGATCATTTTATGCTTTCTTAAAAGAATAACAGATCAAGTTAGTTATTAATAACCCAGTAGGAAGTTCAGTTATACACGACTTTGTCGTCAATGCAGTCCTCAAGACAAAATGTGAAAAATGTATGTATGTGTCGTGAAAACACTCGGTTGACGACAAGCTGACCGACAAAATACTAATGTTGTCGTGCATCAAACACAATGAACAAAATCTAAAGAAGAAAAATGTGAAATATTGATGAACTTGTCGTCAAAACACTCGGTTGTCGACAAGCTGACCGACAAAATACTTAAGTTGTGCATCAAACACATTCAACAAAATCAAAGTGAAAAAATGTGCTGCTACGATAGTGGGGGGAAAAATGGAATCTACCGTAATTTTTTTTAGTTTTTTAAACGGACGAGTAGACAACAGCAATTTTATAGTTTGTTATCTCGAATGAAGGTGAATGCCGTATAAAAGTTTATATCCTTCACTTCTCTCTTGGTCAGTAGTTTTCCAATAGTATTGACATTTCGTCATACTAATTAATAGCTAAAAATCCATCTTTTAAAATGGCACCAATGTATATATAAAGTCATACTAATATGGCTTGAATGACAATTCAAGACATACATAGGCATCAACGAAAATTTAACCGACATTGTCACCCATCATGTCATACATGATTGTATGGGCGACAAGGTCGCTTGTATAGGCATCAACAAAAATTTGACCGACATTGTCGCTTATCAGGTCGTGCATGTCAAAGCAGACACTTGCATGAAAATTTCGTGGACGATTTGTATGAACGGTCCCCTTAATGTCATCAACGATTTACTATTGTCATGCACCTATCCTTAAGGATGTCTTGCAGACACATCCTACTGGAAAAGCTTTATTTGCTAAAGTCAAACCCCAATGATGAGATAAAACCGTGTTGAAATATAGAAAAAGAGCTAAAATAAGTTTTGAGCAAAAAAATTCGTATGGGTATTAAATTATTAATGCAGCCAACTTAATAAAACGAATGATGCAGAAGTCCTTAGTTTTGGGGCTACTTTCATGTGAAATTTTTAGAATTAAGTCCCAAAAATTAATTTGTAATTAATAAAGCTGACTATAATTTGTATGTACAGACAGTAATAAGGGACATACTTTGTTTAAATATATGAACTGAGTGAGAAATTGAACCGACGATCAATGATTTGATTTGATGATTTTCTATCATACGCTTTACAAGATCTATAAATAAAAGTAATTCTTAATAATTATATTCCGGAAAAAATCTGTCTCATATTAATTTAGAATTAATTACTTTGAATAAAGTTATTTAAATATTATTTGCTGGGATTATGACTGTATGCAATCACATCTCTAAACCCAATGCAATTATTATGTACGAGAATATACATTTAAATTATTTAATACACGCTTGTTTACATTTTTTCCCAAATCTCACTTTCATTAAATTAACATGTTTTTGTTATTATTTTTGTTTAAAGTGTGTGTGTGTGTTTTTTTTTATATTTATTTCTATATTTTCAATCATTAAGTTTTATTAATATTTTATTTTCACATCGCATCTGCTTCGTCGAGCAGAACCAATAATAACAACAAATGGTCATTTTCACACTCTCATTAAATATTTTAGTGGCCAGGCCGCAACACATCGAGATCCTAACAACAACAACAATAATCCACCAGTCGCCACCAGTCAACAACGTACGCAACGTCGTCGTCATCGTCGTTCTTCTCCTCCTCGTCGTCCATAGTATTTGGAAGATTTGTTGCTCATAACACGCGCATTGTGTAGTGTTGAAAATACAAAAAATATTTGGTGTACGACGGACGAAATTGTTATTATTTCAATGCGAAAGGAATTTAAATAGAACATTTTGGTTCAATGTTGTGGTCTGTGGATTTATTGGAAATGCACGCGAATTGAAATATTGCATATTTATTGGTAGATAATTTTAGATGTGGAATTTACAAGAGTGAGGCATCATAATAAGGCTATTATTATTAGAGTGCAGTTGGCGATTTTTTTCTTGAAGTTAGAAGAAGAATTTATTTTGTTTTTTTTTTTTGATATTAAGCATCTAAGAAAGTATGCTTAAGTTATTCCATAAAGACTTACCCAAAATTTTACAAATTGGGAGATGTAATATTGCGTTCTTACCTAGAACGAAAAACAAAAAAAATTTTATTATAGGAGTTTCTTTTGTTGAGTAGGAAATGTGAATTAATCAATTTGAAGTTTGTATTAAATTGTATTTTTATAAAAATATAAAAATACATAAATATAAAAATAAAAAAATTAAGTGGCGTGGTTAAAAATATAACACCATACAATTTTTAAAATAAATTTTAAATATTAAAATATTAAATTATTAAAATATAAAAATATAAAAATACTAGCGGACCCGGCGAACTTCGTCTCGCCCCAATTTTATGCCTTAAGATAAACTCAGTAGAGAATGTTTGATAAACAATGTTTTTCGATTAGTTTTCCGCCGCAAAAACAAACAACGAAGGCGGTTCTCCAAAACTCGAAAAGGCAACGTTCAACTGACCGGACATAAAACATGGAAATTCGAGATTAATCTCATATACTTCCAACGATTGGCCTTGCGATTTATTGATTGTTGTCGGGGAATTGGAATGGATGATCAGTTGGAATTATCTAATTCGTAAGATAAGGACTTCCTCTTCTTTGAATTTGTTCTTTATGATCGTCTGAAATCACATTTTTTATCAGATTCTTGACAGACAACCGCGTATTGTTGCACAATTTCGGTTGATTCAGATTCCGCAATATGATTATGATCGATCCCACCTTTATCTGTAAATTATGCGGCATATTAAGCGATTGGAAAATTCGGTCGGATTGTTGGTCGCTTCATCCTTTACGGTCACGCTGTAAACAGATTTGTACGAATTCAGTTCTCAAGCGATTTAACTTTCTAATTTGAAATTGTAGCTATTAATGTATTTATTCTTCTCTGCTAGTAACATACTGCCTGTAAATTAATCCAATCGAGATTTTTATAATTTTGTGCAATGTCATGAGTTACCTTCCCAACGATGTGAACTGGCAAAAATTTGCTGGGAACGATATCAATTCAGTCGAAACATCAACCCAAATTTGGCCATTGCCAAGCGCTGGCAGTTGTTTCGGGAATTCAGCAGAAGATGGGAGGTTCTGGAATGAGCCCCTAATTTTTTGGTCAATTACAACTTGTTGACGTTTTCATGCATGGTTTTAGTAAATCAGCAGCATTAGACATTTTGAGCCAAATCATAGTCCCACCAAATCGTTTTAAATTCCCTTGTAAATCCTTTATCGTTCGGTCAACTACTTCCAAAGCTCATTTAGTCGTTATCGCGTATTCATCCGAAATGTTGATTTGGCATTCCCGCATCTACTTCGCCGTTGCGAAATTCTTGGTCATTATATACTTTTTCTTTTCAACCGTGAGAAGATTCATCGACAGTTTTAATGTGGAATTTGCAGTTCGAATGCCTTCTAACAATGTGACAGGTATGCCAGAGGATGCAGCGGCTAACGTTATTTGAGATCTTAACCAAATTGTTGCCGAATCAACAAAAAATGTCTTAGGTGTCCCACTCGAAGCATCGAGAAAGAAAATGCTTCCAGTTTAATCGTGAATCGTACACGTTCTTGTACTCGGTATTTAACAGCGGCACATTTGTTCGAACTCTTCCGATCAGCTTATCTAGATTATAGTCTTGCTTCCGTTAAAATTCGCGATCGAACGATTTGACGCTGGCACTCCCAATGTCGGGTTCGACGGATTTTTTATTTAAATATTATTTTTCTCGTTACCAACCAACATTTAAGCGAAAATTTTCCACCTAGACATCGTTCAAAACCATCAAATCATGCGAAAATTGCAAAATTTTGTCAATAAAAAAAAAACACATTTTTTGGAATTTTCCGAGTTTTTCCCTAAGAATTTTCTATTTTTCCATTCGAAAAGCCATTCCGTAACAACTGCACACAAAATTCCATACAAAAAACTAATTTTCGATTTTTCCAATTTCCCGACAATTACGAACAATTGAATAAAAATTGAGAACAAAATGGGCCAGCCGTTCTCCCTTGATGAATTACCACACACTGTTTACACCGTTTTTATACATAAAGGTTTCACAATAAACCGAATTTTTTCAAGCAGCACAACGAATTTTCCACCTTTACGTCGTCTAAAATCGTCAAATCAAGCAATACAATGAAAAATTTCGATGAAAAAATTCAAAATTTTCGAGTTATTTCAAGAATTTTCCGAGTTTTCCACCAAGAATTTTTCTATTTTTCCATTCGAAAAGTCATTTTGGAATGATTATCCGAAATTTTCACATTTACATCATTCAAAATTATCAAAACACAATAAAATGTAAAATTTCGTCGAAAAAAATCAAATTTTTGGAATTTTTCCATAATTTTCCAACCAAAATTTTCTGTTTTTTCAACCGAAAAGCCACTACGGAACAATTGCACACAAAAAGTTATACAAAAACTCAATTTGCGATGCAAAATGTTTCTGAAAAAATCAAAATTTTTCGAGTTTTTCCTGAATTTTCCGAGTTTTCCACCGAAAATTTTTCTATGTTTCCATTCGGAAAGTCATTTCGGAATAATTATCCAAAATTGTTCACTGTTACATCGTCCAAAATTATTAAATCATACGATAATATGCAAAATTTCGTCGAACAACAAATTCAAACTTTTTGAATTTTTCCGGAATTTTCCGCATTTTTTAACAAAAATTTTCCATTTTTCTACTCGAAAAGCCATTCTGTAACAATTGCACACAAAATTCCATACAAAAAGGCAATTTTCGATTTTTCCAATTTTCCGACTTTTCCGGAAGATTTTCCCAAAATTTTCTTTCACATAAACCTGCTCCTGCCAATAACGAACAACTTAAAAAAAAGTTTGAGCAAAATCGGCCCAGCCGTTCTCAATTGATGAATTACTATACATTTTTGCCACCATTTTTATATATCTAGATAAAAATATAAAAATATAAAAATATAAAAACATAAAAATATAAACATATAAAAATATACAAATATAAAAATATAAAAAAATAAAAATATAAAAATATGAAAATATAAAAATATAAAAATATAAAAATATACAAATATACAAATATAAAAATATAAAAATATAAAAATATTAAAATATAAAAATATTAAAATATAAACAAAAATATATAAAAATGTCTTGCAAACGTTGCTCACTGCAGTAAGTGATATGTTGTCTAAGAATATGAAATGCATTTGTGTATAACTCCATATATATATTGCTAAAGCGTATTCCATTTGCAATTTAATTCAACTTTACCAGAAAAATAGTATTATTTCACAGCTATATCGATTTCACTTTTTTTTTTAAATATGCATATACATATAGTTTTTTGTAGATTTTGACTTAATATTACTAAATTGTAGAAATATATGGTACTCTGGAATAACCTGCTTTATGATGCAATTTCGAATTATTTATTAATTGTTTTTAAAAATACCCCCAATTTCGCATCAAATGTCTCGATACCTATAAGAGATATGGTTAGTCTAAACTAATAACTATATACGGCTTCACTTCACCTATTCAATGAAATAACACTTGTTCATCTATCTTCAACAGTAAAATATTCAGTGACGATAAACTTAATTGAACACAAAATCGAATTTTGACCTCTTTGCAATATGTAAAAAACCTATAAAATTTTTAATCCCTACGACTTATATTGACGACTTATTTCCATGACTTGTTAAGGCTGCAGTAACATTTTGCAGATTTCTACCATCGACAGCTTATTATCTCCCATAGCCAGATTTGTAGTAAGATATCTGAATGCAGTAATCAATCTTTGGCTCGTTGCGATATCATCTTCAGAGTCTTTTGTGACTATTACGTTATATGCAATTTCTCCCGTACTCAAACCATACCGATCCAAATAATCATTTATATAAAATTCATATCATCTTATATGTCCTAGGCACTAACAAGACACTTGTCCCTCCTGCCTTATAGATATCCACTTTTGTCACAATCCTCACTCAAATACATACTAAGTTCCTTATTATCCTGAAAAACAATTGTTAAGCTGATAATGTGATTTCTTTAAATCGTCCCCTCCCACTCCCCCGCCGTTCTCCCTTTGCACAGCACATTGCAAAAGTGAATGCAAATCTCTACGCAAATCTGTTTATTTTTACAATTTATTCGATGGCAGAATTGTGTTAATGCTGATGGCAGTATTATCCCACCACAAAGAGAGGTTAGTGAGGGGGAGAGTAGAGAGAAGGGCACTGTCGAAGAACAAAATCATCCAACATATCGTCAGCATCTCAATGCCATTACTGTGTTGATAATGCGAAAGTCGCACTATCAAATGTGCTCACGAATCAAGAAAAATGTGAAACCGTTGATGTAGACATCATCGTAGGATACGATGGGAGTAGGAGCGAATATCCCGGGGAAAAGGAAGGCAACGACTACTGCACTCTATCTCCCCCTCAGGCTACACAATAATCCTTGTGTGTCCTTGTGCACTTATTGCATATGCTGAGCAGTATAAGAAATCAAATTGTACGTGGATAGATAGTTTCACTCCTCCAATGAATTACAAATAAATCTCTCTAAAGCTCATTGGTGTCACTGTATAACCCTCACCTTTTATCCCAGTTTTGTTCAAGTGGAGTAAAGTTGTCTTTCTTCTCATTATAAATGTAATGTATGTTGTGTATGTGTGTAAGAAGCTCTTGGCAAATGTTGAAGGCGATGTGCATCGTTACACGTCTACTAGGTTGTTGTTATATTCGATAATGCCAATGGTAGGGAAAACATATTATAGAATTCTTCTAAATGTGTGTGAAATACTTGGAAATCGTTAGAGACATCAATTACTATACCAATTACGCCGCACAACAAATTATGACTTGTTAGCGTTTGTCATCATATTTCCATAATTTTTTGAGCTGTGATTACGGCACTGATTTCAGAACACTTAAAAGTTGGAAATGGTAAAGTATTTAAGTTACAAGTGTATATTTTATCAGAGTTTTTACTGTAAATAAGACAAAATATATATTAATGCAATTATAATGAAATAAGGTATGGTCAGAATTTCCCAAATCGCAGAAGTTGTATATGCTCAAATGCGTAATCTGTTGTGATTGCGATACGAAACAAAATTTAACATTACTTCATTACATTGTTATCGTATTCTAAACTGTCGAGAGAACATATGTTTAAAATTGTATTTGAATTGGTTTCGGATGAATTGTTAACAAAGAAATATAGCGAATTGCCATTCAATGATGTGTAGTTTGATTTCAAGAAATTGTATCCATTGGTTTGAGGGATTTATAGAAAAGCCCTTTCACGCTGAACAAAGATCCAATTCTACCAGACTCTCATCCTACCGGTTTTGCTCTACAGCGCAGAATCCTGCGTAACAACACAATCGGATCAATTTATTCTGGGAGTCTACGAAATAAAATTGCTTCTCAAAATATTTGCACCCATCATCGTTAACGGCGAGTATCGGTAGTCAAGCGCGTTCAAATACAGCGAATACGCTGGCTTGGACACGTTGTACGAATGGATAAAAAAGATCCATCTCGAAACATTTTTGAAAACAAACGCGATGGGCGGGGCACGAGGGGGCAATTAAACCTTTGTTAGATGAATGATATGAAAAAGAATTTATCTGAACTTGGTGTGACGAACTGTCTACGGAGTGCAAACCACTGAAGCGTTTTCTATTTTTTTGTGCTTGCGGCTGCTGATGGACGAATTGCATATTCTGCAGCCAAACAAGAAGATGAATTTTTATTTTTTGTATTATTGTATTTTTATATTTTTATATTTTTATATT
Organism: Muscina levida; assembly: GCA_964034835.1. Lineage (NCBI taxonomy): Eukaryota > Metazoa > Arthropoda > Insecta > Diptera > Muscidae > Muscina > Muscina levida. Next base: position 100,717,761 of record OZ035880.1, read on the forward strand.
TTTATATTTTTATATTTTTATATTTTTATATTTTTATATTTTTATATTTTTATATTTTTATATTTTTATATTTTTATATTTTTATATTTTTATATTTTTATATTTTTATATTTTTATATTTTTATATTTTTATATTTGTAAATTTTTAAATTTGTAAATTTTTATATTTTTATAATTTTTATATATATTTATATATTAATTTTTTTATATTATTATATTTTTTGTATTAAAATAATTTCATATATTTTAACATTTTTCTATTTGTATATTATATATAAAATTTTTTTATTGTTATATTTCTATTTTTTATATTTGTATAATTTTATATTTTTATATTGTATATCTTTTAAATTTTTATTTTTATACTTTATAATATTTAAATATGTTTGTTTTTTTTTTAATTTTTCTTTCCTCATGTAAAGTTTCATAACTTTAACTTTATCCCTTATGCAGATTATGGAAATGCAACTGAGAAACTTTTTATTGCTAATATCTCTTTAATGCTATTGCAATTGCAATGGCAATTAAAACATAACTACAATACTAAAATATTAATTCAAAACTTGTTGTGTGTTTTGGTTCAAACACATGGATATATACATTCAAGTGTTCTGCAGGATTATAAACAATCATTTACTTTTTGTTGTTGGGCCGTACTCAACTAAGCGATGGCCGCCATTAATATGTATGAATTGTAGAAAATGCATCTGTTTTTGTGATAGTGAGTGCTGCCGTTTTTTGCACATGTTTATAAAAATTTAACAAAATATTTTCATTTTGTGGCAAATGTGAAATAATGGAAAAATAAATTCATGTTGATGTTTATGTATCTTGCGTTTATAAGATGTATTGCTTTTTTGCAACTGGCTTATGAATTGCAAGTTGAAGTTTTTTTCAGCTAACGACGACGTTGCCTTTGCTGTCAAACATGTTGACAAATGTAATGATAATAACAGTAGCTACAACAACGAAAACAACATCGTGTACAAACATAAATGCGCTGTAATGCGAGTAATTGAAATTCATTTGATGACATTAAAAATGCAACAAGTGACAAATGCTATGACAATTTGAAGTTTTCTTTTTCTTAGCCATTTTCACAGCCATTACAGCAACGGCGGTAATGGCTGCAATGGCACAACTGTCGCCACCACCACCACCAAGCCACCGACAACCATCATCGGCAACATCAACAACTTTTGGCATCAACATAATAGCAGCAATAACAATTCAACAATGTGTATTCATATGGCAGTGGTGGTCGTGTAAAAAGGAGAGACAAAAAAAACACACAAAACAAACGCAAACGATTTCAAATAAAATAAATGAACTTCGCTTCTTGTAAAGTAACGCATTTTTCACATAACTAGAAAAACTTGTTATAATGTGAGAAAAGTAAAAAATACAAAATAGATACATAGACAAAATTATACACACGACCACAATAATCATTAAGTTAGTTTAACATTATTCTCTTTAATGATAATTTGGTAACATTTAAACCACAGACCCTGACACAAGGCAGTAAATACTCGATGATGTGAATATACATTTAGGCTTACAGTAAAAAATCTTTAAGAATTTTTGTCGTTTAAATTAATCTTGCATTTAAGTGTTGCTTTTACAAAATCATTCTTTTTATAGTGGTTACTTCTTTCTGGTGACTTTACATGTCTGTATGTAGGCCTTACATACTGACTTTTCGTACCTACTGTTTGTAATGACTGCATACCTGTTTTATTTATATGAAGCAAATGCATTTTGATTTGGCGACCACTTAACACAAGAGATGCTAATACTTACATGTCTAGTACTTTGTGTTAAACATATAATTAATTAAAAGCTATTCAATTTAAGAAAACACACACACTTAACTAAAAGTTATCCAATTGACAGTAACATTTGTTAGGCTGCTCTAACGAGACAGGCCAAGAAATTTGTAAACTTAACTTTAAATTATCTAATTGACTGGTTGAAGATAAGTAGCAACTTTCAATAATGACACGTTGGGCAACTGCGTTTCATGGGTGCAAGTCATGGGTTAAATGTTCTAATGATATGCATTAAGTACTGCGATATGAATGTGCAGCCGAACATTCTATTTTCGACCAGTGGGCGAAGAAGATTGGACAAGTGTTTTTTACCCCAGTCATCTACATATTTCTTTCATTGCCGGCCCCCTCGATGTTGTTGACAGTAACATCGCAGTATAAGTGTCGAGTCAATCATAAAAGCTTCTCAAAAAGTGACGTTCGCATTCGTCGATAAACAGTAGGTGCCGTCTGTTGTGAAGCTCAAATAGAAAGCATGTTAATTCACAATAATGCCAGAAGATTTCCCATATCTTATTCATGAGGGGTAATGGGAAAAATTTTAGTATTTTGATCGATATTCACCTGGAAATAACCAGAATCTCTCTTTAGATGTCCCAAGCAGCTCACAACGTTCAAGAGATCGCGTATTCGCCGGACGATGATATTGAACATACGTTCAGTGGTGGCAAATGTGAAAAAGCGCAATGTTGAGTAACCTAATTGCAATCTACCACCGATGCATCTTAGGTAGTAGGTAACATAAGTTATTGAAACTCGAAACTCAACACAGAGGCTCTCTTAGTGGCTTTGGCAGCCCCAAGAAACTAGGATCGGGCCCGGTGGCCTAATAAGCCACTCTCCTTAACCCATTAAGGCCCGTACCATATTAAGAGACTCGATAGACAAAAATAGGTATTATATCTGAAGTCCCCATGGTCTAATTAAGAAAAAAAAATTGTACCTTAAACTTCCAGGTGCGTAGGAGAGCCAGGGGGGGGGGGGTTATGCGAAAACGCATCACTGGGCCTTAATGAAAGGAACGTTAAATTAATTATAGAAATTATAAGAAAATAGGAGGTACATTAAGAAAAAACGAAAAATTATATTTTATTTATGTCGAAAAATATACGATTTATTTACGTTTATTAACGTTTTTCCAGAAGCTACAGAAATTTTACGACAACCAAAAAAAAAAATCGCATTGGCAAAATTTTCCCATATATTCTTCTCCGAGATACAATGGAGTTACAAAGTGGCACCTATGAGCAATATTGTAGTATAAAATCTAAAGTTGGTAATCGCTATAGCCCTAGCCGTTTTTGCTTGAGGTTTCCTAGAAAATGCGATGCGTTTTCGCATCGCTAGGCCTTAATGGGTTAAACAAAACCAATTATCATGAAAACATAAAGAAAAGAAAAAACAAGAACCCCCCTACAAATGTTGACGACCACCGCAAACTTTATAAGGACCATGATTTAGGGATATGCACCTGGAATGTCTGAACACTCTCTGTCCTCGTCAAATACAAGGCTGAATCACCGCCATACAGGAAATGCGATGGATGAGACAGGGATGCACACGTCCAAAGAGCTGCGACATCTGTTATAGCTGGCATGCAGAAAGACACGAATTTGGATGTGTATTCATAGTCGGCAAGAGCCTTCGACATCTAGTCTCGCGGTTTAACCCTATAAGTGACCGAATAGCCACTATTCGCATCAAGGCGAACTATTTTTACATTATGCTGATTTGTGTACACGACCCGACGAAGAGCAAAGATGAGGACATTAAAGATGCATTCTATGAGCGGCTGAAGGAAATATATGACCACTGCCCGTCACATGACATTAAAATTGATCTTGTAGATTTTAATGCTAAAATAGGAAAATTCAGTCTACACAACCTCCGATAACGGATTCAGACTGGTTTGTTTCGCGTCGGCAAGAAACATAGTAGTGAGTGAAACCAGATTCCCGCAAAAAGATATCCACAAGGCAACCTAGAAAGGCATGTTTCAAGGCATGTATCAAGCGTTATGGACGTGCGTGTGATGCGCGGTGCAAATACCTCCTAGTTGCAGCCAAGGTACGCACGCGATTAAGCAGTGATAAAAACGCTCGTAACTAAACGCAAAGGAAGCTAGACATTACAAAGCTGCATACCACCAAGATAGCCAATGCCTATTCCAACCAACTCTCTCTATTACTTCGAACCAATTCCCCATAATTCTGATTTTCCTGACACTCAATGGCAGCATACTGTGAATTCTATGACCACTGCCGCAACGACCGTACTGGTTTATGAAACACCACGTTTATAAAAGCCCTGTTACGTTGAGGAACGTCGCGAAATGTCTGAAGAAAAGCATGATGCATACAGGGCAAAATTGCAGATAATGGCAACTCGTGCAGTGACGGAGCGTTATGATGAGAAGATGAGGGCGTCTATGGAGTCTATGAAAGAAAAGAGAGAGCCAGGATATCTAAAATTATAGCGATAGCGGTGAAGCCCGAAAGTTCTACTTGTAAGGACGGAGACGGAAAACTGGTCACTGATTCATTCAGAATTCCAGGCTAGGTTTTTCCGTTTTTGGATCAAGCATTTTGTACTAGATTTTAGAAAATCTGTACTTACCGTACTTTTGACACCGATTGGGAATGATTTTCCGGTTCCGGTCCTTTATATGGCAGGTAGAAAAAGGGGTGTGCCACATAGTTAGGTATTCTGTGTTCTCGCCCATATACAAGACAAATCAACGGACCAAATTCAAATATCCCCCGGTCGTCCGTTTAGAAGTTATGAAAGAAATATTAATTATCCAAAAATAGGTCAATTTGTATGGGAGATACCAGAAGGGGTCAACCGATATAGTCCATATTCTTCAAGAATCAAATTTTCATAAGCGTACAACTTTCGCAGATTTTGATTGAATTCAGTGTACTTGCAAAAAAGATATATATGTAACACTATTAGGGTAAATTCGTTCACTTGTATGGGAGGTACCCGATGGGGTGTGTCAAATAGTTAGGTTTTCTGAGGTTTTGCCTCCTATCACAATATAAATTAACTGACCAAATTCGAGTATCCCCTAAGTGTCCGTTTGAAAGTTATTGGAGAAATATTAATTTTCCAAAAATAGGTAATTTTGTATGGGAGGTACCTGAAGGCGTGAACCGATATAGTCCCAATTCATTCATAAGTTCAATTGTCATAAGCCAAACTTTTACGAAAATTTGAGTGAATTTGAGGATTGCCAAGATAAATTTACTGACCAACTTCTAATATCCCCCGGTCGTCCGTTTAGAAGTTATGGGAGAAATATTAATTTTCCAAAAATAGATCAATTTGTATGGGAGATACTATCCAACTGGCGGATGTCCTCGACAAATACAAGGCTGACATCACCGCCATACAGGAAATGAGATGGACGGGACAGGGATGCACACGACGAAAGAACTGTGACATCTTCTACAGCTGCCATGCAGAAAGACACGAATTTGGATGTGGTTTCATAGTCGGCAAGAGACTTCGACACCTGGTCTCGCGGTTTAACCCTGTAAGTGACCGAATAGCCACCATTCGCATCCGGGCGAAATATTTTTACATCACGCTGATTTGTGTACACGCCCCGACGGAAGATAAAGACGATGAGATTAAAGATGCATTTTACGAGCGCCTAGAGGAAACATACGACCGCTGCCCTGGCCACGACATTAAAATTGTTCTAGGAGACTTTAATGCAAAAGTAGGAAGGGAAGATGTTCTTGGTCCATCGATCGGCAAATTCAGCCTGCATACCGACACGTCAGACAACGGGTTTAGGCTGGTTAGCTTCGCAGCGGGAAGGAACATGGTAGTGAGTGGAACCAGATTCCAGCACAAAGACATCCACAAGGCAACTTGGCTATCCCCCGATCAAAACACCAAAAATCAAATTGATCATGTAGTAATCGATGGCAGACATGCATCTAGTGTCATGGACGTGCGTGTGATTCGTGGTGCTAATATTGGCTCGGATCATTACCTGGTTGCAGCCAAGGTGCGCACAAGATTGAGCAGAGCGAAAAACGCACGTAACCAAACACAAAGAAAGCTGGACATCGCGAAGCTGCAAACCCCAGAGATAGCTACTGCCTACTCCAACCAGCTCTCCCAACTTTTACGACACAACGCCTCTACTTCTGACGTTCCCGATACACAGTGGCAGAATATTGCGCATTCCATGGCAACCGCCGCAACAACCGTGCTAGGATATGAAAAGCGGAGCTCAGACGAATCCTGGTACGATGAAGAATGTCGCATAGCGTCTGAGGAACTGGATGCTGCTTATAGGGCAACGCTACAGCCAATTGCAACCCGTGCTGTTAGGGAACGGCATAAGGAGAAAGCAAAACGGGCGAGACAGCTATTTAGGCGAAAAAAACGTCAGATGAAGGAACGGGAGAACGAGGATATAGAGCGATACAGGGATAGAGGTGAGGCCCGAAAATTTTACCAGAAAATAAGAACAAATGGATACGGTAATGGCCTCCCCACCTGTAAGGACAGTGATGGAAATCTGGTCACGGATACGCAGAGTGTGCTGCACATATGGAGAGAACACTTCCAGCAACTGCTGGTTCCAGAAGGCAGCGCACGTGAAGTTATCACGCCAATTGTCGACGACGGCTTAGATTGCCCACCACCAAGTCAAGCCGAGGTAAGAAGAGCAATATCGCGGCTGAAAAGCAACAAAGCAGCCGGTGCCGACGGTCTGCCCGCAGAGCTCTTCAAGTCCGGTGGCGAGGAGCTGATAACGAGCATGCACCAGCTCCTGCGCACGGTTTGGCTTAAAGAGTGCATGCCCGACGATTGGAATGTAAGCGTATTATGTCCTGTGCTGAAAAAAGGTGATCCAAGTGTGTGCTCCAACTACCGCGGGATCAGCCTTCTACCCATCGCATATAAGGTCCTGTCGAGTGTGCTATGTGAAAGACTAAAGCCAGTGTTATCCAACCTGATCGGGCCTTATCAGTGTGGCTTTAGACCCGGAAAATCAACAACTGACCAGATTTTCACACTTCGGCAAATCCTGGAAAAGACCCAAGAGAAACAGATCGACACGTACCATCTTTTTGTCGACTATAAAGCTGCCTTCGACAGCCCGATACGGCAGAAATTACTCGATGCCATGGCTGAGTTTGGTATTCCAGCGAAGCTGATACGTCTTTGCGGAATGACGCTGACTGACACGAAGTCTTCAGTGAAGATTGGCAAGGACCTTACGGAGCCATTCTATACCAGACGAGGCCTAAAACAAGGCGACGGCCTATCGTGCGATCTCTTCAACGTTGTGATGGAGATGATAATGAGAAAAGCTGCAGTAAACACGAGTGGCACTATATTCAACAAAAGCCACATGCTACTCGCGTACGCTGATGACGTAGACATCATCGGTCGAAAACTGCGGGATGTGACTGCAGCCTTCTCAGGTATACAGAAGGAATCAGCGAAAATGGGCCTAACGGTGAACGAGGACAAAACGAAGTTATTAGTTTCAACGAACAAAGAATCTACTCGTTTGGGAAACTGCGTGAAAGTTGATAACTATAATTTCGAGGTGGTAGATAACTTTGTCTACCTAGGATCCGCCATCAATAAAGCAAATAATGTCAGCCTAGAAATCCGGAGAAGAATCCTGCTTGCAAATAAATGCTACTACGGACTAAGCAAGCGATTCAATGACAGAGCCCTCTCTCGACGAACAAAACTCCAGCTATACCAGATACTGGTTCTACCTGTCTTAATGTATGGCTCAGAATCCTGGGTTATGTCACAAGCGGATGAATCGGTTCTGGCGGTATTCGAGAGAAAAATACTCCGTAAAATATATGGGCCCATCATCGTTAACGGAGAGTATCGGCGTCGTATGAATCATGAGCTGTACGAGCTGTACACTGACATTGACGTGGTCAAACGCATTAAGGTGCAACGGCTGCGCTGGCTAGGTCATGTTGTACGCATGGATGAAAATGCTCCAGCTCGAAAAGTCTTCGACAATGAACTCGATGGACGGCGCAGGAGAGGGCGACCAAAACTCCGTTGGAAAGACCAGGTTACTGAGAACCTTACAGAACTCGGTGTGACTAACTGGAGAAGAAGCGCAGAAGATCGAGGCGCTTATAATATTTTTCTACGTGCGGTATATAATCCACTGGGATTGCATAGAAGTACCAGCTAAGTAAGTAAGTCAAATTTTCATGAGCGTTCAACTTACACAAATTTTGATTGAATTCAGTGTACTTGCAAATAAGATATGTATGTAAAACTATTAGGGTAAATTCGTTCACTTGTATGGGAGGTACCCGATGGGGTGTGTCAAATAGTTAGGTTTTCTGAGGTTTTGCCTCCTATCACAATATAAATTAACTGACCAAATTTGAGTATCCCCCAAGTGTCCGTTTGGAAGTTATTGGAGAAATATTAATTTTCCAAAAATAGGTCATCTTGTATGGGAGGTACCAGAAGGCGTGAACCGATATAGTCCTAATTCATTCATAAGTTCAATTGTCATAAGCGAAACTTTTACGAAAATTTGAGTGAGTTTGAGGATTGTCAAGATAAATTTACTGCCCAAATTCAAATAGCCCCCGGTCGTCCGTTTAGAAGTTATGAAAGAAATATTAATTATCCAAAAATAGGTCAATTTGTATGGGAGATACCAGAAGGGGTCAACCGATATAGTCCATATTCTTCAAGAATCAAATTTTCATAAGCGTACAACTTTCGCAAATTTTGATTGAATTCAGTGTACTTGCAAAAAAGATATATATGTAACACTATTAGGGTAAATTCGTTCAATTGTATGGGAGGTACCCGATGGGGTGTGTCAAATAGTTAGGTTTTCTGAGGTTTTGCCTCCTATCACAATATAAATTAACTGACCAAATTTGAGTATCCCCCAAGTGTCCGTTTGGAAGTTATTGGAGAAATATTAATTTTCCAAAAATAGGTAATTTTGAATGGGAGGTACCAGAAGGCGTGAACCGATATAGTTCATGTTCATTCCTGAGTCTAATTTTTATAAGCAAACATCATACGCAAAATTTGAGTGATCTCAGTTTACTTACAAAAAAGATATGTATGTAAAACTATAAGGGTCAATTCGGTCATTTGTATGGGAGGTACCAGAATGGGTGGGGCACAGGTTTCGGTTTTCTTAGGGTTTGTCTACTTTTGCAAGATAAATAAACTGACCAAATTCAAACATCCTCCGGTTGTCCGTTTGGAAGTTATGGAAGAAATATTAATTATCAAAAAATGGGTAATTTTGTATGGGAGGTACCAGAAGGGGAAAATGGGCGAAATAGCCACGCCCCCTCAAGTACCTCCCATACAAAATTACCTATTTCACTAAAACCACTATATTGCCACTAACTTCCTGATGGGGGGCTCTACGAAGCTAAAATTTGGATGGTATTATTATTTGACAGCGTGAAGTATATACTTAAATAATGGGTCCGCTTGCCCCGCCCCTTCTGGTACCTCCCATACAAATTAGCATAACCTTTTATAGATTATTGTAGCCAAAAACCACATTTTTGCTCTGATGTGAACAAAACTTTGCACATCTTAGTTTTTTTTCACTATTCTAATGTGGTAAAAAAAACTAAGCATATCGGTTCAGATTTAGATATAGCTCCCATATATATGTGTGTTTCACGATATATACTTTTTTTACAGAGGTAGTGAAGTTTGATTATAAATATAAACAATAAATAAACTGTTGACATACAAGTATTGCATATCATTGGAAAGGGAATAACATAAGGTTTAATAATTTATAAAAATTAATTAAAAGCATATTTTATTTTGGGCATGATTCTGAGTCATATATAAAATTTGGTCAAAACGTATTTTTTGAAGAAATAATATCTTATATCAAAAATAGCGTAAAATCCAAACGGACTGAAATATCTTAACGAAATTTTGGAATAATGTACATAAAATTGTCCTTAAAAAAACGAATAACAATATGTTGCCATATCTTACAACAAAATACCCAAATTCCCAAAACGGGGAAAATATGTTCCAAAATTCCGAATTTTTTACTAAAATGGCCACACTGTCTTTGTTTATGGCAGGGATGTTGAAGTACGTTACGGTTAACTAGTCCACATATGTGGTCAACAAAATATATAATGAGCTTTCTCGTTGGCGTTTTGCGATTTGAGAATTTTCAAAAACAAAAAATTTTTTTTTTCAAAAATGGGGTATTTTTGACTTCCCTTGCCGGGGAACCATTTTGCTGTACTGATTCAAATTTAGCATTAAATGCATCTGCATCAACATTTCTATGAGGAATAATAAAGAAATTGCCACTTCCCGGAACAAATATTTTTTTTACAAACGAAAGAATGTAGTCGCCTTTTTGCAAAAAAACAGTAAAAATATGCCTTTTTTTGGAAACTTTTACTTGCGATGCTTATAACTTTTGATTGGAACAAAATATTTGCATTATTTTTTTAGCAATTTCATTCAGAATTTTATAAGCTAACGATATAAATATCTTTAAAATCAAGGAAAAACTGAGCTCACACCCTTAAAAATACTACATCAACCTCGTCCAAAAATGACACAATTTTTTTTATTTTCTCAAATATCTCTTGACCTAAATAAGATAACATGTGCATGTTAGCATGTTTTTTGAAGGTTTTTCGAAGCACTATCTAAATGCAAAAAATCTTTTAAATCGGTTCATAAATGCACATTCCTCAAGCATTTGAAATTTTGCAACACCCGAGGTGACCAACTTTGGAGGGCCATGCAGTGGCCCCCACACCACCTCGGGAGCCGAATATTTCCAAATCATTTCGAAAACACCTCAGCTTTAACTATTTTAAATTTCATCAAGATAGCATTATCCGTTCAAAAGTTACAGAATTAATTCCAAAAAAAACCAAAAAGGAACCACTGTGCGCTGTAGACGTAAGTGTGACAGGGGACTCGAATTTATCGAACCGATGCCGTTCTCAGCAACTCGGTCTCTGCAAATGCTGAGGAAAGCAAATCTTGGTCTACATTCATATAAAATCCAACTGGTAGAAGAACTAGAGTAAGTGGACGATCAATTGATTTTTTTTACTTATCATGTCATTGCACATTAATTGAAGTAGAAATAGTTCCAACACGACGGCGTAATATGCCATGCAGCGCGTGAGATCATCACTTTGTTAAGCCAAACGTTGGTGACCGAGTTCAATATATAGAGAGTATTCGGGTATATTCTTGGTCCTTATGAGAAGAAGACATGGCAAAGGAGGTTTTTATGGCTAAAGGCATGAAGCTTCAAACGAAATTTTCATTTGCGGTCAATAGGAGGAGAAGGCATAACAAAAGTTTTTTTTTTACGCCCAAAGACATAGTTAGTATACATACGGTTCCCGCTACTACAGATAAATATAAAAATTGAATTTTGATCTTTAGAGGAATTTCTGTTTCCGAATTGTGAAAGAAGTGTTTTTTCTCCCTACATACAGACAAAACTTAATCTATATGTCGAACCTATAGATATGACTTTGATGATGAACTTTTTACTGTCGTAGCCTTTCATATTTAGAATTTAAAACTTAAATTTGTTAACTTCCATGTTAAGGAGTTATTTGAAATTATTTACTCAGACCCTATAGCCGAACCAAATCCCAATATTATAATTAAGAGGTCAACAATCAAAAACATAACATTATTTACATAAGTTAATAAGCTCGACATATTATTGTCGATCTTAAGTATTGTTTTAAAGTACTTTGGAAACCTAAATGTGAAATATATTACAAGTTAATATGCAATAGCGAAGCATTGCCGGGCCCACTAGTATTTTAATATTTGCGAACTTTTCGAGTCTATGCACTCAAGAAAGAATTCTCATTTTGTTGTGAATTCTGGTGCATAAGACTTGATAAACAATTTGCAATCATTATACCAAAGTCTGCTGATGAGGATTCGTGGCTGAATTCGAAACAGCTGTACAGACTGCCTGGCTTTATGAGAATATCATTCTGCTATTAACTTATTTCAAAACCCCTGGTCTTGAGCTTGAAATAAATTCGAAATCAATAAAATAAAAATACTTATATATATCTGCTTGTGAAGCATAAGTGTACAATTTTTTACTTATTTGTACAGGAGGTACAATTAGGGGCAGTACAGCGTGTATAATTTTTTTCGTAAATCAACGTTCAAGGAACGCTTACCTTGGCAAAGTTTGTCTGAACTCAGTGTACATACAAAAATGATATGTATATAAAAGGGGTAATATCGGTCATTCATATGGGAGGTACCATAAGGGGTGTGCCATACAGTTAAGATTTCTGATATTTTGCCTCCTATTACAAGAAAAATAAACTGACCAAATTTGATTATGGGAAATATATTAATTTTCCAAAAATAGGTTATTTTGTATGGGAGGTACCAGAAGGGGTGATCCGATATAATCCATATTACTTTTCTGATTGAAATTTTCATAACCGTACAACTTACGTAAAATTTGACTGAATTCAGTGTACTTACAAAAAAGATATGTATGTAAGACTATGGGGGTGAGTTCGGTCATTTGTATGGGAGGTACCAGAAGGGGTGTGTCAAATAGTTACGATTTCTGATATTTTGCCTCCTATTACAAGATAAATTAACTGACCAAATTTGATTATCCCCCAAGTGCCGTATTATAAGTTATGGGAGAAATGTTAATTTTCCAAAAATAGGTAATTTTGTATGGGAGGCACCAGAAGGGATGATCCGATATAGTCCATATTCATTCCTCAGTTCAATTGTCATATGCGAAACTTTTACGAAAATTTGAGTGAATACAGTGTACTTACAAAAAAGATATGTATGTTAAACTATGAAGGTCAATTCGTTGATTTGTATGGGAGGTACCAGGATGGGTGTGGCAAAGGTTTCGGTTTTCTTAGAGTTTGTCTACTTTTGCAAGATAAATAAACTTTCTAAATGCAAATATCCTCCGGTCATATGTTTGGAAGTTATGAGAGAAATATTATTTATCCAAAAATAGGTAATTTTGTATGGGAGGTACCAGAAGGGGTGGGGCTATTCTGCACATTTACAACCCCATAAGTTTGTTTTGAAAAATATTAATACTGGTAAATTTTCATACCGATCCGTTAAGGTTTACTCGAGTTATGTAAACGAGTACTTATAGGGCGTAATTTGATTTTTTTAGAGTATTTACTTATGAATTTTGTAATTGACCTTATATTGGCCATGGGGCTTTAATTTACAAGATTAAATAAATGAAATGAAATAAAACGAAAAAAGTGTATTACCGGCGGCCCGTGGCGGGTACAAAAGTATTTATAGGGTTAAAGAGGACACTTTTACCTTTCTCTGGGTGGTATACGGACATAGCTCAATCGTCTTAAAAAATCCTGAAATGAATTTGGTCTTAACCCTTATCCTGTATTAATGGGTCAAAATTGCCCAAACCGTTTTTGAGTTCTTATAACTTTAGACGTTCTGAAAACTGATTCGTGAAATTTTCTGGCAAATAATTTTTTGTCTTAAATTTGGTCTTAACAGTTCAATTAAGTTAAATACTATTTTTGGATGTGGCCTTTGTTGGGTCAATATTGCCCAATACAAATATCAACGAAATTTTGAACTATGTTTTACTTTTATAGCGATTTAGGCATATCTAAGTCAAATATATTTGCTGTGAATTTCTTCAACAGTTATTATATCCATTCAGTTTTGAAGATAACTGGATTCTGGTAGACGAAATTTCAACAAAAGCATATTTGGGCGTTCTTCTCTTAGGTAGTATGTATTTCGAACTCGTTGTGGGGCTCGTAAGATTGTGAGATGATAAGAAGGGCAGGCCAATATCGTAGGCAACGATTTCAGAATGTACTCCGAGTTCTCCTTTCGATAAAAAGTCAGACAGAAATTAAGACAAGAGCGAGATAAACTAGCTCTTATAAGTGACTTTTGGGATCGCTGGGAAGGAAATTTTAGAATAATGTGTTATTACTAGCGAAAGTACGACCGTAGGTGAAAAATTAGTTACATACTGTGAACGTAGCCCTTTCATGGAATATATACCCTCTAAGACCGGCAAATATGGGATAAGAATCCGGGTTCTATGCGACGTTCAGATAAATTATACATGGTTGCCCTCTAGTTTTTGATGTGACAATTTCCACTACAGGGCTGTCGATTGCACTAGCTCATAAACATCTGTGTACTTCACTAGTCCTATGGTAATGCATAGAGGGGACAGTTCAACAGGTTTCATGTGTATTCTGTTGTAGATCTGCAACCCACCCTCACGATCACAATTTGTTTTTGGACATTCCACGAAAAAAGATCGTTCTTTTTGGCTCCTGTTGTTTTTTGTTTTGCTTTACAACACACAGTGGGGACTTGTTGACTAGTCAAGTGGCTATTACTTGTGCAATAGCTAAAGTACTAGCACGTTGGTAATGCAGATTGGGGACAATTAACCTCGTCCAATGACATGTCAATGTTAAAGTAGCTTCTTAAACGCATTGCGAGGGGATAGAAGCGGAACCAGTTCTGTACTCTTGGGAACAGTAATTTATCTAGTTTTAAGCTAGTTCCATTTCCTGCAGGGTGTTGCAAGCAAACACATACACATAAACTGAAAGCCGGAACAAGATATTTGCATTGTTTTTGATTTAGTTAAAGATTTGAAATGTCGAATAGTTATTTGCAACAATTTGCTTACATACTAAGGATTTCGAAATTAACTACTCAAAGGAAACCTTACTATGGTTCTCCAGTCCGAAAAAATAAAACGTACATTCCGCTAATAAAATTGGACTTAAAAAATATACTAGAAAACTTTTCTCAATTCTTCTCGATAAAGAAAATAAGACAACCAATCTTGCATTTGTTCTCGTACACAAGCAAAATAGGTTTGTTTTTTTAGTAAGCACATTACATCATACTAATGCCATGGCACTAAGTCAGGAATTGATAAATTAATTGGACAGAAATTGCACTTGCAGGCGCTGATCTAATCGATCGATGGCTATCAACCCTATTCCACAACATGTTGGACATTACAAAATATAACGTTTATTATTTATTTACTTCAATAAATCAAGACTGGAATAAGAGAAATAATTTCTGACGTCTTATATTTTTGAACAAATTAGGCAGGCCTCTTGTTCAACAGGAAATATTTCGCCGAGATCATAAATCTCACAGCAATTCAGCAAAAGCAATCTTACGCAGTTTAAATCCCGCTGCATCAAGCGAACTGCAAAAGACAAACCTTACAAGGGACCGTTGCTATGTATACCCCAAATGCAAAAATCATTGTAATAGTATAATTTCTTTTAAAAACGGTAGAACTATTTCAAAAAATTTAAAATTCAAATAAATATGTATTGGGCAAAATTGACCCATAAATACAGTATACGTAATATTCTTTAAATACAGGATAAGGGTTATGATACTTGGGGTCTAACTCGTTTCCTTTAATGCGTTACACTTTTTTTCGTATATAATGATATATACCCTTATCCCTAAGGGTGTGATGGTAAAAAAAATTGGCAATGCCTTTATCCCCCATAACGTAGGTGTCAGATGGCATCTCACAAAATATTTACTTTTTTGTAATTCAATAAGAATATATTTTTTTCACAAGGCTTTATTTCCTGTTACAGGAAATTGACAATATCAACCAACAATCGGATATTTGTACAACGTGAACGTCTTTCTTTTCAGATATTTACAAAATAACAACATCATTTTGATCATTGAAAAACAAATTTAAGATTTATTTCCGTTGTCATCTTATCATGTTTTTGATGTCGCAAATATGCACTTAAATACCTGAACATCTTACTTTGACACCTCAGAACAGTCAATGGCTCATTACACATTACCCCACATTGAGATAAATTGAATTCTTTCTCAAACAATGTTGCTTAATGTGTCACGTTTAGTAATATAATGAACGCTGCATGATAATTAAATTTTAATAATATTCAGTGTACCTAAAAGCGAATGAATCATATATTTACATTGTGCATATACAAAAGGACAGACAGATGATTTGCTTTGCATTTTTAATATTTAAACATTTAATTTATTTAATGACCGATGCAGAATCTGTATATGATGGCCAAAATATGTTTTTAATAGGCAATTTAATTAATTATCACATACGTATGTAGTTTAATATTGTATTGTAACATTTACATACGATAGCAACTGTATATAAATGTAATTACAATAGTTTCAATGGCTTCTGGCGCCCACTGAATTAATAAATACTTCCTTTAAAAGCCAAAAATCCCTAAAGGTTACATTGAGATGAATACAATAACTTTTACCACAGAGACCCAGGTGGTTGCAGCTTGACATTTTAATTATGTTTATTTACCATTACTTAGAGCGAAACAAAGGATATCAATTCAAATCGAATGGCTGGAGTAATTTTAGCCATCCGTTTCATAGCCATGTTTATTAAGAGGTATTATTTAATTACAAGTTTACTACCTGAACATAAATTACCGCTCGAAAATGGGTTTATATTTTCATGCCGTAATTTTAATACAGCCCAAGGAGCGTTTTCTGACAGCTTATGGTTACATTTGCTTGGTTAATCCTTATTAAGTTTAATTATTTGGTACAACGAAGGCTGTGTCCTTTGTAACATTTGGGTTAACCAACAATTGCTATGGTGTTCGTTCACAGACTCCCAAAAATAGGCAGCAAGCATATGGAATACACAGTGGGAAAGAATGAAAAGGCCTAGGAAAAGAGCTAAGGGTGCACTATACAGGAGATCAACCAGTACAAAATAAATATAGAAATAAAGGTAGTTGCCAAAGTTACTTTAAGGTGCGTTAATTTAAAAACGCTTTAAAATATTTAAAAGAGCAATGAATATGAATGTGTGTGTATGTGTGTGTGTATTCGAGACAACTTGAATATTGGTAATAAAAGGAGCAGTCAAATAATCTATGTCTTTACTTCTATTCTTCTTCTTCTTTACTGGCAGCAACAACAGAAATTCATCTATCAGTAGCCGCACGTAGAAAACCGTTCTTTACTTCTATACATACTTATATTATTAAGAGGAAATGTTTGTATGTTGGGGGGTTATCTTCAGAACCACTCATACGATTTTAAAAATTCTTTAACCAGTAAAATTTTAAGTAATCACTGAGTGATATGTAAACCAATGTGTGTAACTACACAAAGCGAGCCGTTATTATTAATTTATACAAATAACACTAAATAAACATAACAACTGTAGCAACGCTGCTTATAAATTGTCGTCGACTGTCGTGTTTTTTTTCCAATTGTGTCAGTTGTTAACTACTCCAAAAAAAAACCGGGTTTTAATCCTAGTTTTGAACACCGGATTCTAAACAACGATAAGCTTAAAATTTAGTAATTTTAACACAACCCAGTAGGAAGTATCGTCATACACGACTTTGTCGTCAACGCTGTCCTCAAGACAAAATTGAACTTGTCGTCAAAACACTCGGTTGACGACAAACTGACGGACAAAATACACATGTTGACGTGTATCAAACAGAAAAATTCAATGTAACGGGACAATAACGACAAAAAATTGAAGAGTGGAAAGTAGAAGTAAAAAATGTTCAGTTTGTTGTAAACAGCAGTGCGTGACGGTTCATGTATCGCACGTTTTCAATAAAACTACTTTAATTTGTTATTTTAAATTATTAAGCACTAGTAACGACACTTTGACCGACATTGTCGCTCATCAGGTCGTGCATGATTATGTGGGCGACATGTCGCTTATTTAGGCATCAACGACAATTTGACCGACATTTTCGCTCATCAGGTAGTGTATGACAAAGCGTGAATCGTACCATTAGTGAAAAAATTCCCAAATATACAGATCTAGCGTTTGAAGTGAAGCAGAGGGAACACCTAACGACTGTGCAGACTATCCCGATTGTAATATCCAGTACTGGTATTGTAGTAAATTCTGTTTCGCAACATCTGGACGAATTGGGACTTTAATCGCTTTTACATGAAATGTCGAAAGCCGTTGCCTTGGGAACATGCCGAATTATGAGGATGTTTTTGGGGTGATGTTATACCGCACGTCGTCGAACCGTAATTTACGGAAATGATCAATGATAACCTATAAATTATAAATTCAGATAATACCAATACTTTAATATTAAAGTGCTGAAGTGACTTGTGGCCGAGACCACCGTCATGTTCAGCTTAAATGGACCCCAGCTAGCGCGGTATCTGGGGGGGGAAAAGAGGCGTGGGTAAAAATAAATACAATACAATACAAATTTAAAATCAACAATATAATAATATAAAAATATAAAAATATATAAATATAAAAAATATAAATATATATAAATCGTTACCTTAATATAGAAAGGCCCCAACTCATAATTTTTCGAAATCGTGTTTATTGTCGATTCTGACAGAGCACCATCAGATACACCTTCCATAAAAAATTTACGGAGATGCGTTGAAAAATAGCGAAGTTATAAGCTAATAATGTAAAGCCCTAACTCATACCCACACAATATGTACAAAAAATTCCAACATTTGGTTTACTTAAATATGAATTGATATGTTATTTTGTTTTCTTTTAAGTTGTGCAAGAAAAAGCCCCAACTCATTTTTTTTTTCAAAAATTCAAACCCAAAAAGCCCTAAGCCATACAAATTAATTAAAAATGTAAATATTAAAAAAATGATTATAATTTTGAATTTGTCTGATGTTAATAATAAAAACTGCATTTTAAATGTTTTTGTATCTGGTGTGTTTCTTGTTTTATTAAGTTTTTTCCTTCTCCTGTAAACTTCGTTTTTCATGAGTTAGGACCTTTGTATATTAAGGTAACGAAATATAAAAATATAACCCGTGTGGTTGGGTTACCCATCGGGCGCGTCACAGGTGGTGGATAGTGAAAGCCACGGCTATCTTCCGTGGTGAAGCGGGTCATAGCCTCGGTAAAAGCCCGCTCGCGAACCAACCTAGTTCCAGTTGCCAATCGGGGAAGGTAAGTCGAGTAGATAAGCCGGAACTGAGAAGCACGCAGATCGCCTCCTACCCTGGGACTTCCCAGTGTAGGAACTGGATACCGGCCTAAATGAGGGGTTAATGTTACGGTCATGTCTCTGGCATAAGCCTCAATTTTGGGACGGTGAAAGTGTGTTTCTGTGGGAGAGAAGGAGACTCTCTTTAAACAAAACCCCCCAATCCAAGGTGGGCTGCATAGGCCGAGGGATGTATGGCTATAGGGGTTACATATTAGTCGTTACTATGTCAAACTCAGGTGAGGGCGCACACCTGTTTCAATCCAATGCCTTCTTGCGCTAAAGGGCTCTGGCGTAAGTGACCGTTTTGTCCCTCCTCATCTCATTAGGTCCCGACGGCTTCTACGGCGGCCTTAGGACCGAACCATAAATATGAATACACAAACCAAACAAACAAAACAACAACAAACAACAACTTCGGAGAAGTCTGGTAACGGACCCTCCATTTCTACTCCCTCGAAAAGAGGCAGACCTTTCGGCTCGACTAAATTGTCGCAAGAAGCCAAGAGGCACAATAATAGTACCTTATCTTCCTTCTTTAAGAAGAACGCGGCAGAAGAAGCCCCCCCTAACGGGGACACGGCAGCATCTACTTCGGGAACTAGCAAGCCGACGCCGGGCAATGCCTCCCCACCTCGCGCTGGCAAGCCAGCTAAACGGGTACGACCTCATGATCGACGCTACCGTGACCGTCGAAGGGCCAACTACATCCTTTCAACCGTTGGCAAAATCCCTGAGGCTCAAAGATCCACGGAGCAAAACCAATTGGTTCAAAAGGCCAAAAACCAACTGAACCAATCACAGACCCCACAAGGGACTGATAACATAAAACGTCAGCGATCTGCTGACGATGAACCTGGCATTGCCAGATCACAAAAGAGATCAAAGATCCAAGAAGGAGTCCGGTATAGCGACATAGCCAGGAACAGTCTCATGCGTGCCGTCGTAGACAACTCACATCCTAGCGGTAGTATCTCCTTTGATAACTGGAGGAAAACTAACGCTAGGCTGCTTGTTGCGTAAGCTAGTGTAATAAGGGACAATCCTGGCACTCCAGCAAGATGTACCGATGCAGGTTGGCATCAGAACAGAGTAAAGCTCATGGCATTCCACGACCAACGCTCGTTAGAGTTATTCGAAAAGGCTCTAACGGTCATTGGCGAAGTATGGCCAGGAGCTAAACTCAGTCTGGTATAGCAATGCAACATTCCCAACAGGCCTAGGGGTCGCATAAAAATCCCAGATATAATGGCTAGTAACCAAAAGGCTATCCTGGAGCTTCTGCAAATTTCCAACCCCAGCCTCGATGTGAGAAACTGGAAAATCTTGAAGGTTTCGGAATCACGGAACACCTTCGTTCACGTCACCCTCCTCATCACCGATGAAAGCAGTGACCTAATAAAGAAAACGACCAATCTAATATACTGCGGCTTCACCGAAACAATGATGTGGATATATAAAACAAAACATGCCACACAGACCGTAACCGCAGACGTGCCACCCACAAGCTGCAGCACCATCCGTCGCTCCGACACCAATAAATGCAACTCACGCAGCTACAGCACAATCCGTCGCTCCGACAGCAACAACTGCAACTCCCGCTGAGGTCAACGACGACGCCAACGACGCCAGGAGGACGTACTTCTCATCCAGGAGCCCTGGATAAATCAAAACAGAGTCTGTGGATTGAACCACAGAAACTACAGACTCTATCAAGGTAAGGTAAATGCTAAAATACGAGCGTGCATCCTAGTACGGAAACAGCTTGACGCATTCCTGCTAAATACTTTTGGTAGCGAAGATCTTACAATTATAGGTTTAGAAATGAAACAATCAACCCTATGGATAGCCTCGGCATATCTACCATACGAAGACCAAAACCCCTCATCAGATGAACTGAAGAAAGCAGTACTAACGGCGGAACACAACAAGACCACCCTCATTGTCGGAATGGATGCAAACGCACACCACACGCTGTGGGGAGGTAAAACGATCAACAAACGAGGTGAGTTACTCTTTGATTATATTCTAAGTAGATACTTAGTAGTGCATAACCAGGGAGATACGCCCACCTTTATTAACTCGATTACTGAGCAGGTCATAGATCTGACAATTTCCAATGCCGAAAACAACTTGATATCAAACTGGCGGGTTGAAGATGTTCACTCCTTCTCCGACCACCAATACATTTCCTTTGAAATATCTGCTCAAACAAAGAAGCCGATAGAAACCTTCAACAAGAGACGGATGAAATGGGACGTCTACAGGGAACACCTTGCAAGACTCCTACCGAATACAACTGACCTCACCATTGACAGCCCACAAAAGTTGGACAGCATGGTAGGAAAAGTTACAAAAGCCCTGGCCTTAAGCACCAGGAAATCCTGCCCAAGACGGAAAGATGGGAAAAAGCAGAAGCCTCCATGGTGGAACGATGAGATTTCCAGATCCCGTGCTTCCACCAGAAAATCCTTCAACAAGGCCAAGAGAACGGGCCAATGGGAGGAGTACAAGGAGAATTTAAGACTCTTCATGAAACTACTGAAGAAGGCAAAAAGATCCTCATGGAGGAAATATACCAACGATGTCGAAAAAACCGCAGAGGTAAGTAGACTTAGGAAAGTATTATCCTCGACAGCCAGCGCCCCGGCATACATAATGAAAAATGATGGTACCTGGACTGAATCCTCAAAGGAAACCTTGGAAATCCTAACGGATACCCATTTCCCTAGGGGAGGGTCCAACTCTATAACCGTCGAACCTACCGACTTCTGCGATAGAATACCGGTAATTGAAAAGAACATGATCAAGGACGCCATTAGCGACTTTGATCCTTACAAATCACCCGGTCCGGACGACATTATACCCGCCGAACTTCAACAGTCACTGGAGATACTATTGCCATGGCTGGAGGCTATTTTTAACGGCTGTGTGAAATTATCCTACCTACCAATACGATGGAGAACGGCAAAGGTGGTCTTCATCCCAAAGGCGAGAAAGCCATCACACACCAAAGCGAAGGACTTCAGACCTATAAGTCTTACTTCATTCCTTTTGAAAACCCTTGAGAGAATCATGGACGAGATCATCAACAATTCAATCGGCCCGGATCTCCTTTCGAATGCTCAGCATGCTTACACAAAGGGGAAATCGACAGAAACCGCACTCCATGCACTATTGTATCCCATAGAGAAATCGCTAGACAAGAAAGAATTTTCTCTAGTTGCCTTTATGGACATAGAGGGAGCTTTCAACAACATCGAACCCCTCTGCATCATGACAGAGCTCAACAGCCTACATATCAACTCACATATTAGCAAGCTGATTCGCAACATGCTATTAAAGAGAACTATTACCTCAAAACTGGGAAATCACACCCTCACTAGAAGAGTGACTAGAGGCACCCCTCAAGGGGGAGTATTATCGCCGCTATTATGGAATTTTACCGTCAACGACGTTCTCAAACGATTGGAGTCGGAAGGATGTACAGTATTAGCGTATGCAGACGATATAGCACTCTGTGTCTCTGGGGGAAGTTTATCTTGTCTCGAACAAAGGATGCAGGACTATATCAACATCCTGGCAAACTGGTGTGCCAGTAGAGGGCTCAATGCGAACCCGGACAAAACAGAACTGGTACTTTTCAGTCGGAAACAGAAATCGCCCGCTACATCCAACATCTATCTGGCAACAAACAACTCAACTTCTCCGATACGGCGAACTACCTGAGCCTTATATTACACAGGAAGCTTAATTGGAGACAGAACATTGAAAGCAGATCCAACAAAGCACTCATAGCTTTATATACATGCCGTAAAGCTATCGGGAAAACATGGGGATTTAAACCCAAGGTAACACTATGGATTTACAACGCTATAGTGAAGCCAATACTACAATATGGCTCTATAGTTTGGTGGTACGCGCTCGACAAGAAGAGCAAACTCAAACAATTGGATCGCGTTCAACGGTCCTCTTGTCTCCTGATAACCGGATGTATGAGATCGACCCCCTCTAAGGCTCTCTACACGATACTCAATCTACTACCACCTGATCTGAGCTGCAAATGCTCCGCTCTCAAATCGGCTATTCGACTAAACGAGATTGATCATTGGGATCGTTCCATCGGACATTCAAGGATCCTGAACCATATCAACATCTCACTTGAAACTGACTACGTGCTAAATACACGGAAATCAAACGTTCTATACGAAACTAGAACGCCCTCCAGAAAGGAGTGGGCAGAGAACGAGAACGCAATGTATGGACCAATAAACATCTTTACCGATGGGTCCAAACTGGATGACAAGGTCGGCTACGGCATCTACTCCGCGGATCTGGGCCTAAATATAAGATCGAAAATTCCAGATTTCTGCAGCATTTTCCAAGCGGAAATACTTGCTATTAAATGAGCCGCGGAAGTGATCAACGTGAGGAAGATATCACAGGAGGATATTCTCCTGTTCACGGATAGTCTAGCGGCGGTAAACTCGTTGAAGTCCTGTGATATCAACTCGAAAGTGGTCAGTGCCTGCCGGAAATCTCTTAACGAGATATCCAGGAACAACAGAGTTCTGGTTACGTGGATTCCCGGACACAGCGGAATCGAGGGCAACTGTAGAGCGGATGAAGAGGCCAGACAGGGCTCAGCCCTGCAGGAAAGCGACGTTGAACACGTAGCACTTCACCCTATATCCACCTGTAAAAGTACCATTGAAAATCTAACGTTTAGAATTGCAAACGACAGATGGAAGAATGAAGAAACCTGTAGAAAGGCCAAAATGACTTGGCCAGAATACAACGCGAAACGTGCATCGTACCTGGTAAGTCTTGAGAGGGACCAGATAAGGAAGATTATTGCCTTCCTGACGGGACATGGACCCATAGGCAAGCATGCGAGAAGAATGGGATTCGCAACGAAAAGCGAATGCTACTACTGCGGAAACAGTAGCAGTGAACCATCCACCGACCACATTATTTGTGATTGCCCAGCGCTATACAGAAGGAGACTGGAAACCCTGGGAAAACCCTTATTAAATGGTGTAGAAGAACTTGCATCGTTGGACATCGGAAGGATTAACAACTTTTGTAAAATTATCAACTGCACGGATTGGATCGAAACTCCGGATTCCCAATCGACAACTGGCAACGCGATCAGTCAGCACACGCGCTGATAGCATAGGTTGAAGGGATGGCACAAATGCCCACCGGTGCAGGACTATATCAACATCCTGGCAAACTGGTGTGCCAGTAGAGGACTTAATGCGAACCCCGACAAAACAGAACTAGTCCTTTTCAGTCGGAAACAGAAATCGCCCGCTACATCCAACATCTATCTGGGCAACAAACAACTCAACTTCTCCGATACGGCGAACTACCTGGGCCTTATATTAGACAGGAAGCTTAATTGGAGACAGAACATTGAAAGCAGATCCTCCAAGGCACTCATAGCTTTATATACATGCCGTAAAGCTATCGGGAAAACCTGGGGATTTAAACCCAAGGTAACACTTTGGATTTACAATGCTATAGTGAAGCCAATATTACAATATGGCTCTATAGTGTGGTGGTACGCGCTCGACAAGAAGAGCAAATTTAGACAATTAGATCGTGTTCAACGATCCTCTTGTCTCCTGATAACCGGATGTATGAGATCGACCCCCTCTAAGGCTCTCTACACGATACTCAATCTACTACCACCTGATCTGAGCTGCAAATGCTCCGCTCTCAAATCAGCTATTCGACTAAACGAGATTGAACATTGGGATCCTTCCATAGGACATTCAAGGATCCTGAACCATATCAACATCTCACTTGAAACTGACTACGTGCTCAATACACGGAAATCAAACATTCTCTACGAAATCAAAACGCCCACCAGAAAGGAGTGGGCAGAGAACGAGAACGCAATGTATGGACCAATAAACATCTTTACCGATGGGTCCAAACTGGATGACAAGGTCGGCTATGGTATCTACTCCGCGGACCTAGGCCTAAGTATAAGATCGAGAATTCCAGACTACTGCAGCGTTTTCCAAGCGGAAATACTTGCTATTAAATGAGCCGCGGAAGTGATCAACGTGAGGAAGATATCACAGGAGGATATTCTCCTGTTCACGGATAGTCTAGCGGCGGTAAACTCGTTGAAGTCCTGTGATATCAAATCGAAAGTGGTCAGTGCCTGTCGGAAATCTCTTAACGAGATATCCAGGAATAACAGAGTTCTGGTTACGTGGATACCCGGACACAGCGGAATCGAGGGCAACTGCAGAGCGGACGAAGAGGCCAGACAGGGCTCAGCCCTGCAGGAATGCGACGTTGAACACGTAGCACTTCGCCCTATATCCACCTGTAAAAGTACCATTGGAAATCTAACGTTTGAAATTGCAAACGACAGATGGAAGAATGAAGAAACCTGTAGAAAGGCCAGAAAGACTTGGCCAGAATACAACGCGAAACGCACATCGTACCTGGTAAGCCTAGAGAGGGACCAGATAAGGAAAATTATTACATTCCTGACGGGACATGGACCCATAGGCAGTCATGCGAGCAGAATGGGATTCGCAACAAAAAGCGAATGCATCTACTGCGGCAGCAGTGAACCATCCACCGACCACATTATATGTGATTGCCCAGCGCTATACAGAAGGAGACTGGAAACCCTGGGGAAACCCTTCCTAAATGGTGCAGAGGAACTTGCATCGTTAGATATCGGAAGGATTAACAACTTTTGCAAAATTATAAACTGGACGGATTGGATCGAAACTCCGGATACCCAATCGACAACTGGCAACGCAATCATGCAGCACACGCGCTGATAGCATAGGTTGAAGGGACGGCGTAAATGCCCAACGGGTGTCACAATGGGTCCATAAGGACCTAAGTGTTCTCCTCGAAGATGGAGATGCCCGCACACCAACCAACCATACAAATTTTAACATATAAAAATATAAAAATTTAAAAATATAAAAGTATAAAAAAATAAAAATATAAAAAAATAAAAATATAAAAAAATACAAATATAAAAATATAGAAATATAAAAATATACAAATTTAAAAATATAAAATTAAAAAAATATAATAATATACATATATAAAAATATAAAATTATACAAATTTAAAAATATAAAAAAATGAAAATATACAAATTTAAAAATATAAAAATATACAAATTTAAAAACAACAATATAAAAATATAAAAAAATATAACAATATACGAATTTAAAAATATATAAATAAAATAAAATAAAAATATACAAACATAAAAATTAAAAATACAAAAATATAAAAATATCCAAATATAAAAATATATAAATATAACAAAATAAAAATACAGAAATATAAAAATATACAAATATAAAAATATACAAATTTAAAACTATAAAAAAATAAAAATATACAAATTTAAAAATATTAAATATAACAAAATTAAAATATAAAATTAAAAATACAAAAATGTAAAAATGTAAAAAAAAATATAAAAATTTAAAAATATAAAAAAATGAAAATATACAAATTTAAAAACAAAAATATAAAAATATACATATTTAAAAATATATAAATATAATAAAATAAAAATATACAAACATAAAAATTAAAAAACAAAAATATACAAATATAAAAATATACAAATTTTAAATTATAAAAAAATAAAAATATACAAATTTAAAATTATGAAAATATACAAATTTAAAACTATTAAAAAATAAAAATATACAAATTGAAAAATATATAAATATAACAAAATAAATATATACAAACATAAAAATTAAAAATACGAAAATATAAAAATATAAAAAAATAACAATATAAAAATATACAAACTTAAAAACAACAATATAAAACTATAAAAAAAATAAAAATATTAAAATATAATAATATGAAAAATAAAAATATAAAAATATATAAAAAAATTAAAATATAAAAATTATAAATATACAAATTTAAAAATATAAAAATATTTTTATATTTTTTTTTTTTTTTTTTTTTTTTTTTTTTTTTTAAATTTGGTATTTTCATTTTATTAAACATATTTGTTTAGCCCCGCGAAATTTTCCTAAACTTATTTATTTCAGTTACTTGATTGTTTTTTTTTCTTCATTGATTTGCAAGTAAAAATTTTTTTATGCTATTTTTTCTTTTAAATTGATTTCTAATATTAATAATATTGATAGGCAGCATGTTTAAAACGGTTGGCAATTGAACGGCTATTGTGCTTTTCCCATAGTTATTACGAAAGGCCGGTATTTGAAATCTTCCCTCGGATCTTCTTCGCGTATTATGTTGGTGGTCTAATCTTTGAAGGAGCCTGGTGTCATCATAAAATTCTGTGGACAGTGTTAGTTTATAGATGCTATGTACGGTTAAGATGGTGTTGTCGTACATAAAATTTTTTAAGTTTTCGTGTGTTTCTGTTATTTGAGAGTTTTGAGTGTATTGTACATAGTTGGTTTGTATAGAATTGATTTACGTGTTATAATTTTGTGAGTTATTTTGAGGATTGTTTTGTGTTTGAAAGTTTACTGAGTTTTCTGTTAGCATTTGGGTGTTTGAAAGGTTATTGTTAATGTGGGTTGATTTGCGTTGACATCTCGTTAGTATTTTTATTGTTCTATTTAGAGTTTGTTGCAGTGTCCTACAATAAGAAGCGTTGCCCCATGCAGTTATCCCGTGCCTTATATACGATTCTGCAAGGGAGAAGTAGGCTTGTTTTAAAACACGTAAAGGGGAACAGTTTCCTAAATGGTACAGGGCATATGCACTCTTTCGTAGTTTCTTTTGCAGCATTTCGATATGTGGTTTCCATTTAAAGTTGTGATCTACAATCACACCGAGATATTTGTACTGGTTTACCAATTCAATCTTTGTTGTACATGAGTCTTCGCAGGTGTTGTTTTTATTGTGTAAGCAAGAAGTTTCGTGAAAGATGAGCTTAATATTCGAGTATCTGATATGTGGTGGTTTAACGTGCATTAGTTTTGTCTTGTTTGCATTAATAACACAAGGGAACAAAATTGAACTTTTTGAGTGTTGTTTGGAATTCGATAGCTGTTTTTTACTAATTTGGGGTCGCTGATTTCAAATCTAATCTCCATTTTTCTCCATCAGCTCGAATTTTTAAGTTACAGGTAATAATCGTATTTTTCCAAAAAATTATAGTTCAAAAAATCATAATTTTTTTTCATAAGCCGGATTTTAAAATTTTATTTTTTTATTAAAGATATCGTTGTTGCCTTTGAAAAAAAATCAAATTTTTTAATATTACAAAAAAAAAAATGACTGAGTAACGGCTGTTTTATTCAAAAAAAAAAACAAAAATTACACATTTTAATTTTCTTCACGCTGAAAGTTAATCGGTTGGGGGCAAATTGTTATTTTTATTAGCTTTATTGAATATCATATTAAGATAGCTTTCTAAAACATGTATGTACATAATAATCGATTGAAAATTGAATGAGTTATGCTAAATTCGGTGATAACAGATTTTTCGCAATTTTTTGTTTTTACCCAAAAAAAAATTAAAATTTTGTATTTTTAAAAATCATGACAAATTTGCAAATTTATTTATAGTTTAATTTTTAGTTTTGCCTCCTATTACAATATTAATTAACAGACCAAATTTAATTAATCGGCAGGTTTCAATTTGGAAGTTAAGGAAAAAATATTAATTTTCCAAAAATAAGTAATTCTGTATGGGAGGTACCAGAAGGGGTGATCCGATATAGTGCAAATTCATTCCTGATTTATATTTTCATAACCGTAAAACTTCCGCATAGTTTGACTGAATTCAGTGTACTTACAAAAAAGATATGTATGTAAGACTATTGGGGTGAGTTCGGTCATTTGTATGGGAGGTACCAGAAGGGGTATGGCAACGCTTTCGGTTTTTCTAGGGTTTGTCTACTTTTGCAAGATAAATAAACTGACCAAATTTCAATATCCTCCGGTAGTCTGTTTGGCAGCTATCGAAGATATATTAATTATCCAAAAATAGGTAATTTTGTATGGGAGGTACCAGAAGGGGTGGGGCTATTCCGCCCATTTACAATCCCATAAGTTCGTTTCGAAATATATTAATACTGATAATTTTCATAACGATCCGTTAAGGTTTGCTCGAGTTACACTTTCACAAACATATTAATAAATGTTATTTTTGTATGGAAATTGTGATTTTTGTAAATTTAGTTATCTCAGTAAATTGTTGCCAAAATCAAAAGTTGTGCAGATATTTTAATGAAATAAAGCTCATTTCATTCACACTATATTAAACTAAATGTTTTAAGACAAACACTGTGATTTTTGTTGCAATAATTTTTTTAATGAATTTTTAAAAAACAAAAATTTTTTTTTTTTGTAAATTTTTTTGTTTTATTTTTTAAAACTACAACGATATTTTTGAAACTACTAAGCCAAATTAAAAACAATGTAGGCACGGATTAAAGATAATTTTGTTGACGAGTTTAAGTTTTTTTTTTTAATTGAATATGGTGAACCGTTTTCAAGTTATTTAAATATTTGTAGTGGAAGTGCCTTAGTTATGGACATAACGGTATATCGCGAAAAGTCGAGCTGATACAAAAAAACCAAGTGCAGATTTGGATTCAGCGTCCCA
The DNA here is from genome assembly GCA_964034835.1 of Muscina levida. NCBI lineage: Eukaryota > Metazoa > Arthropoda > Insecta > Diptera > Muscidae > Muscina > Muscina levida. The sequence continues at coordinate 100,747,262 of OZ035880.1, forward strand.
AATTACCTTTAAAACAATATTCAGTTCATAAACAACAAATACCTTGTTCCCTTGTGTAATCAATCCATTATCATGGCACCATCTAGTTACTCTATCAAACTCACCTTGCATAATTTCCACAGCTGATGTTATGTCTTTGTGTGATACTACTATAGCAGTATCGTCAGCATATGCATACGCTGTGCTTCTTTGAAGGACATTAAGCATATCGTTAGCATATAGTATGTACAGTATTGGTCCTAGTTTCGATCCCTGTGGTACGCCATGTGTTGTAATAAATTCACTGCTTATATTGTTTTCGATCTTGACCCTATAATAACGACATTCGAGGTAGTTTTTGAACCAGCATAGACATTTGCCACGTATACCATTTCGTTCCAAAACATCCAGCAGTTTACTGTGAGACAGAGTGTCGAAAGCTTTGCTAAAATCGATATATAGCACTAAGTTGTGATACCCGTTGTCTAATGATGTATTTATTTCATTTGTGAAACAACCCAGTAACTTATTGATGCTTTTACCCTTTTGAAAGCCAAACTGGTTTTTATGGATTAAATCATATTTCGACAAAAACTCAGTTAATCTGTTGACTACAATCTCCTCTAATACCTTTTCAATGGCTGGCAGTATTGAAATGGGTCGGTAGTTATTATAATCATTTCTTGTTGAGCTCTTGTAAATCGGTCTTATTATTGAAGTTTTAAGTAATTTAGGCATTGTAGCTTTGTTCATACATTGATTAACTAGTTTGTTAATCACGGGTGCTAATAATATAGCGTTATTTTTCAAATCCTTCGGCCGTATACCATCTATTCCAGGTCCTTTTTTGCTATTTAGGTTTTTAAGGATATTTAATATTTCTGCTTCATCCGTGTGTGCGAAATAAATTGTGTTTTCTATTCTATTTCCCTTGTAGTTCAAAGTTTTAGCATCACAGTTGTGGAGTATATTTCTAACATTCTCACTAAAGTTTATTCCAAAGTTTTCAACTAAGGAGGAAATATTTTCATTATTAAAGTTTTTAATTATAGTCTCATCAATGTTGTTAATTTTTTTGCCGATTATTTCATTAATTAATTGCCAAGTTGCCCGAATATCATTTCTTCGTTTTTTAAATTCATTTTGACGAAATTCATTTTTTGCAAATAAAATTTTTTTGTTTAATTTATTGCTAAAAATTCTGTATTCCTGTTCATATTGTTTATTTTTTATATTATTTTTCCACCTTCGATACAGTTTATCCCTAGCATCACAGTATTTTATTAGTTGCTCATTTATCCACATTTCACATGTTCTTCTCTTACTAAAAAATTGTTTATTATTGATTTTAGATTTTTCATAGATTTTGGTTATATTTTCGTATATTTTATTAAACAATTCTTCCGGATCATCAATTTCATTTGTAATTTCATTCCAGTTTACAGTTTTCATTAATCTATTTATTTCTGGAGTACTCAATGCAGTCCTCTGGCAAGTTTGTTTACTTTCTTTCTCCCTTTTACCTTCAAGTTTCACACAACCAAATATTGAAAAATGATCTGAAATCGTTGTTGTTATTACTGCTGCGTTCACACTTTCAATTGCTTTGGTTGATCTCACAAACAAGTGGTCAATGCATGTAGTTGTGTTTTTGTTTACATCTTCTCTCGTTGTATCGTTGACGACGCATTGAAAACCGTTGGTCATCATCATATCAAGGTATGTTGTTGTTGTTTGATTTTGTTTAGAAATATCGATGTTAATGTCTCCTACTACTATGGTTATGCGTTGCTTGCTTATATTGCTGAGAATCTGTTCAACTTCCATAATGAATTGATTTATATTTTGATTTGGTGGGCGATATATCGGCAGTAGGGTAAAATTTTTGTCATTTATATTCAAATCTACTTGCATTGTTTCACAGTTTTTAGTATTAAGATATTGAGTAGTGAAGTTTATATTTTCTTTTATGTAGACCGCAATACCTCCGCCTCTATCTTCCCGATTGAGGAAAATTGTATTAAAACCTTTAATGTAATAAAATTCATTTTCATCATCAGTTATATTTGTTTCCACTAGAATTATTATTTGTATTTTGTGTATTATTTTAAAAATATAAAAATTTAAAATTATAAAAAAATAAAAATATACAAATTTAAAAATATAAACATATATAAATATAACAAAATAAAAATATAAAAATATACAAATTTAAAAATATTAAATATAACAAAATTAAAATATAAAAATTAAAAATACAAAAAAATAAAAATATATAAATATAAAAATACACAAATTTAAAAATATAAAAATATACAAATTTAAAAATATAAAAATATATAAATATAAAAAAATAAGATATACAAACATAAAAATTAAAAATACAAAAATATAAAAATATAAAATTATAAAAATATTAAAATATAAAAATATAATATAAAATAAAAATATAAAAATATAAAAATATAAAAACATATAAAAATATAAAAATGTAAAAATATATGAAAATATAAAAATATAAAGGATAAAAATATAAAAATATTAAAATATAAAAATATGAAAATATAAAAATAACAATATAAAAATACAACAATATAAAAATATACAAACTTAACGAATTTAAAAACAACAATATAAAAATGTAAAAAAAAATATAAAAATATACGAATTTAAAAATATATAAATATAGTAAAATAAAAATATACAAACATAAAAATTAAAAATACAATAATATAAAAATATAAAAATATACAAATATAAAAATATACAAATTTAAAATTATAAAAAAATAAAAATATACAAATTTAAAAATATATAAATATAACAAAATAAAAATACAGAAATATAAAAATATACAAATATAAAAATATACAAATTTAAAACTATAAAAAACTAAAAATATACAAATTTAAAAATATTAAATATAACAAAATTAAAATATAAAAATTAAAAATACAAAAATATAAAAAAATAAAAATATGAAAATTTAAAAATATAAAATTATACAAATTTAAAAACAAAAATATAAAAATATACAAATTCAAAAATATATAAATGTAATAAAATAAAAATATACAAACATAAAAATTAAAAATACAAAAATATAAAAATATAAAAATATACAAATTTAAAAATATAAAAATATAAAAAAATAAAAATATAAAATTATACGAATTTCAAAATAAAAATAAATGAAAATATACAAATTTAAAAATATAAAAATATACAAACTTAAAAACAACAATATAAAAAATAAAAATATACAAATTTAAAAATATATAAATATAATAAAATAAAAATATACAAACATAAAAATTAAAAAACAAAAATATACAAATATAAAAATATACAAATTTAAAATTATAAAAAAATAAAAATATACAAATTTAAAATTATGAAAATATACAAATTTAAAACTATTAAAAAATAAAAATATACAAATTGAAAACTATATAAATATAACAAAATAAATATATACAAACATAAAAATTAAAAATACGAAAATATAAAAATATAAAAAAATAACAATATAAAAATATACAAACTTAAAAACAACAATATAAAACTATAAAAAAATAAAAATATTAAAATATAATAATATGAAAAATAAAAATATAAAAATATATAAAAAAATTAAAATATAAAAATATTTTTATATATTTTAAAAATATAAAAATTTAAAAATATAAAAATATAAAAAAATTAAAATATAAACAAATACAAATTTAAAAATATAGAAATATAAAAATAAAAATATAAAAAAATAAAAGTATTAAAATATAAAAATATTAATATATAAAAATATCAAAAAATAAAAGTATTAAAATATAAAAATATATAATTTTAAAAATATAAAAAAATAAAAATATACAAATTTTAAAATATAAAAAAATATAAAAATTTAAAAATATAAAATTATACAAATATAAAAAAAAAAAAATATAAAAAAATAAAAATATAAAAATATAAAAATATAAAAATTTAAAAATATAAAAATATAGAAATATAATACAATAAAAATATACAAACATAAAAATTAAAAATACAAAAATATAAAAATATACAAATTTAAAAATATAAAAAAATAAAACAAATAAAAATATAAAATTATACAAATTTCAAAATAAAAATAAATGAAAATATACAAATATAAAAATATACAAATTTAAAAACAACAATATAAAAATATAAAAATACAAATTTAAAAATATATAAATATAATAAAATAAAAATATACAAACATAAAAATTAAAAATACAAATTTTAAATTATGAAAATATACAAATTTAAAACTATTAAAAATTAAAAAAATATATAAATTGAAAAATATATAAATATAACAAAATAAAAATATACAAACATAAAAATTAAAAATACGAAAATATAAAAATATAAAAAAATAACAATATAAAAATACAACAATATAAAAATATACAAACTTAAAAACAACAATATAAAACTATAAAAAAATAAAAATATTAAAATATATAAAATATAATAATATGAAAAATAAAAATATAAAAATATATTAAAAAATTAAAATATAAAAATTATAAATATACAAATTTAAAAATATAAATATATTTTTATATATTTTAAAAATATAAAAATTTAAAAATATAAAAATATAAAAAAATAAAAATATAAAAAAATTAAAATATAAAAATATAAACAAATACAAATTTAAAAATATAGAAATATAAAAATAAAAAAATACAAATATAACAATATTAATATATAAAAATATAAAAAAATAAAAATAATAAAATATAAAAATATAAAAATATACAATTTTAAAAATATAAAAAAATAAAAATATACAAATTTTAATATATAAAAAAATAAAAATTTAAAAATATAAAATTATACAAATATAAAAAAATAAAAATATAAAAAAATAAAAATATAAAAATATAAAAATTTAAAAATATAAAAATATAAAAAAATAAAAATATAAAAATATTAAAATATTAAAATATTAAAATATTAAAATATTAAAATATTAAAATATTAAAATATTAAAATATTAAAATATTAAAATATTAAAATATTAAAATATTAAAATATTAAAATATTAAAATATTAAAATATTAAAATATTAAAATATTAAAATATTAAAATATTAAAATATTAAAATATTAAAATATTAAAATATTAAAATATTAAAATATTAAAATATTAAAATATTAAAATATTAAAATATTAAAATATTAAAATATTAAAATATTAAAATATTAAAATATTAAAATATTAAAATATTAAAATATTAAAATATTAAAATATTTAAATATTATTATAAACTATAAAAAAGGACGCACACATACTATCAGACAAAAACAATATTACCACATCATGGAATTTTCGGCCAGCTTTGTTGTGGTATTTCATTTCTAGATTCAGATTCTTAAAAATTTGCGTACCATTTGCTGTACAGTTTTTGTGTTTGCGTTGCAGTCTTAGCTTCAAACAATATCTGCAACACCAACAATTGTGTTAAACATCGACAACAGTGCAACGTTTTTAGAGTGGTTATTGGTGGACTTACAACGAATATGCGTATTGTTGTATTTGTGTTCATTTCCTTTGGCCGCAAGGCTTGTGGACAAGGGGACGCGTTGTCTGTTGCATCTACATTGGGTGTTTATTACAAAATTTTAATTAGTTTTTAAATGTTGCACACATTATTAACGAAACAACAAAAACATAACATTGTTGTTCCAAGCCTTTCGCTATGTGTTTCGTTTCGTTGTAATTGTGGCAACTGTAATTACTTCATGTGGAATTGTCGTTGATGTGCTAAAGAGATATAAATTGTTTACTTTGGAATGCAATTAACAAAATATTAAAACGATGTCGTGGTTGCCTGATAGTGTTATGTTATACATTAATCATGGCAATGTTCAATTCATTGGTTGACTGGCCGTTGGCCTTAGGCGGTGTTGTCTTAAAGATTGAGCGATGCAGTATTGAGAAGTGTAGAGATGTGAATTTGATTAGATTTTTCATCAATGGCAGGTATTTAGATTTGCAGTTTGGTTTATTATTAAAATATTTCAGAATGGGATCATAAATAGTAAATAGGTATAACATATTGAAGTTGTACGTGTGTGAGCAAAATTTACAAGACTCCATAGAAATTAATGTGTTAAGTCAACTAGGAGCAATTATTTTCAATGATTTTGGGAAATATTAAGTATATATTTGTAATAGTTTAAAAGTTTATTGCCTAAATTACATCGGCTCACAAGCTAGTGCAAACAAAATCAAACTCATTCCTTTCAACATCGTATCGGAGTAAACCTTAACTTAACAATATGCTTAATAACAAATTTACATCTGAACTCCACCTGTTCACTTCTAAAATTTATCACTTTATTGCATCAAATATTATATTTCTATTTTTCAATTATTCCAGTCATACCCTATTACAACATTATTTTAAATATTTTCTGTGTCTCTCATGTGAATAATAAAGAACTCACTACAACATTGTTTTGCCATGAAACTGAATTAAATGTCGACATAATAAAGTTTATTTAATAACCTGACATTCTATAAAAAGCCATATGATACCAGCTGTCACACAAACAAAAAAGGGATTTACTTCTCACGCACGGATATGAGTCTCACACCTAGTTACTGAACTATGTTCACTAGAAGAGCGTACCATTGACTGCTGCACAACATTCAACAAAGTCAGATAAAGAGGCTGAGACTTTAGCCTGTGTCAAGTGACGGGATGATGTTGGGGTCACACAAAAAAACACCCCAAAAAATGTCTACGCTGCGTGTGTCTGTGTGGATAACATAACTATGCCGTTGTATACAACAGATGCAGAGTAAGAGGAGAGCGTCAAAAAAGCTTATAATTTTTATATAGACAGGTTTAAATGTCGTAAAGTTTTTGTGTTACACGTGTCGCCTTTGGGACTAGCATAAAATGTAATCTAGTGTCTGTGTGTAATGAAAGTTAATAGAACTAAGACTGGTCTCATTATATAGCACATTTATTCTTTACTATATGTTTTGGATCAGGGAAACTGGGGGGGGGGGGGAGGTAGGGAACTGCATAACAACAGATATTTTTATGTATTTCAATTACAACCCGTGACACAGACAGACACCAGTACGACGAACCCAAGTTCATGGCAGCTGATTTATGGGCACATGGTCACTAAATTAACGCAGCCTCTGGCAGTGTTGAACAGCCAATTTCAGTTGCTTGTCAGGAAAAATAGAAGGAATTAAAATAGATTTTCTATGAGGGAAGAAGAGGAAGATACAATTAACCTACCATAAAGCTTAATTACATGTTTTAATTATGGCGTAACAGAACACAACTTTAGGGACCTGTAGTGATGTACAATTTCTACAAAGTTGTAAGGGTATTGATTATTTTCAGAGAATTTATAAAATATTACCGCGATAATTAAATATTTTTAAGTTAATTGTTTTGTATAGTAAAGCTGTAATTTATAGGCAACACAATTTTCTACGTAACGTTGTCGTATGATTAATATAAATAGCAGTTAAAGGGAACGTTTACTTTATATTAAAATATCTATATATAAAAAGTATACGTGGTAACCATAGCTTAATTACGAATACCTCAGTTTATCTTTAAAAATACTATAAATATCATAACAATTGCGAAAAATGAATAATTATGCAAAAAAAATCAGAAACATTTCACTTATAAAAAGTGGCATTTGCAATACTGCCACCTTTTTATACATACATTAAACTTCCAATAATGAATATTGAACGGCTGACATGCAAAAAAATCAGAAACATTTCACTTATAAAAAGTGACTTTTGCAATACTGCCACCTTTTACTATAAACATGTTCGTTTTTAACCAGAGAGCCCAATTAAAACTAAAAGTAACGCCAACTAATTGAAATCCAGCATGAACGTGTATGTCCATGTTCGCCGCCGCTATGTCTATCAGTTGTTCCCACTTTATTATGTCAAAGTTGTGTATTAACACTTAAGCGCCCTATACTTTTAGTTACTGGTTGCTAGCAATCTCGTATGGTAAAATTCAATTTTAACTCATCTACATTATAGAGGCATACGACCGGCAGACACCTTATTAACACATTTTATAATGCGATGTTAAACTCGTGGTTTTTCACATATTTACATAATACTTACAGCAGTTTTTATTACATTTTCACAGTTTAAATGTTGTAAAGTTGAATTAAATTGCAAATGGAATACGCTTTAGCAACGTTTTAACGCTAATGAACTTAAAGGGTATTAAAAAGTCACTTTATGGAAGCGTTAACAACAGCGACAAAAATAAGCAACACACCTACAAAAATTTGATTATTTAATGCAAAAAAAAATTATAAAATATAATTTTATAATTCGGCGAACAAATGTTTTATCACCGCCTAGACTCATCAAGCCTTAAATGTTTTACATATTCAAAATAATATTTCACTTATATAACTGAGTCACTATTTCGACGTTTCAATATTTTAATATTTCAATATTCTAATATTTCGATATTTCAATATTTTAAAATTTTAAAATTTTCATATTTTAATCTATATATATATAAGGCTTGGGTGACTGACTGATCACTTCCCAGCCCAAACGGCTAAAGCTAGAACCGTAAAATTTTGAATGTAGGTTTCATTTATGGCGTAGGCGCGCACTAAGAAGGGATTTTCGAAAATTCGGACTAAAGGGGGTAAAATGGGCGTGACACCGCCCCATACAACTGGAATTTTAAAATGACTGTATCTTTTGGTCCATTGTAGGTACGAAGTATAGGTCTGCAAAGAACCATCCAAACACACTTGTTGTATGTAGTTCAATTTTATTATATCTGCTTGTAACTGTTTCGCTCTCTTTGGATTGAGTGCGTATGGAATATTTCTCTTTTAGATAACGATAGAATAGGTATGAGAGAGTGAAAGTACCAAGTATCAAAAATACTTGTATGAATACATACATAACAAACAGATATATCGGTATTCTTGTTATCTGTGCTTGGAATATGTGGGGAGCGTGACGCTGCAAGCATAAAGAATAAAGAGCGAAATTTTGTTTTCTTTTTTGTTAAAATTTGCCACAGATGAAACTTACACCATTACTTTTGGTAAAAAGAATAAAGAAATAGTAAGAAAACATCATCAACACAAAGCGTATGGTCTGGAATATCTGTATTAAATGGATATATCCATTTAAAAAAGAGGAACAACAGTTACTTCACTGAGAAGAACAGATAAAGAGAAAAAAAAGTTTCCACTACAATGAGAGCTAGAGAAAGAGATGAGACGCGATCTACTCAATCCAAAACGAATGAGCACATGTTTTGTTCTACTATTTGTTGTATTTGTACCGATAATATCAGGTTCTTACTTGTTTTATCTGTTTGTACAAGTAGAATGAATGGAACGCTGCAGGCCTTTAGTACGAAGTCGAGATTTGGTACCTATATTGGTCGTATAAGAAAATTCTTTGTTTGTGGAAAATGGGCGGTGCCACACCCCTTTTTTAAAAATAGTAATAGTGGCTAAATAAATGGACTGATTGCAATAGAATTTTCTATGTGTGATACTGTCCATAGGGCCTCTATCATAGGCTACATGAAAACATAATTAGACAAAGGGGCGTGGCACCGCCCACAGAAACCGAAATTTTAATCGGTCTTATCTCAAGAGCCATTAGTGGTATGAAGATGAGACTTGCTATAACTGATATAAAGAGGATTACGTTTCGCTAGAAAACGGGCGGAGCCACGCCCTTTTAAAAAAAATCGTTATCTGGGCGAAATAAATGAACTGATTGAAATATAATTTGCACTGTGTAGTACTATCCGTAGGAAAGGAAAACATTACTAAACAAGGGGGTGTGGAACCGCCCACACAAACCAAAATTTCAATCGGTCATATTTCACGTGCCTTTAAAGGTATGAAGATGAGATATGCTTCATATGTAAATGGTAAATGGGGGATTACGTCTCAATGGGAAATAGGAGGCGCCAAGTCCCCTTTGGAAATATTGTTATGCAGATCTTATTAATATTGGTTGGTTGTTGTGGTTGTTGCCCTTTTCGAATAAACTTCAGTTAAGAATGGATTTTTCGAAATTCGGACTTTCAGGGGTAAACACGACCACTAAGGGATAAAAGTTATACCATCTCCCAGACCAATCGGCTAATGTTATAATCGCAGAAATTGATATGGGCATTAAGCCGGGTCGAAAAAAAAAGTTGTCAATGAAAAATTAAGTAAAAACAATTTCGGGGGAGCGAAAATTTTTTTTCTGTGGTCGCGGCAAAGACGCCGGATTCGGGGTTTTTACCATAACATGGTTATTTGTATACCGATTGTCAAGATCTATGCATCGTTGAAAAGGTATTAGCCACAGCTTTGTTAGTGTGTTAAAGACTTTTAACTGCGACGCCATCTTCTAGCGGTTCTCATCATTGTATTCTTAAAAACCCCCCTAAGCATATAATTTTTTGATGTAGATTTGAAGGCCTGGAAAAACTATTAACGATTTTAGAAAAAACCGTTAACTTTTATTCATAAACAAAAAAGTTATATTGATTTAAAAAGTCAGTACATGTGATAATGCGAAATATACATTAGTTTATTTTTATTACATTCGTTTGTTACAAAACGTGTACAATTGGAAAATAAATAAAGTTCAAACAAATTAAAATCAATATTCAAAAATACCAAATAATCGGAATACTATCTAACTGAAGAACTTCCAAAGATTTTTTTAGCGACCAATGTAAATTAAGTATGATGACGCTTAATGCCATATCGGAACATGAGGAAATCTTTGGTTGAGCCAATAAAACTTTTTATACAAATCTACTACGAACTATCATATGTACTAAAATGTTAAATCAATATAACTTTTTTGTTTATGAAGAAAATGTAACGTTTATTTCGCAATTATTTTATAGTTTCTACAGGGCTTCAAATCTGCATCAGAAAATTTTATGATTAGGGGGGTTTTTAAGGATACAATGTTGAGAACCACTGGAATATGACGTCATAGTTTTAAGTAACTATATTAATAACAAAGCTTTGGTTAATCCTTCTTCAACAATATATAAAACTTAAGAATCGGACAGCGAATAACAAAGTAATGGACAAAACGTCAAAACCGGCGTTTTTGCCACGCCCACAAAAATAAAAATTTTGCACCTCCGAATTTGTTTTTATAAGACTGTTCATATAAGGCGGTAACATTCATATATTTTTTTTTTCTCACTATCAAATTAGATTTAAGGTTATTTTGAAATCCGATATTTCTGGGTAAAAATATGTGATGAGGGAACTCTTACCTTTTAGGGGTAAAAAATGCCAAAAAGGGATGATACTGGTACTAAACGGCTAAAGGTGTAGTAGCAAAAATTTAAGTGAATATTTAAGAATTAGAGAGCAACCAGATGGGGTTTTCAGAAAATCGAACATTTTGGTGTAGAAAGGCCGAAAAGGGATAACACTGATACTATCACCCAGACCAAATTCGTAAGAAGATTCATTGTAAGTACGGGTGAAGCAACGCGAGCCGGGAAAGCTAGTATTTTAATATTTTAATATTTTAATATTTTAATATTTTAATATTTTAATATTTTAATATTTTAATATTTTAATATTTTAATATTTTAATATTTTAATATTTTAATATTTTAATATTTTAATATTTTAATATTTTAATATTTTAATATTTTAATATTTTAATATTTTAATATTTTAATATTTTAATATTTTAATATTTTAATATTTTAATATTTTAATATTTTAATATTTTAATATTTTAATATTTTAATATTTTAATATTTTAATATTTTAATATTTTAATATTTTAATATTTTAATATTTTAATATTTTAATATTTTAATATTTTAATATTTTAATATTTTAATATTTTAATATTTTCGAGTCTATGCACTCAAGAAAGAATTCTCATTTTGTTGTGAATTCTGGTGCATAAGACTTGATAAACAATTTGCAATCATTATACCAAAGTCTGCTGATGAGGATTCGTGGCTGAATTCAAAACAGCTGTACAGACTGCCTGGCTTTTAACTTATTTCAAAACCCCTGTTCTTGAGCTTGAAATAAATTCTAAATCAATAAAATAAAAATACTTATATATATCTGCTTGTGGAGCATAAGTGTACAATTTTTTACTTATTTGTACAGGAGGTACAATTAGGGGCAGTACAGTGTGTATAATTTTTTTCGTAAATCAACGTTCAATGAACGCTTACCTTGGCAAAGTTTGTCTGAATTAAGTGTACATGCAAAAATGATATGTATATAAAAGGGGTAATATCGGTCATTCATGTGGGAGGTACCATAAGGGGTGTGCCAAACAGTTAAGATTTCTGATTTATTGCCTCCTATTACAAGAAAAATTAACTGACCAAATTTGATTATGGGAAATATATTAATTTTCCAAAAATAGGTTATTTTGTATGGGAGGTACCAGAAGGGGTGATCCGATATAATCCATATTACTTTTCTGATTGAAATTTTCATAACCGTACAACTTACGTAAAATTTGACTGAATTCAGTGTACTTACAAAAAAGATATGTATGTAAGACTATGGGGGTGAGTTCGGTCATTTGTATGGGAGGTACCAGAAGGGGTGTGTCAAATAGTTACGATTTCTGATATTTTGCTTCCTATTACAAGATAAATTGTAATGTCGCGCTGTCAAGAAAAAAATACTTTCAAAAAAGTAAAAACTACTTCCAAGAAAATTTTTCAATTTATCGAGTAACTTTTGTTTTTTAAATATTTCATTGAAGTAAAATTCAGAAATTTTTCATTCATTAATTTTCTCTTGAGTTCGAAAGACGTGAATAATTTTTTTTGTCGTAAGACTTTTTAGTGTAATTTTCGAATATCGATTATTTGCAAAATAAAAAAGAATTTCCAAGCGATAATCTTTAGAGGAGCACAAATTGGTTGGACCAATAATATAATAATAACTTACGAATTGGGGAGGTAATTATTTACTATAAAATGTGGGGTTAGTGTTTAATTTGTGGTTTTTGTCCAGATTTATGGCAGGAAGTTATGCGCTAATTCTCCCCTTTAATATCAAATATTATCCTGATATATAATCTATAAGGATGTGGAAATTGTGTTTTTTTTGTAAATTTTCAACGATGGAAATCTGTTTGGGAGTATTAAGGAATTGAAGCTCAGATTTTGCATACGACCTAATTAACATCATCATCATCTATAATGCACGACTACAATGATATTCGGGGCACTAACTAAGTCGTATTAAATATGGCATGAAGAAGAATCAATACGATGCAGAAATACAAGAATCAAGAATTATAATTTAGTTTAACAATTAAAAAAAAAAAAAAACATTTTCAATATCAAAACGGTTTTAATATTATAACGTAAAATTTAAAATTTAGTTAAGTTGTGGATAATATTTGCAAACATCTTTTGGCTAATTTAATATTTGAAATGATACCTACAACATCAATATAAACAACCAAAACTACGAAAACCAATATCGGACAACAGGCCTGCTGTCTTCGTTGGAGCATAATCGTGGTAAGTTTATACCTAATTAAAATACTGAGTTAAATACAAAAAATACATATATTGATAGATTGTTTGCTTTTATTTATCCTCATTAAGAAATGTAAAAATATGTTTTTTTTTGCAAATTTTAAAATATTTTTTTTTATAATATTTTTTCTACACTGTTTTTTTTCTCTTTCTCATCGATTAATTAATCTAACAAAAGAATTAGCGTAATTTATTTTTCTCATATAAATTCACTATAAACTTAGAATGTTGTTATCTAAATAAATTGTTATATAAGGTAATGCCAATGAATATCTTATTTTAATTTATTGATTCCGAGAAAGATTTAGAACCAAGTTAGTGTACTCAAGATGGGCTATCCAATAAAATTTGCAATGGTTAGCGAAGGTAGGGTGGGCGTGGAATCAGAGGTTAACAACATCACATTCCTCTGTATACGAGTTCTATATTTCGGTTTGTAAAGTAATTTCTATGTTTCTTTTTGGATGTCGTCATGAAGGTTTTAAAGCTACCTTATTTTAATTTTATGTTTTGAGCTTTGCCCAGCTTTTCAGTTGCCAAGAACACCACCCATTTTCCCTGAGCACGGCCGGTATGAAAAGGTAGCAAACAGGCTTCTGAGAAGTGGGGAACTAATGAGCCGTTACAAAATTAACTGACCAAATTTGATTATCCCCCAAGTGCCGTATTAGAATTTATGGGAGAAATGTTAATTTTCCAAAAATAGGTAATTTTGTATGGGAGGCACCAGAAGGGATGATCCGATATAGTCCATATTCATTCCTGAGTCCAATTTTCATAAGCAAACATTATACGAAAAATTTAAGTGAATTCAGTTTACTTACAAAAAAGATATGTATGTAAAACTATGAGGGAGGTACCAGAAGGGGTGTGGCAAAGGTTTCGGTTTTATTAGGGTTTGTCTACTATTGGAAGATAAATAAACTGACCAAATTGAAATATCCTTCGGTCGGCTGTTTGGAAGTTATGAAAGAAATAATAATTATCCAAAAATAGGTAATTTTGTATGGGAGGTACTAGAAGGGGTGGGGATATTCTGGCCATTTACAATCCCATTAGTTCGTTTTTAATAATAATAATACTGGTAAATTTTCATACCGATCCGTTAGAGTTCACTCGAGTTATCCTGCTCACCAGCCATCCAGCCATCTAGCCAGACAGACGGACATAGCTTAATCGTTACACTTTTTTTCGTAACAAATGATATATACCCTCATCCCTAAGGGATATCATCAATTAACATTTAGAATTGTATCATTTTTTTTAATACCATTTATCTGTCTTTCGCGCGCTTTGAAAAGTGATTTACTTTGAATAGCGCTTCAAGAATAGTTTATAGAGCTTATTTCGCTTTTCTGTTGACAGACTGTTGACTGTTGTGTTTATGAAACTTGCCTTGTCTGGCAATGACGATAGTGCTTTGGTTAGTGTGTGAGCCAGATGTAAGCAAGTGTTGGATGTGTGTAAACTGTTGTAGTTGTTGTTGACGACTCAAGTATTGTCGTCGCATACGTAATAAAATTCTTTTATCACATCGAGTTTCATTCATTCAATTTTCATTCACGACCATTCACTGACTGACTTCATTAAAGTAGGGTAAAAATTGGAATAATATGTGAACATGAACAGCGTAGTTAAATAACTGAATATGTAACAGTGGGCTAAAAAAAGATAAACGCTAGGGAAAAATGTGGAAAGTAACTACGCCGACGTTAACATATTATGCAAAGCCAAAATACAAATGTGGCATTTGCAAACATATACTTCAACATACACATATGTTTGTGTGTTGTACAATAATGATAAAATAATAGGAATTTGAGCTTACCGCAAATACTTCACAAATGCATATCCAGAAATTTTTGACCTTACCTAAAACAAAGAAAAAAAAGCAATGATTAGTCGACGTTATGAATTGTTAGTTATATTTATAAAAATTATGTTTTGTATTACAATTAGCAATATATGAAAAAAATATATAAAAAATTCATATGTATATTAAATGTGTTATATGTAAGATACCACTGTATGGATGTGTTGTTAATTAAAATATAAATCATTCCTACTTCAATACTTTTGTTTACACAGTTGATGTTGACTTAGACCTTTTCAATGCAATATTTTCCTGGGCATATGCAAGTTAAGAGTACTGTTTGTTCACAGTCTGGTTAATACTTTGTACGGGCAAGTTGAGGTGATGGCAACGAGGTTCGTTATAATAATATTTTTTTGGTTTAAACGCGATTTCATGTTTCATTACATCTGATATATTACTGATAACTGCATAATATTAAACTAACTCAAGGGACACGCCCATCTCTTATATATCCTGAATGGAAAAAACTTCTAATTCACAAAATGAGATATTCACTTAATCTCTACATATATAAAAATTATGTGTATGTTCGTGATAGCTAAACTCAAAAACTACTGGACCGATTTTGACCAAATTTTATATGCATGCTCTATGAGCCGTGAGTAGTGTTTCTGTGTGTAGTTCGTCCGACAGATGGCGCAATATTTAGTTTTTGCAACGGAACCAGACTTGCAGTGAAAATAAAATTTGAAGGCAAAACAACGTTTGCCCGGGTCAGCTAGTTGTGAATAAAATCGAAACGCGATAATCGATTTTTCTGATCTATGTCTCATTTTGTTCATTGGTTTTGTGACATTACGTGAAAGTAAGAAGACTTAACACTTTTTTTTAAAAAAGAATAGAATTTTTTAGGCAAATTGATAATTTTTTTTTCTTAAATTTATTTATAACTGCGAAGATGTTGACAACGCAGAAAAATGATATATGAACAGATTAAAGGAATTTTAATCCTTAAATTGCGGATTTTTGTTTCATCAAAATTGGACTAGTCATTTTTGAGTGATGCCCCCAATCGTGGTTGTACCGGTGTGACACCGTCAAAATTCCGAATTTTTTTTTTTCGCTTATAACTTTCGACCACATTAATGCTTATAGTACTTTTAATTTTTATTAGTATTATTATTAGCCTTTAAAACAACTTGTCATATATACATATTTATATCTTAGTGTCTACGTCAGAGGCCGAAATGATCAGAGATTTCCATTCGCTTCGATCTTGTATGCACAGTCTCCAGTCAATCCTACCAAGCAGCGTCAGTGATTCCTCAACCTGGTCGTTCTAACGTAGTCGCGGTCTCCTTCTTTTGCGCCGTCCTTCGAGGTCTTGATAGAATACCTTTCGCGCTGGAGTTTCCTCATCCATTATCACGACATGGCCTAGCCAGCGTAATAGTTGCACTTTGATTCGCTTGACGGCAACAATGTCGTGGTATAACTCGTACAGCTCATGGTTCATCCGAATCCTAAACTCGCCGTTTACGCAAATGGGTCCATATATTTTGCGCAGTATTTTTCTCTCAAACACCGCCAGATAAGCTGCATCTGCCTTTGTAAGCACTCAAAATTCGGAGGCATACAACAGGACCGGTAAAATTAGTACTTGGTACAGCTGGACTTTAGTGGTTCGAGATAGGGCGGTGTTTATGAAGTGCTCGTGTAGTCCAAAGAAACACCTGTTGGCGAACACTATTCTCCGCTTTATTTTAAGTCTCACACTGTTGGTTTTGTTCATGGCGGATCCGAGGTAGATAAATTCATCCACTACCTCAAAGCAATAGTTTTCAACTTTCACTTTGTTCGATGATACCACTCACTACGGTCACCTTATTTGTAGATTATACATAGCACACTGAGATCCTCTGGCATGCTCTCCTGAAACCAAATATTCTCTATGAGCTGTTGCATACTTCAAAAACAAGCTCATCTCCACGCACCTTAAACAATTCAGCTGGAAGACCATCAGCCTCAGCGGCCTTGTTGTTCTTTAGGCGGGATATGGCAGTTGTTATCTCAGCTTGGCTCGGAGGTGGACACTCGATGTTATCATCTCGGATTGGTACACAGTCCTCATCAGCCGAGTTTTCAGACATCAATAGGCTGCAGAAGTGATCTTTCCATATTCTCAGTAAGCTCTCGGAGTCAATAACGAGATGACCATCCTTGTTTTTACAGGAGGGAAGACCTGTTCCATGTAGGCATTCGTTTTTCCAGGCATTTTTTGAAACAAAATTTAACAGCCTAGAATCTTGGTCTCTCTTTCTATATTTCTCTGTGTACTAGCTCTCCCGGCTTGCGTTGCTTCACCCGTACTTACAATCAATCTTCTTACGAATTAAAGCAATACGGGTAAAATGCAAACGCTTCATAAGACGAACGAACACCCCATTTTTGTGATTGCAGCTTTATCCTATTGGTCTGAGTTATTGTACTGATTAATTCCCGGTTTATTCCTAAAAGTTAGAATTTCAAAGGATATATTCGTATCGAACAACTAAAATGGATTGGTACCCTAATTTTATAGGATGAGGAGAACAACCACCCCTAATTTCATCATCCGCTCTACAGCAATTTCACCAAATCAGTTTGTCAAGCAATTTTGAATATATTATAAAGATTATGAAAATGTTACTACAATCGTTCTATTAATATGAATAGCATAAACAATATTGCATAAGGGGCGTGGCACAGCCTATTTCCCAGCGAGACATTATCCCCTATGTACCATATATATCTGTTGCAAATCTTTTTATCGAGCCTTACATGGCTCGTGAAATATGTCGATTGAAATTTTGGTTTGTGTGGGCGGTGCCACGTTTTTCAAAAAAGAGGCGTGGAAACGCCGATTTTTCAGCGAATCACAATCTTTTTTTGTACCAGTAACATGTGTAGCAAATCTGATCTTCATACCTCTAATGGCTCGGGAGATATGACCGATTGAAATTTCGGTTTGTGTGGGCGGTGCCACGCCCCATTGTCCAACTATGTTTTCATGTTGCCTATGATAGAGGCCCCAAGGACAGTATCACACAAAAAGACATAATTGCAATCGCTCCATTTATTTAGCCAATATTACTATTTCGAAAAAAAGGGGTGTGGCACCGCCCACTTTCCACAAACAAAGTATTTTTTCTTATACGGCTTTTCTAATGGCTCTTGAGATAAGACCGATTGAATTTTGGTTTGTGTGGGCGGTGCCACGCCCCTTTGTCTAATTTAGTTTTCACGTAGCCTCTGATAGAGGCCCTATGTACAGTAAGGTGGGTCGCACTTCATACAAATAAAAAAAGTTTTGCCGGTCACCCCCAAGAATGAAAGATAATTTAAAAACGATTTCAAAAAAAAAAAATTATTTTTTTTTGCCACGACCTCTGTAACTTTTTCGTTTATGAATAAAAATATATACGGTAAAAGAGAAAATATCATGGAATTCAAAAAACTTTTTTATCGTTGCAAAAAAAATTTTACTTAGGGGGGTAAAAACCGAGATTCCGGTAGCAACTTCTAGAAGTTGACGTCGGAGTCAAAAGTGATCAGAGAAGAAAATATAGCTGTTGTCAGTCCAAAAACATTGATATGTCACACATTACGATCGGACTATAAATGCAGACACAGGAAACAAAAAACCCAATACGAGGGGTCAATGGGCGTGGCAAAAAAAATAAAAAATTTTTTTGAAATCGTTTTTAAATTATCTTTCATTCTAGGGGATGGATGACCGGCACAACATTTTTTATCGACCCACCCTAATGTACAGTATCACACATAGAAAATTCAATTGCAACCGCTCCATTTGTTTAGCCAATATTACTATTTCGAAAAAAGGGGTGTGGCACCGCCCATTTTCCACAAAGTATTTTCTCTTATACGACCGATATAGGTACCAAATCTCGACTTCGTACCTATAATGGTTCAAAATATACAGTCAATTTAAAATTCCAATTGTATGGGGCGGTGCCACGCCCATTTCACCCCCTTTCAGTCCGAATTTCCAAAAATCCCTTCTTAGTGCGCGCCTACGTCATAAAAAAACCTACATTCTAAATTTCACGGTTCTAACTTTAGCCGTTTGGGCTGGGGAGTGATCAGTCAGTCACCCTAGCCTTTCATATATGTATGTAGATATAGATTTTTGAATTGTAACGAAAAAATATGAGTATCTCAGTCACACCCGTCACAAATAAATTACCCTGATACCAAAAAATTGTATCGCATAAAAGAAGATGATTAAGACCCTAGATATCTACAGACATAAACACCTTTTTGCGTAGCAGCTGTAAAAGATGTCATTATTCTATCGCATCCCGTTCATAGCATTTCCTGTATGGTGACAACCTAGTATTTGTCGAAGACATCCGCCAAGTAGACAGAGGGGACATTTCTGTAGAAAGTTCGGGCATTCCTTAAATAATGGCCCTCTAAACGTTTGCGAGAGTGGTCAACTTTTAGGGTGATGGAGAGGTTATTGGTTTTTTTGTTCTTGTTTTCATAAAAGAGTTTTTTATCTAAGGAGAGTGGCTTATTAGGTCACCGCTCCCGATCCTAGATTCATGGGTTTGCAAAGGCCACTAAGAGATCCGTTGTGTTAACACAGATGTTCAGTGTTTTTGCCGGGGAACACTTGATCGATGTGAGTACAAAACTCTAAACATAACTTCCTTTCCCTCCCTCGCACATTTTGTTCGCATATTTGTGCTCATATTTCTAGTTGACATACAACAACAACGTAATGTTTCACTTGCATTATCATGACATTAATTGTGTCTGATATATTCAATTGTCAACTCAATTAAATAAAAGTTTCAGTTTCATTTTATTTCACCAATGAAACAAAAAAACGAAACATAACCAGAACGTTATCTTTTGTATAAACAACTTGCCGTCATCGTCGAGTTAAGTTAAATACTTTAAAAAAATGCGAAATTTCAAGATTCATGTTCTGTCCAAACAGTGTTTGAATTTATGGATGTTTGTTGAACGTTGCCGCTGCTGAACGCTTCATAAATTATAAAGTTCCACAAAGCAAAGAAAAAAAAACAAAATAAATAAATAAAAATGTTAATAAATAAAATAACATTACCAAATTGCACACGACAGTTAATGTTGTTAATTACAATGACCAGAGAGCAGCAGCAAGCTGTTTGTAAATGAATGACCTAGTCAGTGTGTGTGCAATTAATTATAGATTTTGTTGTATACTTGAGTTGAAAGAATGAAAAAAAAAAAATTAAAAAAATGATATGTGATATATGCACATAATTAGAAGTGTTACTTTTTTTGTCACTGATGTATTTAAAAACTTTCAAATTTAGGCATGTGAATTCAGTGGTAAGATTCATGAACTGTTTTTGTTTTAGGCAATGTTTTTTTTTGTTTTTCATTCCTTTGTATAAGCTTTGATACAAGAAAATCTAAAATAACAAAACTAAATAAACATTTAGAAATATTTACTTCACACCCTCATAGTCACCCACTTGAAACCTTGACGTTATTATCCCACTTTCTTCCGTGGTAATTTATAATACCAAGTTTAGTATTTATTACGAAAATATTTGTATCATATGCATTTCTTTACATACACACAATCTTATTTTTCTTGTTCATGCAATGGTTGAAATTCTCGAAAATTATTATAATAAAATATTACTTTAAAAAGGTGCACATTTACAAAGAAACATAATATTACTGTAATGAAATTTATTTCTCAGCAACAACAAATATCAAGAATATTACAAGTTTTTGTAAAGAAAATATTAATACAGCACCCACTGCGTATACATCCTCGCATAAACACAGCATAATATGTAGCTGTATTACTACAACAACAAACAAACTGTTGTAATGAAAAATATTGCCAGTTATGCTTATTAATGTCATGAATGCTAATAACATTTCCTTTGAATTCTACTAGCAGGGTGTTTAGAAATCGTTGTTTGTGCCATCGCCATACAATGGCCACATGTAGACCAAAGTGAAAAGTTGATGCAACTGTGAACTTTTATGCGTTACGTATACGTAAAGCTAAGCTCTACAGAATTAATATTACTTATACGTTGAGCACAAATAGTTTTCAATACAATGTTACTTTTACTACGATTTCTTAGTTTAAAGCACTGGTAGGCACATAACGATATGGTGTGCTTGTGTGCGGTCGCACAAGAAGCGTCAGCGATGTTGAATTTAACACGGTGGAAGTGTTGTGTTCACCCAAAAATAATTAAACATTGTTTCTCTGTCTGTACCTTAGACTGGGTTTGCCCCCACATAAAAAAAATTCCAAAGTCGAGGGCAAACATTAAAGTCCACCTCAAGACAACATGATAACTTTACGCTCCCCCAACTCCCAAAAAACAGCCAAAATCGTTTTTTTATCGTGGCTTTTTTGTTTTTTGGCTTAATCGTAACATACGAGTACTATATTTGTCCTATAGGTGTCGCTAACGTATGACATAATTTTGTAATAAATACCACATTTTAAGCAGTTTCTATCCCCAAAAATGTGAAAATATTTTTTCCTAGTATTGAAGCCCTTTAAAAATTAAGAACATTTTGCTTAAATGATTTTTCGTGTTGTTTGCATTATTACCGAAAATTATTGCATACTTTTAAGAGATGTCAAAAAAGAATGCATACAAATTGGGAAATTTTCTTCTTTGTGTTGAATGCGAAACAAGCGTATGTTGTCAATTTGTGTTAGTGTATCATTCGATACTTTGGCTAAACGACCATGACGAGTTCATCTTCAGACCCCTTTGTGGCGCATTGATGTTGTGTTTGCTGTCATAACACTCAAGCAAAGATTGACAGTTTTGAATCTAACAAATCTCTTGAATTGCTGCGCGTATCTGTATGAAAAAAGAGTATATTGCTAGCCTCGCGAGGCTATGGGATGCCTACCACTGGTTTAAAACATAACAACGAAGTGTTTCATTTGTTTAAAGAAGAAAATGTGATTTATATGCTATATTTTTTGGCAACACAACAAAAAAACTGTGCTACTTTTCTTCTTCTAAAAAAGAAGCGTTGGGTAAGGAAAGTGGAACTTGCATTTTGCATCAAAACAAGTGTGTGTAGTATTTGCTGTTATAATACTCAAGCAGAGACTAACTACTTTGACACTGTTTTGAAACAAAACTTTCAAGTTCGTGTGAATATCCAATCGTGTCTGTATGAAAAGAGATATTATTGCTAGCCTCGCTACCACTGGTTTAAAACATACCAACAAAGTGTATTTCAAGAAAATTTGATTTATATGCAATATTTTTTTTTGGCAAGACAGCAAAATATTTTATAATTTATTCCCAAAAATTTGAATTTTTACTGTCTGTAAAGAAATAATGTTCCTTTTTTTCTTCTAAAAAAGTAGCATTAGAAATAGAAAGTGGAACTTCTATCTTAGGACAACTCACAACCTTCCCGTGGTAGCAACTGGGCCCTGTCGAATCCAAGTTCTATAGTGGCTATGACAGCACAGAGAAAAATTAATAAACGAAACTCTTCAAATGTTGACGACACCCTCAGTAAATGCTTCCAAAAAGTCCGTACTCTATATAGAAAAGGTGCCACTATCCGTTGGCACCACAGCCATGAAGGAAATGAGGTGGACAAGACGTAAAAGTTGTGACATTGATAACAGGCGCCATGCGGATCCGCACAACTTTTTTTTTTGGAGAATTTGTATTTGTCAAGAGACTACGACATCTTCTCTGGGAGGTCGGAATTTGAGAGATCGAATAGCCACAATCCGCATGAAGGCGAAATATTTCTACGTCACGTTGCTTTGTGTACACGAGCGGACGGAAAACAAAGACGAGGAAACTAAAAACGCATTATTTGAGCGCCTGAAGGACATATACGATCGCTCTGGCCTCGATATAAAAATTAGTCTGGGAGGTTTTAAAACAAAAATAGAAAGCAAAGTTATTCATGAACCAAGTTATTCTATATTCATACAACAGGTTTGGACTGAAGTGTTTCACAATGGCATGAAACATAGTTGTAAGTGGAAGTGGATTTTAGCATAAGTATATCCACAAAGCAATTTCGCTATCCGCCCATAAAATTACTATAAAACATATTGATCATATGGTTATTAACGGAAGGCATGCGCCTAGTGCTCTGGATAAATGAAACAAAGTACCTTTTTAGTAATCCATGAAATCAGTATGACATTGTAAGCGATCGATCTAAGTACTTACTGTGTCAGGAGTGTGGAATGTAAAAATCATCGTCAACTCATATACTTAAAAAAAGCTTAATTTCCCTATGCACCCCATGAATGAGGTGTGGGAAAGCTTCTCGCGTTGTTGTGAATTAACACGCTTTCTATTTTTAAAATCACAACTAACGGCACCTACTTGTTTATCGACGAATGCGATTGTTACTGTTTGAGAAGCTCTTTACTAGACACTTATACTGCGAAGTTGCTGTCAACAACATTCGAGGGGAGCCGACAATAAAAGAAAATTTTTGTAAGATGACTGGAGCCAGGTTTGAATCTGCGATCTCCCGCATGGTAGTCGTGTGTTCTAACCACTATGCCACGGCCGGTCAACTCATATAACTCCGATTAAATAAGCACCTACTAACATCGTTACTTACTTCGCTCGCTTACAACTCGGCTTATAACGTAATTGCAACTGAAATGGCACTTACTTTGTAATCGACTACGTACCGATTACACGGCCTATGACACTTCAATGCTTAATTTAAGTGGGAATAGAAGCGAAAGAATATAGCTGATATTATCGTTTAAGTAATGGGTATTTTTACCGCTGTGTTATTACCAGCTTGTAGTTACTAGCGCACAACATTGAGTAAGCCGAAAAACGCACGTAAGCATCCTTCGGTAAATGAAACGAAGTACCTCTTTAGTAATCCGTCACATCAGTATGATATTGTAAGCGAGCGATGTAAGTTCTTAAAAAGGCATGTGTGTGTAATGTAAAAAATATCGTTCCCTCACAATAACTCTGAATTTAAATGATACCAAATATTATTCACCTATGAAAACTCCTTCTATTTTTGGCCGCTCTTTGTATGAAACGGCGACCACTGTGCGACGGCCTGGCGTGTGACCTCTTCAACATTGTGATGGAGATGATAATGAAGAAAGCTGCAGTAAACATGACTTGCACGATGTTAAACAGAAGTCCATTGCTGCCTGCGTACGCTTATAATATTTGACATTATTGAACGAAAACTGCGAGATGTGACTGCAGCCTTCTCAGGTATTCAGAAGAAATTAGCCAAAGTAGTTTAAACGGGGAAAAAGGACACAACGAAGTTGTTAGTTGCAACGATTATCCTGTTGACCATGGATGATGATTAGAACACGCGCAGAATATTAAAAGACAAAATGCCATTTAAGTGTGTAAGTAAAATTTACGGTTATCAGTGCCAAAATATGTTTCTTTCGTATGTTAAAGTTTATCTTTTAATTTTTTTTTGAGGTACATTACATTAAAGCACTCCTGCAATCAAATGTCGCGTTCGAGTGAACGTAAATAAAATAGGCGCGTGTAAAGTTTGGACGAAATTAATTTAATATTACTCATACGTTGAAGTACACATTCCTCAACGTATGAGTAATAAAAAATTTATTTAATTTCTCAATGACAATGGTTGCGAACTAAATGGATCAGCTATACTGTAACCTCATGATTTAATATGAAATTTTAACATTTACACTTTACAGATAAAATAATTCCATTCAGGATAAAATAAATTTTACGTAAATAAAAATATTTATGTTTATGTGGTGCAGCAGTGGGTATGAGTACTGCGAATTACCAATTCGCACATTTATGTCACTTATACGTTATCGGTAATGATTTTTCTATATAATAAAACTTTCGAGTAATATTACTCAAGAAAAGCCTTATGCACAAGCCATGCATTTCATGACTGACTACGAATGCAATGATGATTTGCACAAGTTTTACTTTTTATTCTGAAAATTTTAATATCGCTGAATGCAACACAGATTCTTTACGGTGTAAAGAATAAATAAAGGCTTCAAAATAAAATTTTTCCACAAAATGTAGTGAAAAACAAAACATTTCCACATCTCTCTAAAAGACATTGGAGCATACGATTGAAAGAACATATTACTTAGAAAGTTGCTGTTTATGAATTTTACCAGCAACATCAAGTTATGTTTCACTTGAAGACAATATGTAGTAAGTCTTGTGTGTGTAGTGGATGATTGTGAAATTAATTTTTGTATAATTTTCAGAAACAGTTGAGAAATTCTTGTGGTGATAAACCTTTCAAGTTTTGTTGCGTACAATTTTACATACAAATACCACATGGTTTCTCACAACTGTCGTATTGTCTTTGTAACATTGATAATAATTTCCTTACTAGTAACTTTATTAACTTATATTTTCTTGGCATCTTAAGAAAGAGATGTGGGACAGATATAAGAACTAAAACATACATCAAGCATAACTAGAAAATTCGTTAAATATTTCTTTTATTATTTCCATATGACCCACTAAAAATCTTCTTTATATTCTATTCCGAACATCAAACACAAGTTTATTGACTATATTTTCAATAAATCTTGTCTTTTAACAGCAACTGCCAAATCACCTGCCATTTAGATGAAAAAACTAAAACAGAAACTATAAACTATTTAATGGTATCCATTGCATGCTTAGCTCCAATAGCTCCATTACTACGCGAACATTCAAAATTTATTGCATTTATTTGTCGTAAATTTTCAATTTCTCATAAATTGTTGTTTGACAAAATAGAAATATAAACAAAATTGTAATGACTAAAACTAAACTATTGAATGAGTAATAAAAGGAATATTACATTATATGACATTGTAGACAACAAAAATTTATCTACGAAATTTATCTTCTACAAATGCCCTGAGAGTGCCAAACTATACTAGAATATTAATATTAAAGCAGAGATATGTGTATATGTATTTGGGGACATAACATTTGCTATTTGCGAAGTTCCTTGAAGCGTTACGGTGCGGGCGCAAAGCATTTTCAATGTGTTTTGTTGTTAGTATTTGTTGTTTTTTTTTTCGCTGTTGTAACTTTTATCCCATAATATATTCGAAAAGTTAGATGAAATACAGTACCAGCAGACATTACTGCAGTACAGTAAATTTAGCTTTGTGTTCACAAAGTAATTTATGAAATACAACAACATTTTCCGTTTATCTCTTCGAGTACTTTATAGTTTTTCTGGTATCACCAGGTCACATTGGGAGGGCATTGAGGAAAATGCGAAATATTTGAAAGATATTATATAGGTAACACTTATTTTCGAATGTCCAGTAGGGGTCAAAAAAGCACTAATACAAATGTATAGAATTCGGAACTACATCCGCTATGAACTAGTTTCTAAGTATTAAATTTTGAAGCAGTTACACGTTATGTAAAACGAGTGCACACCTGATGATTTGTATCTTAGCGTATTATGTCCTGTGAAAGGAAATCCAAGTGAGTTCTCCTACTACCGCGGGATTAGCCTTTCACCCATTGCATATAAGTTCCTGTCGAGTTTGCTATGATCGGGCCTTTAAAAGTGGTAAATAAATAACTGACCTGATATTAAAACAGTGGCATATCATGGCTTTGTCAGCCCGATGCGGCAGAAATTACTCGAAGCCATGGCAGAGTTTGATATTCCAGCGAAGCGGAATTGGCAAGGTCCTTACGCAGTCATTCTATACCAGACGAGCCATAAAACAAGGCGAAAGCCTATCATGTGTTCTCTTCAACATAGTAATGGAGATGGCAATGAGAAAAGCTGCAGTAAACACGAGTGTTACGAAGTACAACAAATGCCACGTCCTACTTGCGTACGCTGATGAGGCAGACATCATCGACGGAAAACTGCAGGAATCGAAAACTGAGCCTTCTCAGGTATACAGAAAGCCTGAGACAAGGCGACAGCCTATCGCACGATCTCTTTAACATTGTGATAGAGATGATAATGAGGAAAGCTGCAGTAAACACGAGGGCACGATATTCAACAAAAGCCACATGATACTTGTTCGCTGATGACGTGTAAACATTATCGCCCGAAATCTTTCGGATGTGACTGCAGCCTTCACAGGTATACAGAAGGAATCAACAAAAAGCTCATTGACAACTATAATTTCGAGTTGGCTGATGATTTTTATCTACCTAAGCTGATGACGTAAACATCATCGGCCGAAAACTGCAGGATGTTACTGCAGCCTCCTCAGGTATACAGATGGAATCAGCAAAAAGCACATTTGCAACTATAATTACGTTGTAGATGATTTTTATCTACCTAAGCTGATGACTTAAACATCATCGGCCGAAAACTGTAGGATGTTACTGCAGCCTCCTCAGGTATACAGATGGAATCAGTATAAGCTGATGACTTAAGCTGATGACTTAAACATCATCGGCCGGATGTTACTGCAGCCTCCTCAGGTATACAGATGGAATCAGCAAAAAGCACGTTGAGAACTATATTTTCGAATTGGTAGATGATTTTTATCTTCCTAAGCTCCGCCTTCAATCCATATCTATATATATCGAGACCTAAAGTCGCAAAAGGGTGTAAGTCCACTTTTTGTCTAAATGAAAACGCATCGTTTAAGGAAAAAGTAAAGTATTTTTTGTCCCTCCTGTACGATTTTCAATTTGGACTTACACCCTTTTGCGACTTTAGGTCGCGATATAAAAAACTTGGGTGATTGACTGATCACTCCCCAGCCCAAACGACTAAAGCTAGAATCGTGAAATTTGAAATGTAGGTTCCTTTTATGACATAGGCGCGCACTAAGAAGTGATTTTTGAAATTCAGACTGCAACGGGTTAAAATGGGCGTGGCACCGGTCGAATAAGCAAATATACTTTGTTAGTGGAAAGTGGACGATGTCACGCCTCTTTTTAAAAACTTGTTATATGGGTCACATAAATGGATCGATTACAATTATATTTACTATGTGTGATACACCACCCTATGTGGGTACATTGCGTCTCGCTGGAAAATGGGCGGTGCCACGCCTCTTTTGAATAAATCGCTATCTGGGCGAAATAAATGGACCGATTGCCATGAAATTTTCACTGTGTAGTACTATCCGTAGGGCCTCTATAATAGGCTATATAAAAACATAATCAGACAATGGGGCGTGACACCGCACTCACAAACCAAAATTTCAATTGATCATACTTCAAGAGCCATTAAAGCTATGAAGATCACATTTTGTACATATGTAAGTGGTACATGGGGGATTACCTCTCGCTGAAAAACCTCTCTATATATTTCAAATTGCTTACTGACTGAATAAAACTGGTACTATCGCCCAGTCCAAATGCCTAATGGTAGAGTTACGAAAATGTATATATAATTGGTCCATATAGAATAAGAGAGCCCCCAGATGAACTTTTTAAAAATTCGAACATTTAGGACCAAAAAGGCCGAAAAGGGATAAAACTCGTACCCAGACCAAACCAATAAAGCTATAATCGTATATGGACATGTTTCCTATAGAATTAGGGGGTGTATTAGGCCGTTTTAGTTGTGGGATACGAATATATCTTTTGAAGTTCACACTTTTAGGGGTAAAAAGGACTAAAGCGATAAAATCACCCAGACCAATGGTATAAAGCTACAATCACATAAATAGACTGTTAGTTCGTCTTATGAAGCGTTTGCATCTTTTGTGTTTTGATTAAATTCATAAGAAGATTCATTGCAAGTACGGGTGAAGCAACGCGAGCCGGGAAAGCTAGTATATGAATATGAGTTTGTTACTAACTTCAAATCGATATATCTCGATTCCTAGACGTGACCCAGCGAAACGCCGGGACACGTATAACTTTATTTTTTCCGATATAACTTTCCCCGTAGTTTGAACCCTTCCCGATCACTGACCGATACCATTTGTCTCACAGTGTAATTTAATGATCATACGATTTTTTTTTTTGCTCAAGGTTGATTTTTAGCATTGCTTCTATATTTTAACTCGGTTATAACTCGTCATTTTGGCTTGGCTTGTGCAAATTTAAATGATGCAAAAGTTCTTATTTTTGGGGTTACTTTCACGTCCAATTCTCTGAATTGAGTCCCAAATCAATGAGCTGAAAAATGTTGTACAGTGCTTTGAATCCGCATGGCAGATGTAGAAGATGCCACAGTTTTTACGTCATGTGCATCGCTGTCCCTTCCATCGCATTTCGTGTATGGCATGGATGTCAGTCTTGTATTTGTCGAGGACATTCGTTAATTGGAAAGAGGCATCTGTATCTCTGTAGATAGTTTGGACTTTCCAGGTTAATATCCTTAAATCATAGTCCTAATAACATTTGCGGGGGTCGTCAACACTTAGGGGAGTTCTTGTTTGTCCTTTTCTTTGTATTTTCATACAATACAAACTGTAAGAAATCTACGAAATAAATTCTATAGAAATAAGAGTCCTACTACTGAAATTTGTGTATATGTTGTAAAGCGAGTTCACGAAATCGTGTATATGCTCGTTCAGAGCGATCAGTGGAAAATATTGATGCTGTTTTGACGCTGTGCTGGAACAACTATCAAATATCAACTCATTACCGTTCACGTCAACTGAACATTTCTAGCAATTTTTTGCGGAGATTTGTATATGAATATCACGGTATTAAGGCATTTAAAGTGAAATTTGTCTAACAATCATCCGACGTGTTTTCGCTTTGCTAAGTGGGTGGAAGATGACTTGAAAGAACACCAGAATTTCTTAAGAAATTTCATCTTTACAGATAAAGGTTATTGTCATCTACTTTGACATATAAAGTAGTATTTGTGGCTGCGAAAATTCAACCAAAGTCGAAGACAAACCGAAAAACGAAAGACAGTTTCGTGCTCATTTTGGAAAAGCTGCAACATAGGCCCGTTTACCCTGTACAAGAAATCGATGTGCAATTCATAAATATTAATGATGGACCTTACCAACAAAATGGCTGTAGGTATTTTTTTAAAGCCAATTTAAATTCAAAAGTTTTCATAGCCCATACTTAGACAAAATCCATTAGTTGGATACCTCCTTCACCTTCTCAAGACACTTCCAAGTACATATCCTTATATCGACATCTTATAAAGTTTATGAGTGTCATCAACATTTGGGGGTACCGCTTCCGTTTGTGTCCTATGTGTAGGTGAGTGGCTGGTCCAACCATTAGAGTTCATTGCTCACTTTTAGACTCTGCACTTAAACTATCAATAATTACAACCCAACGTTAGCCAAGTGTCATCTTGGGTTTGTTGTGATTCTGATTGCGATGCAAATTCCAACTTGCACCCTTAACCTGATTTGATAAGACTTTCAAATCTACTGCGTATGATTAATGCTCATTTAGAATTAAACAATAAGTATACGTTCGCAAAAAGTGGCAAATAATAAATGTAAATTTGTCTGCTTATAACACCATGGAACATTTAGGGGTCATTGTCTGGGGGCGAGAAATTTCAAGTCAGGGCAAAGGTACTAGGTCGGTATAGTAAAATCCCCGAAGGGAATCGTCAATGATTCATGAGTAATAAATAAAATATGGAAAAAATATATAGTCATAAAAAAAGTTTGGCCTTAGAACGCCAAACTCTTTGGGGGTTTTACTATACTGATCTAGCATCTTCACCCTAACTTGGATTGTCTCACCCTCCAGATTGGCTGTTGCACTAAATAACAATTAACGTCTCATACAATTTAACTGAATATGTATTTTCTAATTTTTAGTTTAAAAATAATATAAAATCTTATGATTTAACGTCTCACTTTCCTCTATTGTGCATTTCCACATATTTTGGGGTGCGGCTATGTGCAACGTTGTTGCTTTTTCTTCTCAGGTCGTTACTTCGCTGTATGGTTTGGGAAATAAAAGTAGTTAAATGTGAAACCGAATTTCTGTTGCTACAAGTTATGGTTTCTTTTTTTTTGTCAACTTTGTGTAATGGATTCACATAAATTGCATAGTTTCCCCGAGTACTTTTTAATCTTTGCTTCGACGTTATTCTACTACAGTGATATTGGTATACAACCAAAAAAAAAATACAGGAAGGGGCGTTTCCTGGTGGAATAAAGTTTCGCAAACGAATATGGGCAAAATTTATATGTTTACAAGGATATTAAAAAACTTAACAGAGAGGGAGAGAGAAACAGGATGCTATAAGTTGTATTACCGTCAGAAAATGTTGCAAATGTTGGAATATTTTGCATTAAATATTAAATAGAAGATATTATATGATGCAGAAGCAAAGAGCAGGAACTTAGGAGACAGAAAATTCGTTATATTAAGTATTTATGTAATCTTTATATATAAAAGGCTTGGATGACTGACTGATCACTCCCCAGCCCAAACGGTTAAGGCTAAAACATTGAAATTTGGAATGTAGGTTCCTTTTATAACGTAGGCGTGCACTAAGAAAGGATTTTTGGAAATTCGGATTGCAAGGGGGTAAAATGGGCATGGCACCGCCCCATACCGTTCGAACTTTGAAATGGCTGTATTTTTTAAACCATTATAGCTACGGTGTCGAGATTTTGTACGTATATTGGCAGTATTAGAAAAAATACTTTGTTTGTGGAAAGAGGGCGATGCAACGCCTCTTTTTAAAAATCGTTATATGGGTCAAATATATGGACCGATTGCAATTATTTTTACTTTGTGTGATACAGTCCATAGGGCCTCTATCATAGGCTAAATAAAAACATAATTAGACATAGAGGCGTCGCACTACCCACACAAGCCGAAATTTCAATCGGTCATATCTCACAAGCCATTAGAGGTATGACGATGAGATTTGATACATATGTCACTGGTACATTGCTTCTCGCTGGGAAATGGGCGGTGCCATGTCCCTTTTGAAAAAATCGTTATCTCGGTGAAGTAAATAAACCAATTGCAATAACTTTTCACTGTGTAGTACTATCCGTAGGGCCCATATCATAGGCTACATGAAAACATAATTAAACAAAGGGGCGTGGCACCATCCACACAAACCGAAATTTCAATCGGTCATATCTCAAGAGCCATTAAAGGTTAGAAGATGAGATTTGCTACATATGTAAATGATACATGGGGGATTACGTCTCGCTGGGAAATGACATGCCCAATTTGAAAAGATTGTTATGTCGGTCTATTAATCGAACATTCGTAATACCATTTTCATAATCTATATATTTTAAATTGCTCTCTAGCTGTAGATAGCCAAATGAAATTTGTGGTGGTTGTTTAACTTTTCACGTAAACGTTGGATTATTTGGAAAATTCGTACTTTTTTATTTTTGGGGGTAAAAATAACCAATAAGGGATAAAAGTTATACCATCTAAAGGTATGTACCTAAAGGTAGAGTTACGAAAATGTATATAGGATTGCTCCCTATAGAATTAGAACGCCCCCAGATGGAGTTTTTACAAATTCAAACATTTAGGGTTAAAAAGTCCGAAAAGGGATACAACTCGTACCCAGACCAAACGGCTAAAGCTATATACGTATATGAACTTGCAGAATTATAGGGGTAACAGTCCGTTTTAATTGGGGGATACGAATGTATCTTTCGAAGTTCGCACTTTTAGCAATTAAAAGGGACTAAAGCAGTACAATCACTCGGGCCAATGGGATGAACAGTTGTGAACAGTTTGCATTTTACCTGTATTGCTTAAATTCATATAAAGATTTATTGTAAGTTCGGGTGAAGCAACGCGAGCCGGGAAATCTAGTATAATATAAAAAACATATATATAAAAAACCTTATACACTAAAGGTTAAATGTTAGTAAGGTGTTTAATGGTAATAACAAGGGGTGATCTTGCATTTTGCCTACGTTGATACTACTATGCGGGTAACATGAGTGTGAACCCTGTCACAGTTATTTACAATTCTTTGAGTCATTTAACAGTTATGTGATATGTGGAGTAGGGTAATAACTTTTTGCATTTTGTGCAAATATCAAATCTCCCCAGTCAAAATCGTGTAGGGCATGGAAAAATATTAAGAACTGCGTTTTTAGTTTTTCGCTATCGTTAAAAAAGGTTACGCACCAAACGCGTTAAAGTTTCGATTCGAACAAAGTTTAAAAAAAAATTATTGAAATAAAAATAGTACAAGATATATATCCGCTTTGTAAAACATCGCGTATTTTGAACCTAAAGTTTATATCTTACAATACCTACTTTTAATCATTTATTGTAACTATTATTTTACATACCTACATATGTATAAACCATATTAAAAGCAAAATTTTTATGAAAAAAAATTTTAAAAACGTATATAAAAGGCATTTTAGAAATCGCTGTCGGTGCGTGAGGTTTTTTCAGCAAATTGAACTGAAATAGTTTTTTTTATCATTAATACAATATTTGCCATTAGAAAAGCCCTGGGGAGAATGTTGTCCAAAAAAAGTTATTACCCTAATGTGGAGGTAATCAACAGTATATTACATATATATATTACTAGCATGAGCCGTGTATATGTATAAGGTATTTTTTTATACTAATTAAAGTAGAACGTAGGACTGTTTAAAAGCAAGTTTTCTAACGTTCAACTATTTTCATATTATCGAACAGAAATTATAAGTTTCAGAATTTGTTAACAGTTTAATACCGTTTTCTCTGAAAAATTGCATAAAACCAACATTGTTTCTAATCTCCCTAGTAAAAAGTATATAGAGTAGTATCGCGATATATCGATCTACATATATTCTCACACCTTATCGTTATAACGCCAATATGGTTATATCGAATGAAATTTTTGACTGTTGAAGCAGCAGAACAAATCTATTTTCTTAATTTTATTATATTAAGAAAATTATTATGAACAAACCTGTAACCGCAATTCAAGTTACTTAGTACGTATGATTAATATACATATGCCATCGTACAAGACGTATACGTACTACAAATTGCATAGCCGGTCTAACTACTAGTACATCATTACTACATTTTACAAAACTGTACTCACAACACATTATGTAGATTGATGTCAAAATTTATTGTAATATATCAACATACATACATATCCCTTCCATGAGACCAACAATTTATCTATATATTCAAAGAGCATACAAATATTCCAACATCGTCAACAACTCAGCACTAGGGTGATCAATTATTCGGGTTTTTGCAAAAACCGGTTTTCGAATTATTCGAAAAATGGCAATTAAAAAAAACCGGTTGCTTTTTTTGAAATTCACAAAAAACCGGATAATCCGGTTTTCAAAAGTATGCCAAATAATAAATTAAAACACAATTTTAGACCAAAAATTTTATTAACAAATAACAGAAAACAATTCAATTATACCTATAAGAAGTAAACTTTTAGTTTAATTATAATTACAATGCACAACATTAGTGAGATCAGTTTGTTTTTTTAAACAAAGACAAACGAAACAAAACAATTAATTTGTAAATACTTGATTATATATAAATATATTTAAGGACAAGGTTTTGAGTCCTTTTGCTGCTCTTATCCATATATAAAACATCAAAAATAATTTTTACTTGAATATTTTAGAAATGCGTCACTAATTGGGAGTTTACTCGTACTTAAATACAAAATGAGAGTATTCAGGGATTGAACACGTCGTTCTGATATACGTCTTTTTACAATTTCATATAAATTTATTGATAATTGGTTTTAAATTGTTGAAAAGTGTTTAAGTAAAAATTTAAAAATACCTTCAGCATCAGCTAAAGTCGAAGAGTTTGCAGAAAGTTTTTGTATAGACATTTCCAAAGGTTTAAGGGAGTCACTAAGCACAGACAAGGTTGCGATATTATTTTCACTAAATGGTGTCAGTCCTAAGTCCAATAAAGTATGATTCACACATTTGTGCAATTTTAAAAATTGAGAAACCATATTGGCCATAGAATTCCAGCGGTGCTTAACATCATGGATAATTTGAAGCTCCTTATTAAATTGGTGTTTTACAAACATTTTTCTTTCTCTTTTCAGCCGACTTATTAAACATTGAAGATTTATAAAACTGACAATTAGGTTGTTCGGCCGAAATAATGGAAAAAAGCATGTACGAGTACACATTTAACACAATTATGAATAAATTTAAATAAAAAATATCGAACGCCAAAAAACCGAGATTCGACAAAAAATAACCGGATTATTCGATATTCGAAAAACAGGGATTTAAAAAAAACCGACGGTTTTTATGAGTGGAAAAAACCGAGTAGCCGGTTTCTGAAAACCGAACTGATCACCCTACTCAGCACTGAAAGTCTTTGTGAAATTTTTTTTTGCAAAAATATGCACATTGTTCGTTTGTTTTTCCTTTGTAAGTTCTTCTGCTAATATGTATGCAAATAAGTAAAGAAAGAAAAAACAACTCTTAGAGTTAA
The DNA here is from genome assembly GCA_964034835.1 of Muscina levida. Classification (NCBI taxonomy): domain Eukaryota; kingdom Metazoa; phylum Arthropoda; class Insecta; order Diptera; family Muscidae; genus Muscina; species Muscina levida. Next base: position 100,783,032 of record OZ035880.1, read on the forward strand.
GTGCGTAACGAACTACGTGTGGGTACGATCAAAGAAGCAAACAAAGACGACAAAACCAACACCTATCATAAATAAACACAGTTAATTACATAAGAGAAATCACTGTAAAGAACACATTCTTGTCGCTAAGTAAACGAAGATGTTGTCAAAGTTTCCCGTTCATACGAAAAAAATATTAACATGTCCTTGCGCGTCTTAGCACCGAGATATACAGCAGCTTCACTACATAGTAGATAACTATGCAACGCGGCGGCTCGTGGCACACATGCGGTATAATAATAATTTTGACATGATGTGCAAATATAGAGTATGTGCGCTGCATGTAGTGTACGTTCGCTAACGCAAGAAATAACGAATACATATTGCTTTTGCCTTACAACTCAATCTCAATCTGCATATAAAGTACTATTTCATATGTTGTTCTTTATGATGTGCAAAATATTGTATAAGAATATACCATAGGGGACGAACAGCGTCATCGCAATATAGAATTTTGTTGTATGCCATAGTTTAGGGACAGAGGGAGCTGATATTCTTTTGATACTTTTGTGAGATAGCAATAACTGAAGAAATTTAATCAAAATTCAATAAAAAGTGGATTTCAAAGGTTTATATCTTGGCCCCAAACATCGAAATGGTATGCCATAGATGGCGCCATGGCATATAGGCCCGTTGGGTTCTATGATGACCACCACTAAAATGAAAGATATTTTTCAAGGACCTACCTACGAGTCAGTTTTAAGTAGTCGAGTTAATAGGCATACATAGTAAAGATTTCTTGAAAATTCAGATATTCAGTATCGTCTTTTAACTGTAAATCCCGTTGTCTTAGACTCATAGAAGAGATGCGTACTAACTTACTTACATGTGGGCAGCTCTTCAATATCTTATTAATACAACGCCAAGGGAAATGAGTTTTTACTTTAAGAAATTTTGTTTACAACTTACCCTATAATAATTTATGTACTTTAATTTTCGACTCTTACCTGAAAGAAAGAAAAAAGGAGAAATTAGTTTATTATATTACAAGATTTGTATGCAAGTAATTAAATAGATATTCAAAAGTATATCTTTAAATCTAAGTAATGATATTAAACACACGTAATATGTACACATCTTAAAAATAACACAGTACAACATTTTTCAGCTCATTGATTTGGGACTCAATTCTGAGAACTGCACGTGAAAGCAGCCCCAAATAGAAGAAGTTCTACATCATTCGTTTTGTAAAGTTACATGCCATAATAATTTAATAACGATTTAAAGTATCGTATAGGGGAATTTGTCACGTTTTAGGCTCTTTTGTTTGACATAACAAGAGAACCACTAGTCCGATTTAGCTGAAACAATTTTAAAAAAATTAAGAATTACGATTCCTTTAATCTGTTCTTATAACGTTTCCCTACATAAGCAACAGTTTCACTTTTCCATTCATCAAATGATTTTGAACTGGGTTTATTCTGTAGCTGTAACAATAAAACTGTTGTGATCCGTGGCGTATGATTTACGTGGAATATTACTTATGATAATCTTACGCCACCTGGGTGCCGTTGGGGATGTAAAGTAAATCTTGCGTCTCAAGCCGACTCACAACCTCCTTCGTGGTGGCACCTGGGCATCGGTATTCATGATATTTTTTATCATGAATAGCGGCTGATAATGAGCGACGAACCCTAATGGTTGGGCTAGCCTTGAGGTCCTTTACTGGCTATGAAAACACGACAAAGAAAAAGTAACAAACGGAACCCCCCCAAATGTTGACGACCTCCGCAAACGAAATAAGGATCATGATTTAAGGATATGCACCTGGAACGTCCGGACTCTCTATAGAGAAGGTGCCACTATTCGACTGACGGATGTCCTCAAAAAATATAAGGCTGACATCATATAAGGCTGTCCTGAGATGGACAGGACAAGGATGCTCGCGACGTAAAAATTGCGACTTCTATTACAGCTGCCATGCCGAAAAGCACGAATTTAGAAGTTTATTGGCGAGAGACTTAGACATCTTGTCTCGCGGTTCAATCCTTTTAGTCATCCAATTAAATTCAACCAGCATTCCGACACGTCAGACAACGGGTTAAGGTTGATAAGCATTGCTGTGGAAAGGAACATTAAAGTGAGTGGACCCAGATTCCGGCACAAAGATAACTTGGTTATCCCTCGATCAAAACACCAAAAATCGAATTGATCATGGGGTAATAGATGGAAGGCGTGCATATAGTGTGATGGATGTGCGCGTGATCCATGGTGCTATTATTGGCTCGCACAGCTATTGTGCGCACAAGTTTGTGCAGAGCGAAAAACGCACGTAATCAAACACAAAGAAAGCTAGACATCGCGAAGCTGCAAACCCCAGATATAGCCACTACCTACTCCAACCAGTTCTCCCAACTACAACGACATAAAGGCGTTACTTCTGACGTTCCCGATACACAGTGGTAGCATACTAGGATATATATATGGTAAAATAAAGAATGTCGCTTAGCGTCTGAGGAATAGATTCCTGCTTATATCACAACGCCAATTGTACAGCCAATTGTAACGGGGCTGTTAGGGGACAACACAAGGAGATAGTAATACAGGCGAGACAACAAATCCTGGAAAAGACCCAAGAAAAACAGATCGACACGTACCATCTTTTCGTTGACTATAAAGCTGCCTTCGACAGCCCGATACGGAAGAAATTAATCGAAGCCATGGCAGAGTTTGGTATTCCAGCGAAGCTGATACGCCTTTGCGGAATGACGCTGACTGACACGAAGTCTTCAGTGAAGATTGGCAAGGACCTTACGGAGCCATTCTGTACCAGAAGAGGCGTAAAACAAGGCGACGGCCTATCATGTGACCTCTTCAACATAATGTTGGAGATGATAATGAGAAAAGCTGCAGTAAACACGAGTAGCACTATATTCAACAAAAGCCACATGCTACTCGCGTATGCTGATGACGTTGACATCATCGGTCGAAAACTGCGGGATGTTACTGCAGCCTTCTCAGGTATACAGAAGGAATCAGCGAAAATGGGTCAAACGGTGAACGAGGACAAAACGAAGTTATTAGTTTCAACGAACAAAGAAACAAAAGGGACCGGCCGTGGCATAGTGGTTAGAACACGCGACTACCATGCGGGAGATCACAGGTTCAACTCCTGGCTCCAGTCATCTTAAGAGCTTCTTAAACAGCGACGTTCGCATTCGTCGATAAACAAGTAGGTGCCGTTAGTTGTGAATCTAAAAATAGAAAGCGTGTTAATTCACAACAACGCGAGAAGCTATCGCATACCTCATTCATGGGGTGCAAAGGGAAATTAAGTTTAAGTTAAGTAAGAACAAAGAATCTACTCGTTTGGGAAACTGCGTGAACGTTGGCAACTATAATTTCGAGGTGGTAGATAATTTTATCTACCTAGGCTCCGCCATCAACAAAGCAAATAATGTGAGCCTAGAAATCCGGAGAAGAGTCCTGCTTGCAAATAAATGCTACTACGGACTAAGCAAGCGATTTAATGACGGAGCCCTCTCTCGAAGAACAAAAACCCAGCTATATCAGATACTGGTTCTACCTGTCTTAATGTATGGTTCAGAATCCTGGGATATGACACAAGTGGATGAATCGGTTTTGGCGTTATTCGAGTGAAAAATACTTCGTAAAATATATGGGCCCATCATCGTTAACGGAGAGTATCGGCGTCGTATGAATCATGAGCTGTACGAGCTGTACACTGACATTGACGTGGTCAGACGCATTAAGGTGCAACGGTTGCGTTGGCTAGGTCATGTTGTACGCATGGACAAAAATGCTCCAGCTCGTAAAGTCTTTGACAATGAACTCGATGGACGGCGCAGAAGAGGGCGACCAAAACTCCGTTGGAAAGACCAGGTTACTGAGAACCTTACAGAACTTGGTGTGACTAACTGGAGAAGAAGCGCAGAAGATCGAGGCGCTTATAATATTTTTCTATGTGCGGTATATAATCCACTGGGATTGCAAAGAAGTACCAGCTAAGTAAGTAATACTTTAATATCCTGCCATTGTGTAACATGAAGGTCAGAAGTAAAGGCATCGTGTCTTATTAGTTGAGAGAGCTGCTTGGAGTATGCATCTAAAGGTAAAGAGGTACCACGGATCACGACGTATCTAGGGCACTAGATGCATGCCTTCCAACGATTAGTGCATGATCAATTTGATTTTTGGTATTTTAATCAGAGGATACCTTTTGCTGAAATCTGATGCCACTTAATACCATGTTCCTTGCTGCTGCGTAGCTCCCCAGCCCAGTCTGTTGTCGGACAAATTTGTATGCAGACCGATGTTGGATCAGAAACGTCTTCCTTTACTATTTTTGCATTAAAACCTCCCATTTTTTTATCGTGACCAGAGCTGTGATCGTACATTTGCTTCAGGCGATCATAGAATGCATCTTTAGTATCCTAACATATAAATCCGAATAACAGGTTTTCCTTTACCGAAATGAAGTTATTTAAAAAAATAATTACAAGCAAATTATTACAAAACCAAAAGTTCTCATTTCACTGTAAGCACTAAACTAAATTCTCTATGGTTCGCACTTCACTTCCGACTTTAAGGGCAATACCTTTTAAATCAACGTAGATTTTTTAATTATGGGTATAACACTGGAATTTGTTTAAGTACATACTAATTTTATGATTATACCATAAGTTTCTTGTATATAAGTACGGCAGACTAGTTACAGCAACTAAATGAAGTACATTACCGTTATGTAGTAGGACTGTGTTTAAGCTTGCCTTCACTCCACAATCTACATTTTCTATACAAAAATATCTTTTCAGACATTTTCCTATACGAACACTGTAAGTATACCATGTAATATTTCCTATATTAAGGGCACAACGACAAATTCTTCATTTGTTTCAATTAAATTTTTTTTCTATTTTTAGCAATCATTGATATACAAATAATGTTCCAACTAAAATAATATTATTACAAATCGTAAATGCATGTAATCTATTTGCTTACATTCCACATACAATATAAAAAGTGTTATATTTTACAAAACTTTCCCGCATAGCCATCAGTCACAGATATGCAAAAACTAAACATAAATTGTTAGAAACGTATAAAACAAAGTTTTTTTTCCAATAAAAAATTGTTTCGATACAATTTATGGCCAACAGAAATTTAGGGAAAAAAACTCTTCTAATAAAATCATTAAAAAAAAACACTTTTCTACCAACACTCAATCCTCTCCCTCTCTGCATAGAGATGTGTTTATTCTAAATAACTAACCAGCACACAACAACAACAAAAACTCAGTACGCTTACTAAACTCTGTAAATCAATAAATTTAGTAAATGTTATGCTATTGCCAAAGTTTTATGAAGCAAACTAACTGAATGTGCCACCTTCTGTATGTCAAAATACTGACAGTTTGAACGAAAAAAGAAAATACTTTAAAAATTATGCACACACACACATACACAAAATGCATTGAGTGTTTGTTCTAGCTCTGTTGGCTATGTGAAATTTGATTGAATTTTGCTCTATTTTTATCGTTGTAAAATTTACGGGCGTATGTATGTGAGTGTGTATGCGAAATACATATAATGTTGAGTGTACAGATGATTTTATCATTTGTACTTTTTTTTCGAAACTATAAATAAATATTTTACATAAAAAAATGTATAACAACTGATAGCAAAAAGTTTTTTGAGTATAGTTTATTGCATTTTGTTGATGATAATAATTTCTAACAATCGAATGACGTCTATTCGGGTTTTCAATGTAAGGGGGGGAAAGTTCAAATGATGAAATCAAAATTCATCATTTGCACATAAAAATGTATCATAATTACAAAAAGTTTACCACAAATGTTACAATAAGTTTATAAATAATACGAAAAAGTATCAATAGATACTAGAAATTATAGAAAAATAAAGGGTGATTTTTTAGCTATTACACAAGGGAACAAGGTATTTGTTGTTTAAGAACTGAATATTGGTTTAATGGTAATTTTGGGCGCTGAATCCGAATCTGCACTTGGTTTTTTTTTTGTATCAGCTCGACTTTTCGCGATATACCGTTATGTTCAAAACTAAGGCACTTCCACTACAAATATTAAAATAACTTGAAAACGGTTCACCATATTCAATTAAAAAAAAAACTTAAACTCGTCAACAAAATTATCTTTTATCCGTGCTTACATTGTTTTTAATTTGGCCTAGTAGTTTCAGAGATATCGTTGTAGTTTTACAAAAAAAATAAAAATTTTACAAAAAAAAAAATTTTTGTTTTTTAAAAATTCATAAAAAAAATAATGCAACAAAAATCACGGTGTTGGTCTTAAAACATTTAGTTTAATATAGTTTGAATCAAATGAGCTTTATTTCATTGAGATCTGTGCACAACTTTTGATTTTGTCAACAATTTACTGAGATAACTAAATTTAGAAATCGCGATTTCCATACAGAAATAACATTTAACGGGACCGGCCGTGGCATAGTGGTTAGAACACGCGACTACCATGCGGGAGATCGCAGGTTCAAACCTGGCTTCAGTCATCTTAAAAGAAAAAAAAATAAATAAATTTTTCTTTCATTGTCGGCTCCCCTCGAATGTTGTTGACAGCAACTTCGCAGTATTAAGGGTCGATTCAATCGGTGTGTCTAGTAAGAGCTTCTCAAAACAGTGACGTTATTATTCGTCGATAAACAAGTAGGTGCAGTTAGTTGTGAATCTAAAAATAGAAAGCGTGTTAATTCACAACAACGTGAGAAGCTATCCCATACCTCATTCATGGGGTGCAAAGGGAAATTAAGTAAGTATTAAGTGGATTGTGAAAGATGCTTTTCAGCGGCTACATACATATGTTGGGTATAAAATTCGTTCAAGATTATCGGATGAAACATTAGATGTTTTAATCTTTTTAAGAAACTATTTAAAACAATAAATAACATTAATAATTTATGTTTTAAAAATCAGTTACTAAAAAAAATTCGTTGCTCTTGTTTGTTATTGTCGATCTGTGCAGAAATATGAATTCAATGTTTTTCATTGTTCGGTTTGAGATTTATTTTCCATTATCTCTAATAGAGTTTTTGATTTATAAGAGTTGTGTGAAATGGATTATGTTGACAGCTGGCATGGCGGATAGCTATTTCAATAGTCGCCAAACTATCTCATCAGCACCCTTTGCTGTGTCTTCTTCGCATATTATCACAACCGGTTTGCTCAAGTTTTTGCACCACCCTTTACCATTTGGTCTTTGTATGTACAATGGTATTATTAGAATCGAGGATAAAATCTTACGTAGCCGACTAGTATATACTAGGGATGCCAAACAGGATTTTTCGGGATTGATGAATCCCGAATCCCGGGGTTTTGATAATTTTTTTTTGATATTTTTTTTTTAATATAGAAACGGGATCCCGACTGGTACCTCCCATACAAAATTACATATTTTTGGATAATTAAGACATCTTCGATAGCTGCCAAACAGACTACCGGAGGATATTTGAATTTGGTCAGTTTATTTATCTTGCAAAAGTAGACAAACCCTAAAAAAATCGAAACCGTTGCCATACCCCTTCTGGTACCTCCCATACAAATGACCGATCTCTTCCCAATAGTCTTACATACATATCTTTTTTGTAAGTACACTGAATTCAGTCAAACTATGCGTAAGTCTTACGGTTATGAAATTATGAATCAGGAATGAATTTGCACTATATTGGATCACCCCAGCCTCCCATACAAAATGACCTATTTTTGGAAAATTAATATTTCTCCCTTAACTTCCAAATTGAAACCTGCCGATTAATTAAATTTGGTCAGTTAATTAATATTGTAATAGGAGGCAAAACTATAATTAAATTTGCAAATTTGTCATGATTTTTAAAAATACTAAATTTTAATTTTTTTTGGGTAGAAACAACAAAATTCGAAAAATCTGTTATCATCGAACTTAGCATAACTCATTCAATTTCCAATCAATTATTATGTAAATACATGTTTTAGAAAGCTACTTTAATATGCTATTCAATAAGGCTAATAAAAAGAACAATTTGCGCCCAACCGATTAACTTTCAGCGTGAAGAAAATTAAAATGTGTAATTTTTTTTGTAATTTTTTTTGAATAAAAATGGCCTTACTCAGTCATTTTTTTTTGTGATATTAAAAAATTTAATTTTTTTTCAAAGGTAACAACGATATCATTAAAAAAAAAACAAAATTTTAAAATCCGGCTTATGAAAAAAAAAATTATGATTTTTTGAACTATAATTTTTTGGAAAATAGGCGAAAATACGATTAGTACCTGTAACTTAAAAATTCGAGCTGATGGAGAAAAATGGAGATTAGATTTGAAATCAGCGACCTCAAATTAGTAAAAAAAAACAGTTATAGAATTCAAACAACACTCAAAAAGTTCAATTTTGTTCCCTTGTGTGGCTATTTGGTATAATTAATAGTACTATTCAGTACAATAAAAGTCCTTATCGGTATCAACAACAAAGTAGAAAAAAATTTTACTATTTGGTAAAATTTTTGATAATCTTCGTTTCCAAAAGTTGGGTCACTTGACATGACATCCCCCATATCTATATATATAAAAGGCTTGGGTGACTGACTGATCACTCCCCAGCTCAAACGGCTAAAGCTAGAACCGTGAAATTTAGAATGTAGGTTTCTTTTATGACGTAGGTGCGCACTAAGAAGGAAATTCGGACTGCAAGGGGGTAAAATGGGCGTGGCACCGCCCTATACAACTGGAATTTTAAAATGGCTGTATCGTTTAAACCATTATAGGTACGAAGTCGAGATATGGTACGTATATCGGTCGTATAAGAAAAAATAATTTTTGTTTATAGAAAGTGGGCGGTGCCACGCCCCCTATTGAAAAATGTTTATATTGGCCAAATAAATGGACCGATTGTAATGAATTGTACTGTCCGCAGGGCCTCTGTCATAGGCTACATGAAAACAAAATTAGACAAAGGGGCGTGACACCGCCCACACAAACCGAAATTTCAATCGGTTATATCTCAATAGCCATTAGAGGTATAAAGATGAGATTTGCTACAAATGTTACCGATACAAAGAGGAATACGTCTGGCTGGTAAATGGGCGGTACCACGCCCCTTCGGAAAAATCGTTTTCTGAGCAAAATAAATGGACCGATTGCAATGAAATTGTCACTGTGTACTACTATCCGTAGGGTCTCTATCATAGGCTACATGAAAACATACTTAGACAAGGGGGCGTGCCACTGCCCGCATAAACCGAAATTTGAGTTAGTCATAAAGCCCGACCCATTAGGGGTATGAAGATGAGATTTTCTATATAGGTAAATGGTACATAGGGGTTACGCCTCGCTAGGAAATGGGCGGTGCCACGCCCCTTTAAAAAAAATGTTGGGCATATAAATAGAACGATTGTAGTAACATTTTAGTAATCTACTATTTTTCTAACTGATTGGATGAAATGGCTGTAGATAGGATGATGAAATTTGGGGTGATTGTTGCCCTTTTCATGTACACGTCAGTTATGAATGGATTATTTGGAAATTCGTACTTTTATGTGTAAAAATTAACAAAAAAGGATAAAACTTGTACCATCAGCTAGACCAATCAGCTAATGCTATAATCGCGAAAATTGATATGGGCATGCTCAATATCAAACTGGATTGAAGGTGTTCGAAATCCGATATTTCTGGGTAAGAATTATAATGAAACAAGGATAGTTTTCGAAATTCTTACTTTTAAGGTGTAAATAAAGACCGAAAAGGGATAAAACTGGTACTAAACGGCTACAGGTATAGTTGGAAAAACTGAGGTGAATAATTTAGTGGGTGCTATATGAAGTAGTTTTTCGAAGTTCGTTCTTTAGGAGTAAAAATACCAAAAAAGGAATAAAACTAGTACTATAGTCCAGACCAAATGTCTAAAGGTAGGCCAGATGGGGTTTTTAGAAATTCGAACATTTGGGGGTAAAAAAGTCAGAATTTATAAAACTAGTACCATCACCCATACCAAAACGGCTAAAACAATACTTGTATAAGGGCATGCTCCCTAATTGTTTACCAGCTGTGTTTTATTTTTTACTTTGATTTCATCAATCCGATTAGAATTAAAGGATCCCTCATAAGTGTTTTCATACAGTCATGGAACACAATAGCACGATAGTTTATGACATTGGCATCATGATGCAGTCGTAAACTATTGATCACTCAAAATCATTGTAACTTTTCAATATAAATTCCAAAGTTTTTGTCTTTGGTACTTCGTAACCGCAGAGATTGTGGTTTAATTTAAATTTTATTTTTTCTCCCCCCTCCCCCCATACAGAACATAAACCCTAGACATTTCCAAAGCTCTTGTGTGTATGTTTAAGACTTATGTTGAGTCTTTCAATCTCTTTTGAAATTCAATAAATTTTATATATGTTTGCACACACATATGTTATTGTTATTGGTATTTGGTTCATTATTCGTTCTCTCTCTATTACAACCTATCTTTGAATTACAATTGTTTGCTTGTCGATAAATATTTCGTTTTGTTTTCAATTCAATTTGAATTGTGAGTGAAATCAGTCAAGAAAACGAACTTGACTAGAATAGCAGAAAACAAGCAATAGCTAGAGTATGTTTCCTGTAGCTGTGTGGATACATACTAGCACAGCAGTATGTGTGCTTTATAATGCGTACATGTAAGTCTGTGAGTGTGTGTGTGTGTATGTGTTTGTGTTGTAGCATGTTTATCCCTCTCTCTACATTTCTACAACAATTGAAAACTGATGAAAAATATCAACTTTGGCACTAACACTTGAGACATCAATCCCACCCACACGGCACACAGCAGTTTCATTAGTATTGCATGCGATGCTCGTCGTCGTCATCATCAACGTCATCCTGCCACAGCCGCATGTGATACCTCTCAAGTAATGTATGTGTGCCATCCAGTCAACCAACTAAACATCCCTTGTACAGTGATACATCCTCTGTGATACATTCTCTGGCTGTCGTTGCTATCTTATCGTGTTCTCGTCATGTCGATTCCCAACGACCAACGACAATACACATCGTGTGTGACACATTCTGTTTGTCAGTGTAATTAAAATAGGAAAAATAGCATTCGAACATATTGAAATTGAAATTAAGTTTCTTATCAAATTCTTAGAGAATGTAAAAATACACAATACCCAAACCCAATATCTATAGCTCAAGAGACATGTGGAGTTGTGAATGGGTAATTCTACCAACATGTAGTTTAGATGTAATCGGTTATTTGGTAGATGAAATTATATTTAAGTAAATTTGACTTGGGGCAAACATAAAAACAATTGTTTTGGCTTGTCAGTAAAAAGTTGTTAACATCTAGGATATGTAGGTAATTAATAGTATAAAAAATATATAATTAAAAATAAGTATGTAATACAAAATAATAACAACCAATAACAGGTTTCATAACACAGTACAACACATGATTTTGGGACTCAATTCTGAGAACTGCACGTGAAAGTAGTCCTAAAAAGAAAAAGTTCTGCATCATTTGTTTTCTCAAGTTACATGCCATAATAATTTAATATCTATTTGAAGTTAGTAAGGATCGTATAGGTAAATTTGTCACGTTTTAGTATGCGAGCGTTACGGTGCCGTGACATAACCCCACACGGACATAATCCCCGGTAAATGATACTAATCTCCGGACATAAGCCCCAATGGGGAATATGACCGAATTTGCTGTTGTATTTAGTAGTTAGTCTCGTTGCGTACTTAACCTGTCTCTCTGCAACGCGAGACGAATGCGGTGGGGGGCACGCTCCGTGCGTTACATATGAGTTATGTAAATGAATTACAATAAAATGTAATGGCTCTTGAGTGCCACTCCCCTTTGTCTACTTATGTTTTCATGTAGCTTATATTAGAGGCCCTACGGAAAGTAGTACAGAGTGAAAATTTTATTGCAATCAGTTCATTTGTAACGCACAGACAAAAAATTATTTTAAAAGGGGCGTGGCACCGCCCATTTTCAAGCAAAACATAATTCTTTTTATATCAGTAACATATGTAGGTGTGTGAGCCACACCCGGTTTAGGTGCCACGCCCCTTTGTCTAATTATGTATGTACGAATTTCCAAAAATACCTTCTTTCTTTCCCTTCGAAATTTCGAGGTGGTAGCTTTAGCCGTTTGGGCTGCAACTTTGCAGTATTAGTGTCGAGTCAATCGGCATGTCTAGTAAGAGCTTCTCAAACAGTGACGTTCGCATTCGTCGATAAACAAGTAGGTGCCGTTAGTTGTGAATATAAAAATAGAAAGCGTGTTAATTTCACAACAACGCAATAATTAAGTAGTAAGTGGTCGTACTCTACCCCAAGAGTGGGAGCGAATTTTAAAAGATTCTGATTTTTGTAGGGTAGACTCTTTGGGGGTGAAGATATCAGGTAGGTACGTTCGGAAAAAATGTTATGAGAAACATTTAGTAGGGATCGGTCATACATTTCACACCTCTAGGAGGGGGTTACGGATGGAAGATATAGGGTAGATATGTTTCGATTGCAAAAATATTGGGGGTCCGACATACAATTAACCCCTCTTTTGGACAGTTGGGAGCAAAATTTATAAAGAATTGATTTTTGAATGGGAGCCCCCTTTATGGGTATAATTGAATGGTTGGAGCGAAAAATGACTGGAGGTTGGGCATACATTTTACCCATCTAGGAGGCACACAAGGAGAGGCAGAACCTCGTTTCCTAAAAAAAATTATAAAAAATAAAAAAGGGCTGAAGATAGAGGGTAGATATGTTTTGAAAAACGATTGAGGCTGCAAAAATATTGGGGGTCGGTCACACAATTGACTCCTCTAGGGGCACCTTTGGGGCAGTTAGAATGGTGGGAGCATAATTAATAAAAAGTTGATTTTTGTATTGGAACCCCCATAGGAGCAAAAAATTACTGCGGTCGGACATACATTTTACCCCTCTAGAAGACACAATGGGGGCGGCAGGAACAGATTTAAAAAAAAAGTTTTTAAAAATAAAAATAAATGTATGGGGATCACCTTAAGGGTTGAAGACAAAAGGTAGATATGTTCTGAGCAACAGTTGAGATTGCAAAAATATTGACTTCTCTGGTGGCATTTTTGGGTCAGTTAAAGCGATGGGAGCAAAATTTAAAAAAAAAAATTATTTTTGTAGGGGAACCCCTTTAGGGGGTTACAAAGGAGGTAGATATGTTAGGGAAAATATGTTAGAAAGGGAAAATGACTGGGGTCGGTCATACATTTTACCCCTCTAGGAGGCACAGTGGAGCGGAAGGAGCTTTATTCATAAAAAAAACACAAGAAAATTAAAAACAATTGAAGATAGAGGCTAGATTTGTTTTGAGAAACTATTGGGGTTGCAAAAAAAACTATTGGGGGTCGGTCATACAATTGACTCCTATAGGGGCACCTTTGGGCAGATAGTGCAAAATTTATAAAAATTTGGTTTTTGTAAGGGAGCCCTCCATAAAGGGTGACGAAGGAGGTATGTTTGATAAGAAAAAAAAATAATGGGACTGGAAGAAGATGGTTTCTTAAAAAAACTATAGAAATTAAAAAAAAAAATTGTATGTGGTGGTTAAGGGTTGAAGATTGAGGGTAAATATGTTCTGGGGAGCTTTTGGGATTACAAAAATATTGTTGGTCGGTCATGGATTTCACTCCTCTAGGGACACCTTTGGGGCAGTTAGAGCAAAATGTGGTTTTGTATGAAAACCCCATTAGGGGGTAGGCGAATGGGGTAGATATGTTTGGAGAAAATATCTAGAGGGGAAAAATTACTTCCCTATAACGATTTTTGTTAAAGCTGCTACGATGAAGAAGGGGACATACCTTGTCATGCATTACACAGTACAAAACATGATTTTGGGACTTAATTCTGAGAACTGCACGTGAAAATAGCCCCAAAAAGAAGATGTTCTGCACCATTCGTTGTGTCGAGTTACATGCCATAATAATAAAATATCGATTTAATGTGAGTAAGTATCATATAGGGGAACGAAATGTCCTTTCTCTCCTCTTTTTATATGTTATGTCTAATAATGACAAAACTTCTATCTTCCATCTTTTGTTTACCAACAACAACAAAAAAAATAGCTAACTTGTGCTTGCTGGCCTCTTGGTCAACATGATGCTAAGCTCCTCTATTCTACATAGCGATTCTCACTGGCCAACGTCTGGTCATTAATTTACCTATTAAAACACCACATGACACTCATTAGTTGTTGTTGTTGTTACTCGATGTGTATTACATGAATTGCATATAAACATGCAATGGTACATGTCAGTACAGCTATAAGCTATAATAAAGAGAAAAATATATATATTTCAGTTACCAACAAAAAAAAATTACACTATACACAATATAACATTTAATCGCCTGGGTCGTTGTCGTTGTATGTTATGTATTCCCATCAGGCGTATGGGGACTTTTATGTATATGTGCATTCAATCGTCTGTATAACAATGATTGTCCTGATAGAACTTTAAGGACTTTGGGGATGGCCTTGATGAGAGTGAATACAAGATGTATAATTTAAAGGATAAATAGATTTAGTAATGTTACCACCGCCTGCTGTTAGTATTAATTAGAAACACAACTAATTAGCTGTATTCTAATTAGCTATACTATAATAGAATCGACTGAATAGCCGGCAAATACAATGTGTAGTTGTTGTGAATGAAAGTAAGCGCGTGTCCCGCACCCTTTTGTATTAAGACAAAAGGCAAATTAAGTGGTATTAATCAAGGAGTGGAGTTAGTGAACTACATATTTCATGTTATTCACCATAAATAACAATGTGTCCTGTGAACGACAAAGTCGCTGCGATACCTGTTCGACTGCTCATAAGATGTGTATGTTATTTGTTAGTAATTGTCACATGTGTAGGTGATGAAGTGTATAATTTATGCTGTTCGAAAGAGATATTATATTAGGAGTCCTCATAGTGAATGTATAAGGTGCAGTATGTTTAGTGATGTATGTAATATTAGGTACTGTATAATTGAAATTTATAATTATAGAGAAAGCTTTTTAATAATATTAAAGTTTACATAGTATTTGGGCGTAAATTCGTTGATTCAATGTCATAATTTATAGAGCAGTCATAAATGTCAGTTTGTATTTGTTTTTTTGTTAGCCGGTCGCATTACATTTTACTCGTAACACAAAAAATTCTAAAATTTTCAAAAGTAACACAGTACAACACATGATTTTGGGACTCAATTTTGGGAACTGCACATGAAAGTAGCTCCAAAAAGAAGAAATTCTGCATCATTCGTTTTGTCAAGTTACATGCCATAACAGTTTGAAGCTAGTAAGTATCATATAGGTTTTATTGTAACGATTCAATTTTCTTCAATTTCTCTTTAAGGGAATGATGTCGTATGAGTCATATAAATGAATTACAATTCAGTGTACTTCATACGTAAATTCATGAACTACTTGATTATCAGGGCCAACAAAAGTATTCATTGCATACTTGCGTATGCAAAAGCATATTGTAGCCCTACCTACCGGCATGTTTTGGGGTTTATGCTTATAAAGCCATATTTTGAAGTTTGCAGGGTTTTTTTATTTTTTTTTTTTGTACCTTCCACATATAGCGACCTAAAGTCACAAAGGGTGTAAGTCCACAATTAAAAATCTTACAGGAGGGACAAAAAAACTTTACTCCTTTAACAACTTACTCTTTCAAAAACTTTAATGCATTTATGTATATGAAAGTTGACAAAGCATTTATTTTTGGTGGTTTTTCTTTTAGCCAGATCCGTTTTCAGTTTATCATACCTTCTACATCAAAAAATACATTTGGACAAAAAGTGGACTTACAACCTTTACGACTTTAGGTAGCGATATATTTCGCGGTATACAGAACACCTGTTTGTAATTTTTCTTTTGTTAAAGAATTACACAGTACAACACATGATTTTGGGACTCAATTCTGAGAACAGCACGTGAAAGTAGCCCCAAAAAGAAGACGTTCTGCATCACTTGTTTTTTTACATAACTCGAGAATTACTAGTCCGATATAGCTGAAACAAATTTCACGTGTACATTTCAGAATTGAAGCCCAAATCAATGAGCTGAAAAATAATGTGCTGTGTAATTATTGTTAGTCGAATATTAAATGATACAATTTTCTTCAAACTTTCTTAAATGGAATAATGTCATATGAGTCATGTAAATGAATTGCATTTCATTGTACTTCATACGTTAATACATAAAATACGTCATAAAATATGAATTTCATACTTGCATATGCATGCATATTACAGCTCTACCTGCATGTTTTAGGGATTAATGCATATAAAAGCATATACTTGCATATGCAAATGCATATTACAGCTCTTCCGTCATGTTTTTGAGGTTTATGCATATAAAAACATATGTTTTTCTGGTTCTAACTGATTGAAATATTAATTTGTGTTTATACTAAGGATCCATTCCGCCGTCAAGAATTTCAATGAGCTCTACCTAGCTTTGCGTTTCATCCATTACTCGTTGCTATGGTTAACAGAAACTATCACTATTTGAAGAACTTCAGGAAAGTTGTGGAATAGTGTAGCTGTGCGGAGGCTGAAGCACTGCGTACTTCCAAAGAGAAATAGTCAATTAGCAAATATGACAAAACAGATAGTATTGACTTTCTATCTCATTCAGAAACCTAAGTTCCCATATAATTTTTGTATACTTTCTTTCACAAAACAGCTTCATAAAATCACATTTATATATATAAAAGGCTTGGGTGATTGAGTAATTACTCCCCAGCCCAAATGGCCAAAGTTAGAACCGTGTTCCTTTTGTGACATAGGCACGCACTAAGAAGGGATTTCTGGAAATTCGCATTGCAAGGTGGTAAAATGGGCGTGACACCGCCCCATACAACTTGAATTTGGAAATGGCTGTAACTCTTAAACCATTATATGTAAGAAGTCGAGAATTGGTACATTTGTTTGTCATACATGAAAAATTGATGTGTTTGTGTAAAGCGGGCGCGATGCCACGCCCCTTATTAAAAATCTCTATATCGGCAAATAAAATGGACCAATTTTAATTAAAGTTTTTGTGTGTAGTACTGTCCGTAGGGTCTCTAACGTAGGCTACATGAAAATATAGTTGGGCTAGACAATGAGGCATGGCACCACCCACACAAAACGACATTTGAATAGGAGGAAGAGGATTATGTCTCACTAGGAAATGGGCGGTGCCACACCCCTTTTTAAAAGTCGTTACATGGACCAAATAATTGGAACCATTGCAATCAAATTTTCCATAGGGCCTCCACATAGGCTACATGAAAAAATAGTAAGACAATAGGATGTGCACCGCCCATTCAAATTTCAATCGGTCATATCTCATTCAAGGTTTGAATATTAGATTTTCTACATATGTAAATGGTAGATGGATAAAAAATTGAAGTAGTTTTATTGAAAACGTGCGATACATGAACCGTCACACACTGCTGTTTCCAACAAACTGAACATTTTTTCCTTCTACTTTCCTTTCTTCAATTTTATGTCGTTATTGTTTAGTGACATTGAACATTTTTGTTTGATGCACGACAACATTAATATTTTGTCGGTCAGCTTGTCATCAACCGAGTGTTTTGATGACAAGTACATACATTTTTCACATTTTGTCTTGAGGACAACGTATTGACCCTGGTTATCATACCCTAGCGGGTCCGGCAATGCTTTGCTATTAGGTTAGATTGTTTTGTCAACAGTCTACAGCATATCTTGGGTCCTTATATAGGTACTGTTGTGAAACCAGTGAAAGCCTCTTATTTAATTTCCCTTTGCACCCCATGAATGAGGTATGGGATAGCTTCTCGCGCTGTTGTGAATTAACACGCTTTCTATTTTTAGATTCACAACTAACGGCACCTACTTGTTTATCGACGAATGCGAACGTTACTGTTTAAGAAGCTATTACTAGACATGCCGATTGACTCGACATTTAAACTGTGACTAGGGCAAAGAATCTTATGCAAATACATATTTTTTCTGGACATCCTAAAATAGAAATGGTTCGTTTCATACGAATCATAAAACATCTATTAAAATGACATTCAATCTTTTATTGCATATTTTACGAAAAATGCGCATATTTTACAATAAATGCATGTTTTTTTGCATAGTTTTGCTTTTTTGATTAACAAACTTCTATTTTTTTGTAGATATTATTTGTGCATGGAACTTATGTAAATGCATTTTTTCTGGACATCATAAAATAAAAACGGTTAAGTTATCTTTACTAATCATGAAATTTCTTTAAAAACGACATTTAATCGTTTTTGCATATTTTTTTATTATTTATGCGCATATTTTAGCAAATATCACAATAAATACATGTTTTTGTTGCATAATATTACTTTTTTGATTAACAAACACTATAATAAGTAAAACGTTTTAAACTTTTTGTAGATATTATTAGGGTAAAAGAATCTTATGCAAATGCAAATTTTTTCTGGACATTCCAAAAATTAAAACAGTTAAGTTGTCATTACGAATCATGAAATTACCATTAAAATGGCATTTAATCGTTTTTGCATATTTTACGAAAAATACGTTTTTTTTTTGCTTATTTATGCGCATATTTTAGCAAGGAAACTTATGCAAATTCAAATTTTTTCTGGATATCCTAAAATAATAACGGTTAAGTTATCTTTACGAATCATTAAATTTCCATTAAAATGTCATTCAATCGTTTTTGCATATTTTTTACGAAAAATATGTTTTTTTTTGCATATTTATGCGCACATTTTATCAAATTTTACAATAAATAATGCATGTATTTGTTGCATAATATTATTTTTTGATTAACAAACACTTTAATTAGTAAAACGTTTTAAACTTTTTGTAGATATTATTAGGGCAAAAGAATCTTATGCATATTTTTCTGGACATTTCAAAAATAAAAACAATTAAGTTATATTTACGAATCATGAAATTTCCATTAAAATGGGATTCAATAGTTTTTGTATACATTACGAAAAATACCTGATTTTGCATTTATGCGCATATTTTAGCAAATATTACAAAAAAAATGCATGTTTTTGTTGCATAATTTAACTTTTTTGATTAACAACCACATTCAAAAGTAAAACGCCTTTTAATTTTATGCTGGGACATCTTTGGGTAAATGTTGCTTTTTTAATTTGTAACACAATATTCATCTATTTTACAAAAAAAAAAATTTACAGCGATATCCAGGGAATAGAGGAAGCAAATTTTATTGTGGGAATATTATATGAACGATAATTGCGATAATTATAACAATGCAGTCGCATATTATAAAAAAAATTTTAAAGAAATGGCGAAGCAGTGAAAGAGCTCCATTATTGCGATTCGACAGCGATTTGAAATAAATATTAATTTTATATGTACATATACGAGTATAAAAATGAATTGTTTTTTTTTCCAAAATTCATAAAAATTTAATTTGTAATAAAATTTAAGATAATTTTTTAAGTGCATATTTTATATGTTTTTAGTGCATATTTTCGATTTTTTAGTGCATATCATTTCTTGTCCTAGTCATGACATTCTTCCAGCTAGTATTTTATATAATATATAGTAATTTTCCTTAACCGAACACCGGTTAAACTTCTAACATTCAATAAAATAATAGCCATTTGCCGTAACTAAATCTTTGTAACTACTTCACATTAATCATTCGATTGGATAGTAGCAATTTTCTAACACTGACTGTAACGTATAAACCAACAAACACTCTCATGCCTATAAAATAAATGAATTGCAAACCGATTTTTGACATTATATCTGACGCGTTAAAAATTACAACTTATGATCACCAACACACACAGCTTCTTACATCCGTTTACGTACTAGGTACGACGAACGCAATCGTATAAACTCAACAACAACAAGAATAGCAAATATTAATGTTAGCTGATTTTTGGATAGAGCAACAAATTCACAATGATTTTCGTTTCGTTTTTGGTTTTGTTTAAAACAATTCTGCCAAACTGCCTAAGAATCTCACAATTGAGGATACCAAGAGAATAGTAATAATAAACAAGAAAAAGATACAAAACTTACACACGATTGTGGATTAATTGGTACAAGTGGCACGAATGGACTCACCTGCAATGAAATAAATAATAATAATAATAACAATTAATGATCAAAATAAATAAACGATCGGTTTGGTATAAATCACAAATTGTTTATTAATAATACAATAACAAGAACAACAACAACAAAAACAAAAACTATTTAAACAAAAATCGCTGCAACGACGTCATAAATCAAGAATTGTGTCAGTTTGTGTGATACAACAGATTTTTCACTTTGATTTTGATTGAACTCTAACAAATTTGTTATAAAATAAATAATCTAGTTTAAGCTATTGATACGATTATCATATATAATGTGATTGACTGTCTCGTCAGCATCAATGTCAAAGTGTTAAGTGTGTAGTGTTATTCATTTGTATGTTATTTTCTGTTCTTTGTATAAATCCATATTAAATACTTTATGTAGAATCTATCTTAGAGCGTGTAGCAGTTACATTGTAAATCTATCAATTGAAATTTAAAATTCTAAGAAATTAAATGAAGATCATAGTCGTGATGCAACGACAGAGGCGGGGGGATGCAAATTGCTAAACACCCACGAGTTTGTGAATGTATAAACAAAGATATCGTAATTGTTTCAATGTTAGTAAATGACGATTTGATTGACTGTGACGAACAGTGACATTTCCGATAATATCGAGAGGAATTGTAAATTTAAAATGATGGCAGGCATGCATCTACTGTCATGGACGTGCGTGTAATTCGTGGTGCTAATATTTGCTCGGATCATTACCTGGTTGCAGTCAAGGTGCACAGAAGACTGAGCAGAGCAAAAACGCACGTAACCAAACACAAAGAAAGCTGGACGTCGCGAAGCTGCAAACCCCAGAGATAGCCACTGCCTACTTCAACCAGCTCTCCCAATTACTACGACGCAACGCCTCTACTCTGACGTTTCCGATACACAGTGGCATCATATTGCGCATTTCATGGCAACCGCCGCAACAACCGTGCTAGGATATTAAAAACGGCGATCAGACGTATCCTGGTACGATGAGGAATGTCGCATAGCTTCTGAGGAACAGGATGTCGCTTATAGGGCAACGCTGCAGCCCGGGCTGTTAGGGAACGACACAAGGAGACAGTAAGACAGGCGAGGCAGCTATTTAAGCGAAAAAAAAAACGTCAAATGAAGGAACGGGAGAACGAGGATATAGAGCGATACAGGGATAGAGGTGAGGCCCGAAAATTTTACCAGAAAGTAAAAGCAAAAGGCTACGGTAATAGGCTCCCCTCCTGTAAGGACAAAGGTGGAATTCTGGTTACAGATACGCAGAGTGTGCTGTATATTTAGAGAGAACACTTCCAGCAACTGCTGGTTTCAGAAGCCAGCGCACGTGAAGGTATCACACCAATTGTCGACGACGGCTTAGATTGCCCACCACCAAGTCAAACCGAGGTAGGAAGAGCAATATCGCGGCTGAAAAACAATAAAGCATCCGGTGCCGTTGGACTCTCGGCAGAGCTCTTCAAGTCCGGTGGCGAGGAGCTGATAACGAGCATGCACCAGCTCCTGCGCACGGTTTGTCTTAAAGAGTACATGCCCGACAATTGAAATTTAAGCGCATTATGTCCTGTGCTGAAAAAGGTGATCCAAGTGTGTGCTCCAACTATGGCGGGATCAGCCTTCTACCCATCGCATATAAGGTCCTGTCGAGTGTGCTATGTGAAAGACTAAAGCCAGTGTTATCCAACCTGATCGGCCCTTATCAGTGTGGCTTTAGACCTGGTAAATCAACAACTGACCAGATATTCACACTTCGGCAAATCCTGAAAAAGACCCAAGAGAAACAGATCGACACGTACCATCTTTTCGCTGACTATAAAGCTGCCTTCGACAGCCCGATACGGCAGAAATTACTCGAAGTCATGGCAGAGTTTGGTATTCCAGCGAAGCTGATACGCCTTTGCGGAATGACGCTGACTGACACGAAGTCTTCAGTGAAGATTTGCAAGGACCTTACAGAGCCATTCTGTACCAGACGAGGCCTAAAACAAGGCGACGGCCTATCGTGTGATCTCTTCAATATATGATGGAGATGATAATGAGAAAAGCTGTAGTAAACACGAGTGACACCATATTCAACAAAAGACTCATGCTACTCGCGTTAGCTGATGACGTAGACATCAACGGTCGAAAACTGCGGGATGTGACTGCAGCCTTCTCAGGTATACAGAAGGAATCAGCGAATATGAGCCTGACGGTGAACGAGGACAACACGAAGTTATTAGTTTACAACGAACTAAGAATCTACTCGTTTGGCAAACTGCGTGAACGTTAACAACTTTAATTTCGAGGTGGTAGATAATTTTGTCTACCTAGGCTCCGCCATCAACAAAGCAAAAAATGTCAGCCTAGAAATCCGGAGAAGAATCCTGCTTGCAAATAAATGCTACTACGGACTAAGCAAGCGATTCAATGACAGAGCCCTCTCTCGACGAACAAAACTCAAGCTATACTAGAGCACGTGGTAGTCCATGGAAGGCATGCATCGAGTGTTCTGGACGTACGAGTAATCAGGGGTGCGAACATTGACTCCGATCACTTCCTTACCGCAGTTAAGGTACGCACTAGGCTAAGCATGGCGAAAAACGTATGTAACCAGGCACAACGAAAGCTGGACATCGGTAAACTGCGGACCACAGAGGTAGCGGACGCCTACTCCAACCACCTAACTCAACTGCTGCGGAATGCTCCAACCCCTGATCTCGCAGTGGCAAAATATAGCTGACTCCATAGAACGGACTGCGAGAAGCGTACTTGGGTACTCAAAGCCGTCTCAAGAAGATGCCTGGTACGATGATGAGTGTCGCAATACCACGAGAGAGGCTGCATACAGGGCGAAACTGCAGCCAATGGCAACGCGAGCTGTTCGTGAACGGCACAGAGAGAAGAGACGATAGGCAACTCGTCTTTATAGACTGAAAAAGAAGGAGCTGAAGAAGAGGCAAGATGAGTGCACAGAGTTGCTCCGAAGTAGAGGGGAAGCCCGAAAATTCTACAAGAGAGTTAAGGTGAGAATACGTGGAACAGAGTTGCCCTCCTGCAAGGACAGCGATGGGCAGCTAATTACGGACCCGGATAACGTTCTGAAAATATGCAGAAATCATTTTAGAAATTTACTGGATATGGATACCACTCCAGAAGACCCCGCTCCAATCCATGACGATGGTATTAACTGTCCACCTCCGAGCCAGAGCGAGATGCGTATGGCCATCTCCCGCCTTAAAAACAACAAAGCTGCTGGAGCCGATGGTCTCCCTGCTGAATTGTTTAAGGCTGGCGGGGAGGAGCTGATTAGGAGCATGCATCAGCTCATGGAGAACATCTGGCAAGAGGAGAGCATGCCCGGGGATTGGAGTCTCAGTCTGTTATGTCCCATATTCAAGAATGGAGATCGTAGTGAATGTAAGAACTATCGTGGAATAAGCCTATTACCAATTGCGTACATGGTCCTTTCAAGCATATTGTGTGATCATCTAAAGTCAATTGTAGAAAAACTAATTGGACCATATCAGTGCGGCTTTAGAACTGGTAAATCTGCGGAGGATCAAATGTTCACCTTACGACAAATCCTGGAAAAAAAACTCATGAAAAGCAGATCGACACCTACCACCTCTTTGTCGACTACAAAGCTGCCTTCGACTCTCCGATAAGGAATAGGCTTTATGAGGCTATGTCTGAGTTTGGTATTCCTGCAAAGCTAATTCGACTTTGCAGATTTACCTTAGACAACATCAAATCCTCGGTTAAGATTGGTAAGGATCAGTCTGAACCATTCAACACGGAAAGAGGTCTCAGGCAGGGCGATAGCCTCTCCTGTACACTATTTAATATAGTTATGGAGAAGGTGATGAGAAAGGCTGGTGTCAACATGTCAACATGCCACTAGCCTACGCCGATGATATAGATATCATTGGCCGAAATCTGCGGGACGTTACTGCAGTCTTCTTATCACTAGAAAAGGAGTCGGCAAAAATGGGTTTAGCGGTCAACGAGGACAAAACAAAAATAATGATTTCGAAGAACAAAGAGTCCTCTCGATGGGGACGCACCGTGAACGTTGACAATTATTGTTTTGAGGTAGTCGACGAGTTTACCTACCTCGGATCTTCCGTCAGCAAGAAAAATAATGTCAGCCAAGAAATTAAGCGGAGAATAGTGCTAGCCAATAGATGTGGCTGCACTCTAGGAATGCCAACTAACATTGTAATTATCCAACTTTTTGTACCTCCCACTTTATGGCTGTCCAATTTATTGGCGTTTTACTCCCATACATTAAATCTATGAAATTTTTTATAGGTTCTTGTAACAACTGATTTCAATTTCAAATTCTTATCCAAACCCCCAATACTACTGCTTTTTTTTACATTTTTGCTCCAACTATAAATTTTTTTGTCCGTCCACTTTATGTCTGACCAACTTTATATATTACACCTATTTTGTATTTAAAATTTGTTATCCAAACAATTTCTATTATAGTCTGAACCATTCCTATCGCCTTTTCTTTATTGCTATCCTGTAAATTTCGAATATCAGGTAATCGTCCCACATTTCTAACAATTCTCAACAAAATTGGTCAATATTATGTCTGTCCAACTTTGTGTCTGTACAACCTTGATTTATGTCACATTTTTCGTCTTTGAATTATTACAGTCTTGTAACATCTCACAGAAATATCAACAAATTTGTTCAATTTCATGTCTGTCCAACTTTGATGTATGTCACACTTTTTGTCTGTCAAACTTTAAATCTATATAATTTTATAACATTCTTTGAGCGCTCATTTTTATCAGTTTCAAAATGACTTCATCCTTCCGTTTTCCTATGTTGCTGTATTCAAAATTTGCAACATCATGCAATCGTTTGCTGTTCAAATATGTAAATTGCATTTCCCCAAAGATATATCAACAAATTTGTCGATAATCAACATTCATTGTATTTAAAACATAGTGGCTTGCAGTGTTTTTTTTTTTTTTGGTCATTGTCTCTCCATCGATTATACACTGAACAAACAAGAACTTTTTGTACAAAGTTCTCATTAAAAGTCATAAGTTCGAACGAAACCACTGGACAGTAAATAATGAGGGAGGAAATGTACAGTAAGCCCCATTTATAATACTCTAGAAAACCATAAGTCAACAATAATGTATATAGATATAGTGGTCAAGAGGCAAGAACTCAACTGAACTCAAAACAAGTCAAGTCTAATGATGCTGGCCCAGCAGATAGCATGTTTGTGTTGGTGTGATTGGTTGGGGTAGTAGTAAAGTAAAGATCAAAGTTTCGAGTAGCAACTGGCAAAGATGACAGTTGCCTCAATGGACTTTTATATAGTTGTGTTGAGTGCCTAGTGAAATAACTTTGATTGCAAGAAAACTTAAGAATAGACATAACAAAAATGTCATGGTGTGCAGTGCTGTGCGCACGCATAGCTTTCATATCCAGCCATTTGTCATATTTTCATGAATATGTCAACTGTAACAGCATTGCGTTTATAAGCCTACATCGATACACACAGTTCTCATTGTAGGGTCTCTCTACAAAGTCTACTTAATTACACTAAATGGCCATAGTCGTGCTTGATGCTCTAGTATTCATAATAAAACTCGTAATCAATAGAAAATTAGTACAATTTAATATGACAATAGTTGAAAGAGTAAAATCACAGATGTGGTGTGGTTTATTTTAGATAAAATTGGATAAATAAACAAGTCGAAATAATAGAACAGAAAAAAGAGGCAAAGCGAATAAATAAACATCACAATTCTATTTTTATGAATCGTTGAATATTTACGTAATTGGTTTACATTTTATGCCACGGAAAATTGGAGCAAATGGTGGCCTGAGCGCGCTGATTGATGTGGGATGTCATTCATCAAGTTTGTTAGATATCAATTAATTTGAACGAAAAAAAAAATACCATAAAGAAACAAGTGTTAAAACTGCTCTCACAATTCCAAGAAAATTCAATTTGAAATCGTGAGATTTATATATGGGGCTATTAATAGCTAAAGTGGAGTGTGAGAGTCCAATGCCATTGGCAATAGTTGCTAATAAAGTTGTTATGAGAGATTTTAATGAAATTCTGGGAATTTCGAAACACGCTTGAAATTATAACATATATAAGTGGCTTTGTGCGAAGCAACATAGTTCTGTGACTTTCTACATTAACCTATTTAAGCAATGAAGTATATTTTGTCAAATTATTCTCACATTACTTACTTAGATGTTAAAGTACACTTAGATAAGAACATAAACCTTGTCATTCTAAGCCGCATAAGAAAAAGTAAGGAATGGCAACGCCTTATGGTTAATGACCCTCGAAAACGTTATAAGGACCATTAATTAGGATTCGAATGTGAATAGACTAGACACTCTAGATCAGTGAACGGCAGCCCAATACAACCACAGTATGAGTTTGTGTTGGTGAGTTGCTCTCTTTCCTCTCTCACTGCATTGAAGGAAATTGTTGCATGGTTTTTTTCAAAACTATGAACAAAACTATAATATAACTAGCTTTCCCGGCTCGCGTTGCTTCACCCAACCTTCATAAGAAATTAAGCAGTACAGGTAAACTGCAAAGAAATGAACACCCCTTTAAAGTACGAATTTCAAAATATACTTTCGTATCGCACAACTAAAATGGAATGGTTCCCCCTCTAAACGGTAGAAAATTTATATAACCTTATCCTTATACAATACATGGCTCATAAAATATGATCGATTGAAATTTTATGACGATTGAAATTTTGGTTTGTGTGGGCGGCGCCACACAGTGACATTTCGGCGGAAAAAATAGGGGTTTTCAACATTCCAATATTAAAATTTAAATGATATGGTTTTGTAAAGAAGTATTGAAATTGGACAAGTAAACTTATTATTATAATTTATCAAAAATTATACTAAAAAATATCAACTTTTCACTTTTTGATGGAAAAAACTTTATGTGCTTTGCCTTGCTTAGCCCTCTAACTATAAAAAAATGAAAGGTCCGAGGGTGTACTTTTAATTAAGAAAAAAAAAAAAAATAACCGCCAAATACCGTCCCTTTTAGTAACATCGATTGTAATGCATGCATTTGTGAGATATTTTCGGTGTATTTGAAGGCTAATATCTTTCGCGGAGGGTTGTTTGGGATATTCTCTTCTTTTGTATTGGACAACACATGTTTAACTTTCGAATAAAAATTAACATTTTTAACCTTTATGAAATTTTCATATGATTCTAGACAGGGAAGAAAAATACCTAAAATCTACAACTTCCAATGGGCGTAAAATCTAAAGTAGGCTTGACATCCCCAATATGTTTAATTTTTTTGCATAAGGAGAACTCAATTAAGAAGTGTCCCGAATTTCGAGTCCCTAGGTCCAAAAATACAAATTTTGGCAGGAGCAGTTATATGGGAGGTGGGTGTGGCAGTAGGCGGTTTTCCAAGATTTTTTCAAAATTTCTTAATTTAGCCCAGAAAAGTGTTTCTGCACAATATCATTGCTGTACGACCACTCCTTCTATTTTTTCTAAGAAATGTATGGGGCGGTGCCACTGTGCGCCACACCACTTTGTCTAATTATGTTTTTATGTAGCCTATGATAGAGGCCAAATTGATAGTACTACACAGTGAAACTTTAATTGCAATCGGTTCATTAATTTATTATATATAACGATTTTATCAAAAGGGGCGTGGCACAGCCCATTTCCCAGCAAAACTCAATCTTCCTTGCACCAGTAACATGTGTAGCAAATCAGATCTTCATACCTCTAATGGCGATACCTATGACCGATCAAAATTTCGGTTTGTGTGGGCGGTGCCACTCCCCATTGTCCAACTATGTTTTCATGTAGCCTATGTATTCATGTATCACACAATAAAAATATAATTGCAATCGGTCCATTTATTTGGCCCAAATAACGATTTTCTAAAAAGGGGCGTGGCATCGCCCGCTTTCAACAAACAATTATTTTTTTTCTTATACGACTGATATACGTGCTAAATTTCGATTTCGTACCTTTAATAGTTTAAAAGATAGTCATTTCAAAATTCGGGTTGTATGTTATGAAGCGGTGCCACGCCCGCTAATCTAATCTAATCTAATCTAATCTAATCTAATCTAATCTAATCTAATCTAATCTAATCTAATCTAATCTAATCTAATCTAATCTAATCTAATCTAATCTAATCTAATCTAATCTAATCTAATCTAATCTAATCTAATCTAATCTAATCTAATCTAATCTAATCTAATCTAATCTAATCTAATCTAATCTAATCTAATCTAATCTAATCTAATCTAATCTAATCTAATCTAATCTAATCTAATCTAATCTAATCTAATCTAATCTAATCTAATCTAATCTAATCTAATCTAATCTAATCTAATCTAATCTAATCTAATCTAATCTAATCTAATCTAATCTAATCTAATCTAATCTAATCTAATCTAATCTAATCTAATCTAATCTAATCTAATCTAATCTAATCTAATCTAATCTAATCTAATCTAATCTAATCTAATCTAATCTAATCTAATCTAATCTAATCTAATCTAATCTAATCTAATCTAATCTAATCTAATCTAATCTCAAGTCCCGTAACTGGCATGGAGTCACCCCTAGAGAGGTTAAATCAAAAAAGTATAGAAGGAAAATAAGTGGGGGTCGGTTCTACATTTCATTTACATTTTTCTAAAAAACTTTATCCCGTTATAGCTTAAAAAAATACTGAATTTGGACAAAATCCAGCTGCGTGTATCGATTACTCCATCTCTAAAGTGAGCGGAATGGTACATTTGCATGGGAGGTACCAAAACGGGCGTGGCCATGTGGCCCATTTCCAATACCGTAAGTATTTGTGGGGAATATTAACCTGTGCAAAGTTTCAAAACATTTCGTTACGTCTTTGGAAAGTTATCGTGCGTACCAGCCGGACAGACAGACTGGCATGGCTCAAACGACTTAAAAAGTTATTAATCGAATTTGGTTCAAAGAAACATAGGGTCTAAAGTGATTTCTTCTATGTGTTACATTTTTGGGTCGTATCAAATGATATTTATTTACCTTCTTACCTGAAGGGTGAGGATGTAATTATAAAAAACTGTTGGGGTTGCCAAAATATTGGAGGTCGGTCATACATATGACTCCTCTAGGGGCTACATTGGGGAAGTTAGAGCGGCAGAAACAAATGCTATCAAAATTAAATATTTGTATGGGAACCCCCTTAGGGTGTGAAGATAGTCGGTAGGTATGTGTGGAATACTTGTTGGCAGAGAAAAGTTAGTGGGGGTATGGTATGTTTGGGAAAAATGTTAGGAGCGAAAAATTGGTGGGGGTCGGTCCCACATTTCCCCCCTCTGCGAGAAACCAGGCGGCAGGAACTAATTTCATAAATGAATTATAAAAACTAAAGAAAATTGTACCCCCTTTAAAGGTTGAAGATAGTGGGTAGATATGTTCCGAGAAACTGTTAGGGTTGCAAAACTATTAGAGGTCGGGCACGTTTGGGGCAGTCAGAGCTTTGGGAGCAAAATTTATAAAAAATTTAATTTTGTATAGGATAGGGTAGGTATGTTTGGGGAAAATGTTAAGAGGGGAAAATAACTGAGGGTCGGTTATACATTTTACCCCTCTAGGAGGAACCATGGGAGCGACAGGACTTGATTTCATAAAAAATATATAAAATTGAATGGGGACTCCGTAAGGGTTAAAGAAAGAGGGTAGATATGTTCAGAGATAATGATAGAAACAAATTTTTTTGTATGTGAGCCCCCGTAGAGTGTGAAGATATGGGTTAGTTATATTGGAGAAGAATTAGTGGAGATCGGTACTTCTTTCCACCTCTCTAGGAGGAACCAAGAGACCGGCAAGAGCTGATTTCATTAAAAAATTATAAAAAATAAAAGAAATTGTATGGGGACCACATCAAAATTTGAAAAAAAAGGAAAGTTAGGGCAACAAGAACTAATTTTATAAAAATTTAAGTTTTGTATGGATAGAGGGTAGATATTTTCTAAAAAAACTGTTGGGTTTGCAAAAATATTGGGGGTCGGTGACACATTTAATTCCTCTAGGGTCACCTTTGGGGAAGTTTGAGCGGTAGGAACAAATTTTATAAAACATAAAATTGTTGTATGGGATACCCCTTGGGATGTGAAGATAGTTGGTAGGTATGTGTGGAATACTTGTTGGCAGAAAAAAGATAATGGGGGTCGGTCATGCATATCACCCCTCTAGGAATAACCAAGGATTTCACCAAAAAATTATAAAAACTTAAAAAAAAATTATGGGTTCATCCCCCTTAAGGTTTGAAGATAGAGGGTCGGTCATACATTTAACTCCTCAAGCGCTGCCTTTGGAACTGTTAAAGCAGTGGGAGCAAATTTCATAAAAAAAGTGATTTTTTTTGGGAGCCGCCATAGAGTCTGAAGATACGGTGTAGGCATGTTTGGGAAATATGTTAAGAGGGAAAACTTAGTGGGGGTCCAACACATTTTATCCCTCTTGTTGAAGATTTTTCTTCCCCCCATCTTTAGCCACGATGCGCAAACATTTGCCCACACCCCACCTACTCCATATTTTGTCTCACGAATTTATTTCCCCAACTTCACAAATTTAGGGGCTGAGCAGTATCCAAATCCTGTTACTAAGGATCTCCATACAACACTATCTCACCCCTAATACAAAAGGCGACTTGGCTATCCCCCGATCACGACAACAAAAATCATATTAATCATATGGTAATCGATAAAAGGCATGTATCTTGAATCATGTATGTGCGGGTGATCCGCGTTGTTAACATTGGCTCAAATCATTACCTGGTTGTAGCTAAGGTGCGCACAAGATAGAGCAAAGCGATAACTGCACAAATAAAGCTAAACATCGTAAATCTGCAAACCCCAGAGATAGCCACTTCCTATCGCAACAAGATCTTCTAAATACTAAGACACTACACCTCTACATCTGACGTTCCCGAGAAACAGTGCTTGGCTATGAAAAACGGCGCTCAGACAAATCCTGGTACGATGAATTATGTCACATAGCGTCCGAGGAACAGTATGCTGCTTATAGGGCAACGCTACAGTCAATTGTAAAACTGCAGATCAAGCAACAGGAGAACAAGGATAAATAGAGGTACAGGGATAGAGGTGAAGTCCGAAATATCAGTCAGAAAGTGAAAGCAAAAGATTGTGCTGCTCTCCTGTAAGGACAAGAATGAAAATCTGGTAACAGATATGCAGACTGTGCTTCATATATCCCCCGAGAACACTTTCACCAATCCACCAATATATAAAGACATAGAAATATGTCATCATGTTGCAGTGGTTTATAACATTTTCTGATGCTTTGAGAAACTATGTCATATTTGCGATAAGTGTTTAATTTTCTGTATAAATAATAAAGTTATATAGGTTCAATATATGATGTATGTGCCTAACAAGCAAATGAGAAAAAATCGGCATATTTTCCAAAAATTATCATTTGAGTCTACTCTCTAGTGGGTATAAGAGGGAAATATTTTAGATATTCCACAAATCACCAATTTCGATCTCGAAAGGCGTACTTCCCTTACATTTTCACAAATCTGTTTTAAAACAAAAGAGAGGGAGAAAACGAACTTCTATCATATTAATATATTTGAGTGTTTTGCCGCCTATTATACTGCACGATAGTATCTATTGTTTTGCTCACAATATATTTTTTTCCCTACTGCTTCCCTAATGTAGTTACTACTGTGTATTGTAATTATTACTATAAGTAATTTATTCATGCAAACACCTTCACACCATTATTATTATCCCAAATCATTTAGAAATTCCCACAGACTATTGTGGGCAATCGTCGTAATCGTCGTCGTCGTCATTAATCAAGTGCTTTGCGTCGTCATATTCATGTTTAAGTAGACACCAAATTATTTATATATTTTATAGAACTGCATTTTAAATCAACATCAACAGTCAACTAATTAATTTAATGCATTAACTTAGTTCTACTAGTAAAAGCAATGTTCACGCTATTCTTGCTCTGTTGTTGTTGTTTTCATCTTGCACAAAAGCCACTGCAGTAGAGCGCTCTCATTAACATTTCATATACTTAGGTGGTCATTGACTTGTGAAATCGAGAGAAACTCATACAGACAATACAAAGCTGAAAAACTAGACAGCGATGTTTGCAGTAACACCACATCGGTCTCATGATTAGAAATAATTGCTCTCTAGAATTTGGCTAAAACACAACGGGATTGCAATGGGTCTCTTGTCTATACAGTATGCAGCTGGCTAACCCAAGAATCAATACGCGCTTAGAGCATTTCTGTGTGTAAGTTATATGTTTATGCAATTGAACCTATGTGTGTTCGTCTCTAAATGTCCAGAATTCAACTGCTGATACAAAAAAAAAAAATACAATTGTACAATTTTATATTGTCTCAATTACACACAACAGCTCTAAAATCATAGGCCACAGTGTGGGAATGTAGTTGGAAAGCCGATATAAAAAAAATAAAATAAAATTAAATAAAATAAAATAAAATAAAATAAAATAAAATAAAATAAAATAAAATAAAATAAAATAAAATAAAATAAAATAAAATAAAATAAAATAAAATAAAATAAAATAAAATAAAATAAAATAAAATAAAATAAAATAAAATAAAATAAAATAAAATAAAATAAAATAATAAAAAAATAAAATAAAATTTAATTTTCTTCGACCACCAATATATTTCCTTTGAAATATCTGCTTAAATAACGAAGCCGATAGCAACCTTCAACAAGAGACGGAAGAAATATGACGTCTACAGGGAACACCTTGCAAGACTTCTACCGAATACATCTGATCTCACCATTGACAACCCACAAAAATTGGACAGCATGGTAGGAGGGACCAGATAAGAAAAATTATAACATTCCTGACGGGACATGGACCCATAGGCAGTCATGCGAGCAGAATGGGATTCGCAACAAAAAGCGAATGCAACCACTGCGGCAGCAGTGAACAATCCACCGAGCACATTATATGTGATTGCCCAGAGCTATACAGAAGGAGACTGGAAACCCTGGGGAAACCCTTCCTAAATGGTGTAGAGGAACTTGCATCGTTGGATATCGGAAGGATCAACAAATTTTGTAAAATTATTAACTGGACGGATTGGATCGAAACTCCGATAACCCAATCGACAATTGGCAACGCAATCAGGCAGCACACGCGCTGATAGCATAGGTTGAAGGGATGGCGTAAATGCCCAACGGGTGTCACAATGGAGCCATAAGGACCTAAGTGTTCTCCTCGAAGATGGAGATGCCCGCACACCAACCAACCAACTAAAAAAATTAAAAATTAAAATATATAAAAAAATTAAAATATATAAATATAAAAATATACAAATATAAAAATATACAAATATAAAATTAAAAAATTTAAATATATACAAATTTAAAAATATAAAAATATAAAATTATAAAAATATAAAAATTAAAAAATATAAAAAAAATTATAATATACAAATATAAAAATATAAAAATTTAAAAATAGAAAAATATACAAATTTAAAAATATAAAAATATAAACAAATTAAATTATTAAAATATAAAAATATACAAATATAAAAATATAAAAATATACAAATATAAAAATATAAAAACATAAAAATATAAAAATATAAATCATAGTTCGGTTCAAGATCTTTTCTATTATTGCTAATGAAGCTTTTAACACTTAAGGTTGTGATAATGAGAAGGCACAGCAAACGGCACTGATGATGATGGTTTGGCATCCATCGGAATAGCTATCTGCCTTGCCAGCTGTCCACATAATCCCTTTCATACAACTCTTGTAAAACAAATTCTATTAGCAATAATAGAAAAGATCATGAACCGAACAATGAAACCAAACTCATTATATACATATACAGGTCAACAATACAAAACAAGAGAAAGGAAAACATAAAAATATAAACATATAAAAATATACAAATTTAAGAATATAAAAAAAATATAGAAATATACAAATTAAAAAATAAAAATATACAAATTTAAATATATAAAAATATAAAAATTTTAAAATATAAAAATATAAAAAAAATATACAAATTTAAAAACAACAATATAAAAATACAACAATATATATATATATAAAAATATAAAAATATAAAAATATAAAAATATAAACATATAAAAATATAAAAATATAGCAATATAAAAATATAAAAATTAAAAATATAAAAAAATTTAAATATAAAAATATAAAAATACAAAAATACAAAAATATAAAAATATAACAATATAACAATATAAAAATATAAAAATATAAAAATATAAAAATATAAAAATATAAAAATATAAAAATATAAAAATATAAAAATATAAAAATATAAAAATATAAAAATATAAAAATATAAAAATATAAAAATATAAAAATATAAAAATATAAAAATATAAAAATATAAAAATATAAAAATATAAAAATATAATTTTTACCCCACGCCTCTTTCCCCCCCAGATACCGCGCGAGCTGGGGTCCATTTAAGCTGAACATGACGGTGGTCTCGGCCACAAGTCACTTCAGCACTTCATGTTAAAGTGTTTATTTTTTTTTTTTTTTTTTTGTATTAAATTGAATTGAATTAAATTAAATTAAATTAAATTAAATTAAATTAAATTGAATTGATTTGATTTGAATTAAATTAAAGTGAAATATATTGAATAGTATTGAATTTATAATATAAAAGTTATAATTGATCATTTCCACATATCACTGTTTTACGACGTGGGGCGTAACATCAGCCTAAAAACATCCTCATAATCCGGCATGTTCCCAAGGCAATGGCTTTCGACATTTCATGTACATGCGATGAAAGCCCCAATTCGTCGAGATGTTGCGAAACAGAGTTTACCACAATTCCAGTACTCGATATCACAATTGGGATAGTTTGCACAGTTGTTAGATGTTCCCTTTGCTTTACTTCAAACGCTAAGTCTGCATATTTAGATATTTTTTCACTAATGGTTCGATTCACGTTATCCGAAAGTGGAACTGCGACGTCTATAACGTATCCAACCTTTCTGCATTTGTCTATCCAAATTATGTCTGGTCTGTTGGCGTTAATTGTCCGATCTGTTGACATTGATCGGTCCCAATACAGTTTAAAATTTCTGCTCATTAGCACTACCTCCGGTTCATATCTGAAATAAGGAAGTTTTTCCTCCAAGAAACCACTTCTAATCGCAAGGTTTTGATGGATTATTTTCGCCACGTCATTGTGCCTTTTGAGGTAGGCCGTACTCGCCATTATCGAACAACCATTGATGATGTGTTCTGTAGTTTCCGCAGCCTGGCCACATCGCCGGCAGTGATTATCAATGTCTTCATGCAGGATAACTCGGCGGAAATGCTTGGTGTGCATTATCCCATCCTGTATGGCCATTAAAAATCCTTCTGTATCCGGAAACAGTTGTCCG
Organism: Muscina levida; assembly: GCA_964034835.1. Taxonomy (NCBI): domain Eukaryota; kingdom Metazoa; phylum Arthropoda; class Insecta; order Diptera; family Muscidae; genus Muscina; species Muscina levida. Next base: position 100,818,609 of record OZ035880.1, read on the forward strand.
TATTGGAAACATATTGTGGAGGCATGTTTATCCACATTTTCGAGTTCCAGTTGGTGTGGAAATTTGCCATGTATGGCTTTATGCTATATATAATATAAAAATATAAAAATATAAAAATATAAAAATATAAAAATATAAAAATATAAAAATAAAAAAATTTAAAAATATAAAAATATAAAAATATAAAAATATAAAAATATAAAAATATAAAAATATAAAAATATAAACATATAAAAATATAAAAATACAAAAATATAAAAATACAAAAATATAAAAATACAAAACTATAAAAATATAAAAATTAAAAAATAAAAAAAATAAAATATAAAGATATAAAAATATATAAATACAAAAATATATAAATATAAAAATATAGCAATATAAAAATATAAAAATATAAAAATATAAAAATGTTAAAATGTAAAAATATAAAAATATTAAAATATTAAAATATAAAAATATAAAAATATATAAAAATAAAAATACAAAATTAAAAATATAAATTGTGATTGTCCCTTAGAAAAAAGAGGTGGAAAAAGATGGAAAGAGGGGATGGATTAAGAAGGAAGAGAAAATCGTGGTTACACCAATTGTTATCTTGTCCCAGTTAGCCATGGAATGCACCGCAAGAAAAGTATTAAATCTCCTATTGGTACTGAGAAAAGAGAAAAAGTCATTTTACTCCTGCACAGGCCAACCATGTACGCCGATCTGTATATGCTGTATTTGGGCCCTCAGCGATCTATAAACTATGCAGTAGGTCCTGGAGATCCAACATCTGCTGGCTGCTTTCTACATTCAATTCTCCACTACGCCAAAAGGGCGGGTAAGAGAAGAAGGCCTGTATCTGACTGGTTTCCAGAAATCTTACAATTTCCTGGAACCCTACAGAGGATAGAAGTTTGCATACCAAATTTTTGTTTCACTAAATCGACTTAGAATTCGACGATGATCATTTATATATACAGGGTGGCCTCTACTAATAGAAAACTTGATAACTTCTTTCTGGTTTTTTTTTTTGTTTTTGTACACTTTCTGTGTATAATAACCCCATAAGAAAAAGTTCGGTGGATTTAGATCAGGCGACCGGGGGTTCCAACGGAAGGTTGAGTTTCTTGAAATGAAGCTGTTAGGAAATATTCAGTAATGCGCCTCATCAGATATTCCTATGGCTTTTCTCTGCAAGGGGGAGTTTTTCAACTCGATAACCACAATGCTCTTATCATGCCTGGGGAGGTTACTGCTGGGATATATTTTTATTTAATTGTCCTTAATATAAATTTATTAAGAGACATTCAAATATGTACAATGTATTGGTTCTCACTAAGCTTGAAAAACGATATGCGTAGCTTTCCGTTCAACTTACATGTTGTAATCAGTGTACCACAGAAGATCAGAAAACTTAGCAATAATTTATCTCGTTCCCCCCACTGTGATGCACTGCCACTGGCAAATGTGTTGGGAATGCTGGTAATGTTGCCGTAGTCACTCACCGCTACCACATGTGTTACGATGATGCAACTTAACCGTCACCTCTTGGGAATTGATAACAAAAGTAGTAGCATCGTTGCAATCGTCTGCTGTCTGGTTTGTACGCTCAGTGATTGCATTTTTTTCTGTTTCCCCTATCGAACTTTGTTTACAAACGTTTTGCAGTCGAGCGTAGTTGTGAACTTTTTTTGTCCAAAGCATAGAAGAATTCGGCGTCGGCGGCGGTGGTTGCATCATGTTGGCTGTTTTGGACTTGACGATGACGATGATGCCGGCTGCTGCTGCTATTCCCCAAGTTGGGTTCAATATATATTGTACTTTCGTTTGTACGGTTTGCGATACGGTTTCGTGCATTTCTGTGGTTAATTTATTCATGAATCGTTACGAACGTATATATTTGCACTTATGTTTCATGTGTAGACTGGTATAGTCGTTTGATGAATATATACCAAACGAAAAAGAGCCAAATTGGATGCAGTGGCCACCACCAGCATCACTCTATCAATCGTTGCAGCACACATTATGTAAGTGCATGCAGCAGCAGCAGCACTGAGGGCCTCATAAGTTTAGAGATTTGCATTTAAATTCAAATTTAATGCATTCTAATGTCAAGATTTAAGAAGTTGTTTGCCACCGCTGCTCGTCGTACGTATCTATTGAGTGTTGGTGCATTTGCATTTTCATTGAGTATTCAGTAGAATTTTGTCATTGCCACTAAAACGACGGCAACGGGCGATAAAGATAATTGTTTATGGTCTTGTCAGCAATTTTAGAGCAGTATTAGTAGTTGTTGTAATTATTTTTGTGTATTTTTCGAATGCTTTAGTAGGTTAGTGAAATATTGCTAGAAATACTGTAATAATTTCTAAGTAGTCTCGAAAATAAAATAAAAAATACTTATCGAACATGGTCTAAAATTTGACAGGTATTTTTACAAATAAGTGAATTAGAAAAAAAAGATCATTGGAAGGAGTCCTTGAAAATTTGTTACGTTTCAGGCTCGATAAGTAGAAACTGTTATCTCTGCACAGACATAACTCTTGTTTGTTTACTGAAAAAGTTTTGGCTTTGTATGTTTCATAATAAAAGTTTTATGAGTTAATAGAAATATATGCATTTTGTGTCACACCCGTCACAGTACAAATGGCAAATCTGAATTGAATTTTAATTTTTATACATAATGAACTATTAACACTTTTCTGCATTTAGATTTAGAGGGAGAAAGGGATAGAAAAAGAATTGAAGCTAAATGTTGTCGCACCCGTCTCATTTTCTAAAAAGTGTTTTTTAAAGAAAAAGTAGTTTTTTGGTGTAATCGGAACTATAGGTTCACATATGCAGACGAAATATGTATTTTCGGTCAGTGGGCGGAGGAGGTGGGGCACAACTCTATTTTAGTCCTAGTGATACAATTTGATATACATATAGATAGTACTCGGCACTAGAATTACAAATTACAACATTAATTTGTTATTTTCGAAAAGTGGTCGGAGTGGGCGTGGCATCACTTGGTTTTAGCTCGAGAGGGATACGAATTTATGTACAGATAGTACTCGGCACTATAGGTTCAAATTTGCAGGCGAATTTTTATTTTCGATCAATGGGACCGTGCGGACGAAATTTTTTTTATCGATTAGTGGGAGAAGTTGGTGTGGCTACAATTGGTTTAAATGCCAGAGGGATACAAATTGGTGTACAGATTGAAATCGTCAATAGTAATTTGTAATTTCGGTCAGTGGGCGGAGAAGACGAGGTATGACTCTATTTTAGTCCTAAAGAGATACAATTTGGAATATATATAGTACTCTGCCCTAGAATTACAACTTTGTAGACGGAATTGTTATTTTCGATCAATGAACGGAGAAGGCATGGCAAAAGTCTATTTTAGTCTTAGAGATTTGCAATTTGATATATATAAAGTAATCGGCACGCACTACGAATACAACTTTACAGACGAATTTGTTATTTTCATTTAATGGGTGTAGCCACTCTTGATTTTAACCCCAGAGGGATACAAATTGGTTTACAGATAGTTATTGGCACTAAATGTTCAAGTGGGCAGATGAGGCGGGGCAAAACTCTAGTTTTGTGGTAGACTGATACAATTTGATATATACATAGTACTTGGCACTACTATTACAATTTTGCGGATGATTATTTTTTATTTTCTATCAGCGGGCGAACTAGGCGTGGTCACACTGTATTTTATCCACTGAGGGATACAATTTAGTGTACGGAAGAGACGGGGCAAAACTCTATTTTAGTCCTAGAGAGATATAATTTAATATATAGATAGTACTCTGCACTAAACTTACTAATTTGCAATAGAAATTGTTATTTTTGATCAGAGAGCGGAGTGGGCGCGGCTACATTGACGGATACTATTTATTATGCAGATAGTAATAGGCACTATACGTTCAAATTTGCAAAAGAAATTGGTATTTTCGGTCAGTGGGCGAAGTAGGCGGGGCAATCAAATATTTTAGTCCTACAACCTAGCGGCTGAAATTGTTATTTTCGATTAGAGGGCGGAAGGGGTGACATTTTTGTCAATTTTATTTTAACCTTACCTCAGATAAAACTAACCCGTTTGGAAAATCGAAAAAAAACATGAACACCCTTATTGATCACCAGGGCAACCGAAAATATGCTCTAAAAATTAACAAAAATATGGTCTAAAAAATTAAAGCCACAAAATTTTTTTTGCATATGAATTATAAATATTTTTCTTTAAAGTCAAAAAAACAGCTTAAAAATTAAAAACAAATAACTTTTTAAACAAAACAATATTAATTTAAATTCAGTCTTTGTAAGTATTTTTGTTAAATTTTTTGGATAAAATATGCAAAAATATGCTCTTACAAATAGGTGTGAAAACACTTGTAGAAACATCAAACCTATAAGTACCTTACCCATTTGTTAATATATCGTTTAAAAAAAAACATGCATTTGCATATTTCCGGTTGCCCAGGTGATCAACATCTCTTAGTCGCCAAAAATTATAAAAAGGGATTCCAAAAGATATTTTATATAAACAGACTAAAAGCTCCTGTCATCAGAAGCCGTTTTAACAATGCCATCAGGGACTCTTACAAAGAAGAACAAGTCAGTGTCAGTGTTAGAAGAGCCCACATCAAAAATATCTTAATCAAGGCAGCCAAAAAATACGTGGACTATAGAACTAGAACTACCAAGAAGCCATGGATGATGGAAAACACATGGAACACATGTTTTAACAAACTGTGTCAAAACAAGGACGGCGAAAGCTTAAGCCCAAAAAGATCACGCCAAAATGGACAAGATGATGAAGAAAAACGCAAGATAAAAGGGTATGAAGCCCACAAATCGCAACTAGAGCATAAGCCGCAGCAGCTACACATCGCAGCCGAGACCTATTTCGATCAGTGCCGTCAATGAACAAACTCCACATTCCCCACCGCCAAATTTTTAATAAACAGCAATGGTAAAATGAATACGTCGAAAGAGAAACAGATCAAGATATAGGGAGAAAACTTCTCTCAGCACCAACGAATATATGAACATGCCTTCAACACCAGGAGGACAATTAATATGACATTATATGCCCGAATATCTCCGAAATGTCATTGTGGTCCTGACAACATACCTCCACAGTTACTAGAAGCAGATTGTATGCTAAGTGCTGAACTCCTGCACCCGTTCAAATCAGACTTCTGGAATAGCGAAATAATGCCAACTCAACCCACGAAAAGAATTATAACTCTGCTTACAAAGAAGGTCAACCTTTCTGATTGCAAGAATTGTAGAGGAATATTAAGCATAGTAAATAAAACAGTCGCGCATCATTATCAATAAGCGATTATCAGATCATCCACCCAATTACGTATGTCGTAGTCGACTTTCAACAATATTCGGTCGTTTTTTTTTATTTGAAAAAAATTAGTAATAAATAACAGAAATGTTGAGTATTAATAATTTATCATCATCCGATGAAAAAGAACATGATAGTAGCAAGGAAAAGTCGTATTTCAGTCTCACAAAGGACATCAGCGATGCTATATTTTAAAAACGACAAAGATTCGACGTGACTACGACGTACATAATAAGGGGTCATGTGTCACCTAGATTGAGGAACGAGCAGACTGGGTTTTAAAAACGACAAAGATTCGACGTGACTACGACGTACATAATAAGGGGTCATATGTCACCTAGATTGAGGAACGAGCAGACTGGTTTTAGAGCGCATCGATGCTGCGTCGACCAAGTCAACACATTACGCATAATAGTTGAGTAATAAACCTTCCTGATTGCAAGAATTGTAGAGGAATCACGTTATTAAGCATAGTAAATAAGACAGTCGCGCATCATCATCATCAATAAGCGATTATCAGATCATCCACCCAATTACGTATGCCGTAGTCGACTTTTGACAATATTCGGTCGTTTTTTTTTATTTGAATAAAATTAGCAACAAATAACAGAAATGTTGAGTATTAATAATTTTTCATATTCCGATTAAAAAGAACATGATAGTAGCAAGAAAAAGTAGTACTGCAGTCTCACAAAGGACATCAGCGATGCTATATTTTAAAAACGACAAAGATTCGACGTGACTACGACGTACATAATAAGGGAGCAGACTGGTTTTAGAGCGCATCGATGCTGCGTCGACCAAGTCAACACATTACGCATAATAGTTGAGTAATCAACCTTCCTGATTGCAAGAATTGTAGGGGAATATTAAGCATAGTAAATAAAACAGTCGCGCATCATCATCAATAAGCAACTATCAGATCATCCACCCAATTACAAATGTCGTAGTCGACTTTCGACAATATTCGGTCGTTTTTTTTTTTATTTGAATAAAGTTAGTAACAAATAACAGAAATGTTAAGTAGTAATAATTTTTCATCATCCGATGAAAAAGTACATGATAGTAGCAAGGAAAAGTCGTATTTTAAAAACGACAAAGATTCGTCGTGACTACTACGTACATAATAAGGGGCATTTGTCACCTAGATTGAGGAACGAGCAGACTGGTTTTTAAAAACGACAAAGATTCGACGTGACTACGACGTACATAAGGGGTCATATGTCACCTAGATTGAGGAACGAGCAGACTGGTTTTAGAGCGCATCGATGCTGCGTCGACCAAGTCAACACATTACGCATAATAGTTGAGTAATAAACCTTCCTGATTGCAAGAATTGTAGAGGAATCAATAACGTGATTCAGCATAGTAAATAAAACAGTCGCGCATCATCATCAATAAGCGATTATCAGATTATTCACCCAATTACGTAAATCGTAGTCGACTTTCGACAATATTCGGTCGTTTTTTGTATTTGAATAAAATTAGTAATAAATAACAGAAATGTTGAGTATTAATAATTTTTCATCATCGGATGAAAAAGAACATGATAGTAGCAAGAAAAAGTCGTATTTTAGTCCCACAAAGGACATCAACGATGCTATATTTTAAAAACGACAAAGATTCGACGTGACTACGACGTACATAACAAGGGGGCATGTGTCACCTAGATTGAGGAACGAGCAGACTGGTTTAAGAGCGCATCGATGCTGCGTCGACCAAGTCAACACATTACGCATAATAGTTGAGTAATCCGCCGAATGACACATTCCTCTTTATCTGCGGTTTTATAGAATTTGTGGGCGATGGGGGTGGGACAAAATTGTATAGTAGTCGGAGAGAGAGTATTCGGTATAATAATTACAAATTTGCGGATGAAGTTTTTTGGATCAGTGGGTGGAATGCCGGTGCAAAAGTGTTTTAAAGCCCCGAGAAATACAATTAGATATACACAAAGTACTTGGTACAACAGATATGACTAGTATACTAAATTTTAGGATACTTTGTCAACTATGCAATAGCGAAGCTGAAGACGCAGCTAAAAAGTTGCATAGTGTAATCTGAACATGTGTAAAGCCATAGGTTGTATTAAACATATATAGACAAATTTCGTTTCAATCGATAATCAGTGCATTTTATATATTTTTTTTGAATAAAAGATACAAAACATCCTGTAATTTGTATGCAGAGTGGTTGCATATAACAAGTATCCAAATGTGCATGTGCAAACAACACAGGAAGCAACAATAAAATGTGGCAATATAAATAATTCATTACCAGCACTATGTTCAATGCGGCAAATAAAAACGATGTGAGAGTGAGAGACATCGAAAAATACAAATAGATACAACGTCCATTTGCGTACACTATTTCCATTCATTAACCACATATAGATAAAATAAATCATCATAAATTTATTACAGAATTAAATGAAACAATGTTACAACCAGGCAAGGCAAATGTAATGCATTGCAAGAGGAGTATACATAATACATAGAGCCATAATAAATAGCTAATGGTATCCAAAGCAGCAGCAGCAGCAGCAACGTAGAATGTTGGGGCAAAGTGCATTCAAAATGAAACTATGGTAACAAATGATCAAAACGAGACCGGAATAAAATGTAAAACGTAGTTACTACAAATTACTGCAATGGGTTAGTCATCTGTATAATACAGATATACTAAAGTTCATGGATTATCTACTATGGTCATAACATAACATCATGTGCAATGTGAAATGTTATTTCATTATATGTATTTATAAAATAATTTACATAACCACAACGCGATAGCTTAGCAACGATTTTGGTTACATTCGCTAGCGCACACACAGGAGATCGCTTTGTCAGGTTTAATAACCAATTAGGTGTGCATGTATTACTTTGGTCAGATGAGTTATTTAAGGTAATAAATTAGCGATACGCAATAAATAGACATACATATTTTTTTATTACACTTAAGTGTAGTTTGTTTCCCTTATAGAGCTACAATAATACTTGGTGTGGTTAAGTTTCGTGGACACAACAATTTGGAACAACTTTTGGGATATAAAATGAACGAATACCAAAGACACAGTGATTTAAATTTAGGAAAATAAAAAGAGAACGAATAAAAATGTATTGAAATTCCGTTATTTTTTTGTTGCAGCAAAAAACGCTTAATGAGACTACAGTCTTCTCAAACATTGAGAAGACATCAACGAAAATTTAATAAACACAATCACTAATATCTACACTATTAATAAGTCAGTCTAGATTATACATTCTTTCATGAACATAGTATGATCTGAAAATTTCTTGGTGTTATTGCAGTCTTCTCAAACATTAGGAAGCGATCAACCAAAATAGATGATATTTAACCCTTATAACTATAATATTCTTAATATGACCGATAAAGTCTTTTTTCATTTAGGAACATGGCCAATCGCCCTAGTACATGACTATTCAAAGGCTTACCCAACATGTAATGTTTACAATATCCGTTAAGAAAACATTTTATAAAAAAATATAGATTTTTACCTGAAAAGAGACAAAAAATAGTATAGGATTAGATTTAATTGTTAACTATGAAAAAATATATTAATTTTTATGATATGATAAAATATTATATAGGATATTATTTTTCAGACAAGTCAGAGTATTCAGAACTCGGCCTCTGCATTTTCACTACTTGAAAAATTTTGAGAAAAGAATTAAAGCCAGCGAACCATCATCAATTGCAACGTATATTCGGTGAATGGGCAGAGAATCAACTGGTGGTTGAAACAGATTTTTATTGTCAAATCATCTTCAGTGATGAGGCTCATTTCTGTCTTAGAGGGTATGTAAACAAGCAGAATTCTCGTTTTTCTAGAGAGCACACGGCCCATAAGACTCTTGAAACTTCATTACTTCAGAAAAACTTCTTAATTTCCCTTTACACCCCATGAATGAGGTATGGGCTAGCTTCTCGCGTTTTTGTAAATTAACACGCTTTCTATTTTAGATTCACAACAAACGGCACCTACTTGTTTATCGACGAATGCAAACGTCACTGTTTGAGAAGCTTATACTAGACATGCCGATTGACTGAACACCATACTGCGAAGTTGCTGTCGACAACATCGAGGGGGCCGGCAATGAAAGAAAAATTAAGATGACTGGAGCCGCGAATCGAACCAAGGATCTCCCACATGATAGTCACGTGTTCTAACCACTATGCCATGGCTGGCATCTCGAAAAATCACTGTTCGATGCGATTAACATGCCGACGACGTCATTGGACCAATTGTTTTTAAATCCGACACCGGTGCCAACATTATCGTGAATCGCGAATGCTGCAGGCAAATGATTCGTAATTTTTGTCATTCCTCATGTCATAGCGAAGCATTTGGAGCAGAAATGGTTCTAAAAAAACGGCACCCATACAGAGCGTGAAATTATCACTTTGTTAAGCCTAACATTTGATGACCGAAGTATCTCAAGAAATGGACCTCGTTGGTGTGATTTGACACCTTTGAGCTACTTGAGCTTATTCCAAAAATTCCTTTTTTTAACCTTTGTTGTACCAAAAATAACTTTAATTTAACCACAAAGTACCTAAAATTACTATAATTGTACCACAAAGTACTTTTGATGTACCACAATAGTACTTAATTGTACCTTTATTGCACTTAAGTGTACTTTTTGATGTACACCAACACTTTTGTTGCACCACAAAATACTTTTGTGTCAAGAAGTACTCTTATTATGCTTTCAATGTGCCACTAATGACATTTGTTGTACTAAAAAGTACTTTTATCTAACCACAAAGTACATTTATTGTAGTACTTTTGTTGTATCAAAAAGTACTTTTTTGTACCACAAAGTACTTTATTGTACAGAGAAGTACTTTATGGTACAATTAAATTATTTTTTGGTACAAAAATCTACCAGCAATTTCGGTATCAACCAGCCCTAGTGAATCTCCCACAAGGGGGCCTACAATCAAAGATCAGACGGGAGCAAGTCCCGGGAGAATCTGATACTAATTTGTGATTTAATGAAAAATACTTCACAGGACTAGTGTCCTTTCGCAAAAAGGGAACAGAATGGAACTTTTACGTACTCACGAGTAGCAATACTTTCTCTTTAATATCTCAAGAAAGTGGAACGGTCGATACTACATTGCAAGGATCAAAAGGGATCAAACCCCTCCCACTCGAAGATAGAAATGTTCTAAGAAACTATTGGAGTTCCAAAAATATTGGGGGTCGGTCATAAATTTAACATGTCTAGGGACACTTTGGGCCAGTTAAAGCGCTGGGAGCTAGAATATTGGAGGTCGATCATACATTTAACACCTCTAAGGGCGCTTTTGGTGCAGTTACAGCGCTGGGAGAAAATTTTATAATAATTTCATTTTTGTTTGGAGCCAACGCATGGGTTAAAGATAGGGGGTATAAAATGTTTGGCAAAAAATAGTGGGGGTCGGCCATATGTTGTACCCCTTTAGAACGTACAACTGGAACAACGGGAGCTGATTTCATAAAAAGAAATTATAAAATAAAAAAAAATTATGTGGGGACCACCTTAAGGGTTGAAGATAGAGGGTAGGTAGGTTCTTAAAAACGGTTGGCGTTGCAAAAATTTTGGGGGTCGGTCATAAATTCGACACCTCTAGGTACTCACGAGTAGCAATACTTTTTCTTTAATATCTCTAGAAAGTGGAACGGTCGATACTACATTGCAAGGATCAAAAGGGATCAAACCGCTCCCACTCGAAGATAGAAATGTTCTATGAAACTATTGGGGTTTCAAAAATATTGGGGTCGGTCATAAATTTAACATGTCTAGGGACACTTTTGGGGCAGTTACAGCGCTGGAAGCAATTTTTATAAAATTTTGATTTTTGTATGGCAGCCCCCTTAGGAGTAAAGATAGGGTTTCGGACCAGTTGCGGGGCTTGAAGTGGATTTTGCCCTTCCCCACCTACTTTGACCATGATTCGCGAACGGAAGATATTGACCGAATTCCATTTGATACTTGTATTATTTCTTAGCCAGTTTTCCCGCACTATTATAGAGTTTGATCTGAATAACTAGCTGGAATTCGAACCACCCTAGTGTGGATGGCATCACGGTAACAGAAAAAGGCCTCTGGTATGAACAAATTTGCAGGATTGGTCCCAGCCATTAGCTGAGCAAACCTGCTTCTACAATTAGTTTGAAATAATTCTTCATCGAGCAAACAATCTAGAAGCAAACTCCTTTCCTCTAGCCAAACGCTCCTGGAGTAAGAGCATCTTTCTCACATTGCACTTAATGCCTACTCTAGTTATCGCTTATCCCAGGAGATCCATTATGTCATCATGTATGGGACAATCCCATAAAACGTGCAACTAGTCTTCAGAAGATTCTCTACAGGTACACGAAGCGCTATCGGACAAAGCTCTCTTATGACCCATTCCCTGCTAGCACAAAACCAAGACATAGGTTGAAGCCAATGTCAGAATTCTACCTAATACTGTACAAAAACCAATAAGTAGCGCGCTCGTTCTTACTTATATCCCAACGTGTTTGTTATAACGACAAGACAAGCTCGTCAAAGAGCGCGCTAAGTTGAGCCCTACTTAAACTACTCTCTACTCCCTCAAGAAGCCAGTACGAAGCCATGAGTGGATATCCTTTCCTGGACTTGAAACAGGCCGCACAACAAATAATCCCCCTTATTCAAGTATGTGTCGTAGTCGACTTTCGACAACATTCGATTGTTTTGTTTATATGAATAAAATTAGTAATAATTAACAGAAATGTTTATGGTTGAGAATTTTTTTTCTCATCTGATGAAGAAAAAAATGATAGGAGCAAGGACAAGTCGTATTTCAGACTCACAACGACATCAGCAATTCCATATTTAATAACGACAAAGATTCGACAAGACACGTTTTCCAAAACGCTCCCTGAGCTAAGCCCTACTTAAACTACTCTCTCTTCTCTCTGAAGAAGCCAGTTCGAAGTCATGAGTGAGTATCCTTTCCTGGACTTGAAATCAGCCGAATGACAAATAATCCCCCTTATCACGTATGTGTCGTAGTCGACTTTCGACAACATTCGATTGTTTTGTTAATATGAATAAAATTAGTAATAATTAACAGAAATGTTTATGGTTGAGAAATTTTTTCTCATCTGATGAAGAAAAAAATGATAGGAGCAAGGACAAGTCGTATTTCAGACTCACAAACGACATCAGCGATTCCATATTTAAAAACGACAAAGATTCGACAAGACACGCTCTCCAAAAAGCTCCCTGAGCTAAGCCCTAATTAAACTATTCTCTACTCTCTCTTCTCCCTCAAGAAGCCAGTACGAAGCTATGAGTGGATATCCTTTCCTGGACTTGAAATCAGCCGCATGACAAATAATCCCCCTTATCACGTATGTGTCGTAGTCGACTTTCGACAACATTCGATTGTTTTGTTTATATGAATAAAATTAGTAATAATTAGCAGAAATGTTTATGGTTGAGAATTTTTTTCTCATCTGATGAAAAAAACATGATAGGAGCAAGGGCAAGACGTATTTCAGACTCATCAAAAACGACAAAGATTTGACGTGACTACGACATAGATAATAAGGGGCAATAACAAGATCCAGCAGGGCAACACCCTTCAAACCCTGTAAGATATCTGTCGATACCGTACGACATACTGGTATATCTCGGTATACCGTATCTCTTGTGTCTGAAGCAAAGTAGTAGATATTGAATAGGAGAAAAAAATGCGGCACAAACATAAAGTGCATCCAGTGCCTTAAAAGGCGCAAAAATTCCATTTTTTTACTATATAAGGACATGAGCTCATGTTTTCCTCTTGACTAATGTAGAAGTTAAAAATAAAAATCTACATAACTCATACGCTCTGGCATGGGCAAACTTAATTTCATCACGTAATATGCTATGACCTTAGCATAAAAATTCGTATGGGCATTTAAATTATTAATGCAGCCAACTTGACAAAACGAATGATTCAGAAGTTCTTATTTTCGGGGCTACTTTCACGTGAAATTCTTAGAATTGAGTCCCAAATCATAAGCTGAAAAATATTGTACTGTGTATGCTACCATAGAAACATAAGCATTCGCCGCAGCTGATCATTTTGGCAGTATAAATTTCCAAAAAGAACTTTTTTACTATCTCAGATTGTCATTATAGCATAAACATGAGACCTTCCCCCTCAAAACCTCCATAAGAATATATTTCTCTCTGCAATAAAGAAAAATTATACTGCCAAAGCCTCATCATTACACTTAGAAAATCTTATTAACTAAAGACGGGAGAAAATTTTTTAATGAAGCTATTTTGTGCACAATTAACAATGAAATGCAATTAGTGCAGACAGCTTGCCGCGATGTGACAATGATGCAATTGTCATCACCATCAAGCAGCAGCTGAAATAGCAACCCAGTCCCCGTTGACGTGATGATGGCCTGCAACATCACAAGGCTGTGGAGTTGGAGGCAATAGTGGTGGAGGAGTTGATGGTGGTGGAGGACAGTTCTAGCTGCAACACACACAATGTCACTACCCTGATGCACTTAAGCACAAGAAAAGACAGCTAGGATAATAGAGTAAACTCAACTCTTATTGTTGGCTATTCTCGTCATCATTTGTAATGTGATTTTAGTGCTGAACAATTTTGAAAAGAAATTTACGCTTGACAGACTACAATGAACGTATCGTATCATATGAACAAGCAACTGAGTCCCTAGATGATGCGCTGGAGGCATTTAAGTGCATTACAGTAGATAGAGTCAGTCACACACAGGTATAGTAGTAAGTTAATTAGAGATCGCATAACACACACACCCAATGTCCGGTGAATTTCACTTCTTTTGTATGTGTGTGGCGAAAATATGTTATGTATTTCGTAGAATTCATATCAAACGGAAGAAGGGCTCTTAAAGGTAATTTAATACAATATTGTTGTGTGGCCATCACATGTAACACATTGTAAACAATTTTCAGATTTCTTAGAATGTAAAGAAATTCTAAAGGATATCAGAATCGCTCTCTCTCACTCTGATTACCTCTTGTCGTATAGTTTGTGCGTCATATGTTGTTATGTCCTGCCCCCCACACGCCATTCAATCTTTGTTATGATTATGAGTTTGAATTATGCATTCTTAGTATTTCCGAGAATTAATGTTCTTTATCAAAAGGAATCGAAGAAGTCTATGGTAACCAAAGTGTACAATTCGTAACGTAAGGAATACAATTGCTTGGAAGGGACCTTTAAGGAAATTGAATTTAACTTTTGAATTTGTTATTACACCAAAGAGTGCAGTACATATAAGGCAGTTCTGGTGATAGCTACTAACTAATCATGAAATTTCCATTAAAATGGCAATCGTTTTTGCACATTTTATGCAAAATACGTGATTTTGCATATTTATGCGTATATTTTAGCAAATTTTACAATAAATGCATGTTTTGTTGCATAATTTTGTTTTTTTGATTAACAACCGCTTAATTAAGTAAAACGCTTGAAACTTTTTGTGGGACATCTTTGGTTTAAAGTTGCTCTATAATTTGTTACACAATATTTATCTGAATTACAAAACTTTTTTAAAAAATTATCACACATAAACAGAAAAAACAGAAAAAATGGCCACGCCCACTTTTTCCAATATATCTAAACTTCCTATTTTCACTAAAATGCTCTACAAAAAAAATATTACCAAAAAATTAAATTTCTTTATATATTCCGATCCATAATTTACTTTATGCATATTATTAGGCCAAGGAATCTTATGCAACTGCATTTTTTTAAGACATCCTAAAATAGAAACGGTTAAGATGTCTTTACTAATCATGAAATTTCCATTAAAATGGCATTTAATCGTGTTTACATATTTTACGAAAAATATGTGATTTTGCATATATTTTAGCAATTTTTACAATAAATGCTTATTTTTGTTGCAATATTTTGCAGTTTTGATTAAAAACACTCCCATAAGTAAAACGCTTTTAACTTTTTGTGGATATTATTAGGGCCAGAAATCTTATGCAAATGCATTTTTGTTTTCTAGACCAGCGATCGGCGAGAGCGCGCACTTGTGCAACATGAGCGAGAGAGCCACACATGTATTCTCACACACATTGAACGAAAACAAACAAACTGAATCAGTCTCGCTTGAGCATTCGTCCGACGCAGTTGTGTCGACGCTTGTTGTTAGCAAGACAATAAAAGAAATGAATTTTTTCGGTAAAAATGAGTTCTTATATGTTAATGTGCATTGCCACGCGCACAACAGTAATATTTCCTATATTATTATATTATAATTTTGTTCATAGTTATGAAAAAATCTTTACAACAATTTCCTTCACTACAGTGAGAGAGGGAAGAAAACAACTCACCAACACAAACCCATATTGTGGTTGTGTTAGTTGCCGATAGCTGTTCTAGACCTCCTAAAATAGAAACGGTTTAGGTATCTTCACTAATCATGAAATTTCCTGTGAAATGGCATTTTATCGTTTTTCCATATATTACGAAAAATAAATGCATATTTTTGTTGCAATATTTTGCATTTTTGATTAAAAACACTCTCATAAGAAAACGCTTTTAACTTTTTGTGGATTATATTAGGGCAAGAAATCTTATGCAAATGCAATTTTGTTTTCTGGACCTCCTAAAATAGAAACGGTTACGGTATCTTCACTAATCATGAAATTTCCTTTGAAGTGGCATTCAAACGATTTTGCATATTTTACGAAAAATAACTGATATTGCATATGTATGTGCATATTTTAACAAACTTTACAATAAATGCATGTTTCTGTTGCAAAATTTAGCTTTTTTGAATAACAAACGCTTTAATAAGTAAAAAGCTTATAACTTTTTGTGGTGTTATTAGGGCAAGGAATTTTATGCAAATGCATTTTTGTTTTCTGGACCTCCTAAAATAGAAACGGTTAAGGTATCTTCACTAATCATGAAATTTCCTTTGAAGTGGCATTCAAACGATTTTGCATATTTTACGAAAAATAATTGATTTTGCATATGTGTGTGCATATTTTAACAAACTTTACAATAAATGCATGTTTTTGTTGCATAATTTAGCCTTTTTGATTAACAAACACTAATAAGTAAAACGCTTTTAACTTTTTGTGGATATTATTAGGGCATAGAATCTCATGCAAATGCATTTTTGTTTTTTGGGCCTTCTAAAATAGAAACGGTTAAGGTATCTTCACTAATCATGAAATTTCCTTTGAAGTGGCATTCAAACGATTTTGCATATTTTACGAAAAATAATTGATTTTGCATATGTGTGTGCATATTTTAACAAACTTTACAATAAATGCATGTTTTTGTTGCATAATTTAGCCTTTTTGATTAACAAACACTAATAAGTAAAACGCTTTTAACTTTTTGTGGATATTATTAGGGCATAGAATCTCATGCAAATGCATTTTTGTTTTTTGGGCCTTCTAAAATAGAAACGGTTAAGGTATCTTCACTAATCATGAAATTTCCTTTGAAGTGGCATTCAAACGATTTTGCATATTTTACGAAAAATACTTGATTTTGCATATGTATGCGCATATTTTAGCAAATTTTACAATTAATGCATATTTTTGTTGCAATATTTTGCATTTTTGATTAAAAACACTCTCATAAGTAAAACGCTTTTAACTTTTTGTGGATATTATTAGGGCAAGAAATCTTATGCAAATGCTTTTTTGTTTTCTAGACCTCCTAAAATAGAAACGGTTACGGTATCTTCACTACTCATGAAATTTCCTTTGAAGTAGCATTCAATCGATTTTGCATATTTTACGAAAAAATACCTGATTTTGCATATGTATGCGCATATTTTAACAAACTTTACAATAAATGCATGTTTTTGTTGCATAATTTAGCTTTTTTGATTAACAAACGCTTTAATAAGTAAAAAGCTTATAACTTTTTGTGGTGTTATTAGGGCAAGGAATTTTATGCAAATGCATTTTTGTTTTCTGGACCTCCTAAAATAGAAACAGTTAAGGTATCTTCACTAATCATGAAATTTCCTTTGAAGTGGCATTCAAACGATTTTGCATATTTTACGAAAAATACCAGATTTTGCATTTGTATGCGCATATTTTAACAAACTTTACAATAAATTCATGTTTTTGTAGCATAATTTAGATTTTTGATTAAAAACACTAATAAGTAAAACGCTTTTAACTTATTGTGGATATTATTAGGGCAAGAAAACTTATGTAAATGCATTTTTGTTTTCTGGACTTTCTAAAATAGAAACTTTCTAAAATAGAAACGGTTACGGTATCTTCACTACTCATGAAAATTCCTGTGAAATGGCATTCAATCGTTTTTTGCATATTTTACGAAACAATACTTGATTTTGCATATGTATACGCATATTTTAACAAACTTTACAATAAATGCATGTTTTTATTGCATAATTTAGCCTTTTTGATTAACAAACACTTTAATAAGTAAAACGTTTTTAACTTGTTGTGGATGTTATTAGGGCATAGAATCTCATGCAAATGCATTTTTGTTTTTTGGACCTTCTAAAATAGAAACGGTTAAGGTATCTTCACTAATCATGAAATTTCCTTCGAAGTAGCATTCAATCGATTTTGCATATTTTACGAAAAAATACCTAATTTTGCATATGTATGCGCATATTTTAACAAACTTTACAATAAATGCATGTTTTTATTGCATCATTTAGCTTTTTTGATTAACAAACACTTTAATAAGTAAAACGATTTTAACTTTTTGTGGTATTATTAGGGCAAGAAATGTTATGCAAATGCATTTTTGTTTTTTGGACCTCCTAAAATAGAAACGGTTAAGGTATCTTCACTAATATGAAAATTCCTGTGAAATGCCATTCAATCGTTTTTGCATATTTTACGAAAAAAATACTTGATTTCGCATATGTATACGCATATTTTAACAAACTTTACAATAAATGCATGTTTTTGTTGCATAATCTTTGAAAACCCTTTAAACTTTTTGTGGATATTATTAGGGCAAGAAATCTTTTGCAAATGCATTTTTGTTTTCTGGACCTCCTAAAATAGAAACGGTTTAGTTATCTTCACTAATCATGAAATTTCCTGTGAAATGGCATTCAATCGTTTTTGCATATTTTACGCAAAATACTTGATGTTGCATATGTATGCGCATATTTTAACAAACTTTACAATAAATGCATGTTTTTATTGCATCATTTAGCTTTTTTGATTAACAAACACTTTAATAAGTAAAACGATTTTAACTTTTTGTGGTATTATTAGGGCAAGAAATGTTATGCAAATGCATTTTTGTTTTTTGGACCTCCTAAAATAGAAACGGTTAAGGTATCTTCACTAATATGAAAATTCCTGTGAAATGCCATTCAATCGTTTTTGCATATTTTACGAAAAAAATACTTGATTTCGCATATGTATACGCATATTTTAACAAACTTTACAATAAATGCATGTTTTTGTTGCATAATCTTTGAAAACCCTTTAAACTTTTTGTGGATATTATTAGGGCAAGAAATCTTTTGCAAATGCATTTTTGTTTTCTGGACCTCCTAAAATAGAAACGGTTTAGTTATCTTCACTAATCATGAAATTTCCTGTGAAATGGCATTCAATCGTTTTTGCATATTTTACGCAAAATACTTGATGTTGCATATGTATGCGCATATTTTAACAAACTTTACAATAAATGCATGTTTTTATTGCATCATTTAGCTTTTTTGATTAACAAACACTTTAATAAGTAAAACGATTTTAACTTTTTGTGGTATTATTAGGGCAAGAAATGTTATGCAAATGCATTTTTGTTTTTTGGACCTCCTTACATAGGAACGGTTAAGGTATCTTCACAAATCATGCAATTTCATTTGAAGTGGCATTCTATCGATTTTGCATATTTTACGAAAAATACCAGATTTTGCATATGTATGCGCATATTTTAACAAACTTTACAATAAATGCATGTTTTCGTTGCATAATTTAGATTTTTTGATTAAAAAACTTTTTAATAATTGAAAACGCTTTTAACATTTTGTGGGACATCTTTGGTTAAAAGTTGCTTTATAATTTCTTACACAATATTCATCTGAATAACAAAATTTTTTTTTACAAAATTTTATTGTGGAAATTTTATACGAAACGACGATTGCAATCTACAACTGCCTTACTCAGTGAGGATTTCGAAAAATATAAAGTTCTTCTTTTTCTAACGGATGTAAATGCGGCAAGAGACTTACAACGCTATTGAGTCGTATTAATGAACAAAATTATTTTATACCAAATGAAGAATAAATAAATTATTATATTAAAAAAGCCTTCGCGTGACCTGATTTTGATTGAAAGATGTCCTGATATTCCGCTTCCTTCACAGCCGTCTTCCTGTCTGGCTGTCTAGCGGCTACGTAGCCCCGCTCATTCTGGTATCTCCCATACATATACATCATTCCGTCCACTTTAGAAATCGAGTATCAATACACCCAACGGGATCGTACCCAAATTCTGTATTAAGTAAAGCTTAAACAGGATAATACCAATACAATCGACACGATCGTGACCAAATTCAGTATTTTGTTAAGCTATGACAGGAC
This sequence comes from Muscina levida, assembly GCA_964034835.1. NCBI lineage: Eukaryota > Metazoa > Arthropoda > Insecta > Diptera > Muscidae > Muscina > Muscina levida. Next base: position 100,838,543 of record OZ035880.1, read on the forward strand.
AAAGTTTTAAAGAGAAAACAAAACTAGAAGTCTAGCCGCGCCCCGTTCTGGTACCTCCCATACAAATGTACCACTCCGCCCACTATAGAAATCGAGCAAATAATATCAATATAATAGAAAATTGTATATTTTACTAAGGGTGAAGGTATATGTAAGTCGGGTTGACCGACTGAAACTTTCTTACTGGTTTTTCTTCTTATTTGGCAGCAGCAGCAGAAATGCATTCATCAGTAGCCGCACGTAGAAAATAATTCCAAGCGCTTAAGTTTAAAAAATTTTCAAACTTCCCTGCCACGCCATCTAAAGTCTTGAATAATGAAATCATTTGATATCTCTGACAGCGATAATTGCTCACAGATAAAGATGCAATTAAACGACAATTTACGATTACGCTAAGCCTCTTCCATAGCTTAAGTTATAAGCCGCCTTTTAATTGCTGTTGTCTGTCAGTTGCTACAAACACTTTCATTTAGATCTTGAGTTAAAAGAAGAGCCGACGACAATCTCAGTCTCAATGCCAGCCTCCCCCCTCCCACCAACATAAACAATTCCTAGTGTCACAAGTGTCAGTGGCTCATAAACAACACACGCACACACACACATCAAAGTAAACTCTTCTTAGAATCAAATTCAAAAAGGAAATTCTTGCGTCAAAACAAACCAACAAATGTGCAATGCTCACTCTCAGGTTCACAACGATGATGCTGAGACGGCTGCTGATGATGATAATGATAAGCATCTTGTGACGAATGCAAACCCACACGATTTGATAATGACACTCGTTGTTATTGCCACTATGGGGCTTTTGTTGTTGGTTGGAAATACAAGTCATAAAGAAAAATAAATTGTTCATGATGTGACACCCAGTGACCCCGAAAAACTTGTCGGATGCAAAAGAAGGAGACCTAAACTTAAATGCTTATAAAATATTTGAAATAAATTGTGTGTTTGTGGGTGTGTGTGTTGAAAGAAGGAAATAATGCGAATGATATTTGGTTATGGTAAAATGCATTTTATTTCCAACACAAATGGTATTAAAACACTGGACAATGGGGCTTAATAATAGGGCATTGTAATGTTTGTGGTTGTATGAATGGCGGCAATAAGATGACGACGATGATGATGATATTTAAATGAGATATAAATAGGGTGATAGAGAGCGACTTATGAAAGCACTTAGTGTTAGAGAAGATAGTCAAGACAAATATCCGTAGGATGGTAATATTTTATAGAATATTATTGTATTACACAGTACAACACATGATTTTGGGACTTAATTCTGAGAATTGCACGTGAATGTAGCCCCAAATATAAGAACTTCTGCATCATTCGTGTTGTCAAGATAGCTACGTTAATAATTTTATGGCCATAAGAATTTTTTTAACACAAGGTGAGTTTTTAGCTCTTTTCTATATTTTAACACTGTTATATATTCTAAATTTGTACTTTTAGGGGGAAAATGCCCAAAAGGGATAAAACTGGTACCATCACCCAGAACAAACGTCTAAATCTACAATGGAAAAACCCAATATGGACTTGCTTGCTATAGAATTAAAGAACTGTACAAAGGGATTTTTTGAAATTAATACTTTTAGGGCTATAGAAGGCCCAAAAATGAATTAAACTGGTACAACCACCCAGACCAAAAGGACAAAGTTAGAAATGCGGATATTGGGGCAAATATTTGTTTTATGGAGCAATTGCGCTATAAAGCAATTTCGAACCAAACGGCTAAAAGTTGAATCGGCAAAATTGGGTTTAACACTAATTTTATAGTTGAAAAGATAAAAAGTGGTATCATCGCTCAGATCAAACACCTTAAGGTACAATCACCCAGTACATAAACGAAGAAAGTTATATGTCAGTTAATCGGCTCAAATATATGGTTTTAGAATATATGCCAATCAATATGTAAGTTTTCATCAAATCATGGACGAGGTACTGCTGATCTATTGTTAGCAATTCTTACAAAAAAGTGAGTCTGTCTAGGAAAATCTCGCCGTTTAAATACCAAAGGTCAAAGAAACGAACGAAGTCTGCCGGGTAACCTAGTTGTATCAATAAGTACTAACGGGTCCGCGGTCTGATTTGACAGATAATTAGTTTTATCCTTCCGCTGAACGAACATGGTTGTGTTTACGCTTGAACAACGTTGGGAAATACTGCGACATTACTTTGAAAGTCATGGTAATGTTTTGCCAAAAAAAATCATCTTTTCAGATGAACCTCATTTTGATCTTGACGGGTATACGGTAAACAAGCAAAATTGTCGCATTTGGGGCACAGAAACCCCGCACACATCCATTGAAAAGCCTACGCACCCAAAACGAGTCTCTGTTTGGTGCTTTGGTGTTTTGGTCCAGAGGCATAATTGGGCCATTTATCTTCGAAAATGAGCAAGAAGTGGCCGTTACAGTCAATGGCGCTCGTTATCGGGCCATGTTAAACGAATTTTTGTTCACAAAAATTTAAGAGAAGGATATTGGCCACATTTGGTTTCAACAGGACTCCGGTTTCCCAAATATGTCTAATCATCCTTGCAAGATTTCATGATATGAAAATGTACTTTTTTTGGTAAAGGATTTCCCAGCTCTGAAATCGGTCCTGGAAAAACTGGACATATTTTTGAATTGCACACCCCCTGGAGCCTCTATGGTATAATGGGGATAGATGCACTCCCTCCAGTTTTCAAATATGGCCAATCGTCCTGGGCAGAATTCACCAAATATGGCTAATCAACCTGGCCAGATATTTCATCATATGAAAATTTACTTTTTTGGTAAAGGATTTTCCAGCTCTGAAATCGGTCCTGGAAAAACTGGACATATTTTTGTATTGTACACGCCCTGTAGCCTCTATGGTATAATGGGGTTTGATGCACTCCCTCCAGTTTTCCAAATATGGCTAATCATCCTGGCCAGATTTCATCATATAAAAATCTACTCAAGGATTTCCCAGCTCTGAAATCGGTCCTGGAAAAACTGGATATATTTTTGAATTGCACACACCCTGGAGCGTCTGTGGTGTGGTGGACATTGATGCACTCTCTCCGGTTTCCCGGATATGGTCATATCGGCATGTTGCTTTTTACTATCGTATATCGTTACCTTAATATAGAAAGGCCCCAACTCATAATTTTTTGAAATCGTGTTTTTTGTCGATTCTGACAGAGCGCTATCAGATACACCTTCCATAAAAAATTTACGGAGATGCGTAAGATATGCGTAGATAATGTAAAGCCCTAACTCATATCCACACAATATATACAAAAAAAAACCCTAACTCATACCCACACAATATGTACAAAAAATTCCAACATTTGCTTTACTTAAATATGAATTGATATGTTATTTTGTTTTCTATTAAGTTGTGCAAGAAAAAGCCCCAACTCATTTTTTTTTCAAAAATTCAAACCCAAAAAGCCCTAAGTCATACAAATTAATTAAAAATGTAAATATTAAAAAAATGATTATAATTTTGAATTTGTCTGATGTTAATAATAAAAACTGCATTTTAAATGTTTTTGTATCTGGTGTGTTTCTTGTTTTATTAAGTTTTTTCCTCCTCCTGTAAACTTCGTTTTTCATGAGTTAGGGCCTTTGTATATTAAGGTAACGATATGTAATTTCTGGCGAAATAATTTGATAAAATTATAGGATAGAACTGTAGCCTGGTTCCTTGACTACGTCTGGGGTAAATTTGGTGTATGTTGCTCCAATATTTTAGAAGATAATTGGAATTTTCTTTATATCCTGAGAAAATTGGTTACATAACCGTTCACAATAGAAAGTAGTGGAAACACCTTGGTTGGTATCTTCGCTAGTTATAAACGTTTATATCTTCACACACATGAAAAATTTATCATTCATCAGTACATCTGCAGGAAATTCATACGAACACAACATATTTAATAAAGTGTCGTGTTGTTGTTTGTTGCTTTGTTTTTTGATAATTTAGTTTTAAACTACCACCCGTAGTTAAAACAACATTTGGTAGTGTTGTTCCTCCCCTCCCAATATTTTTTTTAATATGTTGTCAGCACACTGTGTTCATAATACCCATATAAATATATGATACAGTTTTCTTCTTAGTTTTCTCAAACTCTCCCCACCTCAACCCCCAATGCTACTATCATAGTCTGCACATACAAAACCCTATCCTTTGTACAGTTCTCGGCGACTTTGACTGTTAACATAACAAATGAAATGTAAACAGCAGCAGTGTGATGAAAAAGTTATTAAAGAGTTTGTTTGAAAATTGAGAACACAAAGTTTAAGGGCAAAAACATAATCATTTCTCAGCTGCTGTTGTTGTTGTTGTTGGTTTTGTGTTGTTTTCATTTCACAGCCTGACCCCTCCTCGCCAACTTCCCTCTGGGCGCAAATAAAACTGAGCCATGAGAAAGATTTTCATTTCACAAAGCGCTAAATATAAACATTGCTCGGGGTGATGGTGTAGGTGGTAGTGTTGGCGCTGGCAATGGGTTGGGCTGGGTGGCTTAGGATAATAGAGAAAGTTCACTTTTGCTATTTTCTTATGAATATAAAACTAAATGAATATGAAGTTTACACATATTAGAAAAAGTTTCTACAAAAGTCTCATCTATTATCAGGTACTTGAGGGTCACATAAAATCTGACAAAGACAAAGTGGCAAATCATATGAGTTCATCATTGTAATTGCACCCTAGGGGGGGAGGGGGAGGGTGGAGCAGCATCCTTTATGAAGGCAAGTGTATATATGAATGCTTAGCAACTCGCTTTGTTGTCCAGACTAATCAGGTGGGTGGTATTGTCCAAAGTGGACCAGTTACGAGTTGTTCTATGTTAGTATGTTAATGGGTTATCATTATGATTGGGTGTGGGAGAGGGGGGGGGGGTTGGGGTGGTGGAGATATTTTTAATTTGCCACAAGAGATTCAAAAGTTAATTGAGAGGTAGGGTTTCTTGGGACATAGACTTGGGGGACAAAACAGGATCTATGTCCTGGATAATAATTTTGAAATGTGTTTGTTGAATAAATAGTAAGTTTCATACGATTTACATGTATATTAATTGCTGAAACTATATTGAATCAATGTTATGATTTTAGAAAAATGTGGCTAGTTCTGTTAATTATTTTTTTAAATTGGATTAAAAGTTTATATTTAAAACTTTTGAAATTTATCTGTGGGATAGTCAAAATTTTCATACTTTCCTTTAATATTTTGAAACGAAACAATAATATTAAAATAATTTTTCAATATAAACAAAAGTATTACAAACTTTAATTCTTAGGACCATAAGGAAATCGCTCGTAAGAACTTAATATTTTCTTAGAAATCATAATGGCTTTTGTTACTGTTATAATTTTCTACCATTACTACCATTGGGAGTTTTTACCTGTTCTCTGATATGGTTTCCTCTAGTTAACTAGTAAACAGACCTATTTTTGTTTTCAAACAAAAAGAAGGAAAAACACCGTAGGAAATAACAAGTACAATTACAAAAAAAGTACTAGGAGTACAAGTGACAAGGAATCTCATCAACTGTTAAAGGCAACACTACAATACTACAGTAATCCCTCTGACAATAAGGAAAAAAAGGATTTCTGATATTCTTGTTCATCTCTATATGTTATGTAAATTTTCTTGCTACAATGATGCCTTTACAGTAATCTTGGTTGAATGCAAGAAGTTTTGATACTTCTATTTTGGATTAGTGTTACTACGATACCTATATTTTGCCTGTTTCAATGCGCAGCAAATTTCGTGAACCAACGAAAACTGGGCGGGATCGGATTAGTGGGCTGGGACCGGCCGTGGCATGATGGCCAGAACACGCGACTACCATGCGGGAGAACCGTGGTTTGATTCCCGGCTCGAGTCATCTACATTTTTATTTCATTGCTGGCCATCAGCAACTTCGCAGCATTAGTGTCGAGCCAATCGGCTTATATAGTAAAAAGCTTCTCAAACCGTAACGATCGTATTCGTCGAATCTAAAGTTGTGAATCTAAAAATAGAAAGCGTGTTAATTCGCAATAACGCGAGAAGCTATTCCATACCTCATTCATGGGGTGTTAAGGGAAATTAAGCAATTAAGTTTATGGGCGGAGTGGACGTGTCAAAACTTCTTTTTAGCCCTAGAAGGATAAAATTTAATACTCAGATAGTATTCGACAACACGAATATAAATATGCAAACGAAATTTAAATTTTCGGTCATTGGGCAGAGTGGGCAATATTCCGGTCGGGCATTTTTAAATCTCTGCAAAAAAAAGCATCTATACATTATGCTGCCGCCCCTATGAACATGTTGATACAATAAAAGTGTTTGTTGATACAAAAAGTACCATATGATACAAGAAAGTTACTTTTTTGTACAACATAAGTAGTTTTTAGTACAGCTATAGCACTTTGTAAAACAAAAAAAAATATTTGTTGGTACACTAAGAGTACTCTTGGGTACAGTTACAATTCGAGTTTGTATATTTAAAGAACTGTTTATTACGATAAAAGTACTTTTTGGTGCAATGAAAGTACTTTTTGGTACAGTGATACAGTGGTACTTTTTTGTACAATCGAATCAAAATACTTTTTGGTACAACAAAAGTATTTTTTGATACAATAACATACTTTTTGAATACCTTTTAGTACACTTGGATACAACTACAGCACTTTTGGTGCAAAAAAAATGCATTCTTTGGTACATCAAAAGTACTTATTGTTACAATATACGTACATATAGATGCAATAAAAGTACTTGTTGATACAAGAAAAGTACCTTTTGATACAAAAAAGTACTTTTTGGTACAAAATTAACACTATTTGGCAAACTTATAGTAGTCGCTGGTTCAGCAAAAGTACTTTTAATAAAATTATTTTATAAGAACTCTTTGGTACAATTACAGTACTTTTTGGTACAATCGCAGTACCGTTTATTTCGATAAAAGTAATTTTTGATAAAAACAAGAACTCCTAAAAACAATAAAAGTACTTTTTGGTACAAAGAACTTTTAATACGATAAATGTATTTTCTGATACAAAAAAAAACTTTTTGGTACAACAAAAGTACTTTTCGAAACAAGAAAAGTACTTTTTGGTACTTTTTAGTTCAATAAAATTATTTTGTGATACAATAAGAGTACTCTTTGGTAAAATTACAGTACTTTATGTACTGTTTATTGCGATAACAGTACTTGTTGTACCATTATGTACCATTTAGTGCAATAAATACTTTTTGGTACAGTAAATTTCTTTTTAGAAAATAGAAAATGCTTTTAGGATACTTTTTGATAAAATTAAAGAATTATATCGTATTATTTCGTTCCAAAAACTTTTAATACGATAAAAGTACTTTCAGGTACAAAAAAATACTTTTTGGTACAACAGAAGGTCTTTGCGATTGAACAAAACTACTTTTTGGTACCAATTGACCACTATTTGGTACAACAAAGTACTTTACTTTTTAGTACAATTATTTTATGATACACAATAATTACTCTTTGGTACAATTACAGAACTTTTTGGTACATTCACTGTACTGTTTATTGCGTTAAAAGTAGTTTTGGTAAAAATGTACTATTTGGTGCAAAAAAAGGACTTTTTGGTATAGTAAAAGTACTTTTTGACAATCAATAAAAGAATTTTTTGGTGGCGGGATGCCATTAGGCCCCACGAAAATACACCCCAAATCAAAATGAAATTAGGCCCCAAAAAAATATATGGAAAACAACAACACGAAATTTTATGATTTTTTGGGGCCTAATTTCATATTTTTATTAGGGCATATTTTTGCATAATGCAATTAGACCCCAAATGTCTGTGTGACAATAGACCCCACAAATTTTTTTGGGGCATAATTTTTTAAAATTGTTAGGCCTATTTTCGCTTTTTGGGGTCCAATTTCATTTTATGATTAGGCTTAATATTTTTGGGGTCTAATTTCCTTCGGCAAAATAAAAAGCCTTGGTTTTTTATTGAAAATAATATAGTTTATTAGCTTTAAACTTATTTGTAAATAGGGAAATAAAAAAAAACGTACAATTATCTCACAAAAACTAAAATCACGCATTTCTTTGACAAACCAAAGAAAACCAAAAATCGCACGATTTTTTCAAAATTATTTTTAGTCGCAGCTCATGAAAAATTAAAATTTTCTTTTTTTAAAAACATAAAAAATTATTTAAAAAAATAGAGCGAATTTCGCGGTACAGACAATTTAACATATGCAATAAAAAAAACCCCTGATTTTTATAAAATATTTTTTCGTCTGTGGCCCTTTTCTTTAAAAACTAAAAACATGAAAAATTTAAATTTTATTTAAAAAACTAAAAACATGAAAAATTAATGTAAAAAAATCGCGCGATTTTTTTAAAATAATTTTTCGACTGCGGCGTTTTTACGGAACAGACAATTTACAATATGCATTAAAAAAATTGCGTGATTTATATAAAATAATTTTTCGTAGTGGCCCTTTTCTTTAAAATATAAAAACATGAAAAATTATAATTTTCTTTAAAAAACTAAAATCATGAAAAATTATTTAAGAAAATCGCGCTATTTTTTTAAAATAATTTTTCTCCTGCGGCGCATTACACAAAACAGACTATTTACAATTATGCGCAAATCTTTTCCGCTAATTTTCATTTAAATAAAGGCAGCGTAAAAATTGCACTTAAAAATTCGAATCTTTGTTATAAATTCGCGCATTTTTTTTTTAAAGTTGTTAATACTAGAAATTGAAGTAACTACTTATAACACTGTAGGAAAAATTTAAACTTTTGACCTCACCCATGAACAAACTGACCAGATTCTGAAAATATAACTAAAATAAAAATATACGTATCTCCCAGTTTTTCTAGATCAGCTCATTTAAGTTTTTTACGAGCAATTCAATTTTTGGAGCAAAGCTCCCATACAACGACTTGAAAGTGAAGACTTTGACGATTTTTTTTTTAATGTATTTCAAATGGACTGGATGGAGTTCTGACCGAGCCCAAATTTAAAATTTGTCACAAATTAAATTTGTCAAAATCTATTAACAACTCTCTGAGTTCTGCGAACACGAAGAAGTCACTTTCAAGTCGTTGTATGGGAGCTTTGCTCCAAAAATTGAATTGCTCGTAAAAAACTTAAATGAGCTGATCTAGAAAAACTGTGAGATATGTATATTTTTATTTTAGCTATATTTTCAGAATCTGGTCAGTTTGATCATGGGTGAAAAATCGTGTCGTACAGTGTAATTGGTATTATATATCGTTAGCTGAAATGCAAACGGCCCTAACTAACAAAAAAATCGAAATGGGTTTTTTGATTGATTATAATGTATTTATTCAAACTACATGTCCATACAGAATTACAGAGTCCTACGATTAAAAATAGTTGTTTTATTCACCAAATACAAAAGGCCCTTACTACAAAGTGTTCGTTTTAATAAATGCAAAGGGCCCTAACTAACACAACAACAAACACAACACCCTTAGGGATGAGGGTATATATCATTTGATACAAAAAAAAAGTGTAACGCATTGAAGGAGACGAGTTAGACCATAAGTATCTTAAGACAAAATTCGTTTCAGGACTTTTTAAGACGATTGAGCTATGCCCGTCTGTCTGGCTGGTCAGCAGGATAACTCGAGTAAACCTTAACGGATCGGTATGAAAATTTACCAGTATTAATATTTTTCAAAGCCAACTTATAGGATTGTAAATGGGCAAAATAGCCCCACCCCTTCTGGTACCTCCCATACAAAATTACCTATTTTTGGAAAACTAATATTTCTTCCATAACTTCCAAACGGACATTTGCGAGGTAATGCAAATTAGTCTGTTAATTTATATTGTGATATGAAGCGAAACCTCAGAAAAACCTAACAATTTGACACACCCCTTCTGGTACCTCCCATACAAAGGACCGAACTGACCCCCATAGTCTTACATACATACCTTTTTTTGTAAGTACACTGAATTCAGTTAAATTTTTTGTAAGATGTACGTATGAAAATTTGAGTCAGGAATGAATAAGGACTGTATCGGTTCATCCCTTTTGGTACCCCCTATCAAAATTACATTTTTTTGAAAATTAATATTTCTCACATAAATTCCAAACCTATACCTCCTACACAAATAAGTAAAGTTTTGGACGATTGTGCACCACAAGCAGGGGAAAATTTATACATAAGTAATTATACGTAATCATGCATTAAAAAAATGCGAGCTAAAATCTAAAAATCTAATGTATTTGTTTTCATACTGACATTTGGCAACCATGCTTAAATAATTTTTCCTTAATTTTTTTTTAATTATGTAACCATTGTTATTACAGCGATATTTTACTTCATTAAAAATGTATTGACAAGTTACTGACAAATAACTAAAAAAATTGAATTGTAGTTAGGGCTTTTTGTTTCAGAAAATCAGACGGCAAAAGGACGTAACTAACATAACTTTTACAATATTTAAAAAAAAACAAATTTTCTTTCAAATTTAAATATGTCGGTGTTTTACAAGTTACATTGCAAAAAATTGCTCTAAAAACATTAATATATATAGTTTTATACAGTTTTTTGTTTCTCCTGTAAAGTAATGAAAATGTTAGATAGGGCCGTTTGCATTTCAGCTGACGATATTTTGTTTCTTGATTTTTCATATGAAAAAATACTTCTTTTTGGCCAATTTTCATAATTGGTTTAGGTAAATTTTTATTTTTTTATTTTGGCCAACTTTTCATTTTCATTTCTAATTTTGGGTAATTTTTATTTGGGTTATATTTTCTACCGCCGTTTTGGGGCCTATTTGCGTGTTGTGTTTTTATATATGTACGAACTGCGTTATATATTTGAAAATTAGACCCCAAACACAAATATGAAAATATACCCCAATTTTATACAGAAAACAACAACACTGTCTTTTGGAGCATATTTGCATTTTTTTGGGGTGTATTTGCATACTTTCAAAAAACAACTACGAAATTAGGCCCCAATATATAAATTTTGGGGCCTATTTTCATTTTATGTTTGGGGTATAATTTGCTGGGGTATATTTTCATAATGTAATTAGACCCCAAATTTGGGGCCTAATTTAATTTTCACTTTGGGGTGTATTTTCGTGGGGCCTAATGTCATAGCGCCTTTTTTGGTAAATATAAAAAGCTTTTTGGAAAGAGAAAAGTACTTTGTGGTACGACGAAAGTTCTTATTCGCGAAATAAGTTTATTACTTACTACTTCTAGTTACAATACAAGTATTTTTGATAAAATAAAAATATTCTATTGTAAAATAATATAACTTTTTGAAACAACAAAGTAACCTTTTAATATAATAATAGGACTTTTGGTACAATGAATGTACTTAATATAATAAAAGTACTTTTTAGTACAACAATAGTTTCTTTTGATACAAAACTTTTTTTAGTTTACTTTGGGACAACTACAGTACTTCTGTGCAAAGTGAAAGTACAAAATAAGTACTTTTGTTAATACAATTAAGGTACTAAAGTAAAGTAAGCAATCAATGTACTGTTTGAGACAATTTAAACACATTTTGGTAAAATTGAAATGTTTTCATTGTGTTTTTGTGGTTGCTATTTATGGTCAATTAAGTAGCCCGCACACTAGGATGACGCGTTTGTGATACAAAAAAACGCACTTTTCAGTACAATAAATATACCTTTAGGTGTAACAAAAGTAATTTTTAGTAAGTAATTTTTAACAGTACAACACAAAAAGTACATAGTTCAAAGCATTGTACTTATCACGCCTTGGCACTGAATTCTTATTGGCTACTCTTACATTTCGGCACTGCTGCATATACAAATGATCGGGTTAGAAGCATAGGGATGCAAGTGACAAAAAATTCATTTCTAGATTTTCGCCTTCAAAGTTATACATTCTAGTGCAAATGCAGTTACTGCAGGTGCTGAAGTGTCTTTCGGTTAGATATCAGTACTGGTAATAAAATTGATCTCATCTTATGCACTAGACAGAGATAGTGTCAAGGAACACAACCGCACACTTATCTAAATTTTTTGTCAATTTGTCACGTGTCTTCAAATTTCCTTAGCCTGCTGCTACATTCTACATGTTATCTAAAGTCACTCTGTATTTCAAAGTCTTTTCAACGCTATTCAAAACACACACACACACACACTCACTGGCACCTAACATAAGCCTTTGTAGCTTGCTCTTGGCCATAGCTTGTTGTTGCTGTTGTTACTTTATTATAAGTTTGTAGTACTATTTGTTTATTTGCCATAGATGGTATTTGTAGGGCTTACTCGTGTTGTTGTTGTTATCGTTGTTATTGCTACTGCTACTGTTTTCCTAGGTTTTGATAGGTGGCAGTGGCGTTTGTTGTTGTTGTTTCTGCTACTGTTGTTTGTAAACATTTGTAATAGAGTAGAGTAGAGCGTAGAGGCCTCGCAACTATAAACTCATTCTATTTAAATATGTGTGCGAGAGTATGTAAGTCTATTATAGCTTTTGTATAGCTATGACAGCTTATAACTAACTTTGTCCTTATGGGCAAAGGGATGTAACTTTTGGCATACAGTATTCGGTCAGTTAGTTGGAATAGAGCGGGAGTGATATTCAAGGAGTTGATATATACATAGCTTTTTGGGTGAAGGATGTCATGTTTAGAGCTAAGTTGAGCGAAAACATAATTTGTTGCAACGTGGAGTTAGCATTTTGGCATTTGGAGACACTGCACGATTTGTAGTTACTGTGCTGCAATTAATAGAGGAAGTGGCCACGGAGATTTATACAGACTATGGAAATACAGACGAAATGTTACAAATTCAGACAATATTGATACAAATCGAATAGTAGTTGTACATCGTTGACTCATCAGATATACGCGTAAAATAATTACTTTAATAATTATAATAATTACTTTCAATTTCTAAATCTTAGCCAGCTTATCCATGTAGTCTTGGGACTTGATGTATACTTTCTTTCGTGCACTTTAATTTCCAATGCAGCCAAATGCATCACATCCTCTCTCACTTAATCAATGACTAACTAACTACGGACCCATACTGTCCATGCAGCATTTGCCTCATATGTATGCCATTTAGCCATATCTGGCCTAAAACATACGGCCATTATGCGTGGTTGGTATTAATGTTTTGGAGGGTGGGGGGGTACAAAGAAAATGTTTTCATCTGTACTTCATAAGCCATTATAACGGTCGGCTAAGGTCGTATAGAATGTAGACGCTGTTGTCGTTTATAACGGTATTATTACAATAATGTTCAGCCATACTAGTGTGTGTGTGTGTATGTTTGTAATGGAAGTATATTACAGTCGATGTTTCCTGTATGCTTTTCTTTCCGGTAGTCATAATTTGTTACGTACACCAAGGACTTCGACTCATACTATAAACTTTTTTTGGAAAAGGATTTCCTATGCTCTTAATTAATTAATCTATGGTAGTGGGGGAAGGAGTGAACTGAACTGAACTTTGTTAAAAACGATCTGATTATTATTTGGTGTGAGTAAGGGCAAACATGTTAGTGTACTGCAGGCGTTGGCGGAAGAATAATGAATACATAAGGCTAAGGGTAATAGTGTTAAAGAAAAACTTTGAAAATTGAAAGGTAAGACGTATTTAAATAGTGTAATAATGATTTGTGGAAATATTTGCCGATAGTTATTTAAACATATATTCGACTAATGGAACTTACTTCTGTTGCGCCATTGAAAGATTTCAGTTATAGTTTACATATGTTATTAATACCAAGTTGATGCAAAAAAAGTAATATTGGTATAGAAAAAAGTTTATATTTATACAAGAAAAGTATATTTTGGTACAATTTTAGTACTTCTCGGTACAATAAAACTACTTTTTATGCAATAAAAATGCCATTGCGTACAACGGAAGTACTTTTTCGTAAAAAAATTACAACAAATGTTCTCTTTGGTACAATAATAGTACTTTTTGGTAAAAAACAGTAAAATAAAGTAAGTGATACAAAAAAAAATAAATTTTAGTACACTTTGTACTATTACGGTACTCTTGTGTGCAAAAAACTTTACTGTGTGGTGAATTAAAAGTACAATATGAAAACTTTTTTGTTACAATAGAAGTACTTTTGGTACATTACTATTATTTTTGGCACGACAGAAGCTCTGTTTTTGTACAATACAAATACTTTTGGTACAATAGAAGTTCTTTGTGGTAAATGCAAATAATTTTGGTCAAATAAAAGTACTACTTGACACAATTAAAGTACTTTGTGGTACAATAGTATTACAAGTTCATTTTGGAACCATAAAAGTATCTTTTGGTAAAGCTTTAAATCACAATAACATTATTTTCCGATACAAAAAAAGTTTCCTTTGTTACAATGAAATCACTTTCTGTTACAACAAAATCACTAATATGTAACACTAAAAGTTATCACTGGTACCATTAAAGTATATTTTGTTACAATAAAGGTATATTTTGGTACAATAAAAGTACTCTTTGGTATAGTTAAAGTACGTTTTTGTACAATAAGAGTACTTTTTGGTAAAACATAGTTAAATAATAGTACTTTTTGTATAGTACAAAAAAGTACTCGTTGGTACAACAAAAGTATTTTCTAATACAATAACATTAGTTTATGACACAATAAGAGGACTCATTGGTACAATTACAGCACTTTTTGGTACAAAACAGTAAAATAAAGTAAGTGATACAAAAACTAATTTTTAGTACACTTTGTACTATAACGAAACTCTTGTGTGCAAAAAATTTACTGTGTGGTGAATTAAAAGTACTTTTTGTTACAATAAAAGTACTTGTTGATACAACAAAAGTACTTGCTGATGCAATAAAAGTACTTTTTTCTACAATAAAAGTACTTTTTGGTACAATAAACTTACTTTTTGGTACAACATAAGTAAAATTTGGTACAATTATAGTACTTTACGATACAAAAAAGTACTCGTTGGTACAACAAAAGTACTAGTTGATACAACAAAAGTACTTGCTGATACAATAAAAGTACTCTTTGCTACAATTATAGTACTGTTTGGTACGCTTAAACTACTATTTACCATAATAAAAGTACTTTTTAGTATATATAAAAGTACTTTTTGGCACAGAAAAAGTACGTTTTGCACAATCGAATGTATAATAGTATTTTTCGGCAAATGTAAAAAGCCTTTGGAACGACAAAAGTACTTTGTAGTGCAACAATTAACCGTACAATTAGGGTAATGTTTGGTACAAAAGAGTACTTCTTGATACAATAAAAGTACTTTATGATAAAATGAAAGAATTCCTTAGTACAATCAAAGAGCTTTTTAATGAGAAAGCATAACTTTTTGATACAATAATAGCACTATTTAGTACAATACAATAATAGTACTTGATGGTAGAGTAGAAGTCCTTTCAAAAGTACATTTTGGTACAATAAAATTAATTTTCACAATAGCCGCCGTAGTTGGTCTGACTTATGTCACGATATATTGCATCGACATCGATCTATATAATTCAAAAACCTTGTGAAATAGAAATTTTTGAACTTTTTTTAAATGTTCAAAGCCCAAACGGAGTACTCTTCGAAAGAATGAATCCTTATCTAGGCACAGTGGGCCAAACTGTTATGCAAGGATTCTAAAAATAGTAAAAAAAATTATATTTCAGAAGGTCTTTCTAAATATTTTTCGCGACATAAGTCCGATCGACGAATAGTCCTTAGTTAAGGTACAATGGGTCAACTGTTATGTAATGATTTTCCCAAATTTTTTCACAAAAAAGATTCTACAGTTCAGTTATTCCATTTATTTAATCTATCGGAATTGTCAAAGGAATGCGGTTGTTGTTGTTGTTGTAACAGCTTCGCTATTTAAATATTACAAATTTAATCCGGGGGTTCTTCTTCAATGTCCAGTTCTAAAAATTGGGCTACTTCCACTGGATTGGTCCATAGATCAAATGGGCTAAGTGGGTGGGCTGGGCAATTGAAGATGTGGCAGGTATCATTGGGACCCTGACCACACGCTGGGCGTATATTGGGGACGGCATGGTCTATGCGGGACCAGTAGTCATTGAGCCTGTTGCTCCATCCCGATCTGAGTTGTGCCAGGGCCACTCTTGTTCTACGTGGCAGCCTTGTCTCTGTTTCGTCTACAGGGGGTGGGCGACCTCCAAGAACGACATTCATGCGGTAACTTGAAACCGCGGAATAGGTGGCGTCTCTATGAATGTCATTCAAAGCTGCAGCATACGAGGAGTGATCCAAGGGATCCTGTACGTCCTTATATACTCGAAGGTCCTTCCTGACATGCCTTGGGGGAGCATCCATCTGTGTGATGTTAAAGTTGGGATGACTCCTCCGATGACATCCCAGGAGGAACTGTTTTGTCAGCATGACATTGTGTTCCTTGACTGGGAGGACCTTCGTTTCCTCATGTAGATGATGCTCAGAGGTTATCTGCATACAGCCCGTTACAGTCCTCAGGGCGGCATTTTGACAGCTTTGAATATTTCTCCACTGGGTATCACTCAGCGAAGGAGACCACACTGGAGCGGCATAGTTAACCACTGACCGGCCAATAGTTTTGTAGGTAGCCAACAAGGTTTCTTTGTCTTTACCCCAAGTGCTGCCGGCTAGCGCTTTGAGGACCTTGTTCCTACTTCGCAATTTGTGAGTAATTTCAGTGGCGTGAGCTGAGGAGGTAAACAGGCTGTCAAAGGTGACCCCCAAATTTTTTGGGTGGTTCACAGTCGGCGATAGTTTGTCGTCTACTTAACATATATTAATGAAAATAGTCATGTGGAAAACAGCAGTAACCACGACTGCACCATCTGTAATAATAATCAATTGATGCGCGGATATCTCAATGATGCAGGTATCATTGGCGAGGGATGTTACTGCGGCAGAAGTGACCGTTGTGATAAAAGAGAAAATCCCATGTATCTTTTAGCCTCCCTAGACATTACAGACGACTTCCGTGCTTTTGTAGTCCTGACAAAAAGCAGAGAGCATGAAAAAGATTCATCGTGGTATGATCACACGAACACCTTCTTCTTGTCTACTTTTTTACATTCCTCCTGCAAACCTGGAAAAGGTCTCAGAGATTTATGTAAGATTTTGTATTCTTATTTTGAGTCAGATATTACTTGATATTTATTTAAAGAATTTTTTACTTGATAGTTGACCAGTTCGTTCTTAATATTCTCCAATTAAGTACGTACATTCTTTATTGGAGAATTTCATTCTCCCTTCCCAAAGAAGGTCTGCAGCAGTGGTCTTTAAAGAATGGAAGGAACATGCGCTCGGGATATATCTGAATGGAAGGAGAAGGAATGTTTTCAGACAAATACGCAAAATAAGGCGTTGCAGACATGACGTTTGAATGTCTCTCTGTTGCATGCCCTTCTATGAGAAGGGCGACGGATTGTGTATACACGCAGAATGGTAGAATAACAAAACATCGAAGACCTTGATTCTCCCTACTCAAAGAAGGCCTGCAGAAGTGGTCTTTAAAAAATGGAGAAAAAATGTGATCGGAATATTTCTGAATGGAATGAGAAGGCCTTTCTTCAGGCATGTGAAAACAAGGCCTTGAAAACATGACGTTTGAATATCTCAGAGGCCATGGTGTATGCCTTTTATACACACGGAATGGTAAAATTACAAATCATCAAAGACCTTGATTCTCCTTCTCAAAGAAGGCCTGCATTGGACTTTTAAGAATGGAGTGAGCAAGTTCTCATGATATTTAATAAATGAAGAAGGGATGTTTTGAGGCATATGAAAAAAGGCATTGATAACATGACGTCTGAATGTCTCAGAAGGCCTTGTTACATGCATGCTTGTAGATGTCCTTACAAATTTCGCGGCAGGGACCGGCCGTGGCATAGTGGTTAGAACACGCGACTACCATGCGGGAGATCGCAGGTTCAAACCTGGCTCCAGTCATCTTAAAAGAAAAAAATAAATACATTTTTCTGTCATTGTCGGCTCCCCTCGAATGTTGGTGACAGCAACTTCGCAGTATTAAGCGTCGATTCAATCGGCGTGTCTAGTAAGAGCTTCTCAAAACAGTGACGTTCGCATTCGTCGATAAACAAGTAGGTGCCGTTAGTTGTGAATCTAAAAATAGAAAGCGTGTTAATTCACAACAACGCGAGAAGCTATCCCATACCTCATTCATGGGGTGCAAAGGGAAATTAAGTTTAAGTAAGGATGTGTAACCATCTTAATTTTTGTTTGTTTTTTAAACAGTATCTATGATATATCCTTGGTACGAAGGACACATTATTGTGTCCTGGGTATTGTCCATTTATTTGTCCTCATAGTTCGTGTCCAACCTGTGCAAATAAACTTGTGCTTCCTACGAGATTTCCAGCAACATTCAGTTGTCCTGCCCTCATATGATTATCAACAAACGCCATTATTGAACTGTTTCAATACAAACTTAAATAATTTAAACCAGTATTACAGAGCACTCTCAATTGTCCCCCATCCATTATTGTTAGTGTTAGTTCCTTTTAATTATTCATGATGCCTCACAATCATTCAATCATCATTAACAACATGAACTAAATTGAAACGTAATTGCAACAATATCCTTCCCTCCCCCCTCCCCAACCACGTTCCTTACACCCTCACCACTTAAGAGCATAATTTTTAATGCCTCTCTAATGCCAAGTGATGATTCTCGACCATTCATGCAGCTTCTATTTCCCCCCTGGCCAACGATTCGCTATC
This sequence comes from Muscina levida, assembly GCA_964034835.1. Lineage (NCBI taxonomy): Eukaryota > Metazoa > Arthropoda > Insecta > Diptera > Muscidae > Muscina > Muscina levida. The sequence goes on from OZ035880.1 coordinate 100,857,229, forward strand.
GTTTGGAAAACATTTCAATCAATGTAACATTTGTTGCTCGAGAGATATCCTATTTATTGTTTTCGTCCTTAAAGTGTTGATCCTTTTTTTTCAGCATGGTTTTCGATTTCATCATTATCTCCCATTATATGTTGAGCTGTGTGTTCGTTACCTTCTTTTCCTGTTGCCTTGGAACTTGAGTCAGCGTGTGAGAGGGGGAGTGGTATCAATTTTTGTCGCTGGTGGTTAAAAGCAATATACTATTAACCAACCAATCAGCAGCAACATCGGGCATCATCATCAATTCCCTGAATATTTGTCGTACTTAGTTCATGATTGCTGATGAAATTTTTCGGCATATTCGCAAAGGATTTTATTTCTTCGTCCTTTCGACATCAGTAGCAGAGAAATTTTATAAAATTATATAGATGACAAAAAAATGACAAAGGAGGATGCTTTGAATAACTAGAGAGATGCCATTCGTATTGCCTAAATATTGCTGAAATGTTTTGAGTAATTTTATATAATTCTGCAATGTTGAATATGTGATAATTGTTCTGAATATAGCTTGTGTAAGCTTGTATTTGGAAGTAAACATTTTATTGATATCTTACTCTACTTCACTGTGACCTTAGACCAATGACACTTGCCGACATACGAATCTTTGAGCTTTTTTAAGACTTTGCTGTCTTTTCTCACAGCTCTAATGTGTACTTCGTCCTTTTGGACATTTGCATTGCTCATTAGAGAAACGCGTTAAATTAAATTCGCGGTTTAGTATTCTTCGTTTGTCAATTGACCTTAATTACACAAATGACCTAGATTTGGTTGTGGTCAATTTGTATTTGCATTTAAAATTTATATGGATTTTATCCCAACAGTGCCTGGATGTACAATATTTCATTTGATATTTCTCTATAGTGTCGTTTTGTTTAATATCATATATGCAGTTTTATTACACATTAGTGCCGAGGTAAATGTATATGTAAATGTATGTGGGTTGCACATATGTTCTAGCATTTAAATACTCGTATATATATTGACTGCAGTTAGTTACATGACATATAAGGACATGCAGCTATCAGAAAAGCTTCACATAAGACATGAATTGTGTTCATATTTATTACAAATTACAAATTTATGGCCCCATTGGTATAACCGCAGATGTGATATGGAAAAAAATACGAGGTGGTAATTTCCACCTGAAATTATTACTACCATTTCGTAAACGGAATAATAGTTACACTATCCATAAATATAGAAAAACAAGATACCGCCGAATAACGAACTTCGAATTGTTAGCATAGTTTCTGCAAGAAATTGGGTAGTGGGCGCAACCAGCTTTCCTGCATTAGGATAACCACAAGACAACTTGTATATCCCCTGATCAAAATAAAAGAAACCAAATTGATAATGTGGTAATAGATGGAAGACATTTCTCGAGCTTCACGGACGTGCGTGTGATGCGTGCGACCAAAAAAGTCTTGGATCATCACCTAAAGGCAAAAAAGGAACGAACTACATTAAATAGAGCCAAAGAAGGTCGTAACCAAACGCAAAGTAAGCTAGGCATCACCGAGATAGCCAATGCCTATTCCAACCAACTCTCTCAATTACATCAAACAAACTCCCCTAGTTCTGATGTTGACAAATGACCAGTGCCGCAACGACCGTACTGGGTTATGAAAAATCACGCCCAGACAGGCCATATTAGAGGAGGAAAAAAGCATAACTTTTGAGGAAATGGATGCTGCATACAACACAAAACTGTAGCCAATGACAACAGGTGCGGATAAAGTGTCTATGCAAGAAAAGAGAGAGCCAAGAAGAAAAATTACAGCGATAGAGGAAAGCCAGCAAGTTCTACCAAAGGTCAAAAGCTAAGATATTGGAACATGGATCACCACCTGTGAGGACAGAAAAAGAACACACGCAGAGTGTGCTGCACAATGGAGGGAACAATTTCGTACTCTGCTCTCTGCCGAAGGCAGAATAATTGAAGAAATCCCGAGAATTCTATAGTTGTTGCTGTAGTTGACAGCCTTTGGTCAAATATTTCGGGTCATTCGGATTCATAGATATTTTAAATATAAAAATAAAATATGAAAATTATGAAAATGAAAATGTTAAAATATAAAAATATTAAAAATATTAAAATATTAAAATATGAAAATATAAAAACATAAAAATATAAAAATATAAAAATATAAAAATATAAAAATATAAAAATATAAATATATAAAAATATAAAAATATAAAAATATAAAAATATAAAAATATAAAAATATAAAAATATAAAAAAATATAAAAATATAAAAATATAAAAACATAAAAATTTAAAAATATAAAAATATAAAAACATAAAAAAAAACTTAATTTTCCTTTGCACCCCATGAATCAGGTATGGGATAGCTTCTCGCGTTGTTGTGAATTAACACGCTTTCTATTTTTAGATTCACAACTAACGGCACCTACTTGTTTATCGACGAATGCGAACGTCACTGTTTGAGAAGCTCTTACTAGACACGATGATTGAATCGACGCTTAATACTGCGAAGTTACTGTCAACAACATTCGAGGGGAGCCGACAATGAAAGAAAATGTTATTTATTTTTTCCTTTTAAAATGACTGGAGCCAAGTTTGAACCTGCGATCTCCCGCATGGTAGTCGCGTGTTCTAACCACTATGCCACGGCCGGTCCCATATAAAATCACGTATGTAAACACATCACTGCTGGAACGATTTGTCTTTTCATTCGACTAGAAATTATCCGTAGATTGTACGTAAAGAAAAAAATCCACTCCAGGTGGCGCTAGGGTGGATTTAATCGAAAACTTGAACGCATGTAGCAATTTAACTGAAATTTATAGTGGATATTTGTTTGATTATGAGAAAACATTTTATGTAAAAATGGACCCGGTAGGTGGCTCTGAGGTGAATGGTCCAATTTAACTGAAACTCAGAATCTATGTTTGTTTGATCATCAAAAAAATGTGTATGAACAAATGTACCCGGTAGGTGGCGCTGAGGTGGGTTTATAACCAAAATTGAAACGAATGGTCCAATTTAACTGAAACTCAGAATCTATGTTTGTTTGATCATCAGAAAAATGTGTATGAACAAATGTACCCGGTAGATGGCGCTGGGATGTATTTAAAATCAAAATTTTAACGAATGGACCAATTTAAATGAAATTCAGGGCACAAACTTTAGGGTAGAATGGCAAACATTTGTGTTATAGCACTTCCTATAAAATTAAAGAGCTTCACAAAGTGGTTTTTCGCATATCAAACTTTAAGAGGACTAACCCGAAAATGTGAAAAACTGTTGCTATCACCCAGACCAAACGGTTGATAGGGTTGTTGAGTCAATGAAGGGATTTTTGAAAATTCGTACATGATTGCACGAATATTAAAATATTAAAATATTAAAATATTAAAATATTAAAATATTAAAATATTAAAATATTAAAATATTAAAATATTAAAATATTAAAATATTAAAATATTAAAATATTAAAATATTAAAATATTAAAATATTAAAATATTAAAATATTAAAATATTAAAATATTAAAATATTAAAATATTAAAATATTAAAATATTAAAATATTAAAATATTAAAATATTAAAATATTAAAATATTAAAATATTAAAATATTAAAATATTAAAATATTAAAATATTAAAATATTAAAATATTAAAATATTAAAATATTAAAATATTAAAATATTAAAATATTAAAATATTAAAATATTAAAATATTAAAATATTAAAATATTAAAATATTAAAATATTAAAATATTAAAATATTAAAATATTAAAATATTAAAATATTAAAATATTAAAATATTAAAATATTAAAATATTAAAATATTAAAATATTAAAATATTAAAATATTAAAATATTAAAATATTAAAATATTAAAATATTAAAATATTAAAATATTAAAATATTAAAATATTAAAATATTAAAATATTAAAATATTAAAATATTAAAATATTAAAATATTAAAATATTAAAATATTAAAATATTAAAATATTAAAATATTAAAATATTAAAATATTAAAATATTAAAATATTAAAATATTAAAATATTAAAATATTAAAATATTAAAATATTAAAATATTAAAATATTAAAATATTAAAATATTAAAATATTAAAATATTAAAATATTAAAATATTAAAATATTAAAATATTAAAATATTAAAATATTAAAATATTAAAATATTAAAATATTAAAATATTAAAATATTAAAATATTAAAATATTAAAATATTAAAATATTAAAATATTAAAATATTAAAATATTAAAATATTAAAATATTAAAATATTAAAATATTAAAATATTAAAATATTAAAATATTAAAATATTAAAATATTAAAATATTAAAATATTAAAATATTAAAATATTAAAATATTAAAATATTAAAATATTAAAATATTAAAATATTAAAATATTAAAATATTAAAATATTAAAATATTAAAATATTAAAATATTAAAATATTAAAATATTAAAATATTAAAATATTAAAATATTAAAATATTAAAATATTAAAATATTAAAATATTAAAATATTAAAATATTAAAATATTAAAATATTAAAATATTAAAATATTAAAATATTAAAATATTAAAATATTAAAATATTAAAATATTAAAATATTAAAATATTAAAATATTAAAATATTAAAATATTAAAATATTAAAATATTAAAATATTAAAATATTAAAATATTAAAATATTAAAATATTAAAATATTAAAATATTAAAATATTAAAATATTAAAATATTAAAATATTAAAATATTAAAATATTAAAATATTAAAATATTAAAATATTAAAATATTAAAATATTAAAATATTAAAATATTAAAATATTAAAATATTAAAATATTTAAATATTAAAATATTAAAATATTAAAATATTAAAATATTAAAATATTAAAATATTAAAATATTAAAATATAAAAATATTAAAATATTAAAATATTAAAATATTAAAATATTAAAATATTAAAATATTAAAATATTAAAATATTAAAATATTAAAATATTAAAATATTAAAATATTAAAATATTAAAATATTAAAATATTAAAATATTAAAATATTAAAATATTAAAATATTAAAATATTAAAATATTAAAATATTAAAATATTAAAATACTAAAATATTAAAATATTAAAATATTAAAATATTAAAATATTAAAATATTAAAATATTAAAATATTAAAATATTAAAATATTAAAATATTAAAATATTAAAATATTAAAATATTAAAATATTAAAATATTAAAATATTAAAATATTAAAATATTAAAATATTAAAATATTAAAATATTAAAATATTAAAATATTAAAATATTAAAATATTAAAATATTAAAATATTAAAATATTAAAATATTAAAATATTAAAATATTAAAATATTAAAATATTAAAATATTAAAATATTAAAATATTAAAATATTAAAATATTAAAATATTAAAATATTAAAATATTAAAATATTAAAATATTAAAATATTAAAATATTAAAATATTAAAATATTAAAATATTAAAATATTAAAATATTAAAATATTAAAATATTAAAATATTAAAATATTAATATTAGTATATTGGTTTAACAATATACCTGGTAAGAAGCTTGAGCGTTGTGGTGAAAAGCCATTGGCTTTGTGGTAAAGCTTGAGCTTTGAGGTAAAAAGGGAATCGTGGGGATAAAATATCCTCCATTCTCATGTTTGATTGTGAATGGTCAAATTCATAACTATGCTGGACATTTTCGGCTGATATCTACTTCACATGCACATGTTTGACATAATTGTAGATATATATACAGCTGATGATGTACCATTGTGCATAAGTTCGTCACAAAGGGGTCTGAAGATGAACTCGTCATGGAGTTCGAAACGCGTCATCCTAGTGCGTGACACTCTGAATTTGACCAAAAATATCAAACAATAAATAAAAAACACTTTTCTGATCTTGAGCCGAATTTGTTGTATCATTTCGATACACTGACGTAAATTAATATAATATACTGTAAGATCGACTAACAAAAACAAATACACAATATTAAAATATTAAAATATTAAAATTTAATAATTAATCCTTTATCGAAGGTAACGAATCTTAATATCTTAAAAGAAAATACTCGAACTTACCTTCTCTTGCTTTCAAGTAGACCGTATTGGCCACAATATTCTCTAATTCCATTAGTTCCAGGTTGGCGGTTTTTTATTAAAACTCAGGCCGTATTCGAAAGATTCCAATTAACAACTTCAATTATGAATTGGAACGAAAAAAACCGGAGAGTACAAAATAAAAACTAAACAAAACAATGGTAAAGATCCGGCAAAACAATTTCCGAAACGAAAAAACGATCCGATAATAAGTTAAGCGAAAGACGCGAGAGGAAGAAAGTCGCGCGCCGTACAACCTCTTCGCAGACGAGTTATTTGTGTACGAAACGTAGTAATCGTAATATTCCGTTTAAAAAAATAAATGCTATAGTTTGTGTGTTTTTGGCCTTTGATGGGATTAATCTGGTCGATTTTCTATTTCTATTATGTTCTCTGGACGTAGGTGAGGATTATTAAGTCCTCCACCTTTGCTGATTTCGAAGAATCGTTTGTGTTAGGGTAGACATGAGTTGTCCTTTATTTGAATATTCTCCCGTAAAATGGAACTTTACAAACGAAGCGGCGTTATAAAGGTCAGGCGGTTCAAAAGCGACAACCTGTGACCAAAGTTTGTTGCCTTATTTTGGCCGTGTTATTGTCGTCGTTTGCAAACTTTTGAACTGGGTTTCATCACAACCCCTAGATATATTTTGCTAGTAGCAGTGTTGATAATTATTTTTCTGTTTTTTTATTTGGCAGCAACATTCGCCTTTCTGAGAAATCTTCCCGAAAATAACTTGATTTCTTTGTTATCTTTGGTGTGTTGCCTTTGTGTGCGCAATTGTGTCACTTTCTCCACTGCTGCTGTATCCTTAGGCCAACAAATGGCCAGTGTGCTCTTTAAAGATTTGTATGTGCTATTGCTCAGTGGTACATACACACAGAGGCTTTGCTTCCGTTTCCCCTATTTTGGTTTGAACTTCCGGTACGGTATTATTAAGCTTTTATTTTTCTTCGCTTGCAAAAACTGGGAGGGGGCAAAATTGTGCGTTTCTAGACCAATTGGAAGCAGAATTAGTAGTTTAGTTTGTTTTGTGCTTAATTCATTGCTTTTGTACGTGCTTCGGCCACTTGTTTTGTTTGGTCTCCCCTTTTAAGGTGACTTGGGCGTCGTCTTTATTTCACTCCGTTTGTTTGTTGTGTATTTGGGGTTTTCCTTAACGTTTTCATTTCGACACTGTCGTTTAGTAAAATACTGGTTTTGTGTTCATCAGCAGCAGCTTTGGTAGTGGTACGTTTATGCCAAACTTTTAGTTTGTTGTCATTTAGCTTTATAATTTCTTTGTCACAAGTTTGTTCTAGTTGTGGCGATGCTTTTCAAAGGGATTTTTGTCTGTTGTCTTTTAAGGACTTTAGATTTTAGGAAATTTTACTACAGAGTATCTGCTTTGTCTGTAAAGATACAACAAAAACAATAGAAAGTCAGAATTTAAGTTGAATTCAATTAATATGTAAATACAAATGTTACAAATAATTTAAATGGAACAAATATTCCAACCAGACATCCGATATTAATACCAAAATACGGTATTTTTTAATTTTTTCCTCATAAAAAAACGAACTTACAAGTTCAAAATCAAATGTTTCTTTCAATTGTTCTATTTGAATTCAACAAATGTTCGAAATTATATTGAACTCTTGTGTTCAATAAAAAATTTTCAACCGATGAAAAAACTAAATAACGAACAATTGTTCAAAATAAAGTTATTTATCATTGTTGAAAAAAATATTGAACGTTCATGTACAAAAAAATAATGAACTTTTAAATATCGTACCGAAACTGGAATATCATAAATATTGTCCCGACCAAATTAAACGCAAGAAATATGTTTGTATTTAGATAAGTCATAACTATACAAATGTAACACAGCATCTTAAGAATTTCAACAAATATTTTTGGGAGAAAATCTAAAATTGCAGAAAACTCTTAGAGCTACGTATTTTCCCTTACATCTAATGAATGAGATATGATCGATACTATACCATCGCCAATAACAGAAGCCAGGTATTTTGAGTTTTGCTGAATACTGTGAAATAATCAACTTGATGCATCTTTATAGAACCCATCGTCAGTTTTTTTATGTATATATAGAAATGTATATTTATTATAATTTGAAACGAACATTGTTCGAAAAGATTTTTAACTCTAAAGTTGAAAAAAATATTCAACTTAAATGTTATTTATCTTTGTTGAAAATAAAAATTTTATAGTTTTTCCATCATTGTTCATTATTTATTTTGAACATGAGAGTTATGTTTTCAAACAAACATTGTTAGAAAACATATTGAACTCATGTGTTGAGAAATATTTTTCAACTTCTAAGTTATTTATTTTTGTTAGAAACAAAAAAAGTATCGTTTTCCGACCCTTGATTCCAACTGATAGAATTAGAAAGCGAAGAAAAAAAAGTTAACTAAAACTTATACTTTCTGGTCTTTCAGTTCAAAAAGCTTTGCAATCTCTAAATAGTATTAAGACTCTAATATACCTTCGCGGACTTTGGGGTCATTACTCGAATACTGACGTTTGTCTTTTTTTCGACGAAAGAATGAACAAAAACCCATAATATAAATATATAAATATCTGTAGATAAACATATAAGAAGGATTCTTCTTATTTGGCAGCGTCAAGAGAAATTCATCCAACAGTAGACGCACATCGAAAAGTATTCTAAGCGCTTCGGAGTTTTCCACTCCGCAGACTGTTTGTGAAAACAAGTTAAAATAACAACTCTTTCCCCTGATCCATTCAACAAAGATTTGGTCCCGCCCTCTTGCGCCGCCCAACGAGTTTATTGCCGAAGGCTTTTTAAGCTGGAGCATATTCATCATCCAACCCTACAACGTGTCCAAGCAAGCGCATTAGGTCTATATGAACCCGCTTGACTGCGTCGATGTCGTTATACAGCTCATGGTACATTTGATGACGGTGCTCGCTGTCAACGATGGTGGATCCAAATCTCTCGAAGACACCCAAGGTAGATTGATATGCTTGTGTCCTTACCCAAAGTTCTGCGCTATAGAGCAAGACAAGTGGGATCAGTGTCTGGTAGTGTAAGATCTTTGATCGTCGAGAGAGGTCTGTGTCATTAAATCGCTTGCTTAGAGCATAGTAGCAGCGGTTTACAATCAACGCTTATCTTTTGATTACGGCATAGCTAATGTAAACAAAATCATTTATCACCTCAAAGTTATAGTAGTCAACTTTCACGCAGCATCCCAAACAAGTAGACTCTTTTTTTGTTGCAACAAATAACTTGGTTTTGTCGACATATATCACCAGACCCACTTCTGCCGACTTGTGCTCAATGCTTGATAAGGTCGCAGTAACATCCCACATCTTTCGGTCACTGATATCTATAACATCGGCATACACGAGCAACATTTGAATTTTGTTAAATATGGTACCAGTTTTGTTTACTGCAGTAGCAGTAACTGAAATGACACTTACTGACATCGTCGCTTACTTTGTAAGCGAGAGCGGACCGACTAAATGGCCTATGATACTCCTATGCGAAATTAAGGGGGAATATGAGCGAGAGAATCAGCACTGAATGCTACTACGAAATATAGATGACATCAGTGAATACATAATGGCTATTTTAAAGGCTGAGTTCTGTTACTACTGTACTTACTTCCTAAGACCCATCGGTGGTAGAATCCCAGCGGTAAGTGAAACGAGGTATCTATTTAGTAATCCATGACATCAGTATTACATTGTATTTCGAATGTCTTGCGTGTGTATTGTAAAAAATATCGTCTATTCATTATAACTCCGATTCCAATGCTATTGAAATGACACCTACTGATATCGTCACTTACTTCGTAATCAAGCGTGTTACCAAGCTCGCTTAAAACTCTGCTTAAAATGTAATTGGAACCAAAATGCCACTTACTGACATCGGCGTTTACTTTGTAAGCGAGAGCGTACCGATTTAACGACCTACGACACTCTTATGCTAAATCTGCAGAGGAATATAAGCTAGAGCGGAAGATTTACCACTGGAAGGTTAATAAAGATCAGAAAATTCAATTGAAAAAAAGGCTGCAGTAAACACGACTGGTACCATCTTTAACACAAAAGCCACATGCTGCTCGCGTAAGCCGATGATTTAGATATTAGTGGCAGAGGACTACATGATGTTGCTGCAGCCTTTTCAAGCATTGAAAAACAGTCGGCCCACAAAAGTGTCGCCATGGTCCTAATATATATTTGGGAAGTAGCGTAAAGCTAAGCTAATTTTTTGTTTCAAATCAAATTTTTTTTTTCACCATATATTTTGTCATTTTATTGAGAAATTTTACGTTTATATTACATGTGCAGGATATCCAAGCATTCGTAGCGAAACTGATGACAAAGTTAACCAAATGTCAATAAACAAACAAACGTTGTCGACAATTTAATTTAATAGTCCTTTTCATGTTGAACATCAATTTGCGCCGTAGCTAAGCTACCCGCCCTTTTTGTTATCCTTTTCCGTTGAAACATTTTAAATGAGTTTAACCAAAAGTTAACAAGTTTACTTTACAAAGAAATCGCCGCCACATAACTGTAACCCTTTTTAAAGTTTATCTTTGCTTCGTTTTAGTATTTGGTATTTCAGGTCCCAATATACAAGATTTAACTATATCGGATTGCGTATAATCCTGAGTGCGGTTAAATACACCGCTTACTACCTACCTCTTTGGATATTTTAAGCTGCCACATTTATTTCCCCCCCTCTTCAACATGTGTAAACATTCAGCACATCGTAATCGAATCACAATTTAATTTGCAATACAAAGTATACAGTTTGAGGGGGTTGGAAGGGCCATAGTATATAAGCGTTTTGTGTAAAATGCTTTCGCCCTACGCTTTAATGCACTTCGAGTGTAATTAATGCGGCTCTTTGTTACTTTGTAAAAAAAAAATTAAGAATGCTGTTTATGCACTTTCGATGCTGCTGTTGGCATATTATGAAGTGTGCCAGAACAACTTTGAGTGGGTTTTTTTGGCCGCATGTTATAGAAATACGGCAACGTTTTGAAATAAATCGATCTTGATAAATTTTACTGCATTTCTTTTAAAAATAAAGTTTGGAACAGTAAATTTTTCAGCAGTAGTAATTTGTCAAAGAATTTCCATAGCATTCAAGTGTAATGGGGTTCATGTTAGAACTTAAGCATGGCAAGATGCTGCCTTTGTATAAAATGCTGTCTATTTTCAGTAAGTATTTCATAACTGAATTATTCTTAAAATGTTGCTAAAGCATCCTGCCCCCATTACCTTTGCTAAAACATTATTGAAAATTCCATTGGAAACTTAGCATCCGTTGAGGCACAAGCGCTCCCCAGAGATAGTATAACAAACAGTCTCTTAATTAAAATATTCTCCTGTTTCAATGCTTGCTTGCCTCCCCTCCATTACAATTAAATTACAGAATTAGCAGTCGTCTTTGTCAATGAGTTAGCAACCCCCCATTAATGGTCCATGGTCCTCGGACTCGGCTATGGCCACTTAACCACAATTACCGTAGTTGCTGTTCAACGACCAGCAACGCCGTCCGTCGTTACCATTGTCGTCGGCCATCTACTTTAGTCGTTGTCTCTCTACCTGCATGCAAATTGTACTCTATCAAAGGGTTTTTTGTTTTAAATAAATATTTGCAAATTGTTAGCGAATATGTCATGTTGACTCTTGCACGTGATGGTGGTATTGGTGTGATAGCGGTCCGCTGTGTTTGCATTGTAATGTTGTTTCCACCCAACCAACCAACCAACCCAACCAACCATCCAACCACCCATTCTTTTTGTTTAATGAACAAAAATTTTAATTGAGCAGTAACCAAAAGTAAATATGAGCGAACATTTTTAATTGCAAACAAAATAAAAATAAAACAGCAGAGAAGAGAAGAATAAACCCAACGCTGATAGACAAAAGGATCTAGATAGATAAATATTTGTTGGCGGCGCGATATTTGATTGGTTGCTAACGATGACACCAGTGAATGGAGTGGAGATAGATTTTACAGAGGGCATGTACATTGAATGGCATTTTGCAATATCGTAACTAAGAATTAGTAATACATTGAAAAGTTACGTGCTTGGAATGTGAAATACGCTTAACATTAGTCATAAGGGAAGTGCTCAAAGTGCTGCAGTTATATGATAGCAAACATGTACTCAAACCTACCTTCGACAAATTTTCCTGGCCTTCGATGTCTCCATTGTCTTAATTTCTGAATTAATATGTAAGCTTATATTTGAATGTTCAATAATATTGCTACACCTCTGTATCATAGTTATCCAGATATGCGATGAATACGTATAGATATTTTAGAAGGGAAGTGCCACGCCAAGACCCTTTTCTGTTCGTTTAAAATATGTTCAGTTTAACACTCGGATCGTGGAGTCAGATTTGCTGTCAATATAATGAATTCTTTCTTAAGAAAATCGATGGAGTTCGATGTTATTCACGTACCAATTCGATCACGCCTATTTTTCGACAAATTACAAACATTAGTAAAAATGTGGGGAAATTTCTTATCTGAGTTATCAGATCGTTATTTTTCTTTGGAGGTTCTGAAGCAGCTCACAATGGCCGATAGATCACTTGTGGCCCGGACAATGCCATTGAACATCCGTTCCGCAAATGAAAAGAAGGCGCAATGTTGAGCAACCTTAATAACATCCCAGCGTTAGTAATATCCACAACAGAATCGCTGTAGTCAGCTATATTTCGTAGCAATCAGTAATGATTCTCTCGCTTATATTCAATCTTATATTTAGCGAGCTTGATAACACGCTTGATTACAAAGTAAGTGACAATGTCAGCAGGTGACATTTCAATAGCATTGCAATCGTATTCAATAGCATTCGAAATACAATGTAGTACTGATGTCATGGATTACTAAATAGATACCTCGTTTCACTTACCGCTGGGATTCTATCACCGATGGGTCTTAGGAAGTATGTACAGTAGTAACAGAACTCAGCTTTAAAAATAGCCATTACGTATTCACTGATGTCAGCTATTTTTAGTAGTAGCATTCAGTGCTGATTCTCTCGCTTATATTCCCCCTTAATTTCGCATAGGAGTGTCATAGGACATTTAGTCGGTGCGCTCTCGCTTACAAAGTAAGCGACGATGTCAGTAAGTGTCATTTCAGTTGCAAGTACATTAGAAGTGCAGTTGTAAGAGAACTTAATAACACGCTTGATTACGAAGTAAGTGACGGTGTCAGTAGGTGTCATTTCAATAGCACTGTAATTAGGTTTATAACAAGGGAACGATATTTTTTACATTACACACGCATGACATTAGATCCTCCTAAGTACTTAGATCTTCGCTTACAATGTAATACTGATGTCATGGATTACTAAATAGGTAACATCTGTGATTACAATGCTGCAATCGACAGTCCGATACGACAGAAATTATGAGGTACTATGTCCGTATTTGGTATCCTTCCGAAGCTGATACGAGTTCTTCAAAGTCTTCAATGAAAATAGGCAAAGTCTTGCAGAGCCATTTGTTACCAAGCAAGGCTTTAGATAAGGCGACAGTCTGTCATAAAATATCTTTAACATCCTAATGGAGATGATCATAAGGAAGGCTGCAGTAAACACGATATTTAACAAAAGCCACATGCTGCTCGCGTAAGCCGATGATATAGGTACCATTGGCCGAGGGCTGCGGGATGTTATAGCGGTCTTTTCAAGGATCGTAGAAGAAGTCGGCAGCAGTGGGTCTGGAGATAAATGTCGACAACGAAATGTTTCAACGAACAAAGAGTCTACTCGTTTGGGATGGTGCGTAAACGATGACAACTATAACTTGGCTTCGCTGTTAATAAGAAAAATTAATGCGATCCTGGAAATCAAGAGAATGTTGATCGCAAACCATTGACCAATAATGACGAGACCTCTCTCGAAGAAAAAATATCGAACGTACCAGACACTGATCCTACCTATCTTGCTCTACTGCACAGAATCGTGGGTAATGACACAAGCGGATCAATATATTCTGGAAGTCCTCAAGAAAAAAAAAATGTGGGGTACCGTTGTCGAATGAACCATGTGCTGTATGAGCTGTATAACGACATCGATGTAGTCAAGTGCATTCAGGCTGAATGCGCCGCCTTGTGCGGATGGATGAAAATGGTCTAGCTCAAAAAGATTTCGACAATAAACTAAATGGTCGGAGCAGGAGTGGGCGACCATAACTTCGTTGGATGGACCAGGTGAAAGAGCAGGTATCTAAACTTTGTGTGTAAAAAACTATCTGCGGAGCGCAAAAGACCGAAGCGATTGGAAATCCTTTTCACGAGCGGCTACTGAAGGATGAATTTCTGTAGATGCAACATAGGTTAGTCGTACAAGAACATTTACTTTTTAGTTGATAGTATTATATCGGGACCGGCCGTGGCATAGTGGTTAGAACACGCAACTACCATGCGGGAGTTCACAGGTTCAACTCCTGGCTCCAGTCATCTTAAAAAAAAGGAAAAAAAAAAGAATTTTCTTACATTGTCGGCACCCCTCGAATGTTGTTGACAGCAACTTCGCAATATTAGTGTAGTAAGAGCTTATCAAACAGTGACGTTCGCATTCGTCGATAAACAAGTAGGTGCCGTTAGTTGTGAATCTAAAAATAGAAAGCTATCCCATACCTCATTCATGGAGTGTAAAGGGAAATTAAGTTTTTTTTATTATATCGGCCAAATTAATGTAATGAAATTAGCATAGTGTGATACTGTCTGTTGTAAGAGTCTTATCAGAGGCTATATAAAAACAATTTATAACAGGGCCGCGCCACCGTCCACACAACCCGAAATTTGAATCCGTCATATCTCATGAGCCAATAAGGATATGATGACACTGTCATTGCGAATAGAATTAGGTAGATGCTATTTTACGAAATTCGTACTTTTAGGGATAAAAAGCCGAAAAAGGCGACAAAAGACCACGACTAAAGCAAATTTCCCGAAAAAAAAATTCCCAAATTAGTATATTCTAGGTTACACAACTGCTCAAAAAGGGATAAAAGACGGTCCTATCGCCAAGACCAAACGGCTAAAGGAAGAATCGCGAAAATTAGGGTGAATACTAAATTGTTGAGGTAGTTGTGCAAAATCTCTTTAACATCGCAATGGAGATGATCATGTGTACCAACTATCGCGGGATTAGCCTTTTACCCATCGCATACAAGGTCCTGTCTAATGTGTTATGTTAAAGACTAAAGCCCATTCTGGCGAACTTGATTTGACCTTATCAGTGTGGCTTTAGACCTGGTAAATCCACGAACGACCAGATATTCAAACTACGACAAATCCTGGAGGAGACCCAAGAAATGCAGATCGACACCTACATCGATTACAAATCTGCATTCGACTGTGCGATACAACTGAAATTGTTGGATGCTGTGGCTGAGTTTGGTACCCCCGCGAAGCTAATTCAGCTCTGCGGGATGACACTGACACGAAGTCTTCAGTGAAAATTGGAAAAAATCTGTTGAGCCATTTTCTACCAAGCGAGGCTTTAGACAGGGCGATAGTCTGTCCTGCGGTCTTTTTAACATCATAATGGAGATGATCATGCGGAAGGTTGCAGTAAACAGAAATGGTACCATCTTCAACAATAGTCACATGTTGCTCGCGTATGTTGATGATATTGTAAGATGGTACTGCGGCTTTTCGAGCATTGAAAAGCAGTCGGCTGATGTGGGTCTGGTGATAAACGAGGACAAAACCAAGTTATTTGTTTCAACGAACAAAGAGTCCACTCGTCTGGGACGCTGCGTGAACGTTGACAACTATAACTTTGAAGTGGTAGATGATTGTCTACCTTGGCTCCGCCATAAACAAAAATAATAATGTCAGCCTCGAAATCAAAAGACGAGTATTGATCGCAAACCGCTGTTACTATGCGCTAAGCAAGCGATTTAACGACAAAGCGCTCTCGCGAAGAACAAAGATCCATCTCTACCAGACTCGGATCTTACCTGTCTGGCTCTACAGCGCAGAATCTTGGGTAATGACACTAGCGGATCAATCTATTCTAAGAGTGTTCGAGAGAAAAAAACTCCGCAAAATATTTGGACCCATCATGGTGAACGGCGAGTACCGTCGTCGAATGAATCATGAGCTGTACAACGACATTGACGTGGTCAAGCGCGTTCAAATAGACCGAATGCGCTGGCTTGGACACGTTGTACGAGTGGACGAAAACGCTCCGGCTCAAAGTCTTCGGCAATAAACTTGATGGGCGGGGGCGACCAAAACTCCGACGGATGGACCAGGTGACGGAACTGTTAAGTAAGCTTGGTATGACGAACTATCTACAAAAGACCGAAGCGCTTGGAATGCCTTTCTACGTGGGGCTACTGATAGATGAATTCCTGTTGTTGCTGCCAGTAAAGAAGAAGTTGTGCAAAATGGAGGAATTCTTAAAAATTCGTACTTTTAGGGGCAACCACAAAAATTGGGGTGAATATTCATCTCATAGACAAGTTGTGCGGCACGAAGGGATTTTAAGAAATTCGTAACTTTAAGAGTAAAAAGGCCGATATAGGAATATATCTAGTACCATCACCCAGACCAAACTGCTAAGGGTACAATCGGCCCCTCTCGGGTCCGCTAATAATCGTTTTTTCACATAGACATGATCGACATTGGACACAAAACAGTCAGCCTCTGCTACTGTTATGAAAACAACACCACATACGCTTGTTTCACATTCAACACAGACGCAAGAACAGACAAAGAAACAATGTTCTACGATTGTTGATTGTGCGTGCGTTCGGCTATGATACGAAGGAATTTTTTCGAGTTCGTACTTTTTGAAATAAAAAGGTAAATAAGTCCTGACCTAACAGTTAAATGTAAAACCAGCCAATTTGATAATATTGTGTATAGTATTTGTGGTAACATAAACAAAGTGATTTTTAATAAATACAATTGCCGCCTACTACACTATGTAATAAATTTGTCGAAATTGTTTTTTTTTTTGTATAAAAACTTCTTTTAAAATAATTATGGATTGCTTGTGCATTATATCGCCAAGATGTTAAGCATAACTATTTTCGAAAATACTTTCTTATTAAAATATTTTCATTAGGACATACATACATACTTCTTAAATTTTCGTTATTTAAAAGCACGCAAACATAAAAAGATAATTCCTGACATTACTGATATGTAATGGAAATGTTGCTATTTTTCTCTCAGTCAGCAAAGTCATTCATTCAAATTGATATTCTGTTTTTATAAATCTGACGCCAACTCATTATCGCACGGATGCACAAACTAATTAACAGTCTAATCAGCGTATGGAGGAACCTTGGTAAGTTTGCTTTGAAAATATTTTTTGTTCAATTCTGTGTGTGTATTCGGTAATCCCCATACAAACACACAGTGGATGTTGGTTGTGTGATGTATACTTTGCGGAAATTAGCGTTATATAAAAACATTGCATACTTTAGGGATGACCTTAGTTTCTCTTCTGTACGGCATCAGTAGGAGGCATCTGCGCTGATATATTTCCGATTGACGTAGATTAATTGAATGTTTTGATATTTGCATGGTGACGAACGACAATTTCATTTAAAAGATGATTTATATAAAACATTTTTCAATTCATTTTAAAGTTTGTTTTTGTATTGATTTTTTCCTTAAGATCACGAATGACTTGTGGCATGATGCCAGCTTTATTTTTACAGAGAATTGTTTGGCAATTGTTCATGGGAAAACTCACTCTACAACAATGTCTCACACGTCTTGGCCGTAGCCCAAGTCAGGGCATCAAAGCTGTACTAGGCGATTTTAATGCTAAACTAGCCAGGAAGAGCGAATTTGAGCCTACCATTATCTCCAGATCAATTGACGAGGAATCAAATAGAACACATGGTAGTCGATGTAAGGCACGCTTTGACTCCGATCACCACATTATCGCAGTTAAGGTGAGCACAATGTTAAGCATGGAAAAACGTACGTAACCAGCCACAACGAAAGTTAGACATCAGTAAACTGCAGACCACAGAGATAGCGGACGTGTACTCGAAAAATCTAACTCAACTGCTACGGAATGCTCTAACTCCTGACAATATTACCTCGCATTGGCAATATATATCTGACTCCATAGAACGGACTGCGGGATGCGTACTTGGGTACTCAAAGCCGTCTCAAGAAGAAGCATGGTCCAATGATGAATGTCACAATGCTACGAGAGAGATGAATGCCGCATACAGGGCGAATCTGCAACCAATGGCAACGCGAGCTGTTCTTGAACGGCACAGGGAGAAGAGACGAGAAGCAACTTGTCTGTTTTAGAAGGAAAAAGGAGGAGCTGAATAAGAGACAGGACGAGTGCACAGAGTTGCTCCGAAGTTAAGGCGAGAATGCGTGGAACAGGGTTGTACTCCTGCAAGGACAGCGATGGTCAGCTAGTGACGGATCAGGATAACTTTCTGAAGGTATGAAGAGAACATTTTAGTTATCTAATGGATACGGACATCACTTCAGAAGACCCCGCACCAATCCATGACAGCGATGGTCAGCTAGTGACGGATCCGGATAACTTTCTGAAGATATGAAGAGAACATTTTAGAAATCTACTGGATAGGGACATCACTTCAGAAGACCCCGCACCAATCCATGACGATAGTATTAACTGTGGTACAGGAGAGCATGCCAGAGCATGCACGATTCATTTAAAAGTTTTTTTTTGTGTGTTAAATTTAGAATTTATATTTTTAAATTTTGCTTCGTCTAAGAGAGCACATATTTACCCCATAAATATGTACATCGTTAACACAATTTGATGTCGATGAAAAAAACAATGGTCTAAAATAAATTTTGACACACACACGAAAAAAACAACTTTACATCTAACCTTAAAAATAACACAGCCATAAAACAAAAATAAATTGACAACTTATAAAAAAAAAACTATTAACACGGACACTTTGTAAAATTTGTTTCGCTTTATTAATGTCATTATAACAGCGACGACAACAAATTTACACTGAGGGAAATTCGCACACACACACACACACACACACACATATACTTCCATGTATTCATTCTGCAATAAAAAGGTAACTAAGCAAATATATAAAATCACGTTCGCACACACACACACTGACATCCTGCATAAACGACATCGCTTTAAATATACTCGTTCAGCACGTACGAACACACAACACATACACATGGGTACATTGTTGTTGGGGAACAGGTGCATACAGAGATACATATGTATGTATATAGAGACAAAAGTTCAATACCCATTACAGTGATGCTGTCAAATTGTATCCTTGCGGCGCGTGAGTGTGTGTGTGTGTGTGTGCTCGTTGACGACGACTTCAATCTCTGTATAACTACATTACATTACATTCACAACATTTACAACATTCTCACACATATTTAGCGGCTGCAACATTTCATGTGTGAATAAAAGCAACGTTTAGTTAATATCAGACGAAAGGACACAAATGTTATAAAATTTTGTATGAAACGATCGTCGGTAGCGAATGGTTGCAAATGGTGGTGACGATGATGATGATGGCAACGTACGCTAGTAAATGTTTTTTATTCCATAAGAGGCTTTTAATATTTTCTGTGTAATAAACGTGAATTTATGTGTATAAATGCTTTTATGATATTAGTGAATGTAGGCGTGTTGTGAAAGTGTATGTGTGTTTTTGCAAATGTGAAAATGACAGCCGGCAAGGACATTTTTACTTGTGTTAACATTTTTTACGAGCTTTTAATAACCCCACCGAGGAAATGTTAAAGACCTGTACGATATTTTGTTTCTATGTTCGTCTAAAATGTCTCAGGTGTTTGTGCTCTACATATAGGACAAAGGTCCTTTGGCATTAAATCATGTATAATTTGTTGGAATCTGTAGTAATGGTTGATTTATTACTGTAAAGTTGCGGTGCAGCTTCCGCTATCGCTGCGGATACAGGTAGCGCATGAGAATGTGTGTCCTTGGAAAAGAAAAACAAATTCGTATGCCGAGATATAACCATTCGATTATGATGGTGTTTTTTTTAACAATGTCAATAGGTAATAAAAAGGATAAATCAGGATACACCATATGCTCGCAATTTTTAAGGAAGTGTTCGATATGTGAGAGTTTTTTTGTAGAGTAAATTATTTTTGCCCAAAAATTACATCAAAAAGAGGTGACATTGATTGGTCACCACGTTGCCAAGCCCTTATAAAATGGGCGTGGCACCGTCCCATAAAACTAGAAATGTATCTTTTAAATTGTTATATGTACGAAGTCGAGATTTAGTACGTATGTCGGTCGTTTAAGAAAAAAATACTTTCTTTGTGGAAAATAGGCGATGCCACGCCCTTTTTTAAATAATCGTTATATGGGCCAGATAAATAGACCGATTGCAATTGAATTTTTTATGTGTGATACAGTCCATAGGGCCTCTACCATATGCTACAGGTTAACATAGTTAGACAATAGAGCGTGGCACCGCACACACAAACCGAAATTACAATCGGTCATATCTCACGAGCCTTTAGAGGTATGCATATGAGATTTGCTACATATGTTACTGATAAAAAGATGATTACGAATCGCTGGAAAATGGACGATGCCACGCCCATTTTGAAAAATCGTTATATGGGCAAAATAAATGGACCGATTGCAATAAAATTTTCACTGTGTAGCACTATCGGTTAGGTCTCCATCATCGGCTATATAAAAGGGGAGTGGCACCGCACACACAAACCAAAATTTCAATCGGTCTTATTTCACAAAACCTTTAAAGGTATGAAGATAAAATTAGCTACGTATGTAAATGGTACAAGGGGGATGACGTCACGCTGGGAAATGGGCGGTGCCTCGCCCCTTTTGTTATGTAGGTCATATTAATAGAACGATTGTAATAACATTTTCATAATCTATATATATTTAAAATTGCTTACTCGCTGTAGATAAGATGAAGAAATTTTGGGTGGTTGCTCCTGTATTCGTATAAACGTCAGCTAAGAATGGATTTTTGAAAATTCGTACTTTTAGGGATAAAAAAATTACTAATAAGGGATAAAAGTTATACCATCAACCAGACCATGCTATAATCGCGAAAATTGATATGGAAATGCTTACTATTAAATTGGATTTGTTTGGTTTTTGAAATCCGATATTTCTGGGTAAAAAAATCGAAAAAGGGATAAAAATTTTACTATCGCGCAGAATACAAGCCGAATGATATAATCATGATAATTTATATGAGCTTGCCCTATATAGAATTAGGAGGGTTTTCGAAATTTTTACCTTTTATGGGTAAAAAGGGCCGAAAAGGAATAAACCTGGTACTAAACGGCTAAGGTATAGTCTCAAACCGCAAAGGGATAAAACTAAAGGTAGGGTTACAAAACTGTATATAGAATTGCTCCATATAGAATCAGATAGAAGCAGCCGAATAGGGATAAAACCAGACGATAAGACCAAACTGATAATGCTATAATCGTATATGGGCATGCTTCCTATAGAATAAAGAGGGAGTACCAGTCCTTTTTAGTTGTGCGAGACGAATGTTTCTTTTGAAATTTCGTACTTTTAGGGATAAAAAGGGACTAAAACGGTAGAATCACTCAGACCAATGGGATAAAGCTACTATCACATAAATTAAATGTTCGTTCGTCTTATGAAGAGTTGGTATTTTACCTGTATTGCTTAAAGTCATTAGAAGGTTCAGTGTAAGGACGGGTGAAGTAAGTGAAGTAAGTGAAGCAACGCGAGCCGGAAAATCTAATATATGTATTAATAAACAAATCAGCGACGAATTCTCCACTATAACAGCCGTAGTTTTGGATATATCGAGCTGAACTCAAGCTTCTATCCTAAAAGCGGAGGTTAAGTTTTTCGGTGAGGTCGGTCAAATACTACTGCCACTTTCCATACAAATCGTCCCTTTGTGGAGTCCTGTCCCTAAGACTACAGTCGCTTCAAAAGATAAGAGCTATTGAGCTGAAATTTTGAATGCCAGCTTCTGTCCTCTAAGTGGAGGTTGAGTCCTAATATGAGCAAAATCCCACCTCCTATTCAAACACCTGTTTTTGGGGATGTCCATGTATCTGTCCCCCGATTACAGTCGTAGTTTAATATATGTAGACCTGAAAGTTGATATGCAATCTTATATGCCCTCAGGGGTTCTGCCTCTAAGATTACAGCCGTAGTTTAAGAGCTGTCGAGCTGAAATTGTTATCCCAGCTTCAATTCTCTAAGCGGAGCTTGAGTGCTAAAATGAGGTAGATCCGTCAATAAGTACTCCCAAACAAATTGGCTCTTTTTGGGGTTCTGCCCCTGATATTACAGACGTAG
This sequence comes from Muscina levida, assembly GCA_964034835.1. NCBI lineage: Eukaryota > Metazoa > Arthropoda > Insecta > Diptera > Muscidae > Muscina > Muscina levida. Next base: position 100,879,738 of record OZ035880.1, read on the forward strand.
TTTAAGAGCTATGGATCTGAAACTTTGTATGTGAGCTTTAATCCTCTAAACAGAGCTTAAGTTCTAAGATAAGCAAGATCAGACAAAAACTACACCCACCTCCATACAAATTGTCCCCTCTTTGGGTGTCCGTTGATCTATCCCCCCGATTTCGGTGGTAGGTAGTTTAGAAATAACGAGCTTACGTTACAAGTTATATCCTCTAAGCGAACGTTAAATTATAATAAGAGCAAGATAAAAACACCCCTTTTTAGGGGCGTCCGACTGTCTCTCCTTCTTCTTCTTATATAGCAAAAACAACAACAACTCAAATTCATCCATCAGTACCCGCTCGTAGGAATTAATTCCAAGCGCTTCGATCTATTACGCTCCGTATATAGTTCGTCACACCAAGTTTAGATAACAGCTTATTCACCTGGTCCATCCAACGAAGCTTTGGTCGCCTCCCTACTACGCCGCCCATCAAAGTTATTGTCGGAAACTTTTCGTACCGGCTCATTTTGATGCTTTCGTATATGAAGTGTCCAAGCCAGCGCATTTGAACGCGTTTAACTACGTCGATGTCGTTGTACAGCCCATACATCGACGACAGCCCATACAGATACCGCTTTAAAGTTATAGTTGTCAACGTTTACGCAGCGTCCCAAACAAGTAGAATCTTTGTTCTTTGAAACATATAACTTAGTTTGGTCCTCATATATCACCAGGCCAACTTATGCCGACTGCTTATCAATGCTTAAAAAGGCTGCAGTAACATCCCACAGTCCATGGGCAATAATATTTATAGCATAGACATACACGTACAGCATGTGGTTTTTGTTAAAGATAGTACCAGTCGTGTTTACTAGAGCCCTCCAAATGATCATCTCCATTACGATGTTAAAGATATCGCATGACAGACTATCGCCTTGTATAAAGCCTCGCTTGATAGAAATTGACTCTGTTAGATTTTTCCCAATCTTCACTGAATACTTCGTGTCAGTCATCCCATAAAGTTGGATTAGCTTCGCGGGGATACCAAACTCAGCCATAGCATCCAACAATTTCTGTCGTATCGGACTGTCGAATGCTGCTTTGTAGTCGATAAACACATGGCAGGTGTCGATCTGCATTTCTTGTGTCTTCTCCAGGATTTGTCTTGGTGTGAGTCTCTGGTCTATCGTGGATTTACCAGGTCTAAAGCCACACTGATCAGGTCCTTTCAGGTTCGCCAAAATGGGCTTTAGTTTTTTTACAGGACCTTGTATGCGATGGGTAAAAGGTTAATCCCGCGATAGTTGGTACACACACTTGGATCGCATTTCTTAAGCACAGGATATAGAATACTAAGATTCCATTCATCAGGCATGCATTCCTTAAGCCAAATCGTGTTTATGAGCTGATGCATGCGTGTTGCCAGCTCATCGCCGCCGGCTTTCCTTCGGCTACCACAGCTTTATTATTTTTAAGGCTCGGTGGTGGGCAATATACTACGTCGTCGATGATTGGCGTAATGTCGTCACTTAGGCTGTCCTCGGAAACACGTACAGCATAAGATTGTTCTCTCTATATTTGCAACATACTTTCTCTGTTTCCGTGATCAGATTTCCACCTCTGTACTGAGGGTGATCCCTGTTTCAAAACCTTTGTTTCTTATCTTACTGTAGACCTTTCGGGCAACACCTCTATTCCTGTAATTTTCGCTACACTGGCTCTCGCTTTTCTTCCATAGACAATTTCTCCAGAATAGGCTTAAGTCTTTCACAGAACATACTAGACAGGACCTTGTATGCGATGGGTAAAAGGTTGATCCCGCGATTGTTGGTCCATACACTTGGATCGCCTCTCTTAGGCACAAGACATAGAACACTGAGATTTCAATCATCGTAAATGTATTCTTTTTAGCCAGATCGCGTTTATGAACTGGTGCATGCACTTTGCCAGCTCATCGCAAACGGCTTAAAAAAGCTCTGCTGTCAGTCCATCAGCTCCCGCAGCTTTATTGTTTTCAAGCCGTGGAATAGCTGTGCTGATATCGTTTTGGCTCTGTGGTAGACAGTCAACTCCATCGTCGATGATTAATGTGATTTCGTCACTATGCTGCCTTTGGGAACAAGTAGAGATCGAAAGTGTTTCCTCCATATTTGCTGCTCGCTCTGAGTGTCCGTGACCAGATTTCCAACTATGTCCTTATATGAGGATCCCTGTTCCAAAACCTTTACTTCTTACCTTATGGTATACCTTTCGGGCTTCACCTCAAGTCCTGTACCATTCAAAATCCTGGATCTCTATTTACTTTTTTAGGCGCTTTGCGGCCAGAAGAGGCATGTCCTTCCTATTATATAATTCAGTCATCGCACGCGTTATCATTGGCTGCAGTATTACGTTGTATGCAGCATATATTTCTTCAGACATTCCTCATTTTACCAGGTTTTGTTTGAATGTAGTTTTCCATACTCAGGTACGGCCTTTGTGGCTGTAGGTCATAGATTTCGCAATATGTTGCCACTGTTTGTCGGAAACATTAGAACAAGGGGAGTTTGTTTGCAGTAATTGAAAGAGTTGGTTGAAGTAGGCTTTGGCTATCTCGGTGGTATGCAAATTTGTGATGTCTAGCCTCCTTTGCGTTTGGTTAAGAGCTTTTCTCCAACTATGTGGTGACACGACATGCACCGCCATAACGCTTAAGACATGCCTTCCATCGATTACATTTATTTAAATTAAATTAAATTCAAGTTTTTAAATGGAATTATCGACAAATTCCAATCAACTTGTCCATGTCCTATTAATCTCTACAAAATCCCTTTGCCCTGCAAGTTCTAGCTGCACTATCCTCTCTGATCCAAAACAAGAACTATAGTTGTATAAATAAAAATTAATTAATTTTGTAAAACCTTTTTTATTTTTTTTGTATTTTTTTTTTTTGTTACTGTTCACTACAACTTGAACTTAAGTGCTTTAAAACATTTCCACTATGACGTTTACCCTAGTTTTCCTTCCGCTCTGCCTATCCTTTGTGTCTTCATCACCCACAACTGGAAAAGCAATTAAAAAACATTAAAAATGAAATCAATTAAAAACTTTTCAAAGCAAACAACAACAAAATGAAATGAAATGAATTTTCCGAATTGAAACAATACCACGTGTAAAAGAGAGAGAGAAAACCACACGCACAAGTTTTGCATATTTCAATCTTGACAATCCAACAAACATATTTTACTGCTGTGTTTAATAATGAAAAGTAGCAGCAGCAACAACAATAACTACAACATCGGCAAAAAAAATCGCATTAAAACCAAAAATTCCCATAAAGACCACAAAACAAAAAATGAAGAAATATAAAATCAATGATTATGATTTATGAATGTGGGTCATTGCTGTCAACACCATCAGCAGCAGCAACAAGACCACCACCACCACCATCAACCATCCGACCAAACATTCAACCACAGCAGCAGTTCCAACAAGAGCAACAACACCAGCAGTTGCAGTTGGTGGTGGTGATGCCAGTGTTGACGATAATGGTGGCCGTGGCAGCATTGAGCTGAACCAGTGTTTTAGTGGCTAAAGTTGTTAGCGCCACACAAAAGCTCACACACAATCGCGCACCACACATTTCGATCGACAACATTGAAAATATTTGGACGTCAAGAAAAATGAAATCCATTCGATATCCATATGGTCATGTGGCATTTGGTCCACACACACACAAAAATGTGGATGAGTGAAAGAAAGAGTCGACCACAAGTAATTTGGTCAATTTACAGCTGGAACACTTGATGGTGGAGGAGACGACGAAGGAGAGGCCCCAAGACCATTAAAAGAAATGGAATGCGAGTTTGCATTTGAGAAAATAAAATGAAATTTTTCTAGGGAAATACTTTACATACGAGGTATATTTGATAAATAATAATGCCAATAATAGGATATGGTTTTGCTATACATAGTGCTTTTAAGGTTTAGTTTATTTTGCCTTTAGACCAGTATTTGTGAATGTGAAGCAAGAGCGCGTTTTACCACACTCAAGCAGAGACTGAGAATGCTTTAAATTAAACACAGCTTCGAGTGGTGCATGTAATTTGTCAATAGTGTCCGTGTGAACAACACGATGATTGCTGGTCTCGCGAGGCTATGGGATGCCTAACACTACTTTCGAAACGATAATAAGTCTGTGTGAAAACACGATTAATGATGGCCTCGCGAGGCTATTGGATGCCTAACACTATCACTTAATATATGCTAAAGAATTTCTACGAATTATCAGAGGTTAACTTACTATGAAATTTCAGTAAGGGTTCAAAACATTTACTATCATAATGCTTCATAGACAAATCTTATACAGAAAATTTGTTTTTAAAGTCACGTCACAAATTGGTGGTTGTAAAGTGATGTAAATGGTCCCAAGATAGTAATAAAACTTATATATTTGTATAAACTTCACCACGCGCGGACCGAAGAGTATATTCAGTGTATTCTTTCATTTGTATAAGAAGGCGTGATAGGTATAAAAATATACATATAGGATGACAACGAAACTTCAAAGGGGTCAAACGTCAAATCTATACATATGAAAATGAGTTTGACTTTGTTGTTGGCATTTTTGTGGTACCGTATAGACTCGAAAACGGCTTGATCGCCAGCTGAACTTCAGTTTGTAAGCTTCTGTCCTTTAAGCGGACATTAAGTTGTATGATGACTAAGATCCGACAAAAATTATTTCCACCTCCCATACATTTCGCCCCTTTTTTGGGGTGTCTGTCTGCCTGTCTCCACGATGAGCCATACAAACTCTCCCTTATTGGGGGGAGTATTTGACATTTATAAAGTTATAAAAAATTACTGAGTAAAATGGATGTGATCGGCTAAAAGTAACGTCCACTAGACCGGGTCACGAAAAAATATTGCCAAAGTCGAGGTCAAATATTAAAGATCACCTCGAGCCAACTTGAAAAAAAAAAAACAAAAAATTTTTCCTTCTCCACCCACCGACAAACATCCAAAATCGTTACTCATATCGCAATCGTAACATAAAAGACATCAATATAGGTTCGACGAGTACTACATTTGTTCTATAGATGTCGCTGACGTACAACATCATTTTGTAATGATGGCCTCATTCAAAGCAGTTTCTACCCCTAAAAATTAAAAAAAAAAATTCCTAGAATTAAAGCCCTTTCAAAACCAAGGATATTTTCCTTTGGAAGTATATAGTTTTATTCAAAAACAAAAAAGTTACTTATGACAAGATGTATTTACAGCAATAAAACAAAATATTTTTCTTGTTGTTTAAATTTTTACCAAAAATTATTGCATACTTTTAAGCGGCATCGAAAAAAATTAAATACTTAAATTAGTAGCTCAAATTATTGCATACTTTTTAGCGACATCGAACAAAATTTATATATCTTCCTGGGATAATTAATTAATTTGTAATCTAGTTACCGACGAAATACTGTTTCTTATTACAAATAAAATCCCAAAAAGAGCATTTTAGAGGTGGAAACTGCATTATATGAAATCTTCCTGGAAAATGAAGCTACACGTAAGCGACATCTATAGGACATATGTAGTACTCGTCAAAAGCTATACAACGATATCTTTTATGTTATGATTAAGCCAAAAAACCAAAAAGCAGCGAAAAAAAAGATAATTCCCAATAATTGCCCTCGGCTTTGGGGAAAAAAATGTATATGCGGTCCGACCCGGTCTGACGTCCACCTTTCATACAATCTTTCCCTTCTTCGGCATAGTCGAAGATAATAACATATCTTATTGGTTTATTTTCTTCTCAGTATCTTTTTAATTTGAATTTTATACCATATTCACATTTTATACTTGGTCGCACTACATATCAAACCACTCTCGCTTATAACCTTCTCGATAGATCAACAATTGAAAAAAAAAATTATCCATTAGATTAACAAATATGGAAAAAGGCATAACAAAAAAAAAAAAAAAATACCAAAAGAAAATTCATTAAAATTAATTGAAATATATAAGATTTTAGTCTTTAAACAAAGCCAAAATAACACAAGACATCACAAAAATGATTGACGGATTTCATGAATATTGATGATATCAATATGTGCCACCACATATACAAAAACAACAGCGAAATGCTAAAATCACTGCCAAAAAGTTTATAACAATCAAAATGATTTTAAGCAAAAACAATTTATAAAAATCTAGTGTCATTGGCTGGGTAATGGCGAACGCCGGCAGGGTTTGAAGGACAAGTACTTATATGGTATAGTGCTTTATGTCTCACTTTTTGTTGGCTGCAGGATGACGCTACGGCAATCTGTGGAACATCACATACTGATAATCTCATTTGTATTTTAGTCATTGCGCAAATCCTTTACAAAAACCTTTAGTATTTTTTTTTTTTGGATAGAGAATCTATATTAAAGACTGTAATCTTATTGATGGTTCCCTTTGGAAAACAAAAAATAAGTTTGCAAACAATCGAAATCAGTGAGGGGAGATTATCCTTACAGTTGTCTATAATGATAAGTAAAGTGCACATGCTGTGGCTGAGCTATAGCGTGGTCTGCATAACTAATTTCGTGAGAAAGCATAAAATCATTAATAAAAGTATTATAGCAGCGACAAAGGTGTATCCTTTACTAAAAGGATACAGGGTATTTCTATAGAAGTTGCACAGAAATAGGTTAACAGCAACAACTGCCGAGATAATATACAATTTAAACCAAATTTTAAATTTATTCTAAAATGTCTACATTTAAAGTAATATAGTCTTATCAAAAGGACCTGTTAACGTATTTCTGTGCAACTTCTATAGAAATGTCCTGTATCCTGTTCACCCTTATTATATATATAAAATATTACGTCTATTTTTACACCAATGACACATACGCCATCTATAGTACATTATGTAAACTATACATCATATGCAAATAAACATTGCATACTTTTTTACGCATACGCCATCTATAGTACATTATGTGAACTATACAATGTATAGTATACATCATATGCATTGCATACTGGTCATGTTAACTGTGACACCGCAAAGGTCGCTGTTCATACCTTCTCCCCAAAATTATACACATACACTAAGTACATATTATAGATTTGTATATGCGGCGTTAATAAATTACTTGTCATTTTAATTTATTTATATTTTTCACTTAAAAGATAAACAAGACAAAAATAACATTTCATTTACAAAAGTTAATGTAAATGTATTGTAACACTATACACAGCAGCACGATTATCATTTTATAGATTTTTTCTTAAGCACAAAAAAAAAATAAACTACCAAATCCTCTGTCATTTTCTACGTAATGAAGACAGACACGACAGACAATCCCATTAAGTTTGTAAACTAAAAAAAAAAGTGTCCCTTCTTTTTGTGTGTTCGTCTGTCCTTCTGCTACTGAAGTCGTCTCTGCGCTATTTCATTTCCTTTCTCTTGTTGTAGAGAGATACCACCACCACCAGTAGCAAACAATTGTTCATTTCAAATCTTTAGAAAATTTAAAATTGTTTTTGTATCCTTCCCCCCGTCCCCGACGCCCTCTATCGTCAACTGCACTTGGAAGTCATTTCCAACCGAAAGGATGAAGCTTTACAGCGTGTTTCCTTACAGCGTTACAGCAAAAGTAACGATTTCCTTCTTCTTCGTTGGCTAGCAACAACAACAACAATCTAAAGTTTGGAGTATCAACTGCAGGTGGCAGCCAGCAACAAAATCATTATGGGACGTGCAACTTATTACAATAACCCCAAAACAGTCTACAAAAGTTTATACTTAAGCCTGAAGCAAACTTAGTAATGGCAACAGATACCAGTGCCGTAAAATAAGTTTACAAATTCACGTGATTAGAATATGAAACAACGAAACGAAACCATTGAGGTAAATCCTTTGTAATGTATATGAATATTTATAGCAGAATATGGTAATAGGGAAGGTAGAGTTAAGGATCGAAAAGTAGTACATGAAAAAATCTAACAAAGACTTGGAATATACTATAGGTATGAACAAAGCAGCGTAAGGTAAATTGAATCGGATAAGTAAATTTAAAAAAAAAAAAACCTGACAAGGATTCCGAATATAGGTGTGATCATCAGAATAGACAAAATATGTTTGTGATCTGCTTAAAAGCCTATACCAATTAACCCATCTCCAGATGATGTTCGGACATTAACTTTCTTTATGTCCCCGAAAAAACTAAATCAATTTTGTGGATGCAAAGTGAATCTTGCATTTCACGCCGACTCACAACCCTCACAATGAATCCTGATGATTGGGCTAGCCACCCACATTCATCAGGGTTTAGGCTGGTTAGCATCGCAGCAGTAATGAAAATGGTAGTAAATAGAACCAGATTTCCTTATAAAGATGTTCACAAGGATATCTCCTGATCAAAGGATTATAAACCAGATTGATTACATGGTAATCACCAAAAGGCATAACACCGCTGTCCTGACCACGACATTAAAATATGCAAAAATAGGAAGGGAAGATTCTTAGTCCAGTAAATTCATCCAAATTGATCATGTGGTAATCCATGCGTCTAGTAAACATGGTAAACATGCATCTAGTGTCGGGAATGTGACACGTACCAAAACACGCAGAAAGTTTGGCGCCGCATAGCAGCAAACCCCAGAGATAGCCACTGCCTACTTCAACCAGCTCTCCCAGCGGCAGAGAGTGAAACTAGTATTGAGATATCAACAAGGCAATTTGGGTAAGACATGCATCTAGTGTCATGGACATGCCGCCAACCAGGACATTGTGGTAACCGATGTAAGACATGCATCTAGTGTCATGGACATGCCTGCCAACCAGGATATAGACTCGGATCACTACCTGGATGCAGTCTAAGGTGCGCGCAAGATTGGTTGGAAAAACGCACTTTATCAATCACAAAGAAAACTGGAAATTGCATAGAAGCAATCCCCAGAGATAGACACTGCCTACTCCAACCAGCTCTCCCAACGACAGCGAGTAAAACAAGATTAGAAATATACACAAGGAAATTTAGTTATGACCTGATCAAAACACCAAAAATCAAATTAATCATGCGGAAATTGATGGAAGGCATGAAAATAGTGTCTTAATCGCAAAGCAGCAAACCCCAGAGATAGCCACTGCCTACTTTAAACAGCTCTCCCAACGGAAGCGAGTGACATTAGATTTGAGATATCCACAAAGTAACTTGGCTATCCCCGATCGAAATACCAAAAATCACATTTATCATGTGGTAATCGATGGAAGACATGCATCTAGACGTAAACGTGATCCGTGGTGCTATCATTGGCTCGGATAATTATCTGGTTGCAGGTACAATAGCATAAGATTGAGTAGAGCGAAAATCACTCGTACCCAAACACAAAGAAAGATAGACAGCGCATAGCAGCAAACTCCGGAAATAGCCACTGCCTACCCCAACCAACTCTTCCAACCAACAGTGAGTGAAAGTAGATATTGATCATGTGGTAATCGAAGAAATCCACGCATCTAGTATCACAGAAATGCGCGCGGTCCAAGGTGCAAACATTACCTGGTTTCAGGTTTAGGTACGTACAAGACTGATCTGCAAACCCCAGAGATAGCCACTGCCTACTTAATCCAGTTATCCCAACTAGATCGGTGTACTACGTCTCTACGTCTCAGACGGTCCCGACACACAGTGGCAGCACATTGCGCAATCCATAGCAACCGCCGTAACAAATGGATCAAATGGATATGAAAAACGGTGATCATACCAATCCTGCTATGACGACGAATGTCACATAGTGTATGAGGAACATAATGCTGCTTACAGGGTAAGGCTATAGCCAATTGTATAATAATGTATCAGGTACCGATGGACTGCCGGCAGAGCTCTTCAATTCCGGTGGCGAGGAACAAATAACGAGTATGCACCAGCTCCTAGTGCATGACAGATGATTAGAATCAAAGCGTATTATGTCCTTGGATGAAGAAACGGATCGCATATATATAAGGTCCTGTCGAATGAGTTATGTGAGCGACTAAAGCCGGTGTAATACAACTTGATCGCTCTTTATCAGTGTGGCTTTAGTCCTGGTAAATCAACAATTGACCTGATATACATACCATCTTTTCGTCGACTTAAAAGCTGCCTACGACAGACCGGTAAGGCAGAAATGACTCGAAGCCATGGCTGTGTTTGGTATTCCAGCGAAGCTGATACGCCTTTGCAGAATGACCCTAACCGAAACAAAGTCCTGAGTAAAGATTGACAAGTATATTACTAAGTCATTAAGACGAGGCAACAGATGATTGCAGTCTTGCAGGTATAATGGTAGACACACAATCCTTTCGTCGACTGTAAAGCTGCCTTCGCCTTCCCGATACGGCAGAATTTACTCGTAGCCAAGGCTGAGTTTGGTATTCCAGCGAAGCTGATACGCCTTTGCCGAATGAAAGATTGGCATGGGCTTTACTAAGCCTTTTTATACCAGACAAAGCCTTAGACAAGGCGGCATCCTATAATGGTACCTTTTCAACACAGTGATGGAGGTGACAATGAGCAAAGCTGCAGAAAATAAGACTGGCACGATTAGCAACAAAAACCCATGCTACATGCGTACGCTGATAATGTAGACATTATTAGACGAAATTTGCGGGATGTTACTGCAGCCTCCCTAGTTATAGAGAAGTAACCCATGTAAAATGTTGGACACATACTATCTTTTCGTCGACTTTAAAGCTGCCTTTGACTGCCCGATACGGCAGAAAGGACCTTACAGACCTATTTTATACCAGACGAAGTCTAAGACAAGGCGACACCTATCGAGCGACCACTTAAACATTGCGATGTAGAAGATAATGAGGAAAGCTGCGGAAAACACGAGTGGCACGATATGCAAAATGTGCTGCTGTACATTGATGATATGTATATACATCATAGGCCGAAAACTGCGGGATGTGACTGCAACCTTCTCAGATATAGAAATCATCTTAAATGGGTCGAACGGTTAACGAGGAACGAACGAACGAACGAATACCCTTATCATCAGCCTTGAAATCCGCAGAAGGATCCTGATTGCTAATAGAGTGTGGGCCATTTAAATTTGAACTACCGATTACATTGACTGTGATTTGAGCCCTTTTGGACTATTTTCTGTGGGAAGCCATTAAGCAGAAATGTAACGCAAAGCAAATAGAGACAATTGAAGCTTTGAAACACGAAATCAAAGAAAATTTTTTTGGAAATTCGGTCTGCAATTTGCTAAGGGCGTGGAAAAACTGAAAACTCATCTGTTCCAAAAAAAAAAACACATTATCATCTAAATCTGTCATATTCCACAAACCATTAAGGAGAAATGTTACGCAAAGCATCCAGAGACAATTGATGCTTTGAAACACGAAATCAAAGTTGCCTGAAAAATTGTTTTGATGAGGTCCTGCCGAGCCCGTCGTAGAAGTCATATGATTGATATTGTGTTCTATTATTAAATGAAAAAACCAGAAATTAAAAAAAATTATCAGTACTTTTTTTATAGCCGATTCAAAAGATGCTACTACGGACTTAGCAAGCGATTTACGGCATGGTTGTTAGAACTCGCGAATGCCATGAGGGAAATCAGTGGTTCGATACTTGTCTTAGTCAGCTACATTTTTCTTTAATTGCCGGCCGATGTTGTCGACAGCAACTTTGCAGTGTTGTATCGAGTCAATCGGCATGTCTAGTAAAAGCTTCTAAAACAGTGACGTTCGCATTTGTAGATAAACAAGTGGGTGCCGTTTGCGAGAAGTTATAGGGCCCATACATTATTTATGGGGTGTTAAGGGAAATTAAGTTTTTTTTAAGTTACTCTCTCGACAAAAAAAAAATCTAGCTGTACTAGATACTAAATCTTGGGTAATGATATAAGCGTGTAAGGCGGTTCCGGCTGTATTCGAAAGGAAAATATTCCTTTAAATATATGAATCCAACATCGTCAACAGAGAGTATCGATGTCGTACGTATAAATCTTGAGATGTATGAGCTATACACAGACATTGATGTGGTCAAACGCATTAAGTTGCAGCGGTTGCATTGGCTGGGTCAGGATGTACGCATGGATGAAAATGCTCAAGCTCGTAAAGTCTTGGACAATGGATGCGATAGAAAAGGACGACCAAAACTCCGTTGAAAATAACACTTTAATGAGAACCTTGCAGAACTTGGTGCTAAGAAATGGAGAAGCAGCATCGAAGATCGTTTCCCGCCCATGTGCTACAAGTTAAGCCGATGATTGATCACAATGTACGATTCTTAAATTGTTCTTGATTTTTGCCTCAATTTGCCTTAGTTTTCATGAAAATTATATTGGCACTTAGTTCTTATTTCACCTGCCAAATATTGTTATTTACAAGTTTCAGATTATGCAAATTAATTACAAAAAATGCAAAATGCCATACAACTGCGGCTATTCAAATATTCATGTCATATAATTTAAATAAAACGAGTATTATTCCTATATTTGTCATAAATTATTGCTTATTCATTTAATATATTCATTAAATGACAGTTATGAGTTATTCACACTTCAGTTCGCAATAACCTCGTCAACGCCATCACCACCAACACCACCACCGCTGCCACTTTAGTATGTTGTTGTTGTTTTTTTGTTGTTGTTGCTGTTATTCGAAGCTACTTAAACGCTAATTAAAATTACAAATACAAATAGAGAACAAGTGATAATTTCGCAATACAGCAAACTTAACAAGATTTGTTAAAAAATTTACAAATGACTACAAATCGAGCAAATTACGCAAATGAATTTCACAAATTCACTATTGAGCGCCATGCAGGCCATTACATACATAAGTCCAGCAGTGGTCCAACACAAATGTGGGGTGGAAAGGAGGACGACAACAACAACAACGAAAAACACAACTGCAGTTATTCAGCTGATTTGATGCGGTTGCCCGTCCGGCGGATTTGTTAAACAAAGTTGTTAATTAAAATTTAATTAAAGTAAGCGCGTGTCATGTACGTAGTACGACGTATGGGTCCGGCATCAGTACCGGCACCATAGCCCGGCATCACCATCAGCCAGCCATCAACCTTCAGACTCCAGCAGTCGTTGGTTGTTGGTGCTGTGGCTGTGACTGTAAGTGTCACAAACATGTCTGACGCTTATCTGTGATGAGTTTTGCAGTTGTTGTATTTACAGGCATTTTTTTGTTGTTGTTTTTAATTTCCGATCACACACTTTTGCAGCTTTACAGGACGTTCGTGTTAGTGACGGAGAAGTGGCGGCTGGAATAGCTTACTTAGATTGATTTCTCATATTATGAGTTTGTCACACAAACACGCGCGATTTCTTTGCCCGTTATCGTGTGGGTAGATTACTAGTGTATCATCATCATCATCATTAGCATCAGCCGGCTATTGATGTTAATTAAATATGTGAACATATTACGCACAGTGGTTTTGATGTAGTTTTGAAAATTTGTTTGTATAAGAAAAATGGATGAAAAACAACTACAAGTTTTTCATTCAGTGCACTAGTTACAGATTAACAGATTAAAGGAGACATTTATATGTATACTAGTGGGCCCGGCAATGCATCGCTATTGCATCGTCATAGGCTCTATGACAATAGTAAAAAATTCATCATCAAAGTCATATCTTTCACAAGTCGGAAACCGACATTCCGTTAAAGATCAAAATTCAATTTTTATCTGTAGTAGCGGGAACCGTCGGTATACTAACTATCTCTTTGGGCGTAAAAAACACTTTTGTCATGCCTTCTCCGCCTATTGAACGAATTTCGTTTGAAGCTTCATGCTTTTAGCCATAAAAACCTCCTTTGCCATGTCTTCTTCTCATATATACCAAGAATATACCCGAATACTATCTTTGCATTGAACTCGTATTACCATTTTTTGCGATAATTCGCGCATTTAGAAAATAAATTTGCAAGATTTGTAAACGTCGATGTGATGAATGAAAGTCTACCAAACTTCATTTGTATGACAGCTAGATTTACACTAATACCTAACAGAAAAATACCCCATACATAGGTTACTTACAAAGTTTGCTTATGTTACCTCTGACATACTATAAAATTGTGCCCCAATCAAACGTAAGGTGTTTTCCGGTCCAACTCCAATGAATATTTCTTCAATTTTCTATTTATAGGGTTTATTACCGATTCGCTTTCCTGGAAAGTAATTAAAAAACACATACCTGTTAAAAAATTAAAAACCTAGAGGGTCATCATAGAATCCAAGAGGCCCTTATTTTGATCCCATGGCTTCAATTTTGACCTACCATTCCGATGTTTGGAGACCAAGACGAAGAAAACAGCATATTTCTGATGCTGTTTGGGATCCCGCCCCACATATTGGACTTCCGCCAAAGTTAAAAATTCATACTGCTCCAACAACATATATACCAAATCTCATCTTCATACCTCTGATAGTTCATGAAATATAGCATTTTTAAATTTTCATGTTGTATGGGCGGTGCCACGCCCCTTTATCCAATCATAACCTATTATAGCCAGGGACTATCAACAGGTCAGCTGTACCACTTGGTAAAATTTTCGTATCAATCGGTCTATAAGAAAAGCCGTTAGAGCGATTTTTGAAAAGGGGGCGTGGCACCCCCCTCTTCCACCTTGGCTCCAATTAATACTGCTCCAACAACATATATATCAAATCTTATATTCATCCCTCTGATAGTTCATGAGATACAGCCCTTTTGATTTTCAAGTTGTATGGGCGGTGCCACGCCCCTTTGTCCAATTGGACCGAATACTTTTTTTAATTGCAATTCAAAGAAAATCAATTGAAACTCAAATATTGCATTTGAAATTCAAAACTCGTCAATTGATATTAAAATTTTCGTCATTTGAAATATATAATTCGTCAACTGAAATTCAAATTTTCGTCATTTGAAATTAAAAGTTCGTCAATTCAAAGAAAATCTATTGAAATTCAAAAATTGTATTTGATTTTCAAACATTTCGTTTGAAGTTCAAAGCTTGCCAATTGATATTCAAAAATTCCATTTGAAATTAATGGAGTCGAGATTTTGTACATATGCGGGTCGTAAAGTGGGCCTTGCCATGCCCCTTTTGAAAATATCGATATATCGAACAGATAAATAGATCGATTGCAATAAAATGTTTACTGTGTTTTACTTACTGTGTCCGTAGGGCCTCTGTAATAGTCTATATAGACAAAAGGGGCGTGGCACATCCCACATAAAGCGCAATTGCGGTCATATCTCTCGAGACAGTAAACGTAGAGAAATGAGATTTGCTAGGAAATGGGCGGTGCCCACGTCCCCTTCGAAAACAATCGATATTCCGGCAAGATTAATGGACCGATTGCAATAAAATTTGCACTGTGTAGCACTGTCCGTTGGGCCTAATATCATGGAAATATAATTAAACAAAGGGGCGTGGCACCGCCCACACCAACCATCATTTCAATCGATCATATCTCACGAGCCATTAAACGTACAAAGATAAGATTGACTGCATATGTTAATAGTCCAAGAAGGATAAATTTCCCTAGAAACGTGGTCCGTCCAACGTAGTCGCGGACTCCCTCTTTTGCGCCTTCCTTTCGTGTTGGAGTGTTTCCTCATTCATCCTCACGACATGACCTAGCCTGCTTAACCGCTTAACCACATCAATGTCGTAGTATATCTCGTACAGCTCATGGTTCATCCGAATTCTGAACTCGCCGTTTAGGCAAATTGTATTTTGCTGAGTATTTTTTCTCAAACAATGTAAGATAAGCTGAATCCGCCTGTGTAAGCAACCAAGATTCGGAGGC
Source organism: Muscina levida (assembly GCA_964034835.1). Taxonomy (NCBI): domain Eukaryota; kingdom Metazoa; phylum Arthropoda; class Insecta; order Diptera; family Muscidae; genus Muscina; species Muscina levida. Next base: position 100,895,495 of record OZ035880.1, read on the forward strand.
ATACAACAGGACCGGCAAAATTAGTACCTGGTACAGCTGTACTTTAGTGGTTCGAGATAGAGTGGTGTTTATGAAGTGCTCGCGTAGTCCAAAGAAACACCTGATGGCGAGCACTATTCTCCGCTATATTTCAAGGCTCACACTGTCGTTTTTGTTCATGGCGGATCCGAGGTAAATAAATTCATCCACTATCTCAAAACAATAGTTTTCAACGTTCACGCTGCGTCCCTAAAGGGTGACCACTTTGTTTGATGATACCTTTAACTTCGTCTTGTCCTCATTCACTGCCTAACCCATTTTCGCTGACTCCCTCTCAACAGATGAGAAGACAGCTGTTACCTCTCGCATCGTCCGACCGATAATGTCAATATCATCGCCATATGCGAGCAACATGTGGCTCTTATTAAATATGGTGCCAGACATGTTAACCGCTGCTTTCCTTAACACCTTCTCCATCACTATGTTGAACAATATGCATGATAAACCATCACCCTGTCCAAGACCTCTCGTCGTATCGAACGGCGCAGATAGATCCTTACCAATCCAAACAGAGGATTTGGAATTCGTAAGGGTAAAACGGCAGAGAAGAATTATCTTCGCAGGGATATCGAACTCAGACTTGACGTCGTATAGTCGATGCCTGATGGGACTATTGAAGGCAGCTTTGTAGTCGACAAAGAGATGGTAAGTGTCGATTTGCTACTCATGGGTTTTCTCCAGAATCTCTGCCTTTGTGTAAATATCCGATTATTCGTGGATTTGCCTGGTCTCAAGCCGCACTGATAAGGTCCAATCAGGTTTTCCACAATTGGCTTTAGACGTTCACACAGTATGCTAGACAGGACCTTATACGCAATCGCTAAGAGGCAGTTTTTACACTCACTATGGTAACTTTTTTGTGTAAATAGAACGTAGCACACTGAGATTCCAATCCTCCTGGTTGCTGTGCTGAAGCCAAATATTCTCTATAAGCTGTTGCATACTTATAACAGGCACATCTCCAGATGGCAGATTTTATCTCAGCTTGGCTCGGATGGGGACGCTTGATGTTATCGCCTCGGATTGGTACACAGTCTTCAGCAATCGAGTTTTCAGACATCAATAGGCTGCAGAAGTTAACTTTCCATATTCTCAATACGCTCTCGAAGTCAGTCAAGTGATGACCATCCGTATCTTTACAGGAGGATAGACCTGTTTCATGTACTCTTACCATTTATATTCTGGTAGAATTTTCGGGGTTCACCTCTGTTCCTGTATTCTTCAATGCACACATTATTCTGCTCCTTCAGCTCTCGTTTTTTTCGCCTGAAGGATCGAGTCGCCTCCCGCCTCTTCTTCCTGTACTTTTCATGAACAGCTCGCCATTGCCTGCAGTTTGGCCCTATATGCAGGTTACATTGCGACATTCTTCATACCCCAGAATTGGCCGCCCAGTACTATACATCGAGTGGACAATACATTGCCATTGCGCGCTTGTATTTTCGGGAGTTGAAGCATCATAAAATTTTCATAACTGACTTACTGACTGGGAAATTTAATGGGATAATTTTAGTGGTAAAAATGGCCAAAAAGGGATAACACTGGTACCACCACCCTGACCAATCGGCTAAAGCTATATTTCACAGAAAAAAATTACGACAAATGAATTGTCATATTAAATACCATTTCGTCAATACAATTAAATATTTAATTAAAAAGGCGCCAACAATCGAAATTGTAAAAACAATAAACAGTTTTGTCACATTTACAATTTTTGTATTTTTGTTGAATTTGAACAGTGGTAGAAAATTTGTAAATATGACAATTTACAACCACTCTCAAATGGAAAAATTGTTATAAATCAAAATTGAATGCTAACAATTTTATTTAATTACTTAACAACAATTGTGTTTTTTTTCTGTGTTGTATGGGCATGATAACTATTAAAAAAGATGGAAGGTTTTTTCGAAATCCCCACTTTATGGGATAAAAGAAATTGGAAAAGGGATACAAATGTTACTGTCTCCCAGACCAAACGGCTATTTACAACAAAGCAAGAGAGAATTTTCAAAATTCGTACATTTTTTGGGAGTTAAAAAGCCGACAAAGTTACAATTCCTACAAATTGATGCTTTATCGGCAGACTGCGGGTACTCGCGTTTATGAAACAGTTTCAGTCTGTCCTCTTTGGGCTAAAGGCAACTAATCCTGTGAAGTAATGGTATTAAGCGTAAGGGCTTTAGTTTGCCGCCTGATCAGTTGATGTAGGAGCTTCATGCAGGCTATGTTAAACAAGGACACCGCTGTTTAGTCTTAGAGCTCGAATGTGGAGTTTCATTGCAGCCGAGTGTTACAGACCCATTGAGTAGCGTAGATAATAAGATAGGACTCACATTGTGACCAATGGGAGATATACAGCCGCATACGCATGTGATTGAGTAGCGCCATCAAACGCAAAGAAAGTGAGACTTCGTAAAACTGCATACCACCGAGATAGCCAATGCCTAATCCTACCAACTCTCCTAATTACTCCAAATTAGCATATTGCGAATTCTATGACCACTGCCGCAACGACCGTACTGGGTTATGAAAAACCACGCTCAGACAAGCACTGGTATGATGATGAATGTCGCGATATGTCTGAGAAAATGGATGCTGCATACAAGGCAAAACTGCAGCCAATGGAGACGCGTTCGGCGACGGACCATTATAAAGAGAAAAGGAGGGAGATAAAACACCTGTTCAGGCGGAAAAATAATAATGCTACGGGAGACGATGGACTGCCGGCAGAGCTTTTTCAAGCCGGCGCCGATGAACGTGCATGTAACCAGGATATACGCATTATTTTGCTTAGGAAATGCATGCCCGATGATAAGTGATCTATGTCATGTGCCTAATATAGTGGTCCAAGTGTGTGCATTAACTATCAACCTATCCAATTTGACATGATCAATGAACCGACAGCTGCAGTAGCTTGCTCCCAAAATGGTCGACTCCTTTTACAAGATAGTTACTAGGATATTGCAATCTTGGCAAGATTCATGTGAAACTTTCATATGTCTAACAACAGTGCAGCAATACATGTTTAATAACGCTACAAGCGAAATTTAAAATTATTTTGAATTTTTTTTAAATGTGTGTGTTTTTTACCATATCCCCTTTCTGTAGCTGTAGTGCATCTACCCAGCGGCGGAAATCATGAGAAGGAAGGCCTTCGTTCATGAGTTTGAAGGCCTTCTTTTGGATCCGGTATCCCTTCCTTGGCCTTCTTTCTTCCTTTCTTTTTTTACATTGCGTGACATTGGAAAATAAGGCCTTCCTTCGCCGGTTTCCATAAGAAGGCCTTATGGATGCTTTCTATAAGAAGGCCTCATGGAAACTTTCTGTAAAGGGGCCCTATGGATGCTTTCTATTAGAAGGCATTATGGAAGGCCAGCATACACATGAAAAAATAATAACTTGCAAATAAAACAAAAACTATACAGTGCACCCTCAAATTATTTAGTTTTTTTGAGAGCGCACCGGTTATTTTTAGATATTTCTCACTTATATATATTTTTCTCTATACTTACATTTTTTTTCCAACGACAGTAAACATTGCTGGAGTTTGAACCCACTACCACGTGATTGTTAGTCAGCCATGCTACTGTCTAGCCTATGACGATGCATTCGAATTGTGTGGTTGAAACTAATGATACACTGCTTAAAAAAACCCCTTCCACGGAAATTAACAATTTTTCCATTTGGAAGACATCCAATACCCCTTATATTTGGAAGCGAGAGGGTATGTGTATGAAATCCCTCTGCCTTCTTTTCAAAGGCCTCTGGCAGGCCTTCATAAAAGTTGAAAAAAAACGTATTGACAATTCTTTCCATTTAGAAGGCATGCAATATCCATGTTATTTGGAAGCGAGAGGGGATGTGTATGAAATCCCTCTGCCTTCTTTTTACATGTCTTTGGCAGGTCAGTCCATAAAATGCCTAAATCTGATGAAAAATCATGCGTTCTGTATTCCTTATTTGAAATGTTATTCCTAAATAATGACTACTGCATGCATTATATGAGGAAGGCCTCTCAAATTCCGCCGCTGGGTAGTGCAATGAAATTTGTGGGTGTGTGTGCGCTTTTTTTTTTTTGTTTACTTTTATATACGCCAGTTGATTTACGTCACATGATGCTAATTAGTTTTTATTACAGTCTTTTCAGTTATAGTTTATCTGTTTATATGACTTTTAATCATGTTTAATGGCTGCAAAATATAAAACTCATAAAAATTTGATGAGAATTTGTTGACCTTTCAAATGGAAAGCAATTAATTTTTAAATTGTTGTATTGTCAGTGGGAGAGTCCCTCGCAGGTTGGCTACTCTTTGGGAAGTATCGCGTACTGCATACCTGAGAGAACCCCCAGTAGACCACTATCTGACTCTGGAAAAAGCGGTAGCAAGGTGCTTTGTGCTTTGCAAGCTCCGACCAAGGAGTCTTAAGTCGGTACTACCAGGGTATTCCTAGTGTGGATTCCTTCCCTATGAATCGTGGTCGAATGGGTAAGGAACCACTTCGGTGGTGCCACGTAAAGGCTGTGGCTAAGCTACCTAAATGGCATGCTACCGCTGATGCGTCTTTGGGATGAGGTAACATAACACAGTACAACACATGATTTTGGGACTCAATTCTGAGAACTGCACGTGAAAGTAGCCCCAAAAAGAAGAAGTTCTGCATCATTCGTTTTGTCAAGTTACATGCCATAATAATTTAATATCGATGAGCTGAAAAATGTTGTACTGTGTAAGTTAATGAAGCTCAACACAACGCCCCTTTAAGAGGCTTTGGCACCCACAAGAATGTAGGATCGGGCGCGATGGCCAAATACGAAAAGAAAATACAAGAACTCTCCAAATATGAACGAATATGAACACTCTACAGAGATGGTGTCATCGACAAATACAAAGCTGACATCAACGCCATATAGGAAATGCGAGGGATGTACACGACGAAAGAACTGTGACATCTTTTACTGCTGCTATGCAGAAAGACACGAATTTGGATGTGGATTCATAGTAGGCAAAGGACTTCCATATCTGGTAACACGGGTTAACTCTGTAAGTGAAAGAATAGCTACCCAGCGGCAAAAAATATCAATTAGTTAATCGCTGATATCAGCTATATTTAGTAGCTTTCACTGATGATTCTCTCGCTTATATTCCTCCGTAAATATAGCATAGGAGTATCATAGCCCGTTTAATCTGTTCTCTCGCTCATACAAAGTAAGCGACGATGTCAGCAACTGTCATTTCAGTTACAATTACGTTATAAGCAGAGATTTAAGCTAGCTTGATAGCACTCTTGATTACGAAGTAAGTGAAGATGTCATTAGATGCCATTTAAATCGGAATTATAATGAGTGGACGATACTTTTACATTACACACGCGTGGCAATCTAATAATTTAGACCGCTCGCTTACAATGTCATACTGATGTTATGGAATACTAAATAGGTAGTTCATTTATTTAGCACAGGATACTGTCTGCATGTTGTGTACACGCCCCGATGAAAGGCAAATACAAGACGAAAATTAAGATGCAATCTATCAGCTGTTTGAGGAAATATATAACCAATACCCTGCCCATGACATTATAATTGTTCTGGAAGATTTTAATCCTGAAATTGGGAAGAGAATATGTTCTTCAGTCTGCAGAACAACACCTCCGATAACGAATTCAGTATGGTCATGCATGTGATGCGCGGTACAACTATTGACTCGGATCACCACCTTGTTGCAGCCAAGGTACGCACGTGATTGTGTAGCGCAAACCAAACGCAAAAAAAATGAGACTTCGTAAAGCTACATACCACCGAGATAGCCAATGCCTACTCCAACCAACTCTCCTAATTACTACAAATTAGCATATTGCGAATTCTATGACCACTGCCGCAACGACCGTACTGCGTTATGAAAAACCACGCTCAGACAAGCCCTGGTATGATGATGAATGTCGCGATATGTCTGAGGAAATGGATGCTGCATACAAGGCAAAACTGCAGCCAATGGCGACGCGTGCGGCGACGGACCGTTATTAAGAGAAAAGGAGGGAGATAAAACGCCTGTTCAGGCGGAAAAAGCGTCGGAAGAAAAGAGAGAGCCAGGATATCGAAAACTACAGGGATAGAGGTGAGGCCCGAAAGTTCTACCAAAAGGTAAAAAGTAAAGGTTTTGGAGGGATCCCCACCTGCAAGGACAGGGACGAAAATCTGATCACGGATACTCAGACTGTGCTGCAAATATGGAGGGAACACTTTCGCTCTCTACTCGTTCCCGAAGGCAGCATAAGTGACGAAATCACGCCAATCACAGAAGAGTGAGTAGATTGTCCTTCACCGAGCTAAATCAAGATCAGCACGGCAATTGCATGGCTACAAAATAATAATGCTGCGGGCGCCGATGCCGGCAGAGTATTTTAAAGCCGGCGCCGATGAACGTCCATGAAACCAGGATATAAGGATTTTTTTGCTCAAGAAATGCATTCCCGTTGATAAATAATTTATGTCCTGTGCCTAATAAATCAATCCAAGTGTGTGCACCAACTATCGCGGGATCAGAATTTTACCCATCGCACACAAGGTCCTGTCTAGCGTGTTTTGTGAAGGAGTAAAGCTCATCCTAGCGAAACTGAATTGACCTTATCAGTGTGTCCACGACTGACCATATATTCACACTACGAAAAATCCTGGGGAAGATTCAAAAAGTGCAAATCGACACTTACCATTTGTTTATTCAATCTGCATTCGAAAGTCCGATACGACAGAAATTGTTCGATGATATGGCTGAGTTTTGTATCCCCGCGAAGCTAATTCGACATACGAAGTCGATTCGAAGTCCAGTGAAAATTTACAAAAATTTGTCAGAGCAATTTTCTACCAAGCGAGGTTTTAGATAAGGCGATAGTCTGTCCTGCGATCTCTTTAACATCATAATGGAGATGATCATGCGGAAAGCAGCAGTAAACAGGAATGGCACCATACTTAACAAAAGACACATGTTGCTCTCGTATGCCGATGATATAGATATATTGGACGTGGATTGCGAGATGTTACTGCGGCTTTTTCGAGCATCATGAGCTGTATGAGCTGTACAACGACATCGACGTGGTCAAGCGCGTTCAAATAGTCCGAATGCGCTGGCTTGGACACGTTGTACGAATAGACGAAAACGCTCCGGCTCGAAAAGTCTTCGGCAATAAAATCGATGGGCGGCGCAGGAGGGGGCGACCAAAACTCCAATGGATGGACCACGTGAAAGAGCTGTTAACTAAGCTTGGTGTGACGAACTATATACGGTGCGCAAAAGACCGAAGCGTTTGGAATACTTGTGTACGTGCGGCTACTGATAGATAAATTTCTGTTGTTGCTGCCATTAAAGGAGAAGAACAACAGGTTAGAAGGTCATAATTGTGTAGATAGCGCTAGAACTGTATATGTAGGAGGCATATATGTTAATGACACAAGCGGATCAATCTATTCTGGAAGTCATCGTTAACGGCGAGTACCGTCGTCGAATGATTCGCAGGTGGGGTCCCCTCCGGAGGGATTTTGGCAAAGTTGTCTGGAAGAGTCAGTAGGCTGCATAAATTGCAAAGCTGCGACCTTGTTTTGAAAAAAAATAATGTATAGTAACTTAATGCAATAGTATCTTAAGCTCTCTAAACAATAATCAAAATGTTGGGATAATGGTAACTTGCCATTCGCTCATCACAATCTTCATAACACATTAACATTAATATGTATTAGCCTGCCCGCCGTCGTCATCTCTTCAAACATAAATACATATACATTAAAGGCCACATCACGTAAAAAATCCTAAGCTTCCACGCCTAAATACCACTCATTAATATCTAATAGGTATTATGGACTGTGGAGAGACACTGTTGTACGCTGCTCTTCTCCTCTTTTTTCGACTGTCACTCGTAAGGCGATTATAACTGTTAACAGGACCAACCAACGCGTGCTAAATATACATGTAGTAAGCACCGGAATAGAAGACCAGGATTATGGTAATGAAAGGAAGTAACAGAAGAACGAAAAAAAAACAATACGAAATAGAAATAGAAAAAATAAATTAATTTTCTTTAAAAGCACAATGTCAGCAAAATAGAAAAAACAACACAACATGCTATAGCAGCAGATGTCATAACAGTAACGGGCATAATTTTCACGTTACCATGACGACAATTATGATGATAACAACACAGGGACTAAGAGAGGACGATGGATGGAAGGACGGATGGAGGGATGACTCTGGACTGTGGTGTGATTGCTATGGTGGAGTGAGAACAGGAGAGGGTGAGTTTAAATTGTTACAGACTTTGTGGTCTATGTGGCATTAAAAATGAATTAATTCAAAAGCATTAAAAGATTCACGCTAAAGTATTTGCGCCAGCAAAACAAAAACTCAAAAGACAATGATTATTCTAAATGAAAATAATAGCTGAAGTATTTGCGGTAATGTAGAGAGATTTTATTAATAATGAATAAGATCAACTAATGGCAACGGGAGCGGCAATTAAGAAAATATATATTTTAATATACATACATATATTATTTAAGCAATACATAATCGAATTGTGGTGTAATGTGAAATACTTGAGAGTGGATTACGAAAAGTGTGTCTGTGGATTTAAGGAAACATTAAGGTATACCTTAATATCTTAATCAAAAAAAAGTTGAATAAAAATAATAGATTAAAATGGCGTGGAACTATTAATGTATACAACTGTACTTAGAAAACCAACCAAAGTTTTTATATGCGTGAGAACACAATGAAAGAAAGAAAGATATTTGCTGTCCCAGCATACCTAATATGCCTTCGCAGTACGACAATGGCCAAAACTAGTCTTTAGCAAAGATGGGCGATGATTTTCACACAGTCAGCTGTGAGGTCTATCATGCGACTGAGATCATCTTACTGTTTTCTTTCCATGAAGATATATGTAGATATTACTGCAGTAATTTTAAACTTTGAAAAGATGACTAACTAAACCAGGCATTGATTTTAAACCGGACATACTTGTAGATAATACTGCAGCTATTTCAAACTTTAAGAACAAGTCTAACTTAACCAGGCACTGGTTTTATTTTAACAAGAGGATGGAGCGGTGTTTTGAGTTGATAAACATACGATTTTTAATAATATTTTAACGTTCTGTCTGCCCTTTCAATATGTTTGTAAATTTTTCAAATGTCAATTTACACTGTGGAACAGTTACGGATTCATTGTCTAGAGAGTAAGAGAGAAATCCAAGTCAGGCTCAAGGTACTAGGTCATTAAAACCCTTACAGGGTTTGGCTTTCACAGGCCAAACTTTTAGACTCTTCATATTTTTATCCTTAAATTCATATTTGTTCGCTTAGTTTTTCAGCTATAACTCAAGAGCCATTGATGATGATGAAGGCGTTTCTGTTGGCATGTCTTACAAACCCTTTAAGAGGTCTAATCTGAGAAGTGACGAGTACACGTCTATGAGCGTCAATTCTACTTCTACTAATAGACCTGTCAACAGGCAAGAAATTTTGTATTCAGTAGAGCTGCTAACAGGCCAATTCGAAGAAGGGAAAGAAACATGTCTGCCGGATCTTTTCTCACCCCCAGCAAGAGGCCTCATTGCAGGTCTCCTTTTAGAAGCGAAATTAGCATGGGTATGGAATATTTCTGTTAGTCTTAGTGGAGGACTATCTATGGCCTGTATATATGCCTGGTAAAGGAAGGCGTACTTGAATGTCAACAAACTGCCTTTGAAGGCATGTTTGCAGGCCTATTTTTACAAAGCCTCGTACTTATTCCCTGCTGGGAATACTTCGGTCAGGGTCGTCAATGAATATCACCAGCAAGGACCAGTGGCGCTATGTGGGACTTTCTATAGAAAAAGGCGATAAATGACAACTTTTTTAAAATTTCATTCGATTAAGTATGATAATTCCCAACACAGCTATTCCACACCTCATCCATGGGGTGTAAAGGGAAATTACGTTTTTTTGTGTATGACGGTCTGGTCTGGTATTTGGTATTTCGAGGACCATGTCCGTTTTCACTGTACTAAATTTTCAAAAATTTCATATTATCACTATGAGTCGTACCACCGAGATAGCCAATGGCTACTCCAATCACCTTTTTCAATTACTGCAAACCAAAGGCCATTAACTCTGATGTACCCGGGACACACGGTGGCAACATATTGGGCATTCTATGACCACTGCGATGTGGCATCAATGGTTGTTCGATAATGGCGAGTACGGCCTACCTAAAAAGGCACAATGACGTGGCGAAAATAATCCATCAAAACCTTGCAATTAGAAATGGTTTCTTGGAGGAAAAACTTCCAGATTTCAGATATGAACCGGAGGTAGTGCTAATGAGCAGAAACTATAAACTGTATTGGGACCGATCAATGTCAACAGACCGGACAATTAACGCCAACAGACCAGACAAAATTTGGATATTAAAATATAAAAATATAAACAAATTAAATTAATTTAATATAAAAATATAAAAAAAAATAAAAATATAGAGATATAAAAAAACGATCAACAAACGAGGTGAGTTACTCTTTGATTATATTCTAAGTAGAAACTTAGTAGTGCATAACCAGGGAGATACGCCCACCTTTATTAACTCGATAACTGAGCAGGTCATAGACCTGACAATTTCCAATGCCGAAAACGACTTGATATCAAACTGGCGGGTTGAAGATGTTCACTCCTTCTTCGACCACCAATACATTTCCTTTGAAATATCTGCACAAATGACGAAGCCGATAGAAACCTTCAACAAGAGACGGATGAAATGGGACGTCTACAGGAAACACCTTGCAAGACTCCTACCGAATACAACTGACCTCACCATTGACAACCCACAAAAGTTGGGCAGCATGGTAGGAAAAGTTACAAAAGCCCTGGCCTTAAGCACCAGGCAATCCTGCCCAAGACGGAAAGATGGGAAAAAGCAGAAGCCTCCATGCTGGAACGATGAGATTTCTAGATCCCGTGCTTCCACCAGAAAATCCTTCAACAAGGCCAAGAGAACGGGCCAATGGGAGGAGTACAAGGAGAATTTAAGACTCTTCAAGAAACTACTGAAGAAGGCAAAAAGATCTTCATGGAGGAAATATACCAACGATGTCGAAAAAACCGCAGAGGTAAGTAGACTTAGGAAAGTATTATCCTCGACAACCAGCGCCCCGGCATACATAATGAAAAATGATGGTACCTGGACTGAATCCTCAAAGGAAACCCTGGAAATCCTAACGGATACCCACTTCCCTAGGGGAGGGTCCAACTCTATAACCATCGCACCTACCGACTTCTGCGATAGAATACCGGTAATTGAAAGGAACATGATCAAGGACGCCATCAGCGACTTTGATCCTTACAAATCACCCGGTCCGGACGACATTATACCCGCCGAACTTCAACAGTCAATGGAAATACTACTGCCATGGCTGGAGACTATTTTTAACGGCTGTGTGAAATTATACTACCTGCCAATACGATGGAGAACGGCTAAAGTGGTCTTCATCCCAAAGGCGGGAAAGCTATCACACACCAAAGCGAAGGACTTTAGACCTATAAGTCTTACTTCATTTCTTTCCCTTGAGAGAATCAAGGACGACATTATCAAAAATACAATTGGCCCGAATCTCCTCTCGAATGCTCAGCATGCTTACACAAAGGGGAAATCGACAGAAACCGCACTTCATGCACTATTGTATCCTATAGAGAAATCGCTAGATAAGAAAGAATATTCTCTAGTCGCCTTTATGGACATAGAGGGAGCTTTCAACAACATCGAACCCCTCTGCATCATGACAGAGCTCAACAGCCTACATATCAACTCACATATTAGCAAGCTGATTCGCAACATGCTAATAAAGAGAACTATCACCTCAAAGCTGGGAAATCACACTAGAGGCACCCCTGAAGGGGGAGTATTATCGCCGCTATTGTGGAATTTTGCCGTCAACGACGTTCTCAAACGGTTGGAGTCGGAAGGATGCATAGTAGTAGCGTAGGCAGATGATATAGCACTCTGCGTCTCTGGGGGAAGTTTATCTTGTCTCGAACAAAGGATGCAGGACTATATCAACATCCTGGCAAACTGGTGTGCCAGTAGAGGACTTAATGCGAACCCTGACAAAACAGAACTAGTCCTTTTCAGTCGGAAACAGAAATCGCCCGCTACATCCAACATCTATCTGGGCAACAAACAACTCAACTTCTCCGATACGGCGAACTACCTGGGTCTTATATTAGACAGGAAGCTTAATTGGAGACAGAACATTGAAAGCAGATCCAACAAGGCACTCATAGCTTTATATATATGCCGTAAAGCTATCGGGAAAACTTGGGGATTTAAACCCAAGGTAACACTTTGGATATACAATGCTATAGTGAAGCCAATATTACAATATGGCTATATAGTGTGGTGGTACGCGCTCGACAAGAAGAGCAAATTTAGACAATTAGATCGTGTTCAACGATCCTCTTGTCTCCTGATAACCGGATGTATGAGATCGACCCCCTCTAAGGCTCACTACACGATACTCAATCTACTACCACCTGATCTGAGCTGCAAAATGCTCCGCTCTCAAATCAGCTATTCGACTAAACGAGATTGAACATTGGGATCCTTCCATAGGACATTCAAGGATCCTGAACCATATCAACATCTCACTTGAAACTGCCTACGTGCTCAATACACGAAAATCAAACATCCTCTACGAAATCAAAACGCCCACCAGAAAGGAGTGGGCAGTGAACGAGAACGCAATGTATGGACCAATAAACATCTTTACCGATGGGTCCAAACTGGTATCTACTCCGCGGATCTAGGCCTAAGTATAAGATCGAGAATTCGAGACTACTGCAGCGTTTTCCAAGCGGAAATACTTGCTATTAAACGAGCCGCGGACGTGATCAACGTAAGGAAGATATCACAGGAGGATATTCTCCTGTTCACGGATAGTCTAGCGGCAGTAAACTCATTGAAGTCCTGTGACATCAAATCGATAGTGGTCAGTGCCTGTCGGAAATCTCTTAACGAGATATCCAGGAATAACAGAGTTCTGGTTACGTGGATACCCGGACACAGCGGAATCGAGGGCAACTGCAGAGCGGACGAAGAGGCCAGACAGGGCTCAGCCCTGCAGGAAAGCGACGTTGAAAACGTAGCACTTCGTCCTATATCCACCTGTAAAAGTACCATTGGAAATCTAACGTTAGGAATTGCAAACGACAGATGGAAGAATGAAGAAACCTGTAGAAAGGCCAAGACTTGGCCAGAATACAACGCGAAACGTACATCGTACCTGGTAAGCCTAGAGAGAGCCAGATAAGAAAAATTATTACATTCCTGACGGGACATGGACCCATAGGCAGTCATGCGAGCAGAATGGGATTCGCAACAAAAAGCGAATGCAACTACTGCGGGAATAGCAGCAGTGAACCATCCACCGACCACATTATATGTGATTTCCCAGCGCTATACAGAAGGAGACTGGAAACCCTGGGGAAACCATTCCTCAATGGTGCAGAGAAACTTGCATCGTTGGATATCGGAAGGATCAACAACTTTTGTAAAGTTATTATCTGCTGGACGGATTGGATCGAAGCACACGCGCTGATAGCATAGGTTGAAGGGATGGCGTAAATGCCCAACGGGTGTCACAATGGGTCCATAAGGACCTTAGTGTTCTCCTCGAAGATGGAGATGCCCCCACACCAACCAAATATATAAAAAAATATAAATATATAAATATAAAAGTATAAAAATATAAACAAATTAAATTATTAAAATGTAAAAATATAAAAATATACAAATTTAAAAATATTGTGCATCAGTTCGTCACAAAGGGGTCTGAAAATAAACTCGTCATGGAGTTCGAAACGCGTCATCCTAACGCGTGACACACTGAGTTTGACCAAAAATATCAAATAATAAAATACACTTTTCTGATCGTAAGCCGAATTTGATGTATCATTTGATACACTTAACGTAAATTTAAAATATAAAAATATTTAAATATAAAAATATAAAAATATAAAAATATAAAAATATAAAAATATAAAAATATAAAAATATAAAAATATAAAAATATAAAAATTAAAAAATAAAAAAATATAAAAATATAAAAATATAAAAATATAAAAATATAAAAATATAAAAATATAATAATATAAAAATATAAAAATATAAAAATTTAAAAATATAAAAATAAAAAAAAATAAAAATTGCCTTGGGAACATGCCGGATTATGAGGCTGTTTTTGGGCTGATGTTACGCTCCACGTCGTAAAACCGTGATATGTGGAAATGATCACCCAGTAGGAAGTTCCATCATATACTCGGTTGACGACAAGCTCACCGACAAAATACTAATGTTGTCGTGCATCAAACACATTCAACAAAATCAAAGGAAAAAAAATGAAATCTGACGTAAGAAAATTTTCAGTTTATTAAACGGACGGAATGAAGATGAATGCCATAAAAAATTTTATATCCTTTACGTTTTTCTTAGTTTCCCAAAAGTATTAACAATTAGTCATATTAATAAAAAGCTAAAAACAGATAAAAATCTATCTTTTAACATAACACAAAGTCATACTAATATGGCTTGAATGACAATTCAAGACATACATAGGAATCAATGACAATTTGACCGACATTATCACCCATCAGGTCGTGCATGATTGTTTAGGCGACGTTTCGCTAATATAGTCATAAACGACAATTCAACCGACATTGTCACCCATCAGTTCGTGTATGATTGTGTGGGCGACAGGTCTTTTGTATAAGCATCAACGAAAATTTGACCGACATTGTCGCTCATCCGGTCGTGCATGACAAAGCGGACACTTGTATGAAAATTTCGTCGACGTTTTGTATGGACGGTCCTCTAAATGTCATCAACGAGTTACTATGGTCATGCACCTATCCTTGAGGATGTCTTGCAGACACTTCCTACTGGGCAATTATAACTTTTATATTATAAATTCAATTCAATTCAATATAATTCACTTCAATTTAATTCAAATCAAATCAATTCAATTCAATTCAAAAAAAAAAAAAATAAACACTAATATGAAGTGCAGCTTAAATGGACCCCAGCTCGTGAGTTATCTGGGGGGAAAGAGGCGTGGGTAAAAATATAAAAATATAAAAATATAAAAATATAAAAATATAAAAATATTAAAATATAAAAATATAAAAATATAAAAATATAAAGATATAAAAATTTAAAAATAAAAAATATAAAAATATAAAAATATAACAATATAACAATATAACAATATAAAAATATCAAAATATCAAAATATCAAAATATCAAAATATCAAAATATCAAAATATAAAAATATATAAATATAAAAATATAAAAATATAAAAATATAAAAATATAAAAATATAAAAATATAAAAATATAAAAATATAAAAATATAAAAATATAAAAATATAAAAATATAAAAATATAAAAATATAAAAATATAAAAATATAAAAATATAAAAATATAAAAATATAAAAATATAAAAATATAAAAATATAAAAATATAAAAATATAAAAATATAAAAATATAAAAATATAAAAATATAAAAATATAAAAATATAAAAATATAAAAATATAAAAATATAAAAATATAAAAATATAAAAATATAAAAATATAAAAATATAAAAATATAAAAATATAAAAATATAAAAATATTAAAATATAAAAATATAAAAATATAAAAATATAAAAATATAAAAATATAAAAATATAAAAATATAAAAATATAAAAATATAAAAATATAAAAATATAAAAATATAAAAATATAAAAATATAAAAATATAAAAATATAAAAATATAAAAATATAAAAATATAAAAATATAAAAATATAAAAATATAAAAATATAAAAATATAAAAATATAAAAATATAAAAATATAAAAATATAAAAATATAAAAATATAAAAATATAAAAATATAAAAATATAAAAATATAAAAATATAAAAATATAAAAATATAAAAATATAAAAATATAAAAATATAGAAATATAAAAATATAAAAATATAAAAATATAAAAATATAAAAGTATAAAAATATAAAAATATAAAAATATAAAAATATAAAAATATAGAAATATAAACATATAAATATATAAAAATCAACATCGAACCCCTCTGCATGAAAATATAAAAATATACAAATTAAGAAACAACAATATAAAAATATATAAATATAAAAATATACAAATTTAAAAATATACAAATTTAAAAATATAAAAATATAAAAATTTAAAATATTAAAATATTACAACATAAAAATATAAAAATATAAACAAATTAAATTATTAAAATATAAAAATACAAACAAATTAAATTTATATTAAATATTTATATTATATTATATATTAAATTTACGTTAAGTGTATCAAATGATACATCAAATTCGGCTTACGATCAGAAAAGTGTTTTTTATTGTTTGATATTTTTGGTCAAATTCAGTGTGTCACGCACTAGGATGACGCATTTGAACTCCATGACGAGTTCATCTTCAGACCCCTTTGTGACGAATATATATAAAAATACTAGCGGACCCGGCGAACTTCTTCTCGCCCCAATTTTATGCCTTTAGATAAACTCAGTGGAGAGTGTTTGATAAACAATGTTTTTCGATTAGTTTTCCGCCCCAAAAACAAACAACGAAAAGGCAACGTTCAACTGACCGGAGATAAAACAGGGAAATTCGAGATTAATCTCATATACTTCCAACGATTGGCCTTGCGATTTATTGATTGTCGTCGGGGAATTGGAATGGATGATCAGTTGGAATTATCTAATTCGTAAGATAAGGACTTCCGATTCTTTGAATGTGTTCTTTATAATCGTCTGAAATCACATATTTTTATCAGATTCTTGACGGACAACCGCGTACCGTTACACAATTTCGGTTGATTCAGATTCCGCAATATGATTATGATCGATCCCACCTTTATCTGTAAATTACGCTGCATATTAAGCGAGTGGAAAATTGGGTCGGATTGTTGGTCGCTTCATCCTCGTCAGTCACGCTGTAAACAGATTTGTACGAATGCAGTTCTCAAGCGATTTAACTTTCTAATTTTAAATTGTAGCTGTTAATGTATTTATTCTTCTCTGCTAGTATCGAGTATCGAGTAGTAATCGACATATTTATAATTTTGTGCAATGTCATAAGTTACTTTTCCAACGATGTAAACTGGCAAAAATTTGCTGGGAACGATATCAATTCAGTCAAAACATCAAGCCGAATTTGGCCATTGCCAAGCGCTGGCAGTTGTTTCGGGAATTCAGCAGAAGATGGGAGGTTCTGGAATGAGCCCCTAATTTTTTGGTCAATTACAACTTCTTGACGTTTTCAAGCATGGTTTTAGTAAATCAGCAGCATTAGACATTTTGAGCAAAATCATAGCCCCACCAAATCGTTTTAAATTCGTTCGGTCAACTACTTCCAAAGCTCATTTAGTCGTTATCGAGCATTCATCCGAAATGTTGATTTGGCATTCCCGCATCTACTTCGCCGTTGCGAAATTCTTGGTCATTGTATACTTTGGCTTTTCAACCGTGAGAAGATTCACCGACAGTTTTAAAGTGGAATTTGCAGTTCGAATGCCTTCCAACAATGTGACAGGTATGCCAGAGGATGCAGCGGCTAACGTTATTTGAGATCTTGACCAAATTGTTGCCGGAATCAACAAAAAATGTCTTAGGTGTCCCACTCGGAGAATCGAGAAAGTAAATGCCTCAAGTTTAATAGTGAATCTTACACGTTCTTGTACTCGGTATTTAACAGCGGCACATTTGTTCGAACTCTTCCGATCAGCTCACCTAGATTAAAGTCTTGCTCCCGTTAAAATTCGCGATCAAATGCATTTTGCATCGAACGATTTGACGCTGGCACTCCCAATGTCGGGTTCGCCGGATTTTTTATTTAAATATTATTTTTCTCGTTACCAACCAACATTTAACCGAAAATTTTCTAGCTAAACATCGTTCAAAACTATCAAATCATGCGAAAATTGCAAAATTTTGTCACAAAAAAAAAGAACACATTTTTGGACTTTTCCGGAATTTTTCGAGTTTTTCCCTAAGAATTTTCTATTTTTCCATTCGAAAAGCCATTCCGTAACAACTGCACACAAATTTCCATACAAAAAACCAATTTTCGATATTTCCAATTTCCCGAAAGGATTTTCCCAAAATTATCTTGCAAAATTATCTCAATTTGCGATGCAAAATGTTTCTGGAAAAATCCAAAATTTTCGAGTTTTTCCGGAATTTTCCGAGTTTTCCACCGAGAATTTTTCTATGTTTCCATTCGGAAAGTCATTTCGGAATAATTATCCAAAATTGTTCACTGTTACATCGTCCAAAATTATCAAATCATACGATAATATGCAAAATTTCGTCGATCAACAAACTCAAACTTTTTGAATTTTTCCGGAATTTTCCGCATTTTACAACAAAAATTTTCCATTTTTCTACTCGAAAAGCCATTCTATAACAATTGCACACAAAATTCCATACAAAAAGGCAATTTTCGATTTATCCAATTTTCCGACTTTTCCGGAAGATTTTCCCAAAATTTTCTTTCACATAAACCTGCTCCTGCCAATAACGAACAACTTAAAAAAAGTTTGAGCAAAATCGGCGCAGCCGTTCTCAATTGATGAATTACTATACATTTTTGCCACCATTTTTATATATATAGATAAATATATAAAAATATACAAATTTAAAAAGATAAAAATTCAAAAATATAAAAGTATAAAAATATAAAAATATAAAAAAATATAAAAATATAAAAATACTAGCTTTCCCGGCTCGCGTTGCTTCACCCGTACTCACAATGAATCTTTTTAAAAATTTAATCAATATAGATATAATGCATACGCTTTATAAACGCATTTATGAGATTGTAGCTTTATCCCATTTTTTTGTATCCCTAAAAATCCGAATTTCAAAAGATACATTCGTATCGCACAACTAAAGTGGAATTGTACCCCCTCTTTTTCTATGCCAATATACGATTATAGCTTTAGCTGTTGGGTCTCGGGGAAGGTATTAGTTTTACAGCCAAATGTTCGAATGTTCGAGAGCCCATCTAGCGGGTCATTTGGTCTGGGCGATAGTACCAGTTTTATTCCTTTTTCGGTATTTTTACCCCTAAAAATTGAATTTCGAAAAATTACAAAAAATTAAATTACTATTTACTTCAATTTTCCCGACTATACCTGTAGCCAGTTTTATCCCTTTACGGTCTTTTTTACACCTAAAAAGTACGAATTCCGAAAACCGTCCTTTCATCATTTTACGGAGAGCAAGCCCGTAGCTGACGTTTACACGAAATGGGGAGCAAACACTTCAAATTTCAGTTAGTCAAGCAACTTTTAATATATACATTATGAAAATGTTAGTATAATCGTTCTATTAATATGACCGACATAACAATTTTTTCATATGGGGCGTGGCACCGCGAAACGTGATCTCCCAAGTACCATTTACATATGTAGCAAATCTCATCTTCATACCTTTAATGGCTCGTAAAATATGACCGATTGAAATTTTGGTTTGTGTGGGCGGTGCCACACAAAAAAAATATTAAAATATTAAAATATTAAAATATTAAAATATTAAAATATTAAAATATTAAAATATTAAAATATTAAAATATTAAAATATTAAAATATTAAAATATTAAAATATTAAAATATTAAAATATTAAAATATTAAAATATTAAAATATTAAAATATTAAAATATTAAAATATTAAAATATTAAAATATTAAAATATTAAAATATTAAAATATTAAAATATTAAAATATTAAAATATTAAAATATTAAAATATTAAAATATTAAAATATTAAAATATTAAAATATTAAAATATTAAAATATTAAAATATTAAAATATTAAAATATTAAAATATTAAAATATTAAAATATTAAAATATTAAAATATTAAAATATTAAAATATTAAAATATTAAAATATTAAAATATTAAAATATTAAAATATTAAAATATTAAAATATTAAAATATTAAAATATTAAAATATTAAAATATTAAAATATTAAAATATTAAAATATTAAAATATTAAAATATTAAAATATTAAAATATTAAAATATTAAAATATTAAAATATTAAAATATTAAAATATTAAAATATTAAAATATTAAAATATTAAAATATTAAAATATTAAAATATTAAAATATTAAAATATTAAAATATTAAAATATTAAAATATAAAAATATAATAAAAGTCACACGCTGCTAGCGTCTACCGACTATATAGATATTATTGGCTGAGGTCTGCAGTATGTTACTGCAGCCTTTTCAAGCATTGTCCGTAGAGGTAGATCTCGAGATAAATGCAGAAAAAAACCACGCTCTTTGTTCCAGTAAACATAGAGTCTACTTGTTTTCGACCTTGTGTGTAAACGTTGACAACCATAACATTGAAGTTGCACTGGTAGATGCCAATTTTCTACCGAAGCTTAGGAACCATTAGACAAGGTGATAGTCCGTCATGCGATATCTTTAACATAGAAATGGAGATGATCAAGCGGAAGGTTGCAGTAAACGGGAATGGTACCATCTTCAACATAAATCACATGTTGCTAGCGTATGCCGATGATATAGATATAATGGACAGAGTACAGCGTTATGTTACTGCGGCCTTTCCAAACATTACGAAGAAGTTCGCAGAAGTGAGTTTGGTGATAAGATGAAGAAAAAACCAAGTTGTTTTTTTTTTCAACGAAGAAAGAGTCTACTCGTTTGGGACTCTGCGTAAACGTTGACAACTATAACTTTGAAGATCTTGGCTCCGCCGTAAACAAAAAATAATATTGTCAGCCTGGAAATCAATCAATCAAGTATTTATGTTATGTCAAACAAAATAGCCTAAAACGAGACAAATTCCCCTATACGATACTTAATAACTTCAAATCGATATTAAAATATTATGGCATGTAACTTGACAAAACGAATGTTGCAAGACTTCTTCTTTTTGGGGCTACTTTAGCGTGCAGTTCTTAGAATTGAGTCCCAAATTAATGAGCTGAAAAATGTTGTTCTGTGTTAGACGACTATGTATCCTAATCCATGGAAATTTTTCACATTTGTTAACCAAATTTTTAAATTAAGTAGAAATTATCACTCAAAATTAACATCTCTTACCTGCAACCTAAGAAATGTATTGTCGTTGATGTCCACGGGCAAAATTGCGCAAACAGTTAGAGTAAACTTAAAAAAAGTTGAATTCAACATAAAAGTATCTCACATACAATTTCTCACATTTTATTTATATTTCTTGTTTAGTGTTTTTATTTTTGTTTCACTGTTTAAAATTTACAGGAAAATTTCTTATACACATAGAGAAGGAGAGAGATATTATGTCAAATGTTCGAGTTCACATATGTGAAGCTGCAGCTCTTCATATTCTCACATATAGGAATAGAAGGGCAAAATATGTGAATACACAGCACAATGGCATTGGGGGTACCCCTTTTTACCCCAATGCCAAGTACTGAAAGGCTTTCGCACAAAAAAAAAAAACATGAACAAACAATACAACAACGACATGAAATATCCATTCATGTTCTGTATAATAAATCATCATCTAAAATATTCATTTCTACACGAGTGAAGAAAGAAAGTTCACAATGCAGAGAAAACGCATTAATCTAACATGGAAGTTGGGCTTAACAGCATACAGGGGAACTCACACGATGTGGCGGTGCTATAGAGGAAATGTTTGCTATTCTCATGGCACATCTAGAACTAGTATGCAGCACGGTGTGCATGACAATAATATTTTTTCAAAATAAATCCTGACATTTCGCACGTACTGACAGAAAAAATTTAAATAAATTGATAGCAATACATAAGCGACTGTACTTTACATAGATTAAGACAAAGAAACACAACTGTTGTTAAACTATGTAAATAGTTTTTCCTAAGGTCATGTGTTATTATATCTACGAGGTCAACTCGACAACTGGAAATCAGAAATCCATACCGCTTCTCATAACTGCAATAACAGCTTTTACTTAATAGACTTGTCAATTATTGACATAGCTGTGTCATTTTGCTAATGTCAACATTTACCATAACTTCAAAGAAAATTTGCGGCAATTTTTGTCAACAACCAACAAACAAATTCAATTCATTTACATACATTGTCACCTGTATAGTAGGGCGTTTCACTAAAAAAATTTTGCAACTCTTGAAGCGGAATATTACAGCTTGTGATCTAAAAGAATTTCGAAAATTTTTTGGGATTTTTTGAAGATGGGTATGGGGTCGCTGAAATTGATTTTATCAAAAAAATGAGGTTATGGAGAAAAAAATTTTATATTATTTTTTTCTGGTGCTTTTTGTTCATACAACTAAACAATTCTCTTAGCAAGAATCCGATCCCACGACAAAAAAATTATAGGTGTGAAAAATTATTATATTATGGACCACTTTGATAGTCTTAAAAGTGAAAAATTATTTTTCCTAGATTTTAAACCTCGATAACTTGAAAAGTTTTCAAAATTTTTTCAAGATGTAAAATTCGTTAGAAAGATAATTTAGATACCTTTATTTTGGTATATATAAGTTTATATCTTACTTGTGAAAAATGTTGCAAAAAATAAAAAATAGACAAAAAAATATATTTTTTATTTTTAAATTCACACTATTTGAATTTTAAAATATTTGAAATAGGCCCTTTTTAAAATGTAACAAAATTCATAATGCATAATTTTGTAACCTCAAACAGTAAAAGGGTTTTTGATGAATTAAAGTTGCCCACTTCCTTTTTTCGAAAGATACACTTTTATGGGAAAATGATGATGATTTTGTTTCTTCAAAGAAAAAGCTAGAAAAACTATGTGTTGTGAATGATTTATCAGAAAGAGGCGTGGCGTCGATTACAATATATAACAAAAAAATTACGAAGAATGAGGATGATTTTCAAAACTTATTGATTAGAGTTGATAACAATCAAAAAATTATATCTAATGTTACCTTTTTGTTATTGAAAAAGCTCTTAAGAAACCAATTTGAAAATACTTCCACAGTTGTTCCACATTTAGTGGTTAATGTATTGTTATTTTAGATACAAATTTACTTTTTAATTTTAATATGTTCATTAAATATGTTGATTTGGTTTATTTAATATCTTTTGATTTTGTATGGAAATACAAATATATTGATGATATTTTTGATATTTTTATTAAAGCAATGTATTTTAGAAGTTTTTTTTTTACTTAACCAAGAACGAAACATAATGAAATTCTTTTAATTTTCATAAAATTTAAAAAATAAAAAAAAATTTCTCAAACTTTAATTTTTTTCTTATATTTTTCCAACAAGTAAAAATAAATCTATGTACCGAATAAAAGGTAATTTAAAGACCTTTCCAACGCATTTTACATCTTGAAAAAATGTTGAAAACTTTTCAAGTTATCGAGGTTTGAAATCTAGGAAAAATAATTTTTCACTTTTAAGACTATCAAAGTGGTCCACAATATAATAATTTTTCACACCAATAATTTTTTGTCGTGGGATCGGATCCATAAGAAGAGAATTGTTTAGTTGTATGAACAAAAAGCACCAGAAAAAAATAATATAAAATTTTTTTCTCCATAACCTAATTTTTTTGATAAAATCTATTTCAGCGACCCCATACCCATCTTCAAAAAATCCAAAAAATTTTTCGAAATTCTTTTAGATCACAAACCTTAATATTCCGCTTCAAGAGTTGCAAAAATCGCAAAAAACGCATTTGGTGAAACGCCCTACTGTATAGCTTAGTTTCTCAAAACGTATTGCACAAGTTTCACCATTTATACATTGTATCGTACTAAGTTGCTTATACATAAATATGATTTATTACATATCAAAATTTTCAATAAAAAAAAAATCAACTTACCTAAAATGTCAAAATATGATATCTGAAATGAAATTTAAGAAAATCAACAAATTAATATGGCATTTACACACAAATATCAAAGATTGACATATAATTAAGTGATTTGAAGTTAAAATGCAAACCGCAACAAACATCTAGATTTTGAAAAGTTGCATATGGACCTGCCAATCGTGTAAGAGTACATTGTAAGCTTTTTGTATGTAGTATTCATTCAACTTCAATGTGATTAATATCATTTGGTTAATGTGATAAGATGCGGATAGAAACGAGATTGACAACTGCACATAAGAGATAAAACGAATCTGAAACCGAACGTGGCGTGACGTTTTAATGCAAAACACTCATGGACCTGTCAATAAATGTGTTGGGATTGAAAAAAAAAACGCAACAAAAATAAAGTAGTCAATTGTGGTACATAGGCATGCACCAATAAATATTGAAAAGTTCCAAATCAGGATTACTATTCTAAAAAGTAGTATATATGCGTCCTACATATACAGTTCTAGCGCTATCTACACAATTATGACCCAACCAAACACATTCAGGAAACGACATCACAAGGGAAAGTGTTATTCGAAGCACTGTGAAGCAATAATTATCATTCAGAGCTCGCAGAATATGCTCAACCAAATTTTACTGCGCGGTCTGCTCACTTATAAGACCTAAACAACTGAGACGGAATCACTCAGTGTCTGAACAGCAACCATTTTTTCGTTTTGTTAGTGTTCTTGCTCTCAGGTTTCGGGTTGAACATAAGACATGTATCGGTCTCTTACTGACCGCTCGATACGAACAGAACCTTCCGTCGCTCAGCTACTGAGAATCAGTAAGTGAGCAAGACAAGCAAAGTGTCTTCGCAGAGGTCTTTATTTTTATTGTTGCTTTGCATTATGTTGTTGCCTTAGAAATTTCGTCATATGCTTTAAAGAGTGTGCAAATGTGTATGCGTATGTTTGCCTATCCACACGCGCAACACACATACATGCTCAAAAGACCGTTTGACGAGTTTTTACGAAGTAAAGGGTCTCGAGTAAACCCATGAGCCGATCTAGTGAACAGAAATGCTCGTCGGTTGAGCAAAGAGCAAGCCAAAGAAGAACGAAGTTTAAGGGTTTTTTCGCGACAGTTTCGCATCGGGTCAGTGGATGAGTGGTTTTTTTCTGACAACGAGAACAAGAGAGACCAATTATTGCGAGCTCTGTTCTCATTACATCGAGAGCTCCACTTACCTAAATGATCGAGCATTTAGCTTGGTTTAATGCTAAGTTGTTCTGTATTCCATATTCCCTGCCCTTCTCAGAGCAATAATTTATCCAAAGAAATAGTCATTTGTTTAAGCGGACTTCGGTATGTTGAACCAACTTTTGTAGGTTTAACCCAAATTCCATGGGATGGGACTTCTATTATTTTAATCGGACTTCGGTCTGTTGCATCGGACTTTGGTCTGTTGAATCGGACTTCGGCACTGTTGAATCAGACTTTTATCTGTTGAATCGGACTTCGGCCTGTTGAATCGGACTTCGGTCTGTTGATGCGAACTTCGGTCTGTTGAAACGGACTTCTGTCTGTTGAGTCGAACTTCGGTCTGTTAAAACGTACGTCGGTCTGTTGAAACGGACTTCCGTCTGTTGATCCGAACTTCGGTCTTTTAAATCGGACTTTGGTATGTTGAAACGAACTTCGGTCTTTTAAATTAAACTTCGGTCAGTTGAAACGGACTTCGGTCTTTTAAATTGAACTTCGGTCTGTTGAATCAGACTTCGGTCTGTTGAGTCGGACTTCGGCCTGTTGAATCGGACTTTGGTCTATTGAATCGGACTTTGGTATGTTGAAACGAACTTCGGTCTTTTAAATTAAACTTCGGTCAGTTGAAACGGACTTCGGTCTGTTGAATCGGACTTCGGTCTGTTGAATCGAAATTCGGTCTGTTAAATCGAACCTCGGTCTGTTGAATCTGATTTCAATCAGAAAAATCGAACTTCGGTCTGTTGAATCGGATTTCGGTCTATTGAGTCGGACTTCTATCTGTTGAAACGGACTTCGCTTTTTTGAATCGGACATTGATCTGTTAAATCGGACTTTGGTCTGTGAAATCGGACTTCGGTCTGTTGAATCGGTCTTCGGTCTTTTAAATTGGATTTCGGTCTGTTAAATCGGACTTTGGTCTGTTGAATCGGACTTCGGTCTGTTAATCAGTCCTCGGTCTGTTCAATTGGACTTTGGTCTGTTAAACGGACTTCGGTTTGTTGAATAGGACTTCGGTCTGTTAAATCGGACTTCGGTTTGTTAAATCGAACTACGGTTTGTTGAATCAGGCACAGATTTCGGTTTGTTACACGAAAATACTCTTCGTTCCTGTAGCATTGTATTATAAATACGCACCAAAGCATTAATAACACTTCGTCGGGTGCGATTATTAATTCGGTCGCGAAATCGAAAGTCGATTTTCTAAAGAACGTGATCAAGACACGATTCTGAGTTGCGGCTACGAAGCTGAATTACCAACAACCCCGAATTAACAATATATTCCCGAATTGCTGAGATTAACTGAATGCCCTACAAACCCGAATCATCAAGATGACCCCGCATTGTAGATATAAACCTAAATCATCAACAAACCCAGAACCACCAATACCCTTCTGAATTGTTGACATTAACCCGAAACACCAACAAATCCGAGTTATCAATCATAACTTCCAGCTATTAACCTGAAACCCCGACAAAAATCCGAATAACCAAATTGACCTCGTACTGCTGATATTAATCTTAACCACCGACAAGCCCGGATCAACAGTACGCTGCCGAGTTGCTGATACAAACTTGAATTATCGAAAGTACCCGTATTAGCATGTTCCTGAGTACCAAAACGATCCTCACCTATTTGACCTCTACAGTTTTGGGAGTATAGCACAAAGTTCCCGATCACCTCAAATCGTACGATTCGTAAAGTTCCCGAATATCTTAAAAGCGACTCGAGTCCCGAAACCTGTCATAGGTCACATCAATACTCGCCGAGCGTATACTAAAAGTTCTCGATCATCTAAAATAGGTCTGGGTACAAATTACCGGACAAGACAAAAACGCTATCACTGAATCCGTTTTTGAATTGTTTCGTATCTAAATACTTTATCCAGTAGATTATAAGTTTGAATTACACCATCTATAAATAATACTGTTATTTTGCCCAAGTCAGGGATAATCTACTGAGTTCTTATTCCGTAAGTTTTGTGGGTCCGTATGGCGACCATGGCGACAACAGAACTTACCTCAGCCGACGAGAAAACCACGTTACAGTGGCAATGCCATTGAGCATCCGTTCAGTGGTAGCCATTGAGTAACCTAAATGGAATGCTACCACCGAAACGTCTTAGGAAGTAGGTAACAGAAGTTACTGAAGTTCAACACAGAGGCTCTCCTAGTGTCTTTGGCAACCCCTTAACTTATCAGTGTAGCTTTAGACCTAATAGGTTCACGAGCGTCCAGATATCAACACTACCAAAAATCATTTTTTTTCTTTAATACTGCAAGAGGTCAACGTTACGTGCTCAAAATTCTACGGTGAAGCTGCATCATGTTGAATTTATGTCATCTGCTCTACTGTCGTCACTTAACTGCGGCCTAACACATTAGCTTTATCACAACATTCACTGTTATCTCTTAGAAGAAAACTTGAGGCTTTTGGCCATATGATGCTGTCAAACAAATCAGTCACACTGTGGTATTTAATTGCTGCAATTTCTAAAAGTATTGATGTGATAACTTTGTAGTCATGTGTTAATAATAAGACCTCCAACATTTGAACAAGTCACAATGTGTGGCCGAAAACTATACTTTATGGTTTACATATTT
The DNA here is from genome assembly GCA_964034835.1 of Muscina levida. Lineage (NCBI taxonomy): Eukaryota > Metazoa > Arthropoda > Insecta > Diptera > Muscidae > Muscina > Muscina levida. The sequence continues at coordinate 100,923,320 of OZ035880.1, forward strand.
GTCACTCAAGCAACTAAGAGAGGTAAATTTTAGATATATGTAATACCAATGTGGCAACTGATGTCCTTTAAATGTCCTTATTTTCCTTAATATAGTTTTTTGGCGGCATTGCTTACTTGGTAACTACGTTCATTTAAGATATTATTGGAAATTATAAAAAATAACAATTGCTTCGTTTGTTTGTACTTTACAGAAATCTCCTGTTTGCTTTATGGCTCCGAGTAATTTAGAATGCCAGGAGCTACACAAACATCATTTGATTTCAATGTTTTTTCCTTGACTTTAGATACATTCATTCGTTCCATATACAGTGTAACAACACCCACTTGCGGCATAAAACAATAAGTGTGTATCCTTTTGTCAACAGTTTTCTTATCGTTAGTAAGGTCACGCATGTGTGCGTAGGAATACGTGTGTCTGAAGTTGAGTACAATCAAATGATATAGTATGTATGCAAGAGGAAACAAATAAGGTATTCGTATATGGTTTGAAATACTATCTTAACTTGTAAAGCAGTGCCAGACAAAAACGAACGCATGCATACATAAATATTATGTGTTTGTGAATGTGGAAAAGGCGTGCGTGGTGTTGTTTTCAAAATGCTCAAGCACAGACCGTCCATAAGACTGAATGATTTAAATTAAACATAGCTTCGCGTGCGCGTTAATTGGCTATGCTAGTGTGTGTGACGATTATTGTCAGCCTCGCGAGGCTATGATCTGCCTGGCAGTGCTTTTAAGGAAGAGATCTCATTTTGCCATAAGGAAATTGAAAAATATTTCTTTAGGTTCGCGAGGCTTGACCACCGTCATTGAAACACAAAAGGCTTGACTTTATTGTAATCGTAACGAAAAAAAAAAAAAATTACAAAGTTATAGATTTTCCTTACAAAATTTCTGAAGATACACCCTTATTTTACCGCTCACTGTTTCATAAAGAAAATTCCATTTTAATATCATATTAAAATTTAAAGTGTAACCGACACCAACCGTTTAATATAAAAGAGTTTTGAGTGCAGTTATTTTTTATTGTAACGTTCATTATATCCGTTAATTCTATTTGAAATCTATTGTCAGCGTTTAAGCTGTTAGAAATACAAAGTAAATTTGTTAAAATGCACGAATACGTAACTTGTGCATAATAATAATCCGCACCAGACAGATACACCGACAACCACATTCAAAGTAATTGTTGTATTTAATGCCTACTGCATAACATACATATTCATATCATTCTCATGTTTCATCCATATTATTATTTCGTCCGACCGCATCCCTAAAGTTATATTGTGTTAAACGTACAGCCAAAGTTTTTGACGAAATATTGTATATTACCCACCGGGGTAATGTACACTTTTAAATTTTGAAAACAAATTCAAATTGTTCCTGAATCCGGATATCACCCCCATTTTGCCCCAACTGTTTTCTCGGAACATTTTCCTCTTTGCTTTGATTTACTTGAATGATAGCAAAAAGTGAAGAAACTGAAAATGAAGGGCAATGAGTCCAGAGAAAACATCTGATTTGTATATAAAATAACGTCCTGACTCCGTATATCACCATTTTTCTCCATACATACATAAAGAGTTCTTGTCGAGAGAAACGAGCATTCCCCCTTTCCATTAAAAAAGTAACTTCTCTATTTCATACTCTCTATTATCCCCTAGATTTATTCAAATAACAATTGGAAATGCATTACAAATCTCATCATCATATTTAACTTTAAAGTATTATGTAACATGTAAAAGTAAATTCCATTATCCTAATTATAATTTTCATAATATATTAGCCCCTGGGGCAAATGTATAAATTAGCTGCATTTAATTGTTAGCGAGATTTGCATAAGAAATGGGAGAACAAAATCAAACCCTATTCTAAGTAAAAACCATAATTTGTGTTAACAAAAATGTTTTTCATATTTCAAAAACCCACTTACAGCTGTGCAAACATGCCTCGGACTAGAAATAAGGATGCCATCATCGAGTAAATCATTAAACCATCACCCACCATTACAGAGGCGGCAAGAGAGAGAGAAAAGCAATGGCAAATGTTAATGAAACTAAGAGCAAACCCTGGCAATGCCACAAAATGTAAAATTTGTTAAAAAAAAATGATTCCCTTTCCTCTGATTCAGAGTTTAAAATACACTTTCATTTAAAAGGAAAGCATAAAACATAACAAAAAAAAGCGGTTTCCGCGAAACCAAAATGGGGGTGTACAAAAAAAATAGAACAAAATGGAATATCTAACGATGTTTGCAAAGACGGACATGATAAGTTGAACTGTGATAAAAGCATTGCGTTTGTAGTACAAATGGTGGTTTGAAAAAAAAACATGACAGACATTTAAATTTAAAAGAACTAGCACTAATTATCCATAGAAATTAGCAGTCTAAAACAGAAATGTTACTGCAACCTTTTCCAGCTTTGAAAACATGTCAGCAAAGTTGTATCTCAAGAAACACGATGATGAAATCAAGTCTCTTGTTTTCGCTTACAAAGAGTCAAATTGAAAGAGAATTTGTGTGAATGCTGTTTGACAAGCTTTTACTAGACATGTCAATTTACTCGACTACTGTGTAAAGTTGCCGTGGACAACATTGAGGTAGCCTTCTATCGATTGCAGATGAGTGTAACGGGGATCGAACCCTGCTCGCCCGCATAATAGTCGCGTGTTCTACATCCAAGGTATTATTAAACTATTGAGTCGCTTTAAAAACTATGTTCAGAAGGGTGATTCATTTAGAACTTTGTTTTTTTTTTATCTTTAATAAAGCATTTAATATGGAATAAGATATCAGAATTTTTATTATGATTCGAATAAAACAATCTAGGATTTACATTTGATGAATTATTTTCTTCAAATATTGTCCGTTACAATGCCGCAGTTGGTCAGAGAGGAAGGTCCAACTTTCGGTAAAACCAGCATTGCAACTGGTAATGTTTTGCTTTCCATTTCTTAAGTACTAGCTGGCTTATCAATGGCTTATTGACACACACACACACACACACCCCTAACGATAAATATCCAGAGGTGCAATATCACACAATATAGGCAGCCTGATGACAAGTCCAAACCAAAATAGTTTGTAACTTTTTATTACAATAAAAATAATTTTTAGTACAATACAAGTACTTTTATGTGGAATAAATTTTTTTTGAGTTCACTATAAGTACTTTCCTGTACAATAACTCAGTACTTTATTGGTGCCTTTTGAGCAGTAAAAGTTATTTTTAGCACAATGAAAGTATTTTTTAGAACTTTTTTGATGCCGATAAAAATACTGCTTTCAACAGTAAAAGATGAAAGTACTGTTTAGTGTAATTAAAGAGCTTTTAGTATAATAAAAGTAACTTTTAATATAATAAAAGTAACTTTTAATATAATAAAAGTAACTTTTAATATAATAAAAGTAACTTTATATAAAAGTACTTTAAAGTACAATAAAAATACTTAAAGTACACTTGTTATCAACAAAGACACTTTTTTCGTGTCCATAAAAACTTTTTGAGCAGTAAGAGTTATTTTTAGCACAATGACAGTGCATTTTAGTGCAATATATTAATTTTAAGTACAATGAAAGTACGTTTTAGTACAACAAAGTAATTTTGAGTACAATGAAAGTATTTTTTAGAACAACAAAAGTAAATTTTTGAATATCAAAAAAACCACTTTTTTGGTGCCCATAAAAATACGGCTCTCAACAAGAAAAAGAAATTTGTCGTACAATTAAAGTATGTTTTAGTACAATGAAAGTAACTTTTAGTATAATAAAAGTACCCTTGAGTATAATAGTACAACAAATGAACGTTTTTAATATACAAAAATAACACTTTTTTGGTGGCCAAAATAGTACTTTTTTCAACAGTAAAAGTTATTTTTCGTACCATGAAAGTACGTTTTAGTACAATAAAGTAATTTGAAGTAAAATTCAAGTACGTTTTACAATAAAAACACTTTTTAGTACAAAAAAAGTAATTTTTAATACAGTAAAAGTACTTTTTAGTTTAGTTTAGTACACTTATTAGTACAAAAAAAGTACTTTTTTGTATAATAAAAGTACCTTTTAGTACAATAAAAGTACTTTTTAGTATAATAAAAGTACTTTTTAGTACAATAAAAATACTCGTTAGTACAATAAAAATACTTTCTAGTACTATTAAAGTGCTTGCTTACACAATGAAAGTACATTTTAGCAGAACCAAGTACTTTTTAGTGCAAAGTAATTTTTACTACAGTAAAAGTACTTTTTAGTTTAAGTTAGTACACTTATAAGTACAATAAAAGTACTTTTTACTACAATAAAAGTACTTTTTAGTACAATAAAAGTACTTTTTAGTATAATAAAAGTACTTTTTAGTACAATAAAAATACTTATTAGTACAATAACAATACTTTTTAGTATAATTAAAGTGCTTGCTTACGCAATAAAAGTACCTTTTAGCAGAACAAAGTGCTTTTTGGTACAAAAAAGTACTTGCTTTTACCATAAAATTACTTTGACAGAAAAAAATACTTTCTGGTGCAATAAAAGTATTTTTTAGTACACAAAAAATACATTTTAGTAAAAAAAAAGTAGTTTTAAGTGCAATAAATGTACTTTGGTAAAGTAATAAAAGTACCGTTTAGTACAATTAAATGAAATTATTTTTTAGTACAAAAAATATCATTTTTAGAAATTTAATCACTTTTTAGTACAATAAAGAACATATTAGTACAATAAAATCACTTTAGTACAATTTAAATACATTATAATACAATAAAAATACTTTTTAGTACAAAAAAGGACATTTTAGTACAATACAAATGCTTTTTAGTATAATCAAAGTACTTTTCAGTACTTTTTAGGACTATAAAAGAACTTTTTATTACTATAACAGTACTTTGAAAGTACATTTTAGTTCAATAAATTTTAGTACAATATAAATAATTTTAAGTATAATTTTAGTACTTTTTAGTACTCTAAAAGTACTTTTTAGTACTTATAAGAACTACTTATTGCTATAAAAGTACCTTTTAGTACCACAAAAAAGTATACAAATACATTTTAGTACTATTAAAGTACCTTTTAGGTACCAAAAATGTACTTTAATTGTTCAATGAAATAGCTTTTTAGTGATATAAACCTTTTCAACATCTAAATCACTTTTTAGTACAATATAAATACTTCTTGGTACAATTAAAGTACTATTTCATACTCTAAAAGTACTTTTTAATTCCACAAAAGTACTTTTTAATACTACAGAAGTACTTTTTAGTGCATTAAAAGTAAATTTTGGTACAACAAAATCTCTTTTTAGTACAACAAAAGTAAATTTTAGTACAATATAAATAACTTTTAGTACAATTAAAGTACTTTTTAGTGCTACATAAGTTCTTTTTAAAACTATACAAGTATTTTTTAGTACAATAAAAATGCTTTTTTCAACAAGATCATGGCAGTATTTTTTTTTTTTTTTGTACTAGAAAAAATGTTGAAAATAGGCGAAAATAGGTGAAATAGGTGTTGAAAATAGGTGAAAACAGCGTCCTCGTTATGCCACAAAATTTATCGATGATAGGTTAGCAGACAACATTGGCAATAAATTACATTACACGTTATTTAGATTAAGAGTTTGCGGCTCGAAGGACCAGAAGAACTTGCTGGAATATTTCCAAATAAAACCTGATTTTCTATCAACATAGGAAAAGGGTCCAAACGTTTGCATGTTAAATATTAAAGTAAGCTATCGCATATACTGTAAGTAGATTTGTTATCAGAGGTGTTATGCCCTTATCTGTCGGTCACAAAATGTATACCATCAACAAATCGTTCCTAGAAATGTAAGTACATCTTATAGCAGCACTCAACATTTTAGGCCTTTAAAATGCATTAACTCTTTGCAAACATAGATTTTTAGCTACACAAACTTTAAAATCACTAAACACTCACACCGACACACACATCCTAAAATGTAAAACCAAAATTCGACATCGAGAATTAAGAGTGGAGCAAAAAAAAAATCACAATATTTGTAATGTAATCTCAATAATGGTTGGCCGTCCAACATGGAAGAGGATATTTTGTTTAATTTTCTATGATTGCAGTTGTCTGCAAGGGGAGAGTAGGAGGATGGATGGTTTTGCAAATGGTTGGTCTATACGTTTGTGGATTTCTATATAACTGCTGATGGTCATAGCTCGCTAGATGTACACCAACACTTAATTACATTTTCACATGACAGTATAGAGGATGACATGGAAAATACACTGAAAAAAGTGGAAATACTAGCCCAACATAAAAAAAAATAATATTTATCAGAAAAGATACAACAAAGATTTGAGGAAAGTCCTTTGAAACATTTTAGTAAAATTGGAAAACATTTAATGTAATATTAAAAATTCGAATTAGGCTTCCAAGTCTATTACATGGCTTTCCTTTCAGTGTATTATGTATGCTGCATTGCTGTGCGATAACAATAATACAATTTTGTATAGAATGCGAGTAGAATGTTTGAGTGCGGACTGTTTCCACACATACACACGCACACACGTATATTGTTTCAAATTGTAACCATCATATTGTACCAGAGCCTGGACAAGTATATGTACGACTAATATACAGAATTATATGAAACTCTTTATGGGCTGAGGCGGGAAGTGAGGTCGTCCTTTTTGGATGGTTTGATGCCCGCATAGAGTTTAGCTTAGTTTACAACTCATGCTGCACTGGATCAACTGCACTGCAATTATGATGACGGCAAAGAAAACTATGTACCAGGACTAGATAAAGGATGACAAAAATACCTAAGGGCTAAATTTCAATTGGATTTATATGAAAGGATGAGGAGGACAAAACAAATGGGACTAGTTTTGTTTTTGGCAACTCTATATAGAACTGCAATATTGTTAAAATGATTTTATATCTAATGATGGCCATGATGATCTCGCAGTGGATTGGGCAAACTAAGGCATAAATGATGTCTGTGTTGTGTGTATTAGCGTTTATTAAGATTTATCCGGAATTTACTGCAGTGACTTAATTGTAAATGCATTGACAACTGTATGTCTACGGGGTGTAAACAAGTATGGAAATAGGGTATTAAAGTGGAAAAATAGGAAATTTAATTAATGATTTGTAGATTCTCAGGATGAAGAGAAATGTGAATGAGTGACCAATTTTATATACAACTTGTTGAACAATATTTTTTGCAAAAGTTTGGTGATTGGCAAATCTTATGTACAATGAAAGCTAAAATCTAAAAGAACTTACTGAACAAAGTAATTTCCATAAGATTGATCGATGATAAAGCAAAAGTAAGTAAAAGAAACTTAAACTGTGGATCTGACTGACCTTTATACAAATTGTTTTTTTTTTCCGAAAAACATGTTTTTTTATATCCAACAGACTATAGCAGGCATTCAATTGCCTCCCGAGTCCGGCAATAATCGTTGTATTTTACACAGACATGATCGGTAATTCAGAGGTACTCGAAAGTATTGTTTGATGCAAAACAGTTAGTATTTGCTTGAGTGTTATGACAGAAACACCACACACGCTTGTTTCACTTTCAACACAAAAACAGACACAAGTACAGACAGAGAAGAATGTTCAGCTATTGTTGGCAGTGCATGAGAGGACAATTGTTGGGAGAGCACAACATTAAGATTTAGGATTAGGTTGAGGACATGTACTTCACTCGGAGACCATTATCATTGCGATTATCCTGATTTAAGATAGGAAAATATGAAAAAAAAGTATAGTACAAAATGAATAAAAAGTTCACAAGAACAGTACTGGCGAAGAAAAGAAGTGTTAAAATTAATCCGGTGTGTTTCCTACGTCAACACTACACACACAAAGTAGTAAGATTACGTCGGGACACTATGTCATCTGCCCTTAAGTCAGATCAGTGAACTACACTAGATTTTCCATGTTGCATAGCGACAATTCATTGAGACTAACCATTTGCCGAGGAATTGCTTTCGTCTTCTGTGAAGAGCTGGGCAATTGCATAGTAAATACTCAATGGTCTCGATTTCCTCTTCATCGTCGCAAAGTATGCTAGGGTCCTTCTTTGTCGTTTCCCAGTTTGATGTAAAAGCTCTAACGTCACAATGTCCCGTAATTATTCCGATGAGTCGTCAGTCGGACTTTCTATCTAGTTCCAATAGTTATTTGATTTGTCTTTCAAATACCCCGTGATATCACACAGTCGGTGCGGTGTGGTGTTCCCAGGATCTATTTGCCAGCCGTTCGATGTAACGGGTTACAATTCCGTATATATGACACATTGGTGGTCGCACTAATCCATCAGATTGGTCGGGTCCCAGTTCCAAGCCTTTCCGCTAATATGTCACAGAATCGAACACTAATTTCCGGCAGTTTTGAGAGTGTCGTCCTACATATGTGCATCAACCTCGGCTATATAACCTTTGATGCCAAAGCCTTTAAGGTTGCTTGACTATCCACATAGATTGTGAGGATTTCCTTCAAATTCCTTGCCAATATTTCGTCCACAGATTTCATAATAGATAAGATCTCCGCCTAAAAAGCACTGCAATCATCATCCAATCGGAATTGTTGGCTGCAATTGAGATGTTCGCTGAAGATATCTGATCATGTTCTAAAGTCCATTTTTGAGCCGTCAGTGAAGGTGGACATCTCCCAGAAGGGCAAGAAAGCTTTCCAGTCTTCAATATCAGGGCTGACTATTTCCTAGCATGATGTAAAATCCATCAACGGAACCATATAGTCCGTTCCTTCGTGGAGTCCTCCTTTGCATTCATGTCTGCTGAAAAATGACAGTATTGCCGATTGCCGCCAAAGGTCGGCTTCACAACATTTTCGCCTTGTACAATTCCAGAAGCGCCGTCGTTTTCGGTGCGACCGCACACCATATTGTTGTGTGCGTGTGTTCGCTTATGCCACTGGACTATAGAATGTATGAGATTTTCAATAAGCACGGGTTGATGTTGTAATGGAATAAAATAAGGTTTGTGTAAGATATCAACGAAATTCTTTTCATATTTGAAAGACAAATGTATGCAATTTGGGGCGAATATAACATCGATCAAATATCCGCCACGGCTGCACACAGTGATACGGATTAGAGTGGTCTAATTTTCAAAGAATTGTTTGAATCTAACCGATAGCGGCTTATTGCAATAGACTAGAGAATTTAGAAAATCTCGAAATAGTCCAGAGCTTCTTAATAAGGTCCTCTGTCATGAATGTGCGAACAAACATAGGTCATAGTCGAAGAAAGGGCACGGAGCGCCATACTGTTAAAACCAATTGTCGTCCTTGTCTTTGTTTAGCGTTCTTCATTAACGTTGGTAGCCTTACAAAGGTATTTGTCGAAAAAGTACAGTAATATTTTATTTTTGCTTGTTAACATAGCCAAATACTCAATATCACATATACCGCATATCGTAGCAGCGGTTCGCAATCTGTACTCGCCTCGTGGTTTCTACACTGACATTACTATCTTTGTTCACGGTGAATTCAATATTTAACGTACACGCATTTTCCCAAACGATTAGACTCTTTGTTCGATCAAACAAATAACTTTTATCTTAATTTATGACCATGCCCACTTCAGCCGTCTGCTTTTCAATGCTTGAAATGGCCGCAGTAACATCCGGCATTCCTCGGCCAATGATATCTACATCATTGGCGTACGCGAGCAGCATGGGACTTTTACTGAAGCCATCCGCAGGATCATCTCAATTAGGATATATAAGGGATCACTTGAAAGACTATCGCCCCGTTTTAAATGTCGGATCTGTCAGATTTTAAGCCAATCTTCACTCAAGACTAACTGTCCGTTAGTGTCATCCCATTAAGTGGTATCTGCTTTACAAGGATACTAAACTCAGCCATGGCATAGAATAGTTCGAGTCCTATCGGACGGACGGTCGAGTGGCGCTTCTAGGAGTCGTATCGGACGGTCAAATGCCGCTTCAGTAGTTGAGAAAAAGAAAGGGAAGTATCTATTTGCATTTCTTGGGTCTTCTCCTGTACACACCTGGTCGGTCGTGGATTTACCACATCTAAACCAAGCCGGTACATTAAGATGGACTTTAGTCTTTTACAGGACACACTTGATAGGACCCTTTATGCGATCCCTAGCTAGTTGGTGCACGCACTTGGATCGGCTTTCTTAAGCCTGGAACGACATCCTTCAACATATCGGTGACGCTATGCATACGACCTCCACAATAACTAGGACCTTCCAGGTTTAAGCCCGGGACATGTAAAACTCAGATTCCTATCATTTCTTTAGGATATGACAGCCTACCATAAAAAGCTTTGAGGAACTCAATCGTGCAATTCTGTGCTGATCTCATTGTGTTTCCCTCCATATTTGTTGCACACACTCCGTGGCCAGATTTCCAACTTTACATGTGGGGATTCTTGTTTTAAAACCTTAGCTCTTTACTCTTTGCGACAACTTTTGATTTGCGCTTGTATCCCTCTTCTATTCGATATTTGCACTCTCTTTTTTCCTCCATAGATGATTTGTCTGACTACAAAGGCGCTTGTATGCATCGCATATGTGGTCATAGAATGCGCCATATATTGCCAGTGTGTGTGTCGGAAAAAATCAGCATTTGGGAGCGTACGCATGCAGTAACTGAGAAAGTTGTTTAACATGGGCATTGGCTATCTCTGTGGTATGCAGCTTTGCGATGTTGAGATTCATCTGCAGGTTCCCTGATGGTTCCACTCACTACCATGTTTCTTGCGGACGCGATACTAACTAGTCTGAATGCCATTTCTACATCAGTATTAGGGCCGTTCGTTTGCAGTAACACAAGGGTTGGTTAAAGTAGGCATTGCCCACCTCGGTGGTATGCAGATTCCTAGATGCCTCTGCAGGTAGTAGATATTTTTATGCGGGAATCTGGTTCCACCCCCTACATGTTTCTTGCCGACGCGAAGCTAATTGGTCTGAATTCTATTTCTACTAGTATAGAACTAGCTCAGAAAATTGTTAACAATTTTTAACTCTTACGTTTTTTATGAACAATTCTCATCTGGGTTATGCCTAAACCACGTGACTGAAAACAGGCCTTGTGTTTCCATTCTGAAAACTCCTGAGAACATGTTCCTTTCATACTTTAAAGGGGTATGCTGCCGACCTTCTTTAAAAAGGGATATTTAAGGTCTTCGGTTATTTGTTATTCCACCATTGCGTATGTATACACATTCCGTCTTCCTTCTATGCGAAGGAAAGCTAAATGTGTATGTTATTATAATGCCATAAATTGCAGTTATCAATAAGACTTTAATGTTGAGGCCTTCTTAAAGACATCCTATGTTATTTGGAATGAAAGAGGGAACGTGGAGGAGGGAAGGGTAAGTTATTATAATGCCATAAATTGCAGTTATCAATAAGACTTTAATGCCGAGGCCTTCTTAAAGACATCCTATGTTATTTGGAATGAAAGAGGGAACGTGGAGGAGGGAAGGGCATGTGACTGCTCTAAAAGGCGTTCCATTAGGGCTTCTAGATCATTTCTTATGCGGCTGTAAAGCATCAGCACTGTCATGTTGTACACAATGGAAATGTTGTGCTCTTCCATCAATCTTGCTCTCACTATGGCAACCACCGTTTAACATTGTTTCTCTGTCTGTATTGGCGTCAGTTTTTGTCTTTAATCCAAAACAAGCGTGTGTGGTATTGCTTTCATAACATTCAGGCAGAGACTGACTGTTTTGAATCAAACAACACTGACGAGTACGTGTAAAGTGCCCATTGTATGATGTGAAAAAAAACGAATACCACGGCCTCGCGAGGCTTTGGTATGCGTGTCACTCTTGATGGGATACTGTCAATATTGTAGAACTATTGGCGAGGTGAAATGCAATATTGTGTTGTGTTCTGTGTTTACAATGATTTGATTTGATTTGATTTAATCGTGCTGTCTTGGTTCCCAGCAACATTTTGAACACTGTTTCTATGTCTGTATTTGTCTCCGTTTTTGTGTTGAATGAAAAATAAGCGTGTGTGTTTTTGCTTTCATAACTCTCAAGCAGAGACTATTTTGAATCAAAAAAAAAAACTTTGGAATACGTGTGAAATGCCGATCGTGTTTGTGAGAAGAAAAAAACAATTATATCCGGCCTCGCGAGGCTATGGGACGCTCTACGCTAAGGCTAATTTGTCTTGATGGGATATTTCTATCTCGAAATATAGTCATTATTGTAGAACTAATGATGAGGAGAAATGCAATATTGAGAAAATGGCTGTAAACTTGAGTTGTGACCTTTGTTAACTATAATTTGATCATAATTTGTCAGCCCACATGAAATCTCAGTCTCACCTAAGTGACCATTACTAGTATTCGGCCCCAACAATATTGGGTCTTTGCTATATTCGTTTCGTTATTTGTAATCCAATTGACATTGTGCAAATGTTCTATGATGACAAGTACCATCACATGCCCACTTAGTTAGTTGCTAGCAAAGAACATATCTGGTCAACATTATTTGCCATACAACAACAACATACATTGCCATATTACATGGTACGAATCATAGATATCCATATATGAGTACAAGTACATATGCTAAACACACTCCAATAGTTAGTATGTAAGCCTTTGTAGTGTGGTGGTACTTATGGCACTTATATACGATATGCTTATGTACATAAAACTATATACCTACATATGTGTGGGCGTTGATGATGCTGGTTTGTTATGTAAATGTTTACTAACAAATACTAGAATTTATGTTGGCGTCAGATAGTTTTTAAGCTTTTGTTTTCGCATCGAGTTATAGTGTGCAGTGCAAGAAGTATTGAAAAGTATCAACTGCCGGAAAAAATAAGAGGTTTTTTCTATTACCCGTATATGAGAGATAACAAAGGATATGATGTCGGTTTGTGAGAGAGAAGGAGGTGTCGCTGTATTATCATATGATGTCTATAATTGTTACAGCATGTGATGTTAACTATCAGCAACTAGGAAGAGGAGAAGGGTTAAATTCTGTGTTTAAATACAAAACCTTTAGATATCAAGTCCTGTCAAAAGGTCCTTGAAACAACCAAACTTCTGTCAAACCCTTCGCATATGCCTTCATATGTAAATTTAAAGTAAATCGTATCAAAACAAATACTAGGAAATACAAGTACATATATACATTTCACCATATGTATGTACATATATATCCTACGCCATACATATTCCATACGCATAAATTCATATTCTGTTAAGTGAACATATTATATAAGGTATATAAAGACAATAATGCTGGTGCTGCGGGTTTTGCTCTCAACCATCGCAAACAAACTTCAAAGTGTTGTTAGTAGTAGTCTATGAACAATAAAGTCGATGGTTTGCTGGAGGTTTTCTCCAAACTTTGTGTGGTCGGAATCCTTTGAAATCGTGTAGTAAGTATCTATTGGTTTATGTTTTTGTTCTGTTCTTTTATAGGGGAACCATAGATAGAGGGGGTATCGTCAGTGTATGTAGTTGGCAGGGTGGTGGTTCATGAAACCATAAATTTATGCGTCCTAGAGCATTACTTTACACCACTGGCACAAGGATAATGTTAAAAGAGTTTAATAAAAATTTCAAATGCCAGTGGAGCATGTACCACACAAAAAATATTATATATCTTTCGTTTGTATTGATATCATGCTAGGGGATCCCCTTAATACCATTACTCCTGATTAACCCCAGTTTGTAGCTATCTGGAGAGATGGGGAGACGAAGGGGGGTTTTTGTAGCTAACAAAATTTTGAAAATGTAGAGCAAGGACACATTTTATGGGGAATTTATGGGCAAAGCTTTTAACGATAAGTAAAAATAACATATATTAAATTAGTGAGAAAAATATTTTGGGGTTTCATAATCAAAAAGGATTTTTATTAAATTTGTGAATGCTTGGGCTGTTCGATAAGAGAAGGTAATGAACGATAGAGCAAGTTGCAACAAAATATGTGGGGAACTAAATATGTAATACATTTTTGTAAACATGTGTAACTTGGATTTCTCGTCGGCTGAGGTAAGTCCGGTCGTCGCCAGGGTCGCCATAAGGACCAACAAAACCTTACGGAATAAGAACTCAGTAGGTTTTCCCTGACTATGGCAAAATAACAATTTATATGCATTATTGAAGGTGTAATTCAAAGTAAAGGTAAAGTATTTAGATACGAAAACAATTCTGATTCGAATTCAGTAATAGCGATGTACCCAGACCGATTTAAGTATACGCTCGGCGAATATTGATGTGGCCTACGACTGCAATGTCATGTTTCGGGACTGGGGTCAATTTAAGACATTCGATAACTTTACGAATCGATCGATTTGAGGTGATCGGGAACTTTATAATATGCTCCCAAGACTGTAGAATTCCTATAGGTCAGGATCGTTTCGGTACTCAGGAACGGTAGCAGTACGTTGTCAGTTCGGTGATTCTGGTTATGTCGGAGTTTCAGGTTTCTATCAGCAATACTGGGTCATCTTGATGATTGGGGTTGGTCGGTGGTTTAGATTTATATCCGGAATACGTGGACGTCTTGGAGATTCGGGTATTGTAAGGTATTCAGGTTAATTTCAACAATTCGAGAATATATAATCAGGATATTGTTGATGAATCGCGGTTATCAGCAAATCGACTTTTGCAACTCGTGGTTGTATCGATGATTCGGCTTTCGTCGGTAAATCAGTTTGGTATCCGCAACTCAGGATCGTGTTGATGACTCGCGTTCTTCAGCAAATCGACTTCTGCATCTCGTAGTTGTATCGATTCTGAATTTGCGACCAAACTAATAATCTTTTTCGACGGAGTGTTAGTATTAAAATGCTACGGTGCTAATTTCTAATACACTGACACAAGAACGAAGAGTATCTTCGTGTACCAGACCGAAATCTTTGCAACGGTATAATCAACCGAAATCCGATTTTACAGACCGAAGTCCGATTCAACCGACTGAAGTCCGATTCCACCGACCGTAGTCGAGTTTAAACAATGAAATTTAGGTTAAACCAACAAAAGTTGGTTCAACAGACCGAAGTCCGATTAAACAAAAGGAATTTTCTTTCGATAAATTATTGCCCCGAGATGGGCAGGGGCGATCAGGTACAGAGCAACTTAGCAATAAACTTCGCTGCGATAGCAACCGTATACCTTAACAATTCAATTTCAATTTCAATTTCAATTTATTCTATCCATTTTTTCAAACAACACTTACGGCACAATGGCACTCTATAACAATATTATCTTAAAATACTAAGTATACACTACAGCTACTAATTCAATACATATTTACATATAAGTGCCGTGGTGTCCCACGGTCACATAGTCAAACTTAACGCTATTTTATTTTATATAATACTCTTACACTAAATTCTCGTAAAAATTAGGATTTTTTTAAAAAGGGAGATATTTCAATCAGGGGAATTGGGTTTAACTACTTAAGACTACTTATGACTAATAAAAAATGTATATACAAAACAAAAAATAATAAAAACCAAAAACTATTTACAAGTATGCACATATTTACATAAGAAAAAGAACAAAAGAGAGAGAGAGGGAGAGACAAACAAAATCTGGAAAGATAAAAAACTATTTACAGGTTATGCACATATGTGCATACCGAAGGTCACGGCTTACTGGGAGGTATTGTACACCGTGTCCTCTACATCCAACGTTCCTAGCCTCCTATGGTAAAATAGAAGCCTGTCATCCCTGAACAAAAGTCCTTCACTATCTAGTCTTAATAGGCCCTCCGGGATCTACAATTTTCCGACAGATAACCCGCGAGTTGTCTGTCGGGCTCTAAACAGTTTCTAACTATGGAATTGTCCAAGTTAGAACTTCTATCTAAAAATTTCAACGCATTCTTTACAAGAAATGCGTCGAGTCTATCATATACCTTAACAAGCTAATGATCGATCATTTAAGTAAGTGGAGCTCTCGAAGTAATGAGAATTACATTGCATTACATTGCATCGATTAACACTTTCCCTTGTGATGTGGTTTCCTGAATATGTTTAGATGAGTGTTAGTCATCGCGTTTATTCGTCGGTCGTGGCAAGTGCCGACGGTGTCGATTGCGGTTTACGGTGCTCGTGTGATCGATGGTATTGTTGCGAAATATCTGAAGAAAAAGTTGCTGCATACAGGGCAAAACTACAGCCAATGGCAACGCGTGCAGTAAAGGAGCATTATAATGACAAGAGGAGGGAAATGACACGCCTCTTCAGGCGGAAAAGGCGTCTAAGTAAGAGAAGAGCGAGCCAGGATATCGATAAATACAGAGAAGCCAAAAAGCTAAGGTTTTAAAGTAGGGGACAAAAGTGCAGAATATAGGGCGGGGGTCCAAAAAAAATGCCACTCCCCCCCCCCCAAATACGCCCTAAAACACGAAAATCAAGGTCAAAGTTGGCGCTAAGGCCCAAAAGGCCCTGGGGGCCCAAAAAAGTGGCCCCTTGGGTTCTATGATAACCCCCATGTGAGGGGAAAGATACTTTCGAGACGAATCCAACGGTGGTATTTTTTTAAGTTCCTACGGGTCTCCTGTGCCGATTTAGAGACATTTAAATTTCCGGGATATACAAAAAGAAATTGAAAAAATCTGAAAAAGTTAGAAATATTTAAGGAAATAAATTGAAAAATTCAAAAAAAAAATAGAAATCTTAAAACCGCGCGAAAAAAATATTTTTTTCTGAAATACCCCGTAAAAATTTACAAAAAATAGGGAAAAAAATCATGGAAAATTAGAAAAAAGTAAGGAAATGAATTGAAAAATTCCATAGAAAATAGAAATGTCGTCAAAAATGTGTGAAAATGTTAAATATTTTAGAATTTTTTAGGTTTTTCTTTAATTAAAAAAAGATAATTGAGAAAAAAATTAAAAAAAAAATATTAAGGAAACAATTGGACAATTTCAAGAAATATTAAAAAAAAAATGAAGAAAAAGTGGAAAAAAATATTTGAAAAAGAAAATTGATAAAAAAAAGAGAAAAATTTAA
Source organism: Muscina levida (assembly GCA_964034835.1). NCBI lineage: Eukaryota > Metazoa > Arthropoda > Insecta > Diptera > Muscidae > Muscina > Muscina levida. The sequence goes on from OZ035880.1 coordinate 100,940,290, forward strand.
CAAAAAAAAATTAAAAAAAAATAAGCCATGTAATATATTTTTTTTTTTTTTTGTTCGTATATCCCTTTAAATTATTATTTTTTTTTTAAATTAGAGCGAAATTAGAGGCCCCGCGCTTCATGGGCCTGAGCGCCAACTTCGACCTACCATTCCGATGTTTGGGGACCAAGACGAAGACAATGGCATATTTTTTTTTTTTAATCGGGCTCCCGCCCCATATTCTGCACTTCAGCCAAATATGGATCGCCACTTGTAAGGACAAAGATGAAATCTGGTCACGAAAACGCAGAGTGTGCTGCACATATGGAAGTATACACTCTTCATCTCTTGCCGTTCTCGAGGGCAGCATAAGTGACGGACGAAATCGACGACAGAGTAGAATCTCCATCACCTAGCCACAACGCTAACACTGCAATCGCACGGCTTAAAAATAACAAAGCTGCGAGAGCCGATGGACTGCCGGCAGAGCATATTAAAGCTGGCGGCGATTAGCTGGCAATGTCTAGTGTTTGATGAAAGACTAAAGCAAATCTTAGCGAAACTGATTCGTTGTTATCAGTGTGGCTTTAGACCTGAAAAATTCACGACCGGCCAGAAATTCATACTACGACAAATTCTAGAGCAGACCCAAGAAATGCAGATCGACACCTACCATCAGTTTATTGATTACAACGCTGCGTTCGATAGTCCGATATGAAACCCCATCGAAGCTGATACGACTTTGCTTTATGACTCTGACTGACACAAAGTCTTAAGTGAAAATAGGCAAAAATCTGACGGAGTCCATTTTCTACCAGGGGAAGCTTTAACATCATAATGGAGATGATCATGCAGAAGGCTGCAGTAAACAGAATTAGTAGCATCTTATATAAGTCACATGCTACTCGCGTAAGTCATGAGGGCAAAACCAAGTTATTTGTTTCAATAAACAAAGAGTGAATTCGTTTGGAACGCTGCATTAACGTTGGCAACGATAACTTTGAAGCGGTATAAGAGAGAGACGAGCAAACAGCTGCTACTATGCGATAAGCAAGCGTTTTACGAATGGAAGAAAATTATCCGGCTTAAAAAGTCTTCGGCATTAAAAGCGATGGGCGGCGTAGGAGGTGGCGACCAAAACTGCGATGGATGGAGGAACTGTTATCTAAGCTTACTGTAACGAACAATCTACTCAGCGCAAACGACAGAAGCGCTTGAAATACTTTTCTACGTGCGGCTACTAATATATACATTTTTGTATTGTGGCTGCCATTTAAGAAGAAGACTAACGGCACTTAGCAAACGTTGCTGTTTGAGATGATTTTACTAGACATGTCGATTAACTTGAAAAGTTACTGTCGACAACATCGAGGGGACCGGCAGTGAAAGAATCATGTAAATGACTGGAGACTGGAATCGAACCATGGATCTCCCGCATGGTAGTCGCGTGTTCTAGCTCTTATGCCAGAAAAATACTTTGCAAAATATTTGGATGCGTTAATTGTATAGTACCAAAATCGTATAAATTGTAAAATGTATGAGCCGTAGTAGTCAAGCGGGTATATCAGTAATATCCTCTAAAATTGACACAAGATTGCTAGCACGTATAAAGTCTTACCTTAAATTCAATGACAACTTTTTACTGGTAGAGAAAAATTATTTCATTCAATCTTACCTGAAATGAAGAAAGAAAACGAAAATTCATTAAATTCATATTTTATGATAAAAAAGAGTAAACTTAAAAGCAAACTATTGAATCTATAACTGTTCCTAAGATCTGAAACATATTTATTTACATATCGATGCCTTCCCATAAAAATGTATTAAGCGACATTTCTAAAATTGTGTAGGAAACGAAAAAAAAAGTCTCATTTACAGTGGTGGTCACATCAATTGCTATTTATATATTTCTGATATTTTTTTTAGCTTATCAAAAAAATTTTGGATTCATGTTATTTTTATTAAGGTCCTAGTAAAGTTTCGAAAAAAAATCCACAATAGTTTGCTACCTATATTTAGTTTAAAATTTGTATTTGTAGATTATATAGATTAATACATGTTTTAGCCTGGTCATGAATTTAGGACATAGGCGAAATAAAAGTTAATTCTCTAAATTAATGATCAGCTTTTTAAAAGAATCTTAGTATTTGGTGGGAAAACCTTTATTTTGGATCACAGCAGCACATCTCCTGGGTAAACTTTCAACTAAGCCCATACTACGTTCCTTTGGAATGGATTACCAAGCTTTTTGAATTTCTTGCCATAAATCACTCAAATTTTTTGGTTTCGCTGCTCGTACATGCTCCTCAACATCATTCCACAAGTTCTCAATTGGATTGAGGTCCGGGGATTGTGCTGGCTACTTCAGAACTGTGATATTGTTATCCTGCAAGCAACATTTTAATAGGCGTGAAGTGTGTTTAGGATCATTATCATGCATAAGTTTCCACATTAGTGGCATGTTGTCTTCATCGAATGGTATCATAATGCTTGTAAGTATGTTTTTGTAAATGTACTGGTCCATTCTAGTGATAATCTTGTGAATGGGACCTACACCATGCCAGGAAAATGCTGCCCACACCATGACATTGCCACCGCCATGCCTAATCGTTTTGAAGGTGTACTTTGGGTGATGCTGCAGGTTTGGAGGACGCCATACATATTGTTTTCCATCAGAACCGAAGCGGCAAAACTTCGACTCGTCGCTCAAAAGTATGTTTTTCCAAAATGTCAGCGGTTTATTGAGACATTCTTCTGCAAACGCTAGTCGGGCTTTAATATTTTTTTTGGACACAAGTGGTTTACGTTGTGCGATGCACCCACGTAAGTTTTTCTCATTCAGGCCTCTTCTTATTGTCCTGGACGATAAATTAATACCAAAATCCGATGAAATCTCATTTTAAATTTTACTTGGGCTCTTCAAAGGATCTTTAACAGCTGCTTTATAAATAATGCTATCCTTCCGTGGTGTAGTTTTTCGGGATCTAGGGTGTTGTTTGACATTTTTGGTGGTGCCATGTTGCTTGGTGTGTTCCAATGCATTGTAAATCTTGGATCTGGAACATTTAAGTAGCTTGGAAATCTCTAATACTGTTTTCCCATCACTATTCATGTCTTGGATTAGCTTTCGCTGGGCATCCGTACTCCAAGTACCTCTGGCCATTTCTAATAAATATTTTGATGTATCCCAACATAAAAAATAATAAAACATTAAATACTCCCCCTTTAGCTTCAAAAAACACCAAACAATCACCAAAAATCCAAATATTCCTAAAAGGAATAAAAAATTCATGATTTGATCTTACAGGGATGGAAAAATTATCATAACTAAGTAAGTTAAATGTAGTGTGGCCACCACTGTAGTTATTTATTGGTGTATTTTATTGAAAGGAACATATTTGGAAAGCGATTTTCACAATACAAAACTTGACATCATTGCAAAACCAAAAGTTTAATCAGATAAAATTTCAAATTTCAGGGTGCAACATTATTACAGTGAAAAAACTTGACGGTTGATACAATTTTATTTTCTCTCTAGTTTCCTTTGCATCCATGATAGGGCACCGAAACCCAGGCCAAAATGTGGAGCTTAACTTCTAGTATAGTTCCAAATCAAAAAATCATTTTCGAAAAAGGTGTCGCTTAATACATTCTTATGGGAAGGTATCGATATAATACGAGAAATATTAAAAAAACTAAATTTTTATATAATTTTTGTGAATAAGAACCGATTTGAGACATGTTCTATAAATCATTATCCATAGAAATTAATTTTTCCATTCTGTACTCCGCCGAAATTTCATTTTATGAACCTATTTAATTTTCAAAAGAAATCAAGATTACAACAATTGCGACCAAAACACAACAATTGCAAATGATTGCTAACTTGTGTCACTCTCATTTTGCCTTGTCTTTTTGCCACCAAGGTAATACAAAAAAAAAGCAAAAAACTGTCAAAAACCATAAAAAAAATACTACCCACCACAAGTTTTACTCTACCTTCTTGTCGTGTAGTTTCCTCGTAAACTCATTAACTTTATACCAAAAAAGATTTTCAACAAATTCTTCATTTAAGGCCAAACAAAACTAAACGACACAAAAAGTGACTCTTAGGCCATAAGAGGCCCGACGACGACGACGAAGATTCTTGTTGTTAAGTGGCAGCAGCAGCATAGGCAAGACAAATGGGCGGTTGTGGGCTTAGCTTAAGACCAACCCACGGATCTCCACGGAGGTTTCATCGTGTTAACAAATTGTAATATGCCAGCCAATCAACCAACCCACTTGTATAAGTTTTTGCACGCAAACGTGGACGGAGGGAGCACGCGGGTTAAACAATCGACAGAAATATGTAAAGCAGATTGTAAGGACGACAGCAATCTTTTTTTTTTTGTATACTTTTTGGACATATTCTTTGATTTGAGAAAAAGCTATGCTATGCTGTGGAAGAAATAAGAATTTTAAATTTAACCATGTTCAAAATCGTTGACAATAAAAAGCAGAGTACTCTCAAGGCAACAGCTGGAGTAGTTTGAGATTTACATATACATACAAACATACATATATTTACATTAGGGTGGCAGTTGAAGAGTTAGGTATGACATTTAAAAGTTTAGGCGGCTTGAGATTATGATGCTTTAATCATTAAAAGTGGTCATTAAAGCTGCTGGTGCTTAACAGTTAGATGTTGCCGGGGTTCGATATTTCTTATGAAATTTGTGTGAAACTTAAAACTTAGAAACTTAATTTCCCTTTACACCATACGAATGAGGTACACTTTCTATTTCTAGATTCACAACTATCGGCACCAACCAATATGTCGACGAATACGGACGTCACTTTTTGAAAACTTTTTCTAGACATGCCGATTGAGTTGACACTATACAGCGAAGTTGCTGTCGGCAACATCGAGGGAGCCAGCAACCAAAGAAAAATGTAGATGACTGGAGATAGGAATCGAACCAGGGATCTCCCGCATGGCAGTCGCGTGTTCTAACCATAACATCACAGAAAACTATTCAACAAGGCGACGGTAAGCCTTGACGGTGTTTTCAATTCGCCTTTAATGGCAGCAAAAACTGAAATATATCTACCAGTAGCCGCACGTAGAAAAGTATTCCAAGCGCTTCGTAGATAGTTCGTCAAACGAACCTTAGGTAACAGCTGGTCCATCCATGGGAGTTTTGGTCGCCACCCCCTGCGCCGCCCATCGAGTTTTTTGTCGAAGTTTTCAAGCCGGAGCATTTTCGTCTAATCGTACAACATGTCCAAGCCAGCGCATTTGGTCTATTTGACCACGTCTCTTGATTTCCAGCCTGACATTATTGTTTTTGTTTATGGCGGTGCCAAATTAGGCAAAATCATCTACCACTTCTAAGTTATAGTTGTCAACGTTCACGCAGCGTCCCAGACAAGTGGACTCTTTGTTCGTTGAAACAAATAACTTGATTTTGTCCTCATTAATCAAAAGACCCACTATCGCCGAGTGCTTTTCAATGCTCGAAAAAGCCGCAGTAACAAACCTCTAGTTATCAACTCGAGCAGCGTCCCAGACGAGTGGCCTCTTTGTTCGTTGAAGCAAATAACTTGGCCTCGTTCTCATTTATAACCAGACCAAATTGCGCCGACTGTTTCTCAATGCTTGAAAAGGCCGCAGTAACATCTCGCAGTCAACCGCCAAGGATATCTATATCGGCATACACGAGCAGAATGTGACTTTTGTTAAGAGTATCAGTTATGCTTACTCCAGCCTTCCGCCTGACTATATCCATTATGATGTTAAAGAGATCGTATGTCAGACTTGGTAGAAAATGGCTCTGTCAGTTTTTTGCCAATCTTCACTGAAGATTTCGTGTCAGTCAGTGTTAACCCGCAAAATCGTATCAGCTTCGCGGGGATACCAAACTCAGCCATGACATCTAATAATATCTGCCTTATCGGGCTGTCGAATGCAGCTTTGTAGTATAAACAAATAATAGGTGACGATCTGCATTTCTTGGGTCTTCTTCAGGATTTGTCGTTGTGTAAATATCTGGTGGGTCGTGTATTTATCAGGTCTGAAGTCACACTTATAAGGTCCAATCAAGTTTTTCAAAATGTGCTAAAATTGTTCACATAACACACTAGACAGACCTTGTATGCGATGGGTAAAAGGCTAATCCCGCGAATTTAATTACACATACTTGGATCGGCTTTCTAAACCACAGGACATAGAACACTCAGATACTAATAATCGGACATGCACTCCCTGAGCCAAATCGTGTTTATGAGCTGGTGCATGCACATTGCCAGCTCAAAGTCGCCGGCTTTAAAAAGCTTTGCCGGTAGTCCATCGGTTCCCGTAGCCTTATTATTTGTAAGCCTTACGATCGCCATGCTGATCTCGTTTTGGCTCGGTGGTGGACAGTCTACTCCATCGTCTATTATTTCGTCATCTTTGCTGCCTTCGGACACAAGCAGTGTACGAAAGTGTTCCCTCGATATTTCGCCTTTCTTAAGCACAAGACATAGAACACTCAGATACCAATCATCGGACATGCACTCCCTGAGCCAAATCGTGTTTATAAGCTGGTGCATGCACGTTGCCAGCTCATCGCCGCCGGCTTTAGAAAGCTTTGCCGGTAGCCTATCCGTTCCCATAGCTCTATTATTTTTAAGCCTTACGATCGCCATGCTGATCTCGTTTTGGGTCAGTGGTGGACAGTCTACTCCATCGTCTATTATTTCGTCACTTTTGCTGCCTTCGGAAACAAGCAGTGTACGAAAGTGTTCCCTCGATCTTTGCAACACACTCTGAGTGTCAGTGACCAGATGTCCGCCTATGTCCTTACAGGTGGGGATCCCTGTTCAAAAAACTTTGCTTTTAACCTTTTGGTAGAACTTTAGGGCTTCACTTATATCCCTGTAGTTTTCAATATCCCGGCTCTCTTCTCTTCCATACACGCTTTTTCCGGAGTCTTCTCACTTATATTCTCATTATAATGCTCCGTCACTATCCGCGTTGCCATTGGCTACAGTTTTGCCCTGTATGCAGCATCCTTTTCTTCAGACATTTCGCGCCATTCCTCATCGTACCAGAGCTTGTCTTAAAGTGGTTTTTCATAACCCAGTACGATCGTAGCGGCAGTGGCAATAGAAATCGCTATATGCTGCTACCGGGTGTTGGGAACTAGATTGAAGTAATAGAGAGATTGAGTTGCGGTAGGCATTAGCTATCTCAGTGGTATGCAGTATTTTGATGTCCAGCTTCCTTTGCGTTTGGTTACGATTGTTTTTTGCACTACTTAGTCGTGTGCTTACATTGGTTGCAACTAGGTGGTGTTCTGAGTCAATATTTGCATCGTAGGTAGGCATTGGCTATCTCGGTTGTATGCAGCTTTGTGACATCCAGCTTTCTTTGCGTTTGGTTACGATTGTTTTTTGCACTACTTAGTCGTGTGCTTACCTTGGTTGCAACTAGGTGGTGTTCTGATGCACCGCGCATCACACGCACGTCCATAACGCTTGGAACATGCCTTCCATCAATTACCACGTGATCAATCAGGTTTTTTGTATTTTGATCAGGGGATATCCAGGTTGTCTGGGAATCTGGTTCCAGTCACTACCATGTTTCTCGCCGACTCGAAGCTTATCAGTCTGAATCCGTTTACGGAGGTGTTGTTGCGCAGACTGAATTTTCCGACTGCTGAACCAAGAGCCTCTTCCATTCCTACTTGAGCATTAAAATATCCCAACAATTTTAGTATCATGTGCAGGGCAGCGGTCATATATTTCCTGCAGGCGCTCATAGAATGCATCTTTAATGTCTTCATCTCTGTCTTCCATCGGGGCGTGTACACAAATCAACGTAACATAAAAATATTTCGCCTTGAAGTGAATAGTGGCTATTCGGTCACTATAGGGGTTAAACCGCGAGATCAGACGTTTAAGTCTCTTGCCGACTATGAATACACATCGTGTCTTTCGGCATGGCAACTATATAAGATGTCACTTTTCTTTCGTCGTGTGCATCCCTGTCCCGTCCATCTCATTTCCTGTATGGCGGTGATGTTAGCCTTGTATTTGTCGAGGTCATCCGCCAGTTGGATAGAGGCACCATCTCTGTATAGAGTTCGGACATTCCAGGTGCATATCCTTAAATCGAGGGTCGCCAACATTTAGGTTGTTCTTATTTTTTCTTTCCATCGTGTTTTCATAATAATTGTTTTGTTTAAAAAGAGTGGCTTATTAAGCCACCGCGCCCTATCCTAGTTTCTTGTGGCTGCCAAAGCCACTAAGAGAGCTATTGTGTTGAACTTCAGTAACTTCTGTTACCCACTTCCTAAGATGCATCGGTGGTAGCATGCCGATTAGGTTACTCAACATTTCGCATTCTCAGATTTGCTACCACTGAACGGATGTTCAATGACATTTCCCGGGGAATACGTGATCTCTCGGAAGTTGTGAGCTGCTTAGGAACCTCCAAAGAGAGCATCTGGGTATTCCCAAATGAATAACAATCAAAATGACACAAATTAGAAAATTTCCCTTCCGCCTAGGTCAAGTAGTAAGACCTCCACAGCATTCAAAATCCCATAAATATTTTTTGTTCCTTACCTTTATATGGCACCCTAATATTATGTAATAGTACGATGACGTAGCTGTGTGGAGATTTGTATGAAAGACGATAATGCTGACAATTCGAACGAGAAATAATGTTCATTAAAATATGTCCACGACATTTCTTTTAAGAGATGTTATTCACAGCTGTTGTAGCTGGAATCAACAACATCTCAGCTCCTAAGAACAGTGGCGGAAAAAGGAGTAGTTCAGAGTAGAAACATGAATGAAGATGTATCAAAATTTAACATGGCATGGTTTGTAAATCAAACTAAATTCACTCGTTTTGGAAAGTTTACATGGATTTGTTTATTAAGAACAATTTGAGTAAACTTAAAAAAAGTATTATTTTGAATCTTTCAATTCGGCCTAATCTTCATATAACAACAAATAATTTTTTCAAATTTAATTAAAATAAAATCAACTCATGACTGTGCAATGGCAACTTATATCAATGCAGTCAGTTTTTTACATTATCTCTCTATTTGGACCCAGTACACCCACTGTGTGCCTCATAGAGTATGTACTACCTGCTACAGTACATAATTTACATCTACCCACATTATTCATCTGGTCAAGAATGTCACGTACACATATTCGTTTGGGTGTAAAATATTTTATTCTTGTCCACCGACAAGTCACATCTACAATAATTGGACCTGTGAGTCAAGTGTTTGCAAAGGATACAAATAATAATGTGACTCTAAAGAATATTTGAATTGACAAGGACCCTTTGTATCGGTCAGCCAAACTAAGAATGCTGTTAACACCATGATGTATTTAAGACATTTGTAATGTTTCTTATGAATATATTTCAAGTTTCTGGTTTGAGCATTGCAAAGTGTTGTATCACGGTATGTCGGGATCCGATTGACTGCGACAAAGAGTCAACTTTTTAAGTTTGATTTTGGTAAATAAAATACATCAAATGGCCAAGCAAATCAAAATACAATGTTATTGAAAATGTGAAATATATTCTATTATTATTTATAAATTTGTTCCTATGAAAAAGTTTGCCACGGGCAAACTTAGTAAATAACAAACCGATTTCAAGAATTATTATTTAAAATTTTCACAATTTGGCGATTTAAATGAGTAGGGTATTTGGTTTTTGTATTTGATTATACGTCTAGTAGCATAATTTTCTGTGTAAGGTTTGTTGAATTCATATGAGCGCGGCGGCCTAATAAGCTACTCTCCATAAATAAAAACTATTATGAAAACACAAAGAATAGAAAATACAAAAAGGACCATGATTTAAGGATATGCACCTGGATTGTCGAACTCTCTACAGAGATGGTGCCTCTATCCAATTGGTAGATGTCTTTGACAAATACAATGCTTACATCGCTAACATCAAACGTTATAAGGATATGGATATGCACCTGGAATATCCCGATTCCTTATAGTAAAGATGACACTATCCAATATGCGAATGTCCTCGACAAATACAAAGAGGACATCAACGCCATACAAGAAATGAGATGGACGGGACAAGTATGCACTCGAACGAAGCAAGCGTGACATCTTTTATAGCTGCCATGCAGAAAGACACGAATTTGGTTGTGGATTCATTGTCGGGAAAAGATTTCGACATCTGGTCTCGCAATTTAACCCTGTAAGTAGCCGAATAGCCACTATTCGCATCAATGTGAAATATTTTTACATCACATTGATTTGTGTACACGTCCCGACGCAAAACAAATACGAGGACATTAAAGATGCATTCTAGCCAGGAAGAAATATATGACCACTGCACTGCCAATTACATTAAAATTGTTTTGGGAGATTTTAATGTTAAATACAAAAGGGAAGATACCCTTAGTTCAGCAGTCGGTAAATTCAGTCTACACAACGACACCTTCGATAACGGATTCAGACCACTCACCCAGCAAACCAAAAGCACCGACATTGGCTGATATCCGACACGTCTGCACATCGTCTGAACTCTTCTTACAAATATTATATATTTTGCTCAGACATATCTGATCGAGTTCACAGCTATTTCGGAACTCACATGAAATTGTTATTGAAGAAAAACGAATTTCCCTTCAAAATTTTCCTCGATTTACATTTAGAAATCTTTCAGACATCGGTACGACATGTCGTATATCAGATTTCCCTCAGCTGCGTCGGTCAGACTTCGTGTCAAACACTCCATATGCTTTTAGTAACGACTTAGGCCTGATTTTCGGATCCGATATCGGAAGATATTTTCCTAAAGACTTCGGGCAGAAATCGGTATGACGCTTCGGCACTAACATCTGAATTACAGATATTTGGTAAGATATCGGTCCGATTTCGTAACGGCGCGTCAAATTTCCCTTCAAAATTGTCCTACGATTTACATTTAGAAATCTTGCAAACATCGGTACGACATGTCGTACATCAGATTTCCCTCAGCTGCGTCGGTCAGACTTCGTGTCAAACACTCCATACGCTTTTAGTAACGACTTCGGCCTGATTTTCGGATCCGATATCGGAAAATATTTTCCCAAAGACTTCGCGCAGATATCGGTATGACGCTTCGGCAAGAACATTACAGATATTTGGTAAGATATCGGTCCCATTTCGTAACGACGCGTCAAATTTCCCTTCAGAGTTTCCCTTGATTTACATTCAGAAATCGTTCAGACGTCGGTACAACATATACGGAAAAGAAGCTAGACATCACAAACTGCATATCACCGAAATAGCCAATGTCTACTCCAATAAACACTTTTTCAATAACTTCGAACTAATCCTCCTAATTCTGTTGTTGCCGACACACAGTGGCAATATATTGCGAATTCTATGACCACTGCCGCAACGACCATACTGGGTTATAAAAACCACACTTAGACAAGCCCTGGTACGTTGAGGAATATCACGTATGGTCTTAGGACATGAATGCTGCATACAAGGCAAAACTGCAGCCAATGCTAACTAGGGCAATGGCGGAGCGATATTTAGGCGAAAAAATCGTCTATGGAAGAAAAGAAAGAGCCAGGATATCGAAAACTATAGGGATGGAGGTGAAGCTCGAATGTTCTACCAAAACGTAAAAAATAAAAGGATTGGACTGGTCACGGACACGCAGAGTGTGCTGCATATATGGAGGGAAGACCTTCGTACTCTGCTCGTTCCCCAAGAAAGCATAAATGACGAAATCATCTAGTATGTTATGTGGAGAACTAAAGCCCTTACTAATTAGCTTTACCCAGCGGCGAAAGGATGCACCTAGAAGGCCGTATAGAACGCCTTCAAAAGCAGTCAGTAGTCTTCCCTCAAATAACATAGGGTATCGTTGGGAGGCAAATGCCTTCCATTATCGCTTCCTATAAGAAGGCTTAATAGAAGGCCTCGCGATTGTTATTCACCCATGCTACCATGTGGCCTATGAAGATGCATTCGAATTGTGTGACTGGAACTAACCATAAACTGTTTTAAGAAAAACACACACGAACACCTTTCTCGTTGCATGACAAATAGCTTTCTCTTATAGCTTCTATGAGAAGGGAGACAAAATGTGTATACAAACGAAATGGTGAAATATCAATTATCAAAACAATTGATTCTCCCTTCTCAAAGAAGGCCTGCAGCAGTGGTCTTTAAAAATTAATGTATGTGCTCGGGATGTGGAAACAAGTCATTGATGACATGACGTCTGAATGTCTAAGAAGGACTTGTTGCATGTCTGCTTGTAGAAATCCTCCTTAATTTCGCCCCTGGGTAGAGCAAATAAATCCACGATCAACCAGATATACACAGTACGACAAATCTTGCAAAAGACCAAGGAAATGCAGATCGACACCTACTATCTATTCATCGACTACAAAGCTGTATTCGATACGATAGTCTGTCATGCTATCACTTTAACATCATAATGAAGATGACCGTGCGGAAGGCTGCAGTAAACAGAAATGGTACTATCTTCAACAAAAGTCACATGCTGCTAGCTTTTACCGATAATATAGATGTCTTTGGCGGAGGGCTGTGGGATGTTACTGCGGCCTTATCAGGCGTTGTGAAACAAGTCGGTCGCAGGGGGTCTGTTGACAAATGAGTACAAAACCTTGTTTCAACGAACAAAGACTTTACACAGCTGAAACCCGAATATGAGAAAGGGAAACAAAAACTACGCTTTTCCATCCAACAACAACTAAACTCAAATCATCTGCAGGGAAATATAGTGGCGCGTATATCTATATGCTCACTAGTGTATAACTTTGAAGTGGTACATGATTTGGATGATATAGATATCATTGGCCGTGTATCGCGGGAAGTTACTGCGTACTTTCAGAGGATTGAAAAGCAGTCGCCGGAAGTGGGTGAAGACAAAATCAAGTTATTTGTTCCAACGAACAAAGAGTCTACTAGTGTGGGACGCTGCGTTGCGTCAACAACTATAACGTGGAAGTGGTAGATGATTTTGTCTACCTTGGCCCCGCCATAAACTTAACGTCGACCTGGCAATCAAAAGATCTAGTATTGTCCGCAAACCGCTGCTACTATACTCTAAGCAGGCGATTTAATGGCACAGCGCTCTCTCGAAGAATAAAGATCCAACTCTACCAGACTCTGATCCTACAAGTCTTGCATTACAAAGCAGAATCCAGTGTAACGACACAAGCGAATCAATATATTCAGGGAGAAAAACAGTTTGCAAAATATTTGGACCCATCATCGTTAACGGTGAGTACCGTCGTCGAATGAATCATGAGCTGTACAACGACATCGACGTAGTCAAGCGCGTTCAAATAGACCGAATGTGCTGGCTTGGACATGTTGTACGATTGGACGAAAATGCTCCGGCTCGAAAAGTTCGACAATAAACTCGGTGGGCGGCGCAAAAGGTGGCGACCAAAACTCCGATGGATGGACCAGGTGAAATAGCTGTTACCTGAGGTTGGTTTGACGAACTATCTACGGGCCGAAGCGCTTGGAACACTTTTCTACGTGCGGCTACTGGAACATATATTTCTGTTTTTGCTGCCATTAAAAACGAATTGAAAACTTACCGTCGCACAGTGGGGTAAATTCACGATGTGGGCAGCCAAAATTATTTTAAGCAAATTTATGAAGCAGTATGTTAAAAAATTACTCGGTGAGGCGCTCTCTCGAAGAATAAAGATCCAACTCTACCAGACTCTGATCCTACAAGTCTTGCTCTACAGCGCAGAATCCTGTGTAATGACACAAGCGGATCAATATATTCTGGGAGTCTTTGAGAGAAAAATACTTCGCAAAATAATTGTGTATCAACTTAAGAGTAAAATCACTCGCAAATCGCACGCAATTTTAACATTGAGAGGATTTTGTAACTATTTACAAAAAATCAAATAATATCTAGCCAATTATAAGCATTAGCTGCTTTATAAATCCAAATTCCTTAAATAAACTTACAACACTTTAAGGCTTCAATCACATTGTAGACTAAAAAATCACCTTCCTATCCTGTACCATTATTTAAGATTTATAGAAAACGTCCCTGTACCGAAACTGGCTGCGTAATCACCAACTACCTTAAAAAAAGAGGAAAAGAGAAAAAAGTTCTCGAAAATAAAATGCAAAACAAAAGGCAGCTAAAAAACGCGAAGCCAACAATAAATCCTCCTTACACGCAAGAAAAAAAATTCGGTCTATAATCTGGCAAATGAGCTTTGACAAATACAAGTCGAGTCGAGTCACTGCGTCAGCTAACAACCCACAAAAACGCTTCAAGCTCTCATTTTCAGAAACCGCCACAGCAGCGCACCTAATATGGTCGACGACAGTCTCGAAGCTCAGAAATCTATGTGAATTATAACAAAATATCTACAATGCAGAATCCTCTACTAAACCTAAAGCAATGTGAATGTTAGAGTTAAGGAAGCCACGAATATAAGAGTTAAGAGTGAGAGAATGAAAAAAAAAATGCCACATAGAAATGGTTGAAATCACTGCGCCACAAAATGGAATACAAAATAAAAACCAAAGGACTTAAATTCTAGGGGAAAAAATTGCAATAAATGAATGAGCGAACAAATGAATGAATGGATGAATAACTGGATGGATGGACGGCCTGGGATTGTAGAAGTGGGTGGATGGATGGTTGAAGGGATGGGTGGATGGTGGGCTGCTTGGCTGGTTGGCTGGTTGGCTGGTTGGCGGACTAGTTGTTTGTTCGTCCTTTCGTTTGTTCATTCGTTCCTTGATTGTGAATGTTTGAAATGGATGGATGGCATAACGTTGTACTAATGGAGTTTGTGAATTTTGTTTTTGTTTTTCCTCCGTTTTATACAATGGCAAGCAAACAAGAAAAATGCAAAAACCAGCAATTTTGTTTTAAAGCTTAAATGATTCAATTCCTTTTCTATATTTTTTCTATATCCACCAACCGAGTTGATGCGATGTGAATGCTGGTTTTTGGAAGGTTGTATATTGCACTGGGATTTCCAACTTCCCAAAGGACAGTGGTTTAGAAATTTTATGCGTTAGTAAAATTGAAATTATGAATTTATAGCCTTGAGCGGCGTCATGGAAATAGTTGTGGATGCATACCAGAAAGAGGGGCTGTGGAATCTTACTTTGGCCTACTAAGTTTGAAGTTATTTGTAGCACTATGTAATCCAAGTATCAGTTTACAATCATTTTACTTCGAAGTTAACGAGGATCTATACTGGCAGTGAAAATACGAAGAAGAAAAAGTAAAGAACGCTCGTAAATATTGGTCCTACGAAGACCATGATTTAAGGATATGCACCTTGAAAATCCAGACTCTCTATAGATATGGTGACACACTGTGCGCCTGTCGGATGTTCTTAAAAATTGCAAGGCTGACAGTATCATCTCTTAATTTATCTACATAAAGAAGCAAAATTTGGCATGACATGCATGGAGTCACTATGGTCTTCTGTTCGTAAGCTAGCTTGAACTATTAGTGAATTTTATCAGATTTTTCATGTCGCATGAAGATTGTTCATTAAGACTATCAACATACCACTTTCCTAGGAATCGCATCCTTCTTCTATGAAGAGCTGGGTAATGGCAGGAGCACATGCCCCGACATACATACCAACGCTGCCCTGATCACGACATTGAAATTGTCCTGCGAGATTCTTATGCCCAAATAGAAAGGGAAGATGTTCTTAATCGATCGATGAGTAACTTACATACCAATAAGTACGGCTACGGATCGTTACCTAGTTGAAGCTAAGGTGCGCACCGACTGAGATGAGGGAAAAACGCCCGTAAACAAACACAAAGGCATTGCAAAGCTGCAAATCCCACAGATAGCCAGTGCCTACTCAAACCAGGTCTTCCAATTACTATGACACAACGGCTCTATAAAGGCTATTTCATAGCAAACGCGTTTAGACGAATCCTGATATAATGAAAAATGTCGCACTGCGTCGAAAGGATGTCGCTTACAGGGCAACGCTACAGCCAATTGTAACCCAGGCTGTAAGAAAATAGCAGAAGGACGCATTAAAGCAGGCGAGGCAGCTATTAAAGTATAAAAAAACAGTAAATGAAGTAACGGGAGAACGAGGATATAAAGAGGTAAAGCCCGAAACTTCGAACAGAAAGTAAAAGCAAAATGTTACAGTTTTGGGCTTTCCTTTGGTAAAGACAAGGAATGTAATTTGGTTACAGGTACGCAGGTCTGCTGCATATATGGAGAGAACACATGTACCAGTTACTGGTACCGGAAGTTAGCGCACGTGAAGATATCTTGTTTGCTTGTCCATCACGGAAAACATATGTGGTAAGAACAATATCGCTGCTGAAAAATAATAAAGCAGACAGTGTCGCTGAACTTCCAGCAGAGCTAATAACGACCCGACAAGAAAAAAAATGTCAGTTAAGAAATTAAGCGGAGAATAATGCTAGCCAATAGATGTTTTTACGGACTTTAAGAACACCACCTTATCTAGAGATACGAAGAAACAGCTATACCAGGTGTTAATTTTACCCGTTATGTTGTATGCTGCCGAATCGTGGGTGCTTACGACAACGGACATACAAAACCTGGGAGTATTCGAAAGAAAAGTACTCCGATAAATTTATGGACCTATCTGTGTCGACGGCGAGTTTCGCCATCGGATGAACCATAAGCTGTATGAGCTTTACCCCGACATCGACGACGCTAAAAGAGTCAGAATCCAACGACTACGATGGCTGGGACATGTTTGCCAGGATGGATGTAAATGCTCCAGCGAGAAAGGCGTTTGAAGGCGAACCTGCAGGACGGCACAGAGCAGGGAGACCGAAACTTCGTTCGTAAGTTGTAATAGGCCACTAAAGTAAGTAAGTAAGAAAGTAATACCGGATATATTAAAGGTATTAATGCGCCTTCCGCCCACTTATCGAAACTAATCTAGCTCAAAAAATGCATTGCCACGCCCACCCCGCCCATTTTATTTCAAAATTTAAAAAAAATATACAACCTATTATATTTTCTATATGGGTATTTCCTGGAGTTGCGGACGCACGTTTTTTTTTCTTCTTTTGTAGTTTTCTCGAAGAGTTAAAATATTTTAAAGATTATGTTCATATTAAAAAATGTAGATTTTGGACAGCACTATAATGTTCTTTAATGAAACTTAACTTAAAATGTTGTATTTGAAATTATGACTAACACAAAGTGCGTTACGGCCACACACAATTTTCCACAGCAACTTGAAGTGTCTACGAAAATTTGTGAAATTTAGCGAAATTTCTTATGTGATCAGTATATTCTTTTTTGTAAAATAAAGAAGACATGTTCGGGTTTTAAAAACAACTTACATCACATTTAAAATACTTTTACTTCTTATGCTACTTCAATCTAAATTTGCGTTGCGGACATACATTGCGGACACACGCATTTTTCTATGGATAACACAGAGCGACAAAAAAAAACAATACCTGGGAAATAATACTATTCTTCTGGTAAGTGCTGCTGAGCACTACAAGAATCTGTTTTTCAAATTTCTCAAAACCCCCAAAATTTTGAGTAACGGGTAAAAATCGGTTCATGCGTTCTCAAGTGAGGGCCTTACCAACGCTCAACAATTCATTTTTATATATATTAGATTAGCCTTTTCGCAGCCTTAGCAAAAATTTTAGACAACTGCAACCACTGTGTCCGACTGAAAAAATTCGTTATTGCATATTTTGCATATTTTACGAAAAATGCGTGCTTTTGCATATTCAAGTGCATATTATAGCTTTTTTGATTAATAACTATTTTCAAAAGTAAAACCCAGGTATTTTTTTTGGAACGCTTATCACTTATATGTTGTGCAATATGCAAATGCATATTTTTCCTGTATATCCTAAAATGAAAACAATTCATGAAATTTCCTTTAAAGTGGCATTCATTCGTTATTGCATATTTTATGAAACATTTTTGCGTATTTAAGAGCATATTTTAGCAAATTTTACAGTAAATGCATGTGTTTGTTGCATATTTTAGCTTTTTTGATTAATAACTATTTAAAAAAGTTAAGACCAATAATTTTTTTTTTGGAACGCTTATCATTTTTATGTAGGGCAATATGTAACTGCATATTTTTTCTGTACATCCTAAAATGGAAATGGTTAAATTAACTTTACGATTCATGAAATGTCCTTTAAAGTTGCATTCATTTGTTATTGCGTAGTTTGCATATTTTACAAAAAATGGGTGTTTTTGCACATTTAAGCGCATATTTTAGAAAATTTTACAGTAAATCTATGTTTTTGTTGCATATTATAGCTTTTTTTGATTAATAACTATTTTCAAAAGTAAAACCCATTAACTTTTTTTGGAACGCTTATCATTTATATGTAGGGCAATATGCAAATGCATATTTTACCAGTTTATCCTAAAATGAAAACAATTCATGAAATTTCCTTTAAAGTGGCATTCATTCGTTATTGCATATTTTGCATATTTTACGAAACATTTTTACGTATTTAAGAGCATATTTTAGCAAATTTTACAGTAAATGCATGTGTTTGTTGCATATTTTAGCTTTTTTGATTAATAACTATTCAAAAAAGTTAAGCCCAATAATTTTTTTTGGAACGCTTATCATTTATATGTAGGGCAATATGCAACTGCATATTTTTTCTGTACATCCTAAAATTAAAACGTTTCAATTTTCTTTAAGATTCATGAAATTTCCTTTAAAGTGGCATTCATTCGTTATTGCATATTTTGCATATTTTACGAAAAATGCGTGCTTTTGCTTATTTAAAGGCATATTATAGAAAATTTTATAGTTAATTCATGCTTTTGTTGCATATTTTAAGTCGGTTCATGCGTTCTCAAGTGAGGGCCTTACCAACGCACAACAATTAATTTTTATATATACACCCATACCTCGATATAAGGCCTAGATACGTTCCCAAAATGTTGACGATCAGCACAAACAGGAGACTGCTGCATCAACACTCGCTGCGCTTGTGGGTGAATGCTTTTGTTAGTCTCTCACTCTTCGTAGAAAAACGGTGAATCCCCTATTTGCTTTTAGCCGAATAGATAGGTAATGTGCGCCGTAAAGCGAAGGTGTTCCAGAATTGAAAAAGGTCGTAAAAATAGGGGCCGTATAAAGAGGTATGAGTGTATTATATTAGCCTTTTCTCAGCTTTAACAAAAATTTTAGACTACTGCAACCACTGTGCCCGACTGAAAAAATTACCAACCGGAAAAAGGTTTCGTTATAACAGCTCACATTAAAAGTCATTGGCCTTTATTGCTGCTGTTCTATGGCATCGAAAAAGCGCTCTGGTTTTTCATATCTCCATATGAAGACTAAAGGTTTTTTTTTGCTTCTCTTTTTGGTTTTGTAATTTTGCCCTCATCTATTATTTGTATGTTTTTTTGTATAACCAAGAAGTCCTTTTGTTTAGCAGACGCTTTTTCTGTGCAATTACTAACAAAGGGGCTGCAAGTACGAGAGGGAGGGGTGCGACGATAATATCCATTTGCCACCCATTACAAAATCTCAAAAATATTGAGTATATTGCGAAATGAATTTTTGCTACAATGTTTTTTTGTTTGCCCTCTTTACGTTCTCTTTGTCTATTTAGATACCACAAAATTGTATCGATTTTTGCGTTTTTTTTTTTGTTCCCTTTTAATCTTAATGAATCGGCTTCTGATGAATGTTTAGCTCGTTAGCACTTTGTGCAGAATATTGGTAGTGATTTTTTACACTTGTAAGGAAGTAAAAAAAAAATTCAATTATTTCAATTCAATGTTAGTGGGGAAGGATAAAAACAAAAGACAAAGGAATTTATGTAGATAACAAATGTTTTTGGGAGAAAAATGTTTAGTTGGCAATAAATTACAGAGTAATCAATGCCAAGGAATGGAGGAAGGTAAAGGCAGTGTAAACATAATTATTTTTTGTCCTATCACATTATAATTTTAGAAAGACAAGTTTATGAGACCTTTCAGTGTGATATAGAAAAAGTCTAGGCAAAGTTGTAATACCATTCTAAAGAAGACCAACATTAACGAATAAAGTGTATGTATGGGGAGGAGGGAGTAGTATTTAACTTTTATCCTGATTAAAAAGAAATTATATGGTTTTCCTCGTGGCCTTCAGATGCCATTATATATTGTTCAATTCTTTCTAAATTAGCACAAAGCACGTATTAAGACCAATTAGTCTGTGTAGGAGGTGTAAGTGTAGCAACAGCAATAAATTGCGACTTTATAATTTTCTACGAAAATTATTTAATGCTCTATTTCTTGTTATTTTGGCATTCCTTTGTATTATTTCCATATTTTTTTTAAAGTAATTTATTATTATTGTGATTATTGTTGCTGCAGTCACTACTGCTGCGATTGTTGTTGCTGTTGTTTTTGTTTTTGCTGTTATTGTTATGCTAATAAAGGTCATGATCACCCAATTACCATTACCATATCCAACATCATTATTGTTGTCTACTTGTTATCATAAAAAATAACATTCAAAAGAGTCAGTCAATTCATTCAACTACACAAACAATCAGCAAGCCAAGCCAAGCCAACCAGCGAACAAATGAACGAACAAACGAACAAAAACAACAAAAAAAAAGCGTGATACTATTTATTATTTGTGCCTTAAAGAAAACGAGAAAATATGTATGTACTATATGCATGTACATACAGTACAGTAGTGCCTCTGTATGGGTAACTAATCAAAAATGCAGAAAAAATTAACTATTATTTTTAATAATGGACAGTTTGTATAAAAGGTGGGAATAGTTTTTTTATCCCATATTGTGCCTCTTAGAATGCTTATCATATATATGTAGGGCAATATGCAAATGCATATTTTTCCTGTACATCCTAAAACGGAAACGGTTAAATTATCTTTAAGATTCATGAAATTTCCTTTTAAGTGTAGTTTATTCTTTTTTGCATATTTTGCATATTTTACGAAAAATGCATGCTTTTGCTTATTTAAACGCATATTTTAGAAAATATTATAGTAAATTCGTGTTTTTGTTGCATATTTTAGCATTTTTAATTAATAACTATTTTATTAAGTAAACCCCTCTACATTTTTTGGAATGCTTATCATTTATATGTAAGGCAATATGCAAATGCAGATTTTTCCTGTAATGGAAACGGTTAAATTATCATTACGATAAATGAAATTTTCTTTAAAGTGTAATTCATTCGTTATTGCATATTTTAGCAAATATTATAGTAAATTCATGTTTTTGTTGCATATTTTAGTTTTTTTTTTAAATAATAACTATTTTAAAAAATTAAACCCATTAACTTTTTTTTGAATGCTTATCATTTATATGTAGAGCAATATGCAAATTCATATTTTTCCTGTACATCCTTAAATGAAAACCATTAAATTATCTTTAAGATTCATGAAATTTCCTGTAAAGTGTCATTCATTCGTTATTGCTTATTTTGCATATTTTACGAAAAATGCATGATTTTTCTTATTTAAACGCATATTTTAGAAAATTTTACAGTAAATGCATGGTTTTGTTGCATATTTTAGCATTTTTAATTAATAACTATTTTAAAAAGTAAAACCCTTTACATTTTTTGGAACGCTTATCATTTATTTGTAGGGCAATATGCAAATGCCTGTAAAGGAAACGGTTTAATTATCTTTAAGATTCATAAAATTTTCTTTAGTGTCATTCATTCGTAATTGCATATATTGCAAATTTTATGAAAAAATCGTGTTTTCGCATAATTAAGCGCATATTTTAGCAAATTATACAGTAAATGCATGTTTTTGCTTTTTGATTAATAACTATATTAAAAACTAAAAGCTATTAACTTTTTTTGGAACGTTTATCATTTATATGTAGGGCAATATGCAAATGCATATTTGTTGTCCTGTATATCCTGAAATGGAAATGGTTAAATTACCTTTACGATTTATGAAATTTCTTTTAAAGTGGTATTCATTTGCATATTTTAGCAAATTTTATATTAAATTCATGTTTTTGTTGCAAATTAAATTTTTTTTTTTTAAATAATAACTATTTTAAAAATTAAAACCCATTAACTTTTTTTGGAACGCTTATCATTTGTATGTAGGGAAATATGCAAATGCATATTTTTCTTGAACATCATAAAATGGAAGCGGTTATTATCTTTACGATTTATGAAATTCCTTTTAAAGTGGCATTCATTCGTAATTGCGTATTTTTAATATTTTATGAAAAATTCGTGTTTTTGCATATTTAAGACATATTTTTTACAGTACATTCATGTTTTTGTTGCATATTTTAGCTTTTTTGTTTAATAACTATGTTAAAAAGTAAAACCCATTAACTTTTTTTGGAACGCTTATCATTTGTATGTAGGGAAATATGCAAATGCATATTTTTCTTGTACATCATAAAATGGAAGCATTTAAATTATCTTTACGATTTATTTTAAAGTGGCATTCCTTCGTTATTTCATATTTTACAAACAAAACGTTATACGTTATTGCATATTTTACGAAAAATTCGTGCTTTTGCATATTTTAGCAAATATTATAGTAAATTCATGTTTTTGTTGCATATTTTATCTATTTTGAATAACAACTACTTTAAAAAATGAAACCCATCAACTTTTTTTGGAACGCTTATTATTTATATGTAGATAAATATGCAAATGCATATTTTTCCTGTATATCCTAAAATTAAAATGTTTCAATTATCTTTAAGATTCATGAAATTCCTTTAAAGTGGCATTCATTCGTTATTGCATATTTTTGCATATTTTTAAAAAAAATTGGTGATTTTGCATATTTTAGCAAATTTTACAGTAAATTCATGATTTTGTTGCATATTTTAGCTTTTTAAATTAATAACTATTTAAAAAAGTATTATTTGGTACAATTTAACATTTCTATATATATAAAACGCTTGGGTGACAAACGGATCATTCCCCAGCCCAAGCGACTAAAGCTAGAACCTCGAACTTTGGAATGGAATGTTTCTTTAGTGACGTAGGCGCGCAATAAGAATGGATTTTTGAAATTCGGAATGCAAGGTATAGGAAAGGCGGGGGGGCACCGCTCCATACAATATTTGAAATGTTTGTATCTTTTAAACTATTATAGGTACAAAATCGAAATTTGGTACGTATATCGGTCGTATAAGAAACAATACTTTGTTTGCGAAAAGTGGGCGATGCCATGCCTCTTTTTAGAAAATAGTTATATGGGCCAAATAAATGGACCGATTGCAATTATGTATTCTTTGTGTGATACTGTACACAGCGCCTATATCATTGGCTACATGAATACATACTTAGACAATGGGGCGTGGCACCGCTCACACAAACAGGGAAATAGGCTGTGCCACGCCTCTTTTGAAAAAATCGTCATCTTGGCGAAATAATTTTACCGATTGCAAGGAAATTTTTACAGTGTGGTATTATACGTATATAGGCTATGAAGGCGGTTCTCTTATGGTATAGGGATGTGTAACCCTAGATGGTGTGGGACCATTTATACGGATCGAAGGCATAATCCGAAAGGAAGGCTATCTTCGCATTTTCCAAGATAATTTGCCCCAAAGCCCTGACCAAAATGCCAGATAAACCAGGGAATGTTATCTTCCAATATGACAACGACCTAAAACATTCTGTAAAAATTGTTCAGGAATGGCTTAGTATTCAGATGTTTGGGGTAAGGGAGTGGCCACCGCAGAGTCCAGATCTGAACGAGATCGAAAACCTGTTGGTTTATCTAAAGCGCGGGCTGGCAGAACACGAAGAAGCCCCGAAAAGTATTAATAAGTTGTGGGAGAGGGTTCAGGCTGAATGAAACAAAATTTCTGTATATCACAGTGCAACATTTCTAAGGTCATCGTCTGGTGCCGCCTTCGTACCCAGATATTTTTGAAGTATATACCGAGACTAAAAAAATCCCCAAAGGATTTGGCCCCATTACATCGAAACATTTTTTTATGGATACTCCAATATTTTCACCCCAACACAATTTTTTTATTATTTTTACAGAGTCCATATTTCATAAACTGTTCGGAATTCTTCCTTTCGCCTTCCGCAAAGTTGTAGATCTTAACCAGAGCAAAAAAAGTCTCAAACAGACAAACCCAAAAAAATTGCATCCAGTGCATGAAAATTGCAAAAATATGGGAAAAAAGGAAATTTTTTTATGATGTTTTCCACACAAAATGTATTTTGTTGTACTCCGTGGCGTATGAATTATGTGGAATATTACTTGTTATAATCATAATTTTATGATGAAAATATCATGAAAAAATAGCCTTTTTTCTGATATTTTTACAATTTTCATGCACTAGATGCAATTTTTTTGGTCGGTCTATTTGAGACTTTTTTTGCTCTGGTTTAGATCTACAACTTTGCCGAAGACGAAAAGAAAAAATTCCGAACAGTTTATGAAATATGGACTCCCTAAAAATGGTCACAAAATCGTATGGCGGTGAAAATATTGGAGTATCCATAAAAAAATGTTTCGATGTAATGGGGCCAAATCCTTTGGGGATTTTTTTAGTCTCGGTATATACTTCAAAAATAGCTGGGTACGAAGGCGGCACCAATTTATGTGTTGCACTGTGTATTATGTTGCCAAACTTTGTCAATATACGCCAAATAGGAAGGATCAGTAGAAGAAAGCAAAAGTATACTGGATTAATTATTAAATTTAGACGAGTAAAACCTTGGAGCAAAAGTGTGCCAATGGTCTGATTTCGAAAATGTTTTGTAAAATATATTTTTATTATTACTTTACATATGGTCACAGATGCATATTTTATATTTAGCAAAAACTTTGGAAATACTTTAATAAAAACTATAAAAAAAATTTTATTACATACTTTGTTTAAAACGTTGGCTTATTTTTGAACCAGTTTCATATCATTTAGGAAACAACAGAGCTTTATGTATAAGAAATTATAGCAATGTTACCGTAACATGTTACGGTATTAATTTAAATATTAATATTTAAAAAATATTTCATATTTGTCATTACCACATTTAGTCGGACATTTCTATTTCGAAATATAGAGAACATAGTAAAACTATACTACTATCAACCACACGATGCTCCCACTGTATTTGCAGCCCATCTGCTATGTCGGGCCAGCTGATGATCATTTACTGACGCTCATTGCGACATTCACTTTCATTACTCACTTGAAGATAAAATCTCAAGATTTTTTTGTCGCTTCTTTTTCCCTCACACAGAAGACGATTGTGGCTTCTTTTTTTGTCCAGCAAATTATGCATATGATCGGTGTCTCTATGATCGGCATGATCAGTGATCAGTATGAGGAGCACAAATAGTAAATAGATAGAGCTTAAAGCATTATTACGACATGTCTTCTCTCCATCTCCTTCAATAGTTATTTGTCTGCTGTTTCTTTAAATAATAACATTTGATCTCGGATGGTTGGTGTCGGTCGGATGTGAGAAGACGTAACTCTTTTTGTGTGTGTGAGTTTTTTTTTTTGCTGTTTTTTGTAAACACTTTGGAATTTTATTGTTGTGATATTCTTGCAACAATAGAGATTGATATTCCCGATAATAATTGTACACAATCATTTATGCCACATAATGTCGTTGTGGCGGCTTTGCGCCGGTTGGTAATGGAAACCGATTAATTAAGTATGAGGTAAGGAAGAGCGACCCAAAGACCATAAGATGGCGTTAAATAGTAAATTTATAAAATTTTAATTGTATTTGCATGTTTCGATGTTGTAAACACAGAAGAAAAAAAGGTCATTGGAAATATTTCTGGGGTTGGTGGTGGCACGACAGTCGTTGGACAAAGCCAATCCCAAATACTCGTGTAACATAATGAGGCCAATGAGGAGAATTTAAATATACTGATTGTGGGAGAAGATGTTTCTTGCAAAACAGCAGATGTTTACAGTGATAAGTTGGATGTTGGTGTTTTAAATTGATGATGTATCAATACGGACGTGTATATGAAGATGGCAATATATTTGTAAGGAAGTGTTTGAAAAGATGTTAACGAATGTTAGCAAGGTAAAGAAGCCAAAAAGAAGTTAAGAAGGTAAAGAAGGCAAAGAAGGTAAATTAGGTAAAGAAGGTAAATAAGGTAAAGAAGGTATAGAAAGTATAGAAGGTAAAGAAGGTTAAGAAGGTATAGAAGGTAAAGAAGGTATAGAGGTAAATAAGGTAAAAAAGTTAAAGAAAGTAAACAAGGTATAGAAGGTAAACGAGGTGAACAAGGTAAAGAAAGTAAAGACGGCAAATAAGGTAAACAAGGCAAAGAAGGTACAAAATGTAAAGAAGGTAAACAAGGTAAAGAAGGTAAACAAGGTAAAGAAGGTAAATACGGTAAGGAAGGTAAAGAAGGTAAAGAAGGTAAAGAAGGTAAAGAAGATAAAGAAGGTAAAGAAGGAGCTAAATAAGGTAAAGAAGGCAAAGAAGGTAATGAAGGTAAAAAAGGTAAAAAAGGGAAAGAAGGTAAAGAAAGTAAAGAAGGTAAGGATAACAAGGAAGGTAATGAAGGTAAAGAAGGTAAAGAAGTTAAAGAAGTTAAAGAAGGTAAAGAAGGTAAAGAATGTAAAGAAGGTAAAGAAGGTAAAGAAGGTAAACAAGGTAAAGAAGGTAAAGACGGTAAAGAAGACAATGAAGGTAAAGAAAGTAGAGAAGGTAATGAAGGTAAAGAAGGTAAAGAAGGTAAAAAGGGTAAAGAATATAAAGAAGGTAAAGAAGGTAAAGAAGGTAAATAAGGTGAAGAAGGTAAAGAAGGTAAAGAAGGTAAAGAAGGTAAAGAAGGTAAAGAAGGTAAAGAAGGTAAAGAAGGTAAAGAAGGTAAAGAAGGTAAAGAAGGTAAAGAAGGCAAAGAAGGTAAAGAAGGAGCTAAATAAGGTAAAGAAGGCAAAGAAGGTAATGAAGGTAAAAAAGGGAAAGAAGGTAAAGAAGGTAAGGATAACAAGGATGGTAATGAAGGTAAAGAAGGTTAGAAAGTAAAGAAGGTAAAGAAAACAAGAAAGGTAATGAAGGTAAAGATGTAAAGAATGTAAAGAAGGTAAAGAAGATAAAGAAGGTAAAGAAGGTAAAGAAGGTAAAGAATGTAAAGAAGGTAAACAAGGTAAAGAAGGTAAATACGGTAAGGAAGGTAAAGAAGGTAAAGAAGGTAAAGAAGGTAAAGAAGATAAAGAAGGTAAAGAAGGAGCTAAATAAGGTAAAGAAGGCAAAGAAGGTAATGAAGGTAAAAAAGGTAAAAAAGGGAAAGAAGGTAAAGAAAGTAAAGAAGGTAAGGATAACAAGGAAGGTAATGAAGGTAAAGAAGGTAAAGAAGTTAAAGAAGGTAAAGAAGGTAAAGAATGTAAAGAAGGTAAAGAAGGTAAAGAAGGTAAACAAGGTAAAGAAGGTAAAGACGGTAAAGAAGACAATGAAGGTAAAGAAAGTAGAGAAGGTAATGAAGGTAAAGAAGGTAAAAAGGGTAAAGAATATAAAGAAGGTTAAGAAGGTAAAGAAGGTAAATAAGGTGAAGAAGGTAAAGAAGGTAAAGAAGGTAAAGAAGGTAAAGAAGGTAAAGAAGGTAAAGAAGGTAAAGAAGGTAAAGAAGGTAAAGAAGGTAAAGAAGGTAAAGAAGGTAAAGAAGGTAAAGAAGGTAAAGAAGGCAAAGAAGGTAAAGAAGGAGCTAAATAAGGTAAAGAAGGCAAAGAAGGTAATGAAGGTAAAAAAGGGAAAGAAGGTAAAGAAGGTAAGGATAACAAGGAAGGTAATGAAGGTAAAGAAGGTTAGAAAGTAAAGAAGGTAAAGAAAACAAGAAAGGTAATGAAGGTAAAGATGTAAAGAATGTAAAGAAGGTAAAGAAGGTAAAAAAGGTAAAGAAGGTAAAGAAGGTAAAGAAGGTAAAGAAGGTAAAGAAGGTAAAGAAGGTACAGAAGGTAAAGAAGGTAAAGAAGGTAAAGAAGATAAAGAAGGTAAACAAGGTATAAAAGGTAAACGAAGTGAAAAAAGTAAAGAAAGTAAAGACTGCAAATAAGGTAAACAAGGTAAAGAAGGTACAGAATGTAAGGAAGGTAAAGAATGTAAAGAAGGTAAAGCAGGTAAATAAGGTGAAGAAGGCGAAGAAGGTAAAGAAGGGAATGAAGATAAAGAATGCAAAGAAGGTAAAGAAGGTACAGAAGGTAAGGAGGTATAGAAGATAAACGAGGTAAACAAGGTAAAGACGGCAAATAAGGTAAAGAAGGTAAACAAGGCAAAGAAGGTACAGAATGTAAAGAAGGTTAACAAGGTAAAGAAGGTAAAGTTGGTAAATAAGGAAAAGAAGGAGCTAAATAAGGCAAAGAAGGTAAAGAATGTAAAGAAGGTAAAGAAGGTATAGAAGGTAAACTAGGTAAAGAAAGTAAAGACGGCAAATAAGGTAAACAAGGCAAAGAATGTACAGAATGTAAAGAAGTAAAGAATGTAAAGGTTAACAAGGTAAATAAGGTACAGTTGGTAAATAAGGTAAAGAAGGAACTAAATAAGGTAAAGAAGGCAAAGAAGGCAAACAAGGAAAAGAATGTAAAGAAGGTAAAGAAGGTATAGAAGGTATAGAAGGTAAACTAGGTAAAGAAAGTAAAGACGGCAAATAAGGTAAACAAGGCAAAGAATGTACAGAATGTAAAGAAGGTAAAGAATGTAAAGAATGTTAACAAGGTAAAGAAGGTAAAGAAGGCAAAGAAGGGAAAGAAGGGAAAGAAGGCAAAGAAGGTAATAAAGGTAAAGAAGGTAAAAAAGGTAAAGAAGGTAAGGATAACAAGGAAGGTAATGAAGGTAAAGAAGGTTAGAAAGTAAAGACGGTAAAGAAGGCAAAGAAGGTAACGAAAACAAGAAAGGTAATGAATGTAAAAAGGTAAAGATGTAAAGAAGGGAAAGACTGTAAATAAGCTAAAGAAAGCAAGGAAGGTAACCAATGTAAATAATTCAATGATGGCAAGGAAGAGAAGCAGGAACAAGTAAAGAAGGTAAAGAAAGTCAATAAGGCAAAGAATGTTTAAAGTCAAAGAAGGTACAGAATATAAATAAGGTAAAGAAGATTACATTCTTTAAAGAAGACAAAAGTGTAAGGAAAATTATCACACATACAAATTTAAAGAAGGTGACTAAGTAAAGAGGTTAACAGTATGACGGTTTTTCCAAAAATATTTTTTGTCGAATTAACCGGTTAACTGGTTAACCGGTTTTGCAAAAAGAGGGTAAAATCAATAATTTTACAGCTTGAGTTACTTGGAATATATTTAAGCCGCTGATATTTATATGAAAAAATTTAAATGCGGTTATCTCCTAAACTAAGCGTCCAATTGTAAAAATAAGGTTAATTTGTGATCACCTGAGTAGTTGGAAAACAACCAAGTTACAGTTGAGATCTCATTTAATAATAGGTGGTGAATTTAACTTGAAATGGGTGGGAATCCATCGTTATTTATATTAAGTGCGGTTATCCCCTAAACTAAGTGTTTTTAGCCATGTAAGCCATTGCCAACTGCATAATACTTATATATTTAAAAAAAAATTGTACAATGCAAATGTATACCCTACATTCGACAGAATTTCGCCTTCATCTATCAGGGTTAGAGATTTCACTCCGTAAAGATAGGCCCTTTGGCTTAGGGGACATCCTGAGGTTTCAGTTTTCTGAGGGTTTGTCTACTATTAAAAGATAATCAAACCGAACAAAATAAAATATTTCATAGTTAACCGTTAGGAACTTATGGCAAAATATATAAGTTTTCTCAAAAAGAGGTGATTTTATATAAGAGGTACTAGAAATTTAGTTTTTAAAGTTATTTTTTATGGGAGAGGCCATTTTGCCCATTTACAATCTCATAACTTCATTTAGAAAATTATTAAGGCTAGTAAATTTTCAGAAGGATCAGTAAAAGATTACTCGACTTAGCCAGACAGACGGACATGGGTCAATCGTCTCAAAAAGTCCTGAAACGAATTTGATTTTAAGATACTAGGAATTAGTTTGAAACATTAAGTCATAACGGCATTTATGATTTTTATACAGAAATTTTATAGACTTTCGCTTATCTCTTACATGTCAAATTAGTTTTCAAGCTAGTTTCAATGGTCCTAAAGGACATATCAAATAAAAACCAAAACAATTTCTAAAAAAAAACCAACATATTAACTTTTGCCATAACAGTATAGATATACCTTTATCCCTGAGAGTGAGGGTACAAAAATTCTGTTTGGGACCATCTGTTTTGGCGGATCATTGCCTACTTACTTAAATTAATTTCCCTTTACATCCCATGAATGAGGTATTCGATAGTTTCTCGCGTTGTTGTGAGTTAACACGCTTTCTATTTAGATTCACAACAAACAGCACCTACTTGTTTATCGACGAATGGGACTGTCACTGTTTGTGAAGCTTTTACTAGACATGCCGATTGACTCGACACTAATACTGCGAAGTTGCTGTCGACAACATTCGAGGGGCCGGCAATGAAAGACAAATGTAGATGACTGGAGCTGGCAATCGAACCATGGAGCTCCCGTCAGAATTTTTTTCAAAAGACAGTCTTCTCAAATGCTGGGACAGAATCAAAACGGTATTTTAGTTGAGTATTAAAGATAAGAAAAAGATACAGTATCTCAGTATAAATTTAACATATCTTTTCCAAAAAGTAAAATATGCAATTGATTCACAAATAATTTAAGTGCTAAGAGTTACCTTAAATCAAATGCTTAACATGCTACTAGTACAATTTCCAATACAATATAAATTCGTACCTGAAAAGAGAAGAAAAAACAATATTGTATTATATTTCTTGTAAGAATTATGATAAAATGTATGCTCATTATAGGCCTGATAAATAAATTAAATTGTTTTAGTTGGTTAAACAATTTTAATTGATGTATAGGAATTATTAGACTGTGGAACATTGAGAAATTCCAAGTCAGGGTAAAGGTTCTACAGCAGTATAGGAAACCCATAATATTGCAACGATGTACGTATGATAAATATAAAATCCACATAAAATTTAAATTACTCATACGTTATACATACATACATACATACATACATACATAAGTAGAGAGCTCCATATGCAAACTCGCTACATATGCACAGTACAGAACTTGGGTCAGGTAATTGGTTAACATAATATTAATTGATATATTCCTATTAGATTGTGGAATATATTCGGGATCATTGTCTGGAGGGTGAAAAATTCCACGTCAAGGTGAACGTACCAGGCCAGTATTGTAAAACCTCCAAAGGGTTTGGCGCAGGGCTAACTTTATTTTTTGACCTTGTATATGTTTTGCTTATATAAAGTTTCTTTATGATAGTTGTATTTGATTTTTATGATAGTTGTATAGAACGCAAAAAGTTTTGGGGGTTTTACTATGCTGACGTGGTACCTACACCTTACTAGGAAAATATCAGCCCCCCTCCCCCCCCCCATTTCGCTGCGGCACTGTGTTATTAAAAAGTAAATCAACAATATTGGAACGATGTACGTATGATTAATATAAAATCCGCATAACATTTATATTACTCATACGTTGTACATACATATGAATCAAGCTCCATATGCAAACTCGCTACATATGTGCAGTACAGTACAATTCATCATTCAATTTCTATTTGGTACTGGTACTGTACCGGTTCATTTTCCCGTAGGGCACAATGGTTCTTGAGTTTTAGCTGAAAAACTATGCCAATAAACATCACGACAAGGAAAAATATAAAAAAAAAATATTTTTCATAAAAATAAGTTTGATCTGGAACGCCAAACCCTTCAGGGGCTTTACTATACAGACTAAGTACCTTCACCCAGACTTGGAACTTCACATCCCCCAGTAAAATAAAATATTCATTTAAGATTTAATTGATTTAATAAAATCGGTATATGGGTTCATATAGATGTAAAATCAAGCAAATTTTCAATTGGATTGTGGTAGATGTTCAATGTTACTCTTCTTCTTCTTCTTTACTGGCAGCAACAATAGAAATTAATCTATCAGTAGCCGCACGTAGAAAACCATTCAAAGCGCTTCGGTCTTTTGCGCTCCGTAGATAGTTCGTCATACCAAGCTTACTTAACAGTTCCGTCACCGGTCCATCCATCGGAGTTTTGGTCGCCCCCTCCTCCGCCGCCCATCGAGTTTATTGCCGAAGACTTTTCGAGCCGGAGCGTTTTCGTCCATTCGTACAACGTGTCCAAGCCAGCGCATTCGGTTTATTTGAACGCGCTTGACCACGTCGATGTCGTTGTACAGCTCATACAGCTCAAGATTCATTCGACGACGGTACTCGCCGTTCACGATGATGGGTCCAAATGTTTTGCGGAGTATTTTTCGCTCGAAGACTCCCAGAATAGATTGATCCGCTTGTGTCATTACCCATGATTCTGCGCTGTAGAGCAAGACAGGTAGGATCAGAGTCTGGTAGAGCTGGATCTTTGTTCTTCGAGAGAGCGCCTTGTCGTTAAATCGCTTGTTTAGCGCATAGTAGCAGCAGTTTGCGATCAATACTCGTCTTTTGATTTCGAGGCTGACATTATTATTTTTGTTTATGGCGGAGCCAAGGTAGACAAAATCATCTACCACTTCAAAGTTATAGTTGTCAACGTTCACGCAGCGTCCCAGACGAGTGGACTCTTTGTTCGTTGAAACAAATAACTTGGTTTTGTCCTCGTTTATCACCAGACCCACTTCAGCCGACTGCTTTTCAATGCTCGAAAAAGCCGCAGTAACATCTCGCAATCAACGTCCAATAATATCTATATCATCAGCATACGCGACCAACATGTAGACTTTTATTAAATATGGTGCCATTCCTGTTTACTGCTGCTTTCCGCATGATCATCTCCAATACGATGTTAAAGAGATCGCAGAACAGACTACCGCCTTGTCTAAAGCCTCGCTTGGTAGAAAATGGCTCTGACAGATTTTTGCCAATTTTCACTGAAGACTTCGTGTCAGTCAGTGTCATCTCGCAGAGTCGAATTAGTTTTGCGAGGATACCAAACTCAGCCATAGCATCCAACAATTTCTGTCGTATCGGACTGTCAAATGCAGCTTTGTAATCGATGAACAGATGGTAGGTATCGATCTGCATATCTTGGGTCTTCTCCAGGATTTGTCGTAGCGTGAATATCTGGTCGGTGATGGATTTACCAGGTCTAAAGCCACACTGATAAGGTCCAATCAGGTTCGCCAGAAGGGGCTTTAGTCTTTCACATAACACACTAGACAGGACCTTGTATGCGATGGGTAAAAGGCTAATCCCGCGATAGTTGGTACACACACTAGGATCGCCTTTCTTAAGCACAGGACATAGGACACTCAGATTCCAATCATGTTACTCTATAATAGTATTTTCTGTCCTTGTCATTTGATTGCTGGTTAATAAAAATATAATTTAATAATTTAAATTATGAAATGAAAATTAAAATCTTGAATACCTGGAACTTTTAAATATAACCAGTAGAGCTCGCCATTAGAACCGCCTACATGGTATTACTGAATTCACTTGAAGTAACTAAAACTTATATTCCAAAGAAAATAAGAAGTCTGGTCTCTTAACAAGAAATATAAAAACTAGAATTAATAAATTTCTACAGACAAACTCTCTCTTTCGGAGCTTAATTCAAAAACGTGTGCTGCCACCCACACAAAAGTCTACATGTTAATTATGGGTTTGTAATATTTTAAATTTATTATTGTATCAATTACATAGTATTGCTTAAAGTTTCTCGTTTCGATAGTTTTTGTTTCTTTATTTGCTTGAATTCAGTGTCATTATTTGAAATGTTAATTATGGCTGTAGTAAAAAGAAATTACTTAACATTGTGACTGCCTGCTGTCCATCCCCCCTTCCCTTGCGCAAGACGTAATGTGTTGCTCACACCAAAACAACAAGCAAATAAAAACAATGTCACAAGGCGACAAATCAATTCATATGTAAATTAAACTGTTTGTTGACTTTGTTTCGCGGTAACACAAGACACACACACACACACACAAAATTTTCATTTGAAAAGCCATAGCAGTAGACACAAAATTGTACTAAATTGAAGTAAACGGGGTTGTGTTTGAACACTGATACTCCTGTATATGTATGAGAGTGTGAGCACATTAAAAAATTTGCCAGCATTATGAGCATTCATACGTGCCTAGTTTAATATGACAGCAAGTGCGTCATAATCAATATTTGTGTAATTGCACATTAATTATGACATAAATTAGGCAACCTTAGGAGTGTTTTATTTATATATATTTTTTTTTTTTTGTGGAAATTATTGGTTATCTTATATTCAATAACAAAAGAAACAAGATTGTACTACAATAACAAAAAACCAAACATTTCATATAAGATAAGAAAATTAAATTTAATTTGTATTCTTATAGAAAATCTGGTGTTTTGTAATAAAACACGGCTACAGTATTTAATTAAAAATGCATATATAATTAAGTTGCCATATACTCACATGGTTGAGCAAATTATGAATGCGAGCCAAGTTGTCAATTAATAATACAATGTTGTTGGCTGCATTTATGGATCATTTGGCTTTAAAATGCGCATGGATTATTCACATATGTAATAACATATTATTAATTATAATAGTTATGTAAATTAGAAACTGTTGCAATTTGTCTTTGAAGGACACTTAGATTTTGTACGCAGCATAAGCAATAGCCTTATTTTATAAACTGAAAATAGATAATGATAGTGTATTACAGTAAAATTTTAGTTGGCTGCTGCTCAAAAATTTGACGAAGATCACATTCCTT
This sequence comes from Muscina levida, assembly GCA_964034835.1. Lineage (NCBI taxonomy): Eukaryota > Metazoa > Arthropoda > Insecta > Diptera > Muscidae > Muscina > Muscina levida. The sequence goes on from OZ035880.1 coordinate 100,975,028, forward strand.
GTGGAGAAAGAGAAAATTTTGGTTTGTAGAAAACTTTGTTTAGCGATGTAATAACAGAACAGAACAACCTTATCGAAACGCCTACAAAATGCATAGGTATATGACGAACCCAGTACCATAGTGATATGTGGCACAACAGCATTTTTCGTTGCTGTTGCATGGATGGCTGCACTAATTGTAATACGTCTATTAAGGATGGACTGACGATCACTTACATCGGTGTAGAATAAAAGATTTTTGGCATTTATATACCATTGTGCGATAAACTCAATGATGGTAAAAAAAAGTCACTTAGACCACTACGGTTCCAACGTTGTAAGACGACGTTGGTTGTTTTTTTTTTAATGTGGCGCAAAATAGTAGGGTTATTCCATTGTGACGGGTGTGACCGTGATACTTAGAATTCAAAAATATAAAATTTATTATCAAAAAAAAGTCCGTGATTACCAAGAATGTTAATCTTTAAAACGTTAAACTTTTGGTAGCAAAAGAAAGAACATAATATCTGCTCAAAATACACTAGAGCCCCGACTTGCGTCGTTAATGGCGACCGTAGAAACAGGACGCAAATCGAATCACCTTTTTCTATATAAATGCACTAAAATTTAATTTATTGGGAAAAATATTCAAAACAAAGCAAAAAATTTTTATTTTTGATAAAAAAAAACAAGTATTAATACATTTTTATTTATTTTATTTACTTCCACAAATGTTTATAATTATTATAAAGAAATAACAAAAAAAAATAAATGAAGAAAAAACGTAACAAAAATTAAATTAATTTACATATGTATATTCATAAGAAGTAAATGCAGCAAACAATTTTTTTAGCGACGCAATTCTGGATTAGAACGAAACAACTCGGACCGACGCAACTTGAAATTGCAACGACGCAAATCGTATTTTTCCAGATTTAAATCGGGACGACGCAAGTCGGGGCTCTAGTGTAACCATTAGAAGATTGTGACGGGTGTGACCTTATGTAACCATATCGTTTGTTTTTTTTTTTTTTTTTTGAAAATTAGAACATATAGAATATATTACATATCATAATACCAAATTATATCTATCTAGGACTTAAATACAGTTTTTCCATGCCCCCACCGCCCACTGATCGAAAATAAAAATTTCGTCTGCAAATTTGAACCTGAAGTGTCGAGTACTATCTGTATACCAAATTTTATCACTCTAGCTCAAAAAATGTTTTGACACGCCCACCCCGCTATTTTTATCAAAGATTTAAAAAATATATTTCTTATTTTATTTTCTATATGGAACAATAATGGTAAATCTGAATAGAAATTAAATTTTTAGGACGTTTTATAGGAATTTTAGACATCGGCTCCCCTCGAATGTTGTTGACAGCAAGCGTCGATTCAATCGTCGTGTCTAGTAAGAGCTTCTCAAACAGTGACGTTCGCATTCGTCGATAAACAGAGTAGGTGTCGTTAGTTGTGAATCTAAAAATAGAAAGCGTGTTAATTCACAACAACGCGAGAAGCTATCCCATACCTCATTCATGGGGTGCAAAGGGAAATTAAGTTTTTTTAAGTTCATTATGCAGAGAAATGATATGCATTAAGGTTAAAGAAATGTTAATTCTTAAATTTCGGACTTTTACTTTATGAAAATTAAGTCGTCCTTGAGTTATGCCCCCACAACGTGGCTGTAAGAGCTTAAAAACGTTAAGCCCAAAGCGGCACGGGTTAATATACTTCAATCGACAAAATTCAACAATTTTGTTTCCCATATAACTTCCGTCCACATTGTAGGAACGTATATTCAAGGTATGAGTAATATTAACTGTAGAGAAGCTATCCCATACCTCATTCATGGGGTGTAAAGGGAAATTAATTATTTTTTATTGCCAACATGGAGGGTGAAAAATTTCAAGTCAGGGTGAAGGTAATAGGTCAGTAAAGTTAAACGCCCAAAGGGTTTATCAGACCGACAAAAAACCAACATCGATTTTTGCTGTCACCCTAATGTACATTCAGCAAATAGAAACGCATAACTTGATTGCCGTTGTGTCCACATACAATCTTTAGACAAATTCCAAATGATGCTTTCATTGAAATTTCCTTACGCAATATAAAAATTTGTTTGAAAAATGCTGCTAGTTGGCTGTGTCCTATCATCTGGGCCGTCGGTATTCGTATTAATAACTTTAATCGACCATATCTCCTAAACTAACTATCCAATCGCAACAAGGTGCTATGTTTGTGAATACTATGTGAATATCTCTAAGACACCGTAATAATCCCCTAAAATAGTTTGAGATCTCACTGTGAAATGGGTTGAAATCCATTGATATTCATATCAAAACATTAAAGTGCAGTAATCTCCTAAACAAAGTGTCCAATGGCAAAAAAGGAGCTTAATTTGACATCACCATATGAGACACAGTAAAAATTCCTTAAAATATGTTGAGATCTCACTTTGAAATGGGTTTAAATCCATTGATATTCATATGAAAACCTTGAAGAGCATTTATCTCCAGAACTAAACGTCAAATGGGAAACATTAAGACACAGTCGGAATCACTTGAAAGATTTTGGAAACTCACTGAAATGGGTTAGAATCCATCGATATTCATATAAAAACCAGGATTACAGTTGTATCCTAAACTAAGTGAACAATCGCAAAAAGGAGCTTAATTTGACATCACCATATGGTAGTTGGGAAATCACTGAGATACAGTCGGAATCCCTTAAAATAGGTTGGAATCTCACTTTCAAATGGGTTAGAATCCTTCGATATTCATATAAAAACCTGGCATACAGTTATACTCTAAATAGTTGGTAAATCACTAAGATACAGTTGGAATCTTATCTTGAATTAGTTTGGCATCTCACTTGGAAATGGAGAGCAAGCCATAGATTTTTTTAGTACGAAGAAGTTCCCATGTTGTTCTAAAGAGTCTTGTTATTTTATCGAGAAGTACTTTTATTATACAAAAAGTATCTTTATAAAAAGCTTTTGTGATTTACCACAATATACTTTTATTGGGACAGCAACTATAGTTATGCAGTGTGTCACATACTTTTATTGTCGCAAAAAAACACGTTTATTGTACGAAATTGTACATTTACTGTACCAAAGTGTACTTTCCTTCCTATCAAAGAAGAAATATTTTCTTTTTTACACAAAAAGTACTTTTGGTACACAAAAAAAAATGTTGTGGTGTAAAAAATTAGGTTTTTTTTATTATAAAGTAATGTCATTGCTCAAAATAGTACTTTTATTGTATTAAAAGTTACTTAAGTTGTACTATAAAGTACTTTAATTGTACCAAGAAGTTTGTACTTATATTATAACAAAAAAAAGTACGTTTATTGTACTAAAGAGTAGAACTTTCGTTGTACACAAATGATTTTTGCTGTATTTAATTTAAATTGTACCAAATTTTTATTCTAACCAACAATACTTAATTTGTACCAAAAATTTTTTTTTAATTTTTTGTACCAAAAAGTACTTTTTTTTACCCAAAAATACTTATATTGTACAAACAGTAATTTATTGTACAGAAAGTAATTCTATTGTACCAAGCATTACTTATAGTTTATCTATAAGTAAAAAAAGAGTACAAAACAGAATTAAACGAAGATGTACCAGTATTTTTCTTCAAAGTACTTTTATTGTAACAAGAAGTACTTTTATTGGACTACGAATACGTTTTAAAGAATACGTTTATTGTACTTAAGAGTTTTTCATGTATCAATAAGTACTTTTATTGTACCAAAAAGTAATTATGGTGCACCAAAAAGTATTTCTTTTGCAGCACAATGTACTTAAGAGAGCTGTTCATGTATCAATAAACCAAAAACTACTCTTATTGTACCAAAAAGTACTCTTATTGCACCAAATAGTACTTTAATTGTACCAAATAGTACTTTTTTGTACCAGAATCTGGTTTGATTGTACCAAAAACTATAAAGTACTTAAATTGCGATTAATTCACAATTTAATTCACTGGTACCAAAAGTACCATAAAATATGTACTTTTACTCAGCCAAATTTTACTTTTTTTGTATCAACAATTTGCTATTATTGCACTAAAAATTAGTCTAATTGTACCAAAAAGTACACTTATTGTACCAAATAGTGAATTTCCTATTCTTAACATAATTAAGCATATAACAAAAAGTATTTTTAATGTACCAAAAAGTACTTTAATTGTTTCGAAAATATTGTTTGGTACAGAAAGTACTTTATAAGTTTCAAAAAGTACCGCAACGTATTTTCAACCTATGACAAGTCAATGTTAAAATCATTGGGGATTTACCCAAATCCAAAGTACTTCTGGGTCAGTACTTTTACTTGTTACTTTTTCCTGATTCTTTTTCTTCATTTTTTTAGCGGGTAAGTATTGTTAAGCCCTATACCAATATCAACTACATACTTTAGGTTGTACAAAAGTATAAAAAAGATTACAAAAAAGTAACAATTTCTTCTACGCAAGTGTTCCATCTTTAATGTCAACATGGTGCCTAATGTTAAATATCTTTACTTTTTACCCCCGCTAGGAAACAACATCGCTTATAATGACGAATATAAAAGTTTAGACCTTTAATAATTCGCTGCAACTATATTCCACTGCAATTATTAATAGTCACATAGTTAATAGGACCATTAGACGCTGTATTTTGAACAAATCATTACACCGCAAATGGAGCGGCGTCATACAGCAAATTACATATTTATGATATGTCATAAATGTAATTCTTATAGAAATAAATATCCTTACCACCTACCGCCTAAACACAACTAATGAACTTCAAAATGTTAATGGATTGAATGTATTTCTTTAACGAATCACTCCAACACACTAACGATTTAACTACAATTTGCATTTAACACATAATAAATGACTATGGCAGCGCGCGCGGCGTCGGCACGAACCTGCTCTCTAGACAGTTGAAAATCTCTGTGATGCATTTATCATGTGCAAACTACAATTATTACAGTCAAAATACAAGTCAAGAGTTAAATTAAGCTAATAATACACAATGATCAACAACAATATGAGGTAAAAAGTAGTCAGCCAGTCAGTCAGTTAGTTAGGCAGCAATGTGTTACGAGACTATGTAATGCTAGTAAGTATAAATGGGTTTTTAATAATCTCCTGCCTCTTGCATAGGTAACGAACTTTACAAACCGCAGTGTGTGTTTAGTTTAACTACGACGACGACGGCTATGATGATGACGATAAATGACTAGGTAAATGCTGCACAGTGAGCCCAAGCAGAAAGCTATGTGCATAGAATGTACCCTTATGTGTAACAGACAACTTAGGGTAAAATATCTTTTATATGTTTAATGTGGTTGGTTTTGGCAAATGAACAGCAATGTTGCCTCTTACAAAAAAATATAAATATAACCAACTAGATTCTGAATAATAATTCCCAGCGAAGTTTTTTTGGTTTTGCTTGTTTTCCTATAAAAATTCCCCGGGTTAGTTTTTCTTTTTTGGGAACACATTGAAAGTTGTATATAAGGAATGAAAATTAAAGAGGAATTCATAGAGAACTTTTGGCAGTAATCATACCAAAAAAAAAACTATGGTTAGAACATGCGACTACCATGCGGAAAATCACAGGTTCAACTCATGGCTCCAGTCATCTTAAAAAAAAAAAACAAAATCTTTCATAGTCGGCTCCCCTCGAATGTTGTCGACAGCAACTTCGCAGTATCAGCGTCGAGTCAATCGGCATGTCTACTAAGAGCTTCTCAAACAGTGACGTTCGCATTTGTCGATAAACAAGAAGGTGCCGTTAGTTGTGAATCTAAAAATAGTAAGAGTGTGAATTCACAACAACGCGAAAGGGAAATTAAGTTTTAAGTTTTTGTGCAAAACTTAGGAAAAGTCTGCCAAAAATTATCATTGATGTTTCACAGAGTACTAAAGGGTGGGCCATTTCAAATTTTAAATTTGTATCGGCTTTAGAAAAAAGTAGTGATAATTTTTTAAAATTTCTGGTTTTATTGGAAAGGTTGAACTTTATCATTTTATAATGGAACAAAATATCATTCATATGACTACCATGACTGCCTCGGCAGTACCTTATCCGATCAATTCTATTTTTCAGTACATTTTCGATTGTTTCGTGTCGAATCTCTTCAATGACAACTACGATTTCGTGTTTCAACGCTTCTATTGTCTTTGAATGCTTTGAGTAAAATTTATCCTTAATGGCTCCCAACAAAAATCAAAAGGGATCAAATCACAGTCAAAGTAATCGATAGTACAAATTTAAAATTTTAAATGACCCTCCCAGCCCTCCTCCACTATGCTATTGTACCATAAAGTACTTTTATTGTACAGCACTGTACTTTCGTTATACCCAGAAGTAATATTGATGCACCATGAAGTACTTTTTAGTACCCAAAAGTATTTTTATTTCACGTTTAATTTTACCAAAAAGTACTTTTATTTTACAAAAAAGTACTTTTATTTTACCAAAAAGTAAATTGTTATTGTTGCAAAATACTTTTGCTGTACCAACAAGTAAATTTATTGTACCAAAAAATACTTTTATGTTCCTAAAAGCTCTTTTGTTGTACCAAAAAGGACTTTTAATGTACCAAAGAGTTCATCTTTGAGCCCAAAAAAGTATTTTTTATTACTAAAAAGAAATTTATTGCAACAAAAACTAATTTTATTGTACAAAAAGTACTGCAATAAAGTACATTTATTGTACAGAAAATCACTTTTAATGTACTAAAAAGTACTTTTATTTTACCAATAAGTAATTGAATTGTACCAAAAAGTACAATTAATGTACCACAAAGAAAAATTATTGTACCAAAATACTTTTGCTGTAGCTATAAGTACTTTTGATGTACTAAAAAGTAGTTTTGTTGTACCAAAAAGTACATTTATTAATTAAACAAAAATTATAATTTTTGTATGGAGTACATTTATTGTACCAAGAAGTATATTAATTGTACATATATTGTACCAAAAAGTGCTTTTGTTGTACCTTAAGGTATTTTGATGCACAACAAAGTACTTCTGTTGGACCAAAAAGTAACTTTATGCACCTAAAAATTCCACATGGTTTTTTCGTCTATCAAAAAAGTACTTTTATTGTGCCTAGAAGTCTCTTTTTATTTCAAAAAGTACCCTGATTGTTACCAAAAGTACATCCACTGTACCAAAAATTACTGATTTTGTACCAAAATGTACAGTTATGGTAACAAAATATAATATACAGTTAGTACAGTTATTGTTCCAAAAAGTAATGTTTTATACCAAAAGGAACATTTATTGCTCACAAAATATACTTCGACATACCAAAGAGTAAATTTTTGGTGCCAGAAAGTCCCTTTGTGTGCCTTGTGCCTTTATTGTACCAAAAAGTACTTTTATTTAATTCCAATATACCAAAAAGTACAACAAATACCTTTATTGTAACAACATGTTCCTATATTGTGTCGCACAGTACTAATTTTGTACAAAAAAAAGTACAGTTATTGTACTAAAATGTACTTTTATTGTACCAAAAACTACATTTGCATTTGTACCAAAACGTACAGTTATTGTACCAAAAGGTACTGTTATTGTAGCAAAACGTACATTTATTGTACCAAAATCTACATGTATTGTACATAAAGCTACATTTATTGTACATAAAGGTACCTTTGTTGCACCATAAAGGTACTTTGACATACCAAAAAGTACTTTTTTGGTGCCAGAAAGTCTCTTATTATTAAAAAGTGCCTTTATTGTACTACAAAGTACTTTTATTTTATAGCAGTCTATTAAAAAGTATAACACATATCTTTTTTGTAACAAAAACTTTCTATATTGTATCACACAGTACTGATTTTGTACCAAAAGGTACAGTTATTGCATCAAAACTTAAAATTACTGTACCAATATGTACAGTTTTTTTGTGACACAATGTACATTTTTTTCATGTGCCAAAAAGTACATTTATTGGGCCAAAAATTATTTTTAGTATACCAAAAAGTACTTCTATTGTGCAGTGCCTATTTTATACCAAAAAAAAGTACCTTTAGTGTCATAAAGGAATTTTTTTATAAAAAGTGAAGAAAACCATTCGTTTATTGTACCACAAAGTGCATTTATTGTTCCAAATTGTGCTTTAATTGAAAATGTACTTTTATTGTATCCAAAAGTACATTTATAGTAGTTTTGGACCAAAATTTACACAAAAAAAAACTTTGTTTCCCTTTGCACCCCATGAATGAGGTATGGGATAGCTTCTCGCGTTGTTGTGAATTAACACGCTTTCTTTTTTAGATTCACAACAAACGGCTCCTACTTGTTTATCGACGAATGCGAACGTCACTGTTTGAGAAGCTCTTACTAGACACGCCGATTGAATCGACACTTAATACTGCGAAGTTGCTGTCAACAACATTCGAAGGGAGCCGACAATGAAAGAAAATTTTCTTTATTTTTTTTTTTCTTTTAAGATGACTGGAGCCAGGTTTGAACCTGCGATCTCCCGCATGTTAGTCGCGTGTTCTAACCACTATGCCACGGCCGGTCCCAAAATTTACACATATTGTACTAAAAAGTACAGTTTTTTGTACTTTTGTACCAAAAAGTACATATATTGTACCACAAAGTACTTTTATTGTACCAAAACGTTCTTGTATTGTACTAAAATGTACTTTATTTATTCCAAAATGTACTTTTACTGTACCAAAAAGTACTTTTTGTACAAAGAGGTATTTGTATTGTACCAAATAGTACTTTTAGTACCAAAAAGTACATGCATTGTACTAAAAGGTACTTTTACTGTACCAACAAGTACTTTAATTGTACCAAAATGTACTTTAATTGCGTAAAGAAGTACATTTCTTGTACCACAATGTAGTTGTATTCTACCATAATGTACTTTATTACATCAAAAAGTAAGTTTATTGTACCAAAAAGTACATTTATGGTACCAAAATGTACTTGTTTTGTACTTTCACTGTACAAAACGTACATGTATTGTGCTAAAAAGATCCTTTATTGTAACAAAAGGCACTTGTATTGTACCAAAAACAGTACTTTAATTGTGCTTTTATTGTACCAAAAAGTAATTTTTTAACCAAAATTTTGTTTTAGTGCACAAAAAAGTACAGATATTGTACAAAAAATTATTTCAAAGCACTAAAAGGTACTTTCATTGTACCAAAAAGTACTTAAACTGAGTTAAAAAGTACATTTATTGTACCACATGGTACTTTTCGTGTCCCAAAATTTACATTTATTTTTACCAAAGGTACTTTTATTGCGCCAATAAGATTTCTTTTTGTACCAAAAAGCACCTTTATTGTGCCAAGAAATCTCATTTTGTACCAAAAAGTACCTTTATTGTAATAGAAAGTATATCCTCTGTACCAAAAAGTACTGATTTTGTACCAAAACGCACTGTTATTGTACTAAAAGGTACAGGTATTGTACCAGATGGCACTTTTATTCCACCTAAAAGGTACTTTCATTGTACCTAAGAGTACTTTTACTGATTTAAAAAATAAATGTACTACATAGTATATTTCGTGTTCAGAAATGTACATTAGTTTTTACCAAATTAACTTTTATTGTGCCAAGAATTTTTTTTTATCGAAAAGTATCTCTATTGTGCCACGAAGTCTCTTATAGTCCCAAAAAGCACCTTTATTGTAACAAAAAGTACATATATAGTACCAAAAAGTAATGTTTTACCAAAAAGTACTTTAATTGGACCAACATGTACTTTTATTGTGACAATAAAACCCCTTTTGTACCACAAAGTACCTTTTTTGTATCACATAGTACTGATTTTGTACAAAAAGGTACAGTTATTGTGCCAAAAATTAAAATTAAATTTTAAAATTAAAATTATTGTGCCGTATCTTTATTGTACGAAAAAGTACCTTAATTGTACCAAAAAGTAAATTTATTGTGCCAAAAATTACTTTGAATTTACCAAAAAGTACTTTTGTGCAAAAAGTCTCGTTTGCACCCAAAAAAGAACCATTATTCTACCAAAAAGTACCTTTATTGTAAAAAAAAATATATTCATTGTACCATAAAATATATTTTTTTAAGAAAAAGTACTTACATGTACACTAGACCTGGCGCAGCTAATATGGGGTTTTTTATTTTTTGGAATTTTAAATGTGGGTAGCGATTAAAATATGCGATTTGATGCCAAAATTGATGTAGTAAATTTTCAGGTTGATCGGATGGTGCCAACACGTGCCCCAATGAGGTCAAAGGTCAAAATTTTGAAAAATCCACAAAAATACTGTTTTTTTTTGCATTTTATCAATTTTTTAATGGAAAATGCTATAAATAAAAATACTAGAAATTAGAAATAAATTAGTTATCAGTTTCATTAACTCCGTAGTACACTATGCGACAAGAATCAAATACATATATATAATAATTTATAATATAAATGTAAAACAGTTAAATAAAGTGCAAGATTGGTGTTGAATGAAATATTGCCTTTTTGAGAAAAAGCTAAAATCCTAACTCCAGATCAAAGTACATGTGCTTAAAAAGTCATTTAACATAATTAAATCTCCGGAACGAAGAATAATTTATAACAATTTATTTGACTTTGCCCACGTTGACGTTCTCAAGCTTATAAGTATATAGCATAACTAGCTTTCCCGGCTCGCGTTGCTTCACCCATACTTACAATGAATCTTGTTATGAATTTAAGCAATACAGGTAAAATCATCATAAGACGAACAAACACCCCATTTATGTGATTGTAGCTTTATCCCATTAGTCTGAGTGATTGTACCGCTTTAGTACCTTATTATACCTAAAAGTACGAATTTCAAAAGATACATTCGTAACGCACATCTTAAATGGACTGGTACTCCCTCTAATTCTATAGGAATCATCATCATATACGATTATAGATTTAGCCTTTTGATTTGGGTGATGGTACCAGTTTTATCCCCTTCCTGCCTGTTTACGCCTAAATGTTGGAATTTCTACAACTTCTTCTGTTGGCTCTCTAATTCCATAGGCAGCAATTCTATTTACATTTTCGTAACTTTACCTTTAGGCAGTTGGTCTGGATCATAGTATAGAATTTCACAAAATTATTTCACACCGCACAACTAAAATATTCACTTAAATTTTTGCGACTATGCCTTTAGCCGTTTAGTACCAGTTTATCACTTTCGGCATTTTTACTCCTAAAAGGTAAGAATTTCGAAAACCGTCCTTACTTCGTTCTATTTCGATAGGTAGCAAGCCCATACAAATTATCATGATTATAGCATTAGCCGTTTAGTCTGGGCATGTCCATATCAATTTCTGCGATACCCCTAAAAGTACGAATATCCAAAAACCCATTCTTAACTGACTATTATTTGAAAAGGGGAACAACCACCCCAAATTACATCTTCCTATTTACACCCAGTAAGCAATTTGAAATAAATGGATAAAGAAAATGTTATTACAATCATTCTATTAATATGACTGACTAACAGTTTATCCAGTGGAGGCGTGGCACCGCCTATTTCCCAGAGATACTTTATCCACCATGTACCAAATGCACATTTTATTTTCTTACCTTTAATGGCCTGTGAAATATGACCGATTTGTGTAGGCGGTGCCACGCCCTTTTGTCTAATTATGTTTTTTATGTAGCCGCTGACAGTGCTACACAGTGAAAATTTTGTTGCAATCTGTCCATTTATTTCACCGGGATAACGATTTTTCCAAATGGGCGTTGTACCGCCCATTATCCAGTGTAAAGCTGGATTTTGAAAGTGGAATATCAGAGGGACGGTCCAGGGAACTTTACGCACGTGCTCGGCAAGCTAGCCAGTTCGGAGAAGATGGGCGGGGAACTTGTTCCAGTACGTGACCGTATCCAATCCTTTTACAACTAAAATTTCACGTGCGGTTTAAAATGCCCTTAAATAGATAAAAAAATGCCTGTTTGGTTTCTAGACATGCGATTGTGCAGAGCTTAGATGTTGCAGCTCTATGCCTCGCAACCCTCCCATCCTATGGGCTTTCTAAGAGCGCAATTATTAAATTTGATGAAAACCCCCACAAGCGAACCCTCCCATCCCCTACGACACTGAAGTTTTACATTTCTTTAGTTCAGTTCATATTACAATTCTTTATTGACTTTAAACATAACAAAATACCTTAGAAAAAGAAACAAAATAATTCAAAGCATATTCAAAAAAAAAATTATATGTATACGTATGTAGTAAACATTTCATTCAAAAGTAGGTTTAAAAGAATTGGCGAAAACCAACAACAACCAGAAAACAAAATTAAAGAGAGATTGAGACTTGTCATTAAACGCTCTCTCGCACTTGACTAAAAATATATCGCATGACATAAAAAAATTGGTTCTCGGTTTTGGTTTTAAGATAAAAACCCAAAAACAAAAAAAAAATATATTTATATAAAGAAAGCAAAAATACTTTCTTTTCAAACCAAAGAGAAAAAAAAAATTAAAATAAAAAAAGAGAAAACTTACGATTTTGGTGTGACATCCAACGTTGCTGAAAGGCCTTTCTGCGAGGTTCGATGAAGATGTGGATTTTTGGTTCGATGGTAAAAAGATGTAGATATTTATAGGGTTTTCGATTTATAGTTGTTGTTAATTTTTAAATTCCCGAAATTCCAGACCCATCATCAACAATAATGATCTAAAGTATTGCTTTAGATGGTTGGATGCATGTGGAATTTCGGTGATAAGGTAAATTATGTAATGACACCAATATTTTAAAGATTTTAGGTAGATTAATTTAAAACAATTATTAATTCAATATTAACAATTTATAAGAACAAAATTTATACTTTAAATTTAAAAAAAATTGGTTGTATTTAGGTATGCGAGAAGTTAAGGTTACTTTTTTTTTTTTTAAATTTTTAAAATTATGTAAATTATTTTAGGCTTAGTTCAAAATTAAGAAAATTAGAATGATGATGTGCTGGCGTTAAATGGTGTATATTCAGAATTTCTGAATAATGTTCAGACAGTGGCAGGTTTCTTGTTAGTTGCACAGACCACGTGTTTTCTTGCAGGGACTGTACTTCAGTACTGTGTGGCCTTAATGGTTGGTACAACTACCAAGCACGGCAAATATTGGCTCCTCAACTCTATTTGTGTTGCGTAATATGCTGATTTTTCTATAAAATAATCGACAATCAGCTATCATTAAAAAAAATATATAAATAGTTTTATTACCTTTTGAATAGAAATCGAAATAAATTGTAGAAAATTTATAGATCCTCAGTGATCCCAAATATCCTGGGATATTTCACTATTGCTCTATTAAAAAAAAATAATACAGCTCCTGCACAAACACACTTTCCTTTCACTTTATAAAGTTTTGTCGGCTTAAGGTGGTATTGATTATTTCAGCGCACAATTAAAATAGAACTCAATGTCTAGATCAGGCTTACTTACAACCCATGACCGAATAACCTTACTCAATTGTAATGTCAAAAGATAAGCTTTTGGGACAAGTGAGAAAAAAGTTTTCTCTCAATTATATGGGCTGACTCATTGAAGATACCGTAAGATCATATTAACTCAATAATACAAACAGGCATTGGTTACAGCCTGTATGCTGTGATGGTAGATATGGGAAAAAATATATACAAGAGTTAAGTAGGTCTTGAGAAAAGTACTAAAGTACAAATGTACCGCATTTTATTTTGTGCTGTCATTTATTAAAATATCTAATATTACAACACAGATTTTAATGAATGGCTTTGACCATGAAGCAAGATCTGAAGTCAAACTTTAATGTCTTTTGCATGATATTTACCTATATTTTTGCCAGACATGTCCTCTAACTCATAGTAACATGACCCGTGTTTGGCAACAATCTTTGCCTTTTCAAATTGATTTGCAAGTTTGCTATTAAAGTGGTTAATAGCTTTCGATTGAGCAAAATTCCTGCGAAATACAAGTTGACCCACTTCATAATCTATTGGGCGAGAACGCAAATTGTAGGTTTTTGCATTCTTTTCATAGGCTTGCCTTATCTTTTCCTGCGTTTTCTGTCTAATAAGTTCCAATTTCTCAGATGTTTTAACTTGTGACGATGGCTCTTCTAGCAAATTTAGAGTTCGAAGCAATGAATATGAGTGTCCGTTTAATAACATATTCTGGCCAAAGAGAAGATAATATGGCGAGAAACCGGTGCTAGTATGTACTGAACTTCTCAATGCACAACTAATTGCCGACAGCTTCTCATCCCAATCTTTCTGTGAGGGTTTAACATAGGCTCTTATGGCAGCTAATACTGAACGATTAACTCTTTCACTCGCATTTGCTTGCGGAGAGTATACTGCGGTCAAATTGTGCAATACCCCATACGATTTCAAAAAGTTTTTAAATAAGGTCGACTTGAATTGGACTCCGTTGTCGGTTGTAATAACCTCAGGCACTCCAAATATATGAAAAATACGCTTTTCGATGAATTCCACTATGACATTAGAAGTAAATTTCTTGATTGGTTCTAAGAAATGGAATTTCGATAAATGATCCAATACAATTATGATTCCAATGTTACCTGAAGATGACCTAGGGTATGGCCCTAATAAATCTACATATAATTTTTGAAATACACGGACAGACTTTTGTTGTTGGCCCATCGGAGGTCGTAGAATTTTATTTGTGGGTTTTGTTTGTTTACAAATTTCGCAAGATAAAACATAGTCAGTTATTTGTTTGACCATTTTCGGCCAGTAGAAAAACGTTTTTATGCGATTTAAGGTCTTGTTAACTCCTCCGTGTGCGCACAGTGGGTGATCATGTGCTCTACGTATTGTATCGTGAGTTAAAGCGGTTGGTATCCAAAGTTTCCAGGACAACTGTTCTTGCAAGCTATCACCAGTGGCATGTTCAACCCGTTTATATATGAATCCGTCTATAATTTTAATGTCGGGTAAATAATGAATTTTCTTTTGCAGTTTTTCTATAAGAGCTAAATACTCTGACGATTTAAATTCAACAGATTGCATATCGATTTCCAAAGTATTCTCAATTTCGTTAATACATATAGAACTAAATCCTATCGTTTCAATTTCATCATAATGTTCGGAATACATGCGCGAGAGCGAATCTGGTACGATGTTCTGGCTTCCCTTTCGGTGTTTTATCGAGAAATTAAATCCTTGCAGTTTTAGTGCCCATCGTGCAAGACGTCCATGCAGGTCAGTCTGGCCCATCAGCCACTTAAGAGAGGCGTGGTCCGTAATAATTTCAAATTCATGACCTTCGACATAGGCACGAAATTTCTTTACCGCCATGATTGCTGCCAGACATTCTTGTTCCGAAACTGAATAGTTTCGTTGCGAAGTCGTTAACTTGTGGCTCATATACGCAATCGGTACTTCGTCACCCTCATCATTGGTTTGAGCTAGGACAGCTCCTATGCCATACTGACTAGCATCGCATTGTATAGAGAAGGGACGGGAGAAATCCGGATTGTGCAAGACTGGTGCTGAAGAAAGAGATGTTTTAAGCTCTTCAAATGCAACTTTGGCTTCATCTGACCATATAAACTTTTTGCTCTTTTGCAGCATATCGGTGAGGGGAGATGTAAGGGAGGCATAATTTCTAACAAATCTACGGTACCAACCACAAATACCCAAAAATCTTCTCAATTGACGTACAGAAGTTGGCAGAGGAAAATCTCTGATCGCCTGAACCTTGTCTGGGTCAGTCATGATGGTGCCAAACCCTATGATGTGGCCTAAATATTTTATATGTTTAATGACAAATTTGCTTTTCTCAATGTTTATGGTTAGGTTAGCCTTCCTCATATAAAGTGCAATTTCGTGCAGCAACAAAATGTGTTCATCAAACGTTTCCGTGATGAGCAACAAATCGTCTAAATAAACGAAGACTTTAGTACGCAAGTGAGCGGGAATAACCTTGTCCATGAGTCGAGTCATCGTCTGTGGCGCGTTGCATAACCCAAAAGGCATGGTAACAAACTGGTATAAAGGTCGGCCAGGTACAGTAAAAGCCGTTTTCTCCTTTGACCCTTCCTCTAATGGAATTTGCCAAAAGGCATCCTTTAAGTCAAGACTCGTGATGAATCTGGCTTTCGGTAGCCGGCTGAGGATTCCATCGATTAATGGTAAAGGATATGCGTCTTTTACTGTAACATTGTTGACTTTTCGGGCATCCAGACACAGTCTTACCTTTCCCGGTTTGCAAACCAAAGCCACAGGCGATGACCATGGACTTTGTGACTCTTCAATTACACCTAATTGAAGCATTCTGTCAATTTCTGCAAATAAAAGTTTCTCCACAGCAGGTGATACTGCGAAATGTCGTTGTTTTATGGGCTTATTGTCACCAGTGTCAATTACGTGTGATACTAAAGAAGTTCTTCCTAGGCCTTCTTTTGCGTATGAAGCAAACGACTGTATGGCCGCATCAAGCCTTCGTTTCTGTTCACCGCTTAGAACATGCATATTACTTTCTGATTCAATTTCATTAACATGTGGGTAAATACCGTTATTACTTTCGTCAAACAAATCTTTGGCTAAGCCAAATAAACGAACAAAATCGACACCCAAATATAAATTCTGAGTTAAATTCGGTATAATGAGAAATTTTAGGGTCTTGTTTTGTCCTCTAAAGTTTACTTCAGTTGTAACAGAGCCTACTGCACAATGTTTGTTCCCATCTGCCGTTTTCAAGTAGATATTGAATTTTTCCCACGAATGTTTGTTTTCTTCTAAGAATCTTTTGGCATAATCAGCAGCAAAACATGAAACAGTAGCTCCTGTGTCTATCATTCCTAAAATATTCTCGTTAAAAATTCTGACCATGGCGAACGGTCTTAAATCTACGTTGTTTATACTTGAAATTATAGCTGAACAAAAATTTTTCCTATTCCTTACTACTTTTTTCCAAAATTCTCTTAATCTTCGCGTGGATCGTTTTACTTTCTTACCCTGTGTGGGAATGTTTATTTCCTCATTGAAAATCCTAGTTCTAGCCTGTTGATATTCCCGTAGACGTATGTGATAGGGCTTCCAATGTTGTGGTATATTAAACTTATTAAATAATGTTGGTTGGGTTTCAATCTTAGGACTGATCCCTGTTAATTCGGTTTGACATTCAGTTGATTTGAGGTTTGTGTTGGTTTCGGTGCATTGGGTTTGCCTATCGTCTGATTTTGAAAGTTTTTTGAAAACTTGTTGCATTTCGTACAATTGGGTTTGTAGGTATTTGGACAACCACACCCATAACAGAAAACTTTTCTGGCACCCAAGCAATCTTGATATTTATGGCCTGTTTCACCGCAATTCCAACAAATTGATTCTTTCACCTCTTCCACCTCAATGGTACATTCGTCTGACAAATAAGGTGTTTCTAATTCGGCGATATTCCGACGGGGCAACGGATTTCTGTTGAACTTCGTTTTGTTTATTTCATCCTCCAGAATTTCAAATTTTCTAACAAATTCTCTTAACTTAGAAATAGATCCAATGTGAAAATATAAAAGCTCTTTTCGAACTTCTGGACGTAAGTTTCGCTTTAAAATTTCAACCAATTCAGGTTCATATATAGGAGTTTGTAAACGATCTGTAATTTTTAAAATAGCATCGTAGAATGCATCAAATCGCTCCCCTACTCTTTGTTTTCTACTTCTTAAACTATCCTTTATATCATAGTCTGTGCGCCTGTCTCTAAACTGGTTTGCCAATTCTCTACACAACGATTCCCAATCTAATCGAGCAGCTGTTTTATGGTATCGCCAGTACCAATGGAGCGCTTTATCTCGAAATAACAGATGTATATGATCGCACAAAATTTCAAAGTTACCTCGCATACTTTGTACAGTAAGGGCATTAACTCTATAAATGAAATCGTCTACTGACATTCCATCATCTTCTTGTCCACTAAATAATAAATGCCATCCAGAAATTATGGTGGATATCTTATCGGTTGATAATCCTAAATTTTGATTTCGAATCGGCCTAAAATGTTGTCTACCTGTTGCATTTCTGTTATAATTCATATCAGTGTTTCTACTACCGACACTATCTCTATTATCAGGATTCTGACTCAAATGAGTATTTGCCAATTGTTTCCTAACTGCTTCGTCTACTAATTGTTGCAGAGTTTGATCACTGACATTTTGTGACCTTTGATTTCCCGAAGTGTTGGGCATGTTAATGTTCTGTTGAGAGACATTAAAAAGATTGTCTAATGAGGTTGCTCCTGCATTTTGATTGCTTCGGTTCAGTCCGGGTGTTTGTGACATAGTCCAATCGAATAAATTACGCCTGTTTTGTGTTGGCTTTTTCTTCTGAGGAGCTTTAGGGATTGTTCCTGTATTCGGTATTGTAGATGCAGCTAAATTACCAGTTGATTCTGTGGTTATATCATAACTTTTAAGCCTATTTTGCCGACACAATTTGAAACATATTGCACAAGCCTGAGTTTCTTCAAGGACTCTAACGATACATTCCTTATGGAATATATGACTGCACGGAGTAATTACCAAAACATCATCAATTTCATATTCTTTCTTGCATATTGAGCATAGTTTAACTTCCTCAACTCTAATCGAGTTAGGTATATTTTCGTTGCTATGAACGAGTGACATTTTATTTTACTAAATTTGTTGCAAATTAAAAGTTGTCAATATATAATCTGTTTTTCTGTTTAATTATTTTATATTATTTGTAAAACTTCATAGTCTAAAGGGATGGATTCTTCGCGTATTTTACTTTCACAATGCACATGTCAATTCATTTTTCTTTGTATTTAATAAAGAGTTTCAAACTTTAGTTAATTATAAAAAAAATGGACGTTTGAGAGAAAATCATAATTCCTCTACAATCGTATTTCCAAATCTTCTTTGAAATAAACAACCAAAATTATAGACCTTTTATAAGATACTTAAACCTGTTTTAATTATATCACTGTACAATAAGGAACGAAGTCACTATAAAATCACCCAGGATTGTAGAAGACTATATCTTCGTCCAACTACAATATCTCCAAAGAATTTAATAGCTTTTTCGTTCTAGGTAACAATATACCTAATCAGACAAAAACATAGTGAATAATAATAATACAAACAAAGCAAAAAAATTTTATTACTCCAATAAGATTAAAAGATGTTATTTAATTAGGTTTCCGAAAACTAGAGAAAATTATTTATATCGTTATTATAGTAGTCCATTGTTAACTCAAAGCTAACAGAAATCCCTGAAGTTTTCGGGCCCCACGTTGGGCGCCATTTAATTGTAAAGCTGGATTTTGAAAGTGGAATATCAGAGGGACGGTCCAGGGAACTTTACGCACGTGCTCGGCAAGCTAGCCAGTTCGGAGAAGATGGGCGGGGAACTTGTTCCAGTACGTGACCGTATCCAATCCTTTTACAACTAAAATTTCACGTGCGGTTTAAAATGCCCTTAAATAGATAAAAAAATGCCTGTTTGGTTTCTAGACATGCGATTGTGCAGAGCTTAGATGTTGCAGCTCTATGCCTCGCAACCCTCCCATCCTATGGGCTTTCTAAGAGCGCAATTATTAAATTTGATGAAAACCCCCACAAGCGAACCCTCCCATCCCCTACGACACTGAAGTTTTACATTTCTTTAGTTCAGTTCATATTACAATTCTTTATTGACTTTAAACATAACAAAATACCTTAGAAAAAGAAACAAAATAATTCAAAGCATATTCAAAAAAAAAATTATATGTATACGTATGTAGTAAACATTTCATTCAAAAGTAGGTTTAAAAGAATTGGCGAAAACCAACAACAACCAGAAAACAAAATTAAAGAGAGATTGAGACTTGTCATTAAACGCTCTCTCGCACTTGACTAAAAATATATCGCATGACATAAAAAAATTGGTTCTCGGTTTTGGTTTTAAGATAAAAACCCAAAAACAAAAAAAAAATATATTTATATAAAGAAAGCAAAAATACTTTCTTTTCAAACCAAAGAGAAAAAAAAAATTAAAATAAAAAAAGAGAAAACTTACGATTTTGGTGTGACATCCAACGTTGCTGAAAGGCCTTTCTGCGAGGTTCGATGAAGATGTGGATTTTTGGTTCGATGGTAAAAAGATGTAGATATTTATAGGGTTTTCGATTTATAGTTGTTGTTAATTTTTAAATTCCCGAAATTCCAGACCCATCATCAACAATAATGATCTAAAGTATTGCTTTAGATGGTTGGATGCATGTGGAATTTCGGTGATAAGGTAAATTATGTAATGACACCAATATTTTAAAGATTTTAGGTAGATTAATTTAAAACAATTATTAATTCAATATTAACAATTTATAAGAACAAAATTTATACTTTAAATTTAAAAAAAATTGGTTGTATTTAGGTATGCGAGAAGTTAAGGTTACTTTTTTTTTTTTTTAAATTTTTAAAATTATGTAAATTATTTTAGGCTTAGTTCAAAATTAAGAAAATTAGAATGATGATGTGCTGGCGTTAAATGGTGTATATTCAGAATTTCTGAATAATGTTCAGACAGTGGCAGGTTTCTTGTTAGTTGCACAGACCACGTGTTTTCTTGCAGGGACTGTACTTCAGTACTGTGTGGCCTTAATGGTTGGTACAACTACCAAGCACGGCAAATATTGGCTCCTCAACTCTATTTGTGTTGCGTAATATGCTGATTTTTCTATAAAATAATCGACAATCAGCTATCATTAAAAAAAATATATAAATAGTTTTATTACCTTTTGAATAGAAATCGAAATAAATTGTAGAAAATTTATAGATCCTCAGTGATCCCAAATATCCTGGGATATTTCACTATTGCTCTATTAAAAAAAAATAATACAGCTCCTGCACAAACACACTTTCCTTTCACTTTATAAAGTTTTGTCGGCTTAAGGTGGTATTGATTATTTCAGCGCACAATTAAAATAGAACTCAATGTCTAGATCAGGCTTACTTACAACCCATGACCGAATAACCTTACTCAATTGTAATGTCAAAAGATAAGCTTTTGGGACAAGTGAGAAAAAAGTTTTCTCTCAATTATATGGGCTGACTCATTGAAGATACCGTAAGATCATATTAACTCAATAATACAAACAGGCATTGGTTACAGCCTGTATGCTGTGATGGTAGATATGGGAAAAAATATATACAAGAGTTAAGTAGGTCTTGAGAAAAGTACTAAAGTACAAATGTACCGCATTTTATTTTGTGCTGTCATTTATTAAAATATCTAATATTACACCAGCCAGACGTATTCCTCTTTGTATCAGTAACATTTGTAGCAAATCTCATCTTCATACCTCTAATGGCTATTAAGACATGACCGATTTAAATTTCGGTTTGTGTGGGCGGTGCCACGCCCCTTTTTCTAATTTTGTTTTTATGTAGCATATGATAGAGGCCCTGCGGACAGTACCTCACAGTGAAAATTTCATTACAATCGATCCATTTATTTGGCCAGAATAACAATTTTTCAATAAGGGGCGTGGCACCGCCCATTTTTAACCAAGACCTAACCCTTCTTATACCAGTAACATATGTAGCAAATCTCATCTTCATACCCCTATTGGCTCGGGCTATATGACTAACTCAAATTTCGGTTTGTCTGGGCGGTGCCACGCCCCTTTTTCTAATTATGTTTTTATGTAGCCTATGGTAGAGGCCCTACGGATAGTTCTACACATTTAAAATTTAATTGCAATCGGTCCATTTATTTTGCCCAGAAAACGATTTTTCAAAAGGGGCGTGGCACCGCCCATTTTCCAGCCTGACGTATTCCTCTTTGTATCAGTAACATTTGTAGCAAATCTCATCTTTTTACCTTTAATGGCTATTGAGATAAGGCCGATTGAAATTTCGGTTTGTGTGGGCGGTGCCACGCCCCTTTGTCTAATTTTGTTTTTATGTAGCCTATGATAGAGGCCCTGCGGACAGTACCTCACAGTGAAAATTTCATTACAATCGGTCTATTCATTCAGCCAGTATAACAATTTTTCAATAAGGGGCGTGGTACCGCCCACTTTCTATAAACAAAATTTTTCTTTCTTATACGACCGATATACGTACTAAATCTCGACTCCGTACCTAAAATGGTTTAAAAGATACAGCCATTTTCAAATTCCAGTTGTATGGGGCGGTGCCACGCCCATTTTACACCCTTGCAGTCTGAATTTCCAAAAATCCCTTCTTAGTGCGCGCCTACGGCATAAAAGAAACCTACATTCCAAATTTCACGGTTCCGGCTTTAGCCGTTTGGTCTGGGGAGTGATCAGTCAGTCACCCAAGCCTTTTATATATATAGATAGAGACTTCTTAATAAATGAGCGTGTTAGATGAAGAAAAAAAACCCAATGATAGGAAGATTTAAAACGTCGAAAAGAAAATTATGAAGAGAAAATCGAACTTGGTGTAATTTTTATACTATTATGTAGTATTTGGCCACACAGGCTATTTTTTATGTTCAGATTTAACTATGATACATGTTGAATTTGAGACTGATGAATTGGGAGAAGATATGCAGACAATGGATGAAAAACAGATTGATAACATTCCAAGTTGCTGAAATATGCCGATTCAAAAACGTGGAAAGGAGAATTTTATAGACGACAGAATGCTACTTGTATGGCGGCAATATTTCATCTCCATTAGATATACACTTCATCAGTGAAACTGCCAAAGCGTTGGTTCACAATATTGTTCTGAATTACACAAGTTTGTGTGAACAACTTAAAAAATACCGTCGGAGTCATGGAAATAAATTATTGAAAATTTTAATGTATTTTTTTATTTTATTTTGTATTTCTATTATATTAAGTTAGTTAGATCCTGAAACATTAGTTTTGCATTGGGACGAAAAGCTACTTCCCTCTTACTTAAAAAACTTAATTCCCTTTACACCCCATTCCCTTTACACCCCAGGATAGCTTCTCGCGTTGTTGTGAATTAAAGCGCTTTCTATTCTTAGATTCACAACTAACGGCACCTACTGGTTTATCGACGAATGCGAAAATCACTGTTTGAGAAGCTTTTACTAGACATGCCGATTGACTCTACACTTATACTGCGACGTTGCTGTCAACAACATCAAAGGGCCGGCTATAAATGAAAAATGTAGGCGGGAATCGAACCCGGGTCTCCTCGGGTCTCATGGTAGTCGTGTGTTCGGCGTGCATGTCACAGCCGGTCCCTTCACACAATTGCTGGAATAGATAAAGTTGATCGTTTGGCTAATGGGCTGACGTCATATAACTATGAAAAATTTATATTTTTTATAGCTATGCCCAGCGTTGAAGATGGATCTGTTGCTACAGTAGCTCAATCAGTCTACGAATATTTGCTAAAAATTTATATTCTGAATTCATTAGAAATGATATTTTTTTTGGTACAAGTGCTGCAAATACCGGCCCTTTTATCTTAAATATTTAGCGAAAGTACATATTCGGCATGATAAAAAAGAACTTCTACAACTTGCATTTATATTTCTTGGTGAAAGATTCCCAGTTTAACATTTCGTGCACCTGGAGTGAAGTCACATGCAAGATTCATGTACAAGGACTTCTGTTGTCTTAAAATGTATATTTTTCACACATACATTAAAACTTCTACGATTCAGTTGGATGGAATTCGTTATATGTGATTTTTTTAAGTAAGTCTCTATAGTCTAAATAGTAATATGAAACTAATAAAGATGATTATTGGCTGTTTTGATACAAAAAATATATACACTGGTATTGAAATCGGAACCACCAGTGGTATTTATCGGA
The DNA here is from genome assembly GCA_964034835.1 of Muscina levida. Classification (NCBI taxonomy): domain Eukaryota; kingdom Metazoa; phylum Arthropoda; class Insecta; order Diptera; family Muscidae; genus Muscina; species Muscina levida. The sequence goes on from OZ035880.1 coordinate 100,998,748, forward strand.
GGAAACAGTTGCACTTGCCTTTCTTGACCCACATGTAGACTCAGAAATAAAAGAAAAGATGGTCTGAGTCTGAAAGAGACCATTATATCGGTGATGACGTAAATGAATTTAAACATTCAAGTATTTGAGCTCTTTTGTAACTACGAAAACAAAATTTTTTTTACTCGTTTGGAAATTTCTATGGATTCTTACGCTTTAATCTATCAAATGTTTTATGCCAAGCATTTTTTTAAAGGGAAACTGATCGTCAAAAGCATTACTGTTGTGAATGCCGCCGAAAAAATTGTCAGACTAATAACTGGCTCCAACAAATGCTTAACACACAACGAAGACGATAAACAGTGCTTGTTGCACCTTGTAGAGAGCTAACGAAAGGACTTCCCAGTATATACAAAATCCTCACTGATTTAAAATAAAACTAATAAACCCTATTAATGAAAATTAAATAAAAAAACATAATATTTATAGTAATTTTATTTAAAAAAAAATAATAAAATGAAATAGAAAGAGTTTTTTGGTGGTTATTTAAAATGTTGACCTTTGACCTCATTGGGGCACGGGTTGGCACCATCCGATCAGCCTGAAAATTTGCTATATCAATTTTGGCATCAAATCGCATATTTTAATCGCTACCCACACTCAAGATTCCAAAAAAAAATTTAACGCCAGGTCTATTGTACACACCGATTCATTTATTCACAAAGTACAATTATTTTAACCAAAAAGGAACTTTTATTGAAAATCTACGTTTACTGTACCAAAAAGTACAAACAATACATTCATTGTACATGTATTGCACCAAAAAGTAAATGTATTGTACCAGAGGTACTTTTACTGTACCAAAAAGTACTTTTATTGTATAAAAAAGTAAATTTATTGTACCACAATATACTTGTGTTGTATCAAAAGTACATTTATTGTACCACAATATACTTGTGTTGTACCAAAAGGTGCTTTTTGGTACTTAAAGGTTATTTTACTATACCAAAAAGTAAGTTTACTGCGCCAAAAAGTACATTTATTGTATCAAAAGGCACTTGTATTGTATCAAAAATTACTTGTATTGTACCAAAAGGTACATTTGTTGTACCAAAATGTAAATTTTTAGAACCAAAAGGTACTTTTCTTGTACCAAGAAGTAATTTTGTTGCACCAAAAAGTAAATTTATTGTACTAAAAGGTAGGTTTTTGTACCAAAAAATTCTTTTGTTGCACCGAAAAGTACAGGTATTGTTCAAAACGGTGCTTTTTTGTACAAGAAGGTACTTTTACTGTACCAAAAAGTAAGTTTACTGTTCCAAAAAGTACTTTTATTGCACCAAAAAGTACATTTATTGTACCAAAAGGCACTTGTATTGTATTTAAAAGTACTTGTATTGTACCAAAAGATACTTTTTTTGCACCAAAAATTACATGTGTTGTACTAAAAGGTACTTTTCTTGTACCAAAAAGTACTTTTACTATACCAATAAGTACTTTTTTTGTGCCAAAAAGTACATTTATTATACCAAAAAGTAATTTTGTTGCATCAAAAGGTTCTTGTATTGTACCAAAACGTACTTTTTTGTACCAAGAGGTACTTTTACGGCTCCAAAGAGCACTTTTTTATACCATATTCGGAATAGATTATTTTTTATTTATTGTATAGTTTCAAAACCCGAGCCTATAGGGCCTTATATGGTTACAAATATCTACTCATAAACTTTTAATGTGCCAAAATTTACATATCTTTAAACTTTTGCATCCCACCGTGTCACGCCTGTCCATTGACTACAGGCATACGAACAATAAAAAACAAAAAGCCCAACTCATTTGAAATATTTGTATTAACCAGTTACTATTATTGCTATGTAGCTTACTGTTTATATGCGATTACTTGTTGCCTGTCGATTTTGTTGTTGTTTTGTTTTGTATAGTGAATAGACCGGCGTCGTTATAAATAACCGTGTTTTATTTGACGTCACAGGGCAAGACGTCATGCAAATGAATTAAACGTGTATTTCAAACGTTCGTCGTCGTCATTACTTCAAATTCCTGCCTCTAACGCCAATCGAGCTGTGGAGCTGTGGTGTATCGTATTTTGTTTTTTTTTTTTTATATAATAAATATTTTAATTAAATAACGACGCTAACATGAGGCCAAACTATTTTTTGTTTTGTTTGTTTAGTTTCATTGTAGGTTCACAGACAACAGAAACAAACAAACAGAAAAAATAGAAAAAAAAACAAGAAACACCCAAAGCTTGAACCCAAACAAAAATAAACTATTAATGCAAATAATGAGAGAAGTAGATGAACAACAACAGAAAAAACAAACGAGTGACAAGCAGACACTATGATAGACAGTGAAAAAGTTTATGGATTTTTGTTTTTTGTATAAGATTATGTAGGTATCGTCGGTAAACAAATATACACAGAGACTACGAATAAAAAAAAAATTTTAAATATAAACACAGCATAAGAGAGAGAGAGAGAGAGAGAGAGACAAAAAAAACTCACAAACTGAGTGACTGACTGACATGCGGAAAGAAAGTCTAACTGACAGACTGGCAGAGGAACGGTCATACCTATGGCAGCTAACAGTATAATGTACTCCGTCATTGCCGCATAAATGTAACAATTTAATGAAAAATCAACAGCAGCAATGGCTACAACTCAAACGTCTGTTGGTCTGCAACCGCCGCCGCACTGCTGTTATAGTTATTATACACCCCCCGCAGCCACTAGCGTAACACTTACTGGTCTATACTAGTAACTATGGTATTCATAGTATTCGTTATGTATTAAAATAATAATAATAATAATAATCATCTCGTACTACTGACAAGACTAAAAAGTTTATTCATTCACACTGACTGCCATAATTTGTGAGTAGAAGAGAGTGTGAGTGTTTTTCGAGGGAGTATGTGTAGATAATGCACAAAAGTGTTGATTCAGCTTTAAAGTTAAAAATGGTCCGACTGATGATTTTATACTAACATAAAGAAGTATGGGAGTTATTTGGATCAATGGAACTTCAGTGGATTTTAGATTTTATAATTGATAAGCATTACAAATTCCAAACATATTCTTAATTCATTAACAATTATTGTATAATACAATAATAGTACTTTTTAGTACAATGAAAGTACATTTTAATCAATAATATTACTTTTTGGTACAATTAAAGTATTTTTAACAACAAAAATACTTTGTAATGCTATAAATATAATTTAAGCAAAAAGGTACTTTTTGATACAATAAACGTAATTTATGTTACAATAAAAGTACTTTTTGGTACTATAAAAGTATTTCTTGGTACAACAAACTGAAGCTTGATCACAAGCTAAATTAGGCAAGGAATATCGAGGGAAGGTTAAAGAGAGGTGTCAATGCCCTTTATACGTTTGGGAACTCTATAGGTAAAATTTGGGGCTTAGCCCGAAGGTCAAAATGAGACTGTATACCATGGTCACCTATGGATAACTGGTTTGGTGGGAGGGCCTAGATAAGAGTAATATGTTAAAAATGTTCGGCAAGGTCCAAAGGATGACTGCATTAGAGATTACTGGGGCTTGAAGGAGTACAGCTCAATCGGCTTTGTATGTGTTCCTGGGCTCTCCGCTCCTGGCTTCAAACTGAGGAAAGCTGGTGGGTTATAAGCGTCAAATCGGACATTGTATTGCGAAGATTCTTCGGCTTCTAGGCGATGGCGTTTCTTTTCACCTGCCGTCTTATACTGGGTGTTTACTGACTTCGAAAATCGAACAGAGCCCAGGACTTGGAGTTTACATCGAAAACCTGCAACTAAGCCTCTCTTTCAGGCTACATAATGAATGCAGTAGTTTTCAGGCTGAGGTACTGGACATTCAGCCGCGGCTGGGATGTGGAATTGACACTAGCAGACGGATAACCATCTGTTGTGAGTAGTCAGGCTGCAATAAAAGCGATCAACTCTACATTATGTTAATCAAAGTCGGTGAGAAACTGTAAGGGGAAATTAGATGGACTAAAGCCTCTGGATGTCAGCCTCTCAGCAGCGGAAAAGCAGAGGCATTGTAAAAATAGGCCTGCAAACATACCTTCAAAAACATTTTGACCACATTCAAGTACGCCTTCCTTTACCAGGCATAAATATACAGGCTATAGTAAGACCTTCACTAAGCCTTACAAAAAATTCCATACCGATGCACATTTCGCTTCTAAAATGAGACCTGCAATGAGGCCTGTTATTAGAGTGAAAAAAAAGATCCGGCAGACATGCTTTTTTTCCTTCTTAAATTCCCACAAAAATTCCATAAATATGCATAAAGGGCATGCAAACTTTATGCCTCAAACAGGCCTATTGGCAGGCCTATGAGTGGAAGGCCACGGTTTGATGGTCACGCCATTTAATGTGGAAATAATTCGCATGTTTATTTTTTTTTTTTGCAGTTCTTCTATAAATGCCCTTTTCAAAGCCTGCAAGCTGATCCGTAGTAGCAATGCCGTATAGAAGGCCCTTGTATTTAGGGCTCCAAGCAGGACTTCTTAGGTACGCCTACTGAGCGCCTTCAATGAGAAAGGGAATGTGCCTGCCTATAGCGCCCTATGTTAATTTAAAACGAAACTTGCATTTGTAGGGTAAAGCTTTTGGCCTGCAAGAAGGCATTGAAAGTTCCATTTTTTTACTGCTGGCCTCTGTTGGGTCCCAGGACATTGCGAGATTCCCGATAATAATTATAACTGCTAGATCGCCGTGGTCCGAGTACTGCAGATCGCTATCAGAGTACATGGTAGGCCTGTGCAGGTGGGACCTGAAATTTTAGCAGGTCATTGCAATATCAGGCATCTGACAGCCAAATGGGATAGATCCATACCGGCCTACTTTTGTTTATGGGAGGAAGAAAAGGAGTCCGAGTCGATGGAACATCCAGCTGTTGTAACAGCTGGAGGTGGTAGCTGCGGTGATAATTCTTTATAGCGATTTTCGGCTCTCGATCGGGCATGTAATCCAATTATCATACGATCATTGTTGGCAACTCTGTTTGGTTCCTTTGTAGATAACAAGGTTTGTGTCAAGGATTGTTAGGCGTTGTTGTTGTGAGTTTTTCGCCATATTCCACCAAAGATGGCGCCACCTGGCTTGTTGATTTATATGAGATGTTGATAAATCATTTTTCTTTTTCCTTGATCCTTGCGCAATCTGGATTTTTGTAGTGGAAGCATCTAGGATGAGTTTTGTTGGCTGGAGAACTCGAAAGTATTTGAAAAGTAATTTTTCATCGATGTTGATTTGGTCAGTGCCCCGGCCGGGAATCGAACCCGGCACCTTCGGATTGCTAATCTACGTCGCTACCATTGAGCTATCGAAGGTCATCCTCTCTCCGTCTTTCTCTTCCCCTTCTCCTTTTGCTAACGGACAATCACAATGGATTACCAGATTTCGGTGTGATCTTGTTAAAACACAACCTAACCACAACCTTACCTTGCTCACGGTACAACAAAAGTACTGGTGAGTTAATGCTAAAATAGGAATGGAAGATGGTATTGGTTCAGCAGTCGGAAAATTCAGTCTACATAACAACACCTCCGATAACGGATTCAGACTGGTTAGCTATGCGTCGGAAAGAAACATGGTAGTAAGTGAAACCAGATTCCCGCCTAAAGATATTTACAAAGCAACTTGGATATTCCCTGATCAAAAGACAAGAAACCAGATTGATAACGTGGCAATCAACGGAAGGCATGTCTCATGCGTTATGGATGTGTGTGAGATACGCGGTGCAAATATTGGAGGTAGTGCTAACAAAGCTCGTAACCAAACGCAAATGAAGCTAGATATCACAAAGCTACATACCACCGAGATAGCCAATGCCTACTCCAAATATCTTTCTTAATTTCTCTAACGAAACCTCCGAATTTATGCTGTTCCCGACACACAGATGCAGCATACAACCACAGCCGCAACGACCGTACTGGGATAAAAATCACGCTCAGACAAGCCTTAGTACGATGAGCAATGTGTTGCGATGTCTGAGGAAATCAATGCTGAAAACTGCAGGCAATGGTAACGCAACGTATAGGGATAGAGGAGAACCCCGAAAATTCTACCAACAGGTTAAAACCGAGGGTTTTGATACAGGGATCCCCACCTGCAGGGACTAAGATGGAAATCTGGTCACAAACACTCAGAGTGTGCTGCAAATATTTACGGAAGACTTTCGTACTCTGCTCGTTTTCAAAAGCAGCACAAGTGACGAAATCTCTGCAATTATCGACAACGCAATAGATTTTGCACTACCGGCCGGCGGCGTGCCTGCACCAGTTCATAAACATGATTCGGCTCAAGGAATGCATGACCGATAATTGGAATTTGAGTGTTCTATGCCGTGAGTTTAAGAAAGGCGGTCCTTTACCCATCGCATACAAGGTCCAGTCTAGCGAACCTGATTGAACCTTATCAGTGCTGCTTTAGTCCTGGTAAATCCACGACCGAACACATACTCACTCTACGACAAACCCTGGAGAAGACCCAAGAAATGCCGATCGACACCTATCATCTGTTTATCGACGGCAAAACAGCATTCGACAGTCCGATACAACAGAAAGTATTAAATGCCATAGCTGAGTTTGGTATCCAGCCAAGTTGATACGACTTTGCGGGATGATACGAACTGACACGAAGTTTTCAGTGGAAATATGCAGAAATCTGACAGATCTATTTCCAGGCGACAGTCTGTGGCGATCTCTTTATCATCTTAATGGATATTATCATGCGGATGGCCACAGTAAACACGACTGGCACCATCTTTAACAATAGTCACATGCTGCTCGCGTATGGATAGAGATATCATTGGCCGAGGACTGCGGGATGTTACTGGGGACATTTCAAGCATTGAAAAGCAGTCGGCAGAAAAGGGGTATGGTGATAAATGATGACCAAACCAAGTTATTTGTATCAACGAACAAAGAATCTATTTATTTGGGAACGTTGCGTTAATGTTAACAACTATAACTTTGTGGTAGAAAATATTGTCTACTTTTGCTTCGCAAGACACGAGTATTAATCGCTACTATGCGCTAAGCAATCGATTTAGTGACAAAGCACTCTCACGCCGTATAAAGATCCAACTCTACCAGACACTGATCCTTGCTCTACAGCGCAGAATCCTGGGTAATGACACAGGCGGATCAATCTGTTCTGATTATCTTTGAGATAAAAATTCTTGTTAAAGTCGTCGAATGAACCATGAGCTGTATAACGGCATCGACGTAGTCAAGCGCGTTTCAATACAACGAATGTGCTGGCCTTTTCAAGCTTTGAGAAGCATTCAGCAATAGTGGATTCAACGGTAAACGAGGACAAACCATGTTATTTGTTTCAACGGGAAAAAATCTACCGGTTTAATTAACTACTATAACTTTGAAGTGGTAGATGATTTGGTTTACTTTAGCTTCTTAGTAAACAAAAATATTAGCAAATACTTTTGAGCAATACCTGTCTATCAAAAGGCGAACTGAGGAACATCCATGCCTCTATCAGAGCAACGAAATGGTTTGAAAGCGTCGTTGACCAAACAGAATAGGAATAATTGTTTCAAACATTTTTAAAATGGTATCACAACGAGATTCACTCTAGGACCCATGTGAGCTATGCTGAACGCGGCTGCCAAATTAACCGAACCTAACCATATGCAGGTCCTAAAGGTATTGTTTTTTATTTCCCTAGTAATTTTCTTCACAATTCATTCACTATTGCTATCAAAAAGTGCACATGTCTGTCAATCTGTAAAACTGACATCATTTTATGTCTGGATATTCTTTGTTTTTTCCCTGACGTAGGTGGCCCTTTTAACAGAGTAAATGTGTCTAATAGATATCCTACTTCTTTGTCATATCATTTTTCTGTTCCTTTCCTATAAGTCCAAAATACCTTTACGCCAGTAGACAACGATGACGACAACTGCTGCGCCACGCCAATGGATGGCAGACTTTACCAAAGTGCCAACGACACCAACAGCAGCAACACCTTTTTCGCGCGCTGTCAACGGACAAAGTGTGATTTTCGCAGTGTTTCGCCAACACAAGTAAAGAGCGGTAGACATAAGAAAAAACCGTGAATGAAAAATAAAAACAGAAAATAACATAAAGCAAAAAATAATAATAAAACAAAAAAAGCAAAGAAGGTCATTGTTGTTTCGGTTCTGCAATCCACCGCATATAGATACATTGTACAATGTATGTATGTTTGTGTAAATATAGTATCTGAGTTGCGGTCCCTAAAGTAAATATGCAACCAAGTCATGTATTTTTTTTGCGTATTTTTGCATTTTGTTGGCAATAGAGTACATGTGCATAATACATGCATATATGTATAGCATTTACTTTTGTTGTAGTATATAAAATTGAGTAAATGTCTGCATTGCAATTTGGCGTAATTACAACCGATTGTATATTAATTGATTTCCAAACACTCCTGGTCGTACAGCGCGAAGAAAAAAAAACGTAACAACAAACGAGACCATTATGGAGGCAGAGACATTGGGTGAGTCAATTGCATGGTACACGGTGGGGGAAATATTTATATGTATAAAATAAATATAATAACTGGAGGTTAAATCCCTCGTTTCTTGATTTCCAGGCTGATATTATTTTTGTTTATGGCGGAGCCAAGGTAGATAGAATCATATACCACTTCAAAGTTATATGAGTCTTTGTTGGTTAAAACATATTACCTGGCTTTTGCCTCATTTATCACCCGACCTACTTCTGTCGACTGTTTCTCAATGCTTGAAAAGACCGCAGTAACATCCCGCTGTCCTCGGCCAATGATATCTATGTCGTCTGTATACGCGAGCAGCATGTGACTTTTAGTCAAGATGGTGCCAGTCATGTTTACTGCAGCCTTCAAAATAATCATATCCATTGTGGTATGTTAAAGGGATCGCATGACAGACTGTCACCTGGTCTAAAGCCCCGTTTCGTAGAAATGGATCTGTTAAATTCTTAACCATCTTCATCGAACACTGTCGATCAGTGTCATCCCGCAAAGACGTATCGCAATCGCGGAGATATCAAATGCAGCCATGGCATTTTAACAGTTTCTGTCGTATCGATCTGTCAAGTGCAGCTTTGTAACCGATAAACAGATGGTAGGTGTCTATCTGCATTTCTTGGATCTTCTCTACGATTTGTCGTAGGTTATCTGGTCCGTCGTCGACTTACTAGATCTAAAGCCACACGGATAAGGTCAAATCATGCGCACTAGACAAGACCTTGTTTGCAATGGGTAGAATGCAAATCCCTCATATAGCCTTTCCAAAGCACAGGACATAGAACACTCTGATTCCAATCACAGTGTTTATGATCAGGTGCATGAATGTTGCCAGCTCGTTGCCGACTGTCGTAAAATGCACTGCCATCGGCTCCCAAGGCTTTATTGTTCCTAACAACTACTAACTACTACTGATCTGGTTTTGGCTCGGTGGTGGACAGTCTTCTCCGTTGTAAAAGATTTGCGTCATCCCGCAATTATGTTGCAATCGGGAACGAGCAGAGTGTGAAAATGTTCTCTCCGTTGTGCAGCACATTCATACCTGTGATTACAGTAAGGGATACCTGTTCAAAAATTTTTGCAGCAATTCGACCTTCATTTACCTTTGAATATCACTGTGTTAATTACATTAAGAGCAACAAAATGCGAATGGCAATAAATTTAACCACGCGATCGGCCGCCTACAACCTTCATTTGCCATTGAATACAAATAATTCTTCAACTACCTGTAAGGCAAACAACTTTATCATCGAATCACATGACCGTCGTAAACGTTAAGCAATGCACGCGAATGTCACAAACGACATTCGGCAATCGCCAGGAACGATTGAATTGGACTGCGGGTCTTTTGAATCGGACTTCGGTCTGCTGAATCGGACTTCGGTTTGTTAAATCGGTCTTTTGAATCGAACTTCGGTCTGTTTAATCTTACTTCGGTCTGTTGAATCGAACTTCGGTATGTTGAATTGGAATTCGGTCTGTTGAATCGGACTTCGGTCTGTTGAATCGCTCTTCGGTCTGTCAAATCGGACTTCGGGCTGTTGAATTTAACTTCGGTGTGTTAAATCGGACTTCGGTCTGTTAAATCGGACTACGGTCTGTTAAATCGGACGTCGGTATGTTGAATTGGAATTTGGTCTGTTGAATTGGTCTTCGGTCTGTCAAATCGGACTTCGGACTGTTGAATTGATCTTCGGTTTGTCAAATCGGACTTCGGTCTGTTAAATCGGACTACGGTCTGTTAAATCGGACTTCGGTCTGTTGAATCGGACTTCGGTCTGTCAAATCGGACTTCGGTCTGTTAAATTGGCCCTTGGCCTGTTGAATCGGACTTCGGTCTGTCAAATCGGACTTCGGTCTGTTAAAATGGAATTCGGTCTGTTGAATCGGACTTCGGTCTGTTGAATCGCTCTTCGGTCTGTCAAATCGGACTTCGGGCTGTTGAATTGATCTTCGGTTTGTCAAATCGGACTTCGGTCTGCTAAATTGGCCCTTGGCCTGTTGAATCGAACTTCGGTCTGCTGAATCGGACTTCGGTCTGTTAAATCGGACTTCGGTCTGTTAAATCGGACTTCGGTCTGTTAAATTGGCCCTTGGCCTGTTGAATCGGAATTCGGACTGTTATATCGGACTTCAGTCTGTTGAATCAGACTTCGGTCTGTTAAATCGGACTTCGGTCTGTTAAATCGGACTACGGTCTGTTGAAACGGACTTCGGTCTGTCAAATCGGTCTTCGGGCTGTTGAATTGAACTTCGGTTTGTCAAATCGGACTTAGGTCTGTTAAATCGGACTACGGTCTGTTAAATCGGACTTCGGTCTGATGAATCGGACTTCGGTCTGTCAAATCGGACTTCGGTCTGTTGAATCGGACTTTGATCTGTAGAATCCAACTCCAGTTAATACCGACTCGTCGGTTACAAAAATATTGATCTGGTACACGAAGATACTCTTCGTTTCTATAGCATTGTATTAGGTATTAGCACCGTAGTATGTTGATACTAACACTTCGATAAGAAAACCACGTTACAGTTGGTTGGAGAAGACATTGGCTATCTAGGTTGCATGCAGATTTGTGATGTCTTGCCTCCTCTCCGTTTAGTTATGAGGTTTTTAGCACTACTTAATATCATGCGTGCCTTGCTTCCAACTAGGTAGCCATAACGCTTGAGACATGCCTTCCATCGGTTACCACCTGATCAATCTGTTTTCTGGTCTGAATATCCAGGTTGCCGTGTCGAATCTGATTCCACTCACTACCATGTTTCTGGCCGACGCGAACTATACTGCTGCAGCGGTAAAAATACACATTATGTGATCGCTGATGCCAGCTATCTTTAGTAGCAATCGCTTATATTTCCCATTAAATTTAGCATAGGAATAACAAAGGCCGTTTAATCGGTGCGCTCCCGCTTACAAAGTAAGCGACGATGTCAGTAAGTATAATTTCAGTTGCAATTACGTTATAAGCGGTGATTTAAGCGATCTTGATGAAACGCTTGATTACGAAGTAAGTGACGATGTCAGTAGGTGCCATTTTAGTCGGAGTTATAATGAGTGGACGATATTTTTGCATTACACACGCGAGGCAATCTAATTACTAAGATCGTTTGCTTATAATGTCATGGGAATGCATCAGCATGTGTGTAGTGTGATTTGGTTTTATTCAAGTTACATGTGTCCACCTAACGTTTATATGTCAGAAACCAATAATTTGTGCCAATTTAACCCACAGTGCCTTTGTGACGTTTAAAGATATGATGGTCGTGCACATCTAGCATCTTGCGAAGAACTTAAATAACCAACACCACCATCACCGGCAATCGACAATGGGGGCCTCTTTTACTGCTATGCAATTGCGTGTATAAATTAATTATTTAAAATTTTAGACTTTTATCTTTACTACCAACAAACAAATCATTGTTTAATTCATATTATATTGTTATGATTTTTTTTTCTATACTTTTTTTCTTTTTGGCACAAGGTTATTTATTACGCAGTGTTTGCTGCTCCAAATTGATTGAATATCAATATGCCTTGCGAATATTAATTGATATAGAATGAGGGGAGGAGAGAGGAGAGAAGAGAAGAGAGGTGTAGGTGTCGGTTGGGTTTGTTGACACACACACACACACACACAGTGCCCCAACTATAGTTATTACGTTTTAATGTGTTTAACTATTTTCATTGTCGCGCTATTTTTTTGGTTTTTTTTTTGGTGGGGTACGGTTTACTAGAAATGTGAACGCATTGGTGGGTGTAATGTATACAGAAAGCTAGAAAACTCAAATGTTTTCTTATTGGTGGCAAATTGTTGTCATTTGTTCTAGCTTTAATTCGTGTTTAATACTATGGTGACATTGTCGACAGCAACTTCTTAGTAAACGCTTCTCAAACAGTTGTCGTTTGGATTCGCGTATAAAAAGTAGGTTCCGTTGCTTGAGTCTAAAAATAGAAGCAAGTTAATACACAAAAACGCGAGTGGCTATCCCATATTTTATTAAGGGGAAATAATGTTAAAGATAACGATTTTTTTGGAATCATTAGATCGAATCTAAATCACATTTTATTTAGGCTCTATAAGAGCACACGAGAGTGCTCTTAACCATTTAGATGCAAAAACTTCTTTCAGTAATATTTGAAAGTTTCGCAAATACTAAAATATTGAATCCTAAAGAATTAGCTGTTCATGATAAGGTCTTAGGTAAGCTCTCTCTCCCCCCAAGTTATTACTCCAATATAAGCAACCTAATGCAATAACTTTTTGGTTAAACCTTATCCCATTCATTACCAAAGACTTGACAACAGTTGGATATTCTATATCAAACTGTATCGTTTAGATTGCAACTGATAAATGTGTAATAAGTTCTATAAAAACAAATAAGCTAAAAAAGAAAACAAATCAAACACATTTAGTACAATGTGGTAACATTTGAAACTAGAATAGACTTTAAATAACACTGTGATATCAGCGATATATTTAAATTACGCTTCAATTTCATTCTTAACCACATTAATGGCCATTGAGTTGAGATGACGACGACGTCGACGACGACGACACGTGTTTATATTGCAGAACACTCTGACCAGGAAGACATTTAGTCTAATTTAGACTACAAAAGTATAACGAATAATGAAATCGTCATAGGGCTTCAGCTAATATTATCGAAATAATAGAAATTGTGGTTTCTATGTTAAAATAATTGTTCTACTTTTAGCACTGATGATGACTTAGATTACATTACACGTCAACGAGTACGTTGTGAATTTGAGCGGTTTGTTAATGTATAATATTTTGAAATCGTTCATGGAAATAGAGCTATTCGACTGATGCGGTGACTAAAATGATGATAACTTACGAAAAATCTAATTTTTGTTATCGTTTATCTACTTTTTAAAAGTTACAGACATTTTCTAAACCTACTAAATAATATTAATAATAATAATAATATTAAATTGCAATTGAACTCGTATCATATAAGGTTTTCTTTAGTACAAATTATATACTATAGGTGGCGTGTAAATTATCTTCTTGTCTGCACATAACAAGAACTTTTGTACAACATTTTAATAGAAACATATATTGGTTTCCTTTAGTACAAATTGTATACTATAGGTGGCGTGTATATTGTCTTCCTGTTTGCTCAAATTAAAGAACTTTTGGGTACACAGTCGACATGTGAGTAATTAAAGGATTCAGGTCTTACCTTAACCTTTATTACACATATGAAATTTAATAAAAGATGATGCGCTTACCTAAAAAGAGACAAGAAAATAAAATCAGATTAGATTTTCATGTTAAAAATGAAATATATTTTCATTAGAAATTGTCAAGTTAATTTAAGTAAGTTTTAGTTTTATGAAAAAACTTTAAATGCTGGCAACTCATGATCTTCCTGCGATAAAAAAATCATATTTGGGATATACATATTGCTCATTTGGTACAAGAACGGCATAAATAAAAAAAAAACGCGATTTTTGAGGTAATGATGTAGAATTGCCCCTTATGTAAAACATTCATATTAATATCTTGTATACAGCAAGGAATGCAATGGGAAACCTGCACCTCAAGCCAACACACAACTCACCTTAATAACGTTATTCCGTGATAATTCTATAACGAATTAGTGACATATAGAGAATGGCGAACCCTGAAGGCCACTCGCCTTCATCTCCTATACTGACTATGAAAACACGAAAAAGAATAAGTAACAAACGAAACATCGTCATCTCTTTCAATTTATATACATAAAGTAATAAGATTTGGCATGATATACATGAAGTCAATATGGTCGTCTGAAGATAGTTCATTGAGACTATCAACATACCACTTTCCTAGGAACCGCATCCTTTTTCTGTGAAGAGCTGGGCAATTGTAAAGAAAATGCTAAATAGTCTCAATTTTCTCCTCATCGTCACATAGTCTATAATAGTCTTCCTGTGTTGTCTCTTAGTTGTAAGTAAAGATTCTTACGTCGTTGTGTCTTGTAATGATAATTAGTCGTCTGGCAGACTTTCTATCCCACTACAAGAGTGATTTGGTCCATCTTGCATCCAGTCTTGGTCAAATATCCCCTGGTACCACAACAGCCGGTGCGGTGTCCCGAGGAAGCATTTGCCAATCATTGGATGCAACGTTTTAAAATTTCATATAACATATATTACACGCTGGGAGGTACCAAAAGGGGTGAGCCTATTTTGCCCATTTACAATCCCATAAGTTCGTTTTGAAAAATATTAATACTGGTAAATGTTCATACCGATCCGTTAAGGTTTACTCGAGTTATCCTGCTGACCAGCCATCCAACCAGCCAGCCAGACAGACGGACATAGCTCAATCGTCTTAGAAAGTCCTGAAACGAATTTGGTCTTAAGATACTTGTGGTCTAACTCGTCTCCTTCAATGCGTTACACTTTTTTTCGTATCAAATGAACTATACCCTCATCCCTAAGGGTTTTGTGCTTGTTGTTGTGTTAGTTAGGGCCCTTTGCATTTATTAAAACGAACACTTTGTAGTAAGGGCCTTTTGTATTTGGTGAATAAAACAACTATTTTTAATCGTAGGACTCTGTAATTCTGTATGAACATGTAGTTTGAATAAATACATTATAATCAATCAAAAAACCCATTTCGAGTTTTTTGTTAGTTAGGGCCGTTTGCATTTCAGCTAACGATATATAGTTTTATACAGTTTTTTGTTTCTCCTGTAAAGTAATGAAAAAGTTAGATAGGGCCGTTTGCATTTCAGCTGACGAAATGCTCAAATGTCTCAATTTCCTCCTTTTCGTCACATAGTCTACAATAGTCTTCCTGCGTTGGCTGTCACTAAAGTAAACAGTGTTCTGTAATGATACCAATTTTGACTTCTGCCAGACTTCCTATCCACTTCAATTTGATTCGGTCCGTCTTCCATCCCGTCTTGGTCCAATATCCCGTGATACTACACATTCGGTGCTATGTTCCCAGGATGCATGTTCCAACCGTTCGATGTGACGGCGATCCGATTGGTCGGGTCACAAATGAGCCTTTCGGCGCAAATTCATTAGCCATCTCGCTGCCTGATATGTCACTGTGTCCTGAACCCAGCAGAGACGAACACTATTTACCGGCAGCGTTAAGAGCACTATCCTACTCTAATGGGTGCACACAAACAACGTACGTAACCGATCATAACGAAATGTGGACATCGCGAAACTGCGAACTTGCCCACAACAACCAGCTTTCAAAACTACTATGACACAAAGCCTCCACTTCTGAAGTTCCCGGGATCCCGGTACAACCCTGGAGCACTAGTAAAAACATAATATCAGCTTAACAAAATACAGATTTTGGACACGATCGGGTTGGGTGTATTAAAATTATTACTCTGTTTATAAAGTGGGCGGAATGGTACATTTGTGTGGGCCGTTTCCAGAAGGGTGTATTGATAATATTACTCGATATCTAAAGTGGGCGTGGCCATGTAGGCCATATGACATCCCGTAAGAAGTTTAAGACAATTTTAACCCATGCTAAGTTTCAAAACAATTGGTATCGGCTTTCGAAAGTTATTGTGCTTACCAGCTGTACAGACAGACGGACAAAGATGGAAATCTGGTTAAAGATACGCAGAGTGTGCTGCATAAATGGAGGAGAAAAACTTCCACCAATAGCTGGTACCGAAAGGCAGCCAATTTTCGATGACGACTTAGATTGCCCATCATTTAGCGAAACCGAGTTAAGAAGAGAAATATCGCGGCTGAAAAATAATAAAGATGCCGTTGCCGAAGAACTTCCGACTTCTAACATGATCAGGCCATGGTAAATTAGCAACTAACTTCATATTTACGATGTGGCAAATCCTGGTTAAGACCCAAGAGAAACAGATCGACACGACAGGTTTCATTTTTCGTCGACTTTCAAACTGCCTTTGACAGTCCAAAAATTCCTCAAAGTCGTGGCTCAATTTGGTATTCCTGCGTAGCTTGTACTTCTTTGCGGAATGACCCTAACTGACACGAAGTCTGCAGTGAAGATTGGCAAGAAGCTTATAGAACTATTCTATACCAGATGAAGCCTAAGAAGACAAGGCGGCAGACTATCGTATGACCTCTTCAACATAGTGATGTAGATGATAATGAGGAAAGATGCAGTAAACACAAGTGGCACGATATTCTACAAAAGTCACATGCTACTGATGGAGTAAACACGAGTGGCACTATTTTCAACAAAATCCACATGCTACTCGCGTACGCTGATGACGTAGACATAATTTTCCGAAAACTGCGGTATGTGACTGCAGCCTTCTCAGGTATACAGAAGGAATCAGCGAAAATGGGCCTAACGGTGAACGAGGACAAAACGAAGTTATTAGTTTCAACGAACAAAGAATCTACTCGTTTGGGAAACTGCGTGAACGTTGACAACTATAATTTCGAGGTGGTAGATAATTTTGTCTACCTAGGCTCCGCCATCAACAAAACAAATAATGTCAGCCTAGAAATCCGGTAAAGAATCCTGCTTGCAAATTAATGCAACTACGGACTAAGCAAGCGATTCAATGACAGAGCACTCTCTCGACGAACAAAAATCCAGCTATACCAGATACTGGTTCTACCTGTCTTAATGTAACGTCTACTCATTTTAACTCCGATTACAATGCTATTGAAATGCCACCTACTGACATCGTCACTTACTTCGTCATCAAGTGTGTCATCAGGCTCGCTTAAAACTCCGTACTGCCATCGTCACTTACTTTGTAAGCAAGAGCGGCCTATGACACTCCTTTACTAAATTTAAGGTCGCATATAAGCGAGAGATTGCTACTAAATATAGCTGACATCAGCGTTTACATAATGGGTATTTTTACCGCTAGGTTGTTATTACAGACTAAGCAAGCAATTTAATGACTGAGTCCCCTCTCTCTCTGAACGAAAATCCAGATACTGTCCAGCGGTAAATGAAACGAAGTACCTATCAAGTAATCCATGACATCAGTATAACATTGAAAGCGAGGATCTAAGTACTTAAAATGTCATGCGTGTGTAATGTAAAAAATATCGTCCACTCATAATATCTCCGATTACAATGCTATTGAAGTGGCACGTATTGACATCATCACTTACTTTGTAATCAAGCGTGTTATCAACTCCGCTTAAAACTGATTATAACATAATTGCAATTGAATTGAATTGGCAATTACTGACATAGTCGCTTACTTTGAAAGCGTGAGCTCACCGATTAAACGGCCTATGTCACTTCTATGCTAAAATTAAGACGGAACATAAGCGAGAGAATCATCACTGACTGCTACCTAATACTGCTGACAACAGCGATTACGCAGTGGGTATTTTTACTGCTTGGTGGTTCTACCTGTCTTGATGTGTGGTTCCGAAGAATGAAGCGCATATAATAATTTTGAACGCGCGGAATATAAACCCAACATACGATTGCAAAGAAGTGCCACCTAAGATTAGGAAAAATTATATAGCGTAAATAAATTTATTCGATTTGTTCTACAGTGTACAAGTCCTACATATTAATATTATGAAATTGTTAAGTTTAGCCAAATGTAACAAATAATATTTGTAATAAAATTAATGTCATAAATTATGACGAAATTTGCGCCCATTATAACATATCAAAGGTTCGATTACAAATAAACATTTCAAAGGTCGGTCGGTCGTGTTGGCTTTTATAACATTTAAATGTTGTAATTAAATCAAACAACAACAACGTATTTAATTTATTATAATTATTAGGTCGATTACATATTTAGAAAATATGACGCAAACATTGCGGTTAGTGCAAAATGTGTCTTCACCACATTAGTTTTTATTTTTTTTTATAGTTTAAGACAAACGTTGGTAATTTGGTATAAGTTTAGTTATACTACAAAAAAAATATTTGTATACGCCCCAATGACTCAAAGGTATTATATACAAAAGAAGAAATAAAAAATAAAAGAATGAATTATAAAATAATATCATTAAAAACCATAAATGTTGTGGTTTTAAATGTTAAGGCTGTAATAGCTTAATGTGGTACTTTTGCAAGGGGTATAAAGAGATTTATGAAATAATTTTAAAATCAAATTACATATACGTAATATTATATCATACGTTGTGTATCTTTGAGAACGACCATTGCTTGAAAATGGTCCGAAAAAGTTACTATCTTACGGATGATCTGAGTTCGCACTTATTCGTATGGCCATTAAATTATTAATGCAGCCAACTTGACAAAACGAATGATGCAGAAGTTCTTTTTGGTGCTACTTTCACGCGCAATTCTCAGAATTGAGTCCCGATATCATGTGTTGTACTGTGTAGGTAAAAGATTTTGTAGTTACGAATATTTAAAAATGTCAATGCAAAAACAGACATGTTCCTTTGATAATGTATTAACTCTTCAATTACTTACTACTAATCTCATATGTAATTCTTCTACTCCCTTATCAGTCAGAATATTAAGTTTAAATACTGACATTATTTACCCTTCCCCGTTGACCCCGGTCGTCCTTTTCCATGTCCTCCATTAAACATCTAATCAAGTTTTATATATTATTAATTTCTCTTTCATATTCCTGGCAACTTTGTAATGACCAGCCATCCATCCAACGTTTTGTGTTTTTGACCAAAGTTTTTCAGCCAAAAGTACGTGCATTGCATGCACAAGTTAATTTATTTAACAATTTGTGGGAGGGCAAAAGGACCGACAGCTACTTAGTCCTCTGCAATGACGTACTAGCATAAAGACAAAGAGAAGAGAGTGAGAGAGCGAGCAAAGGAGAAAGTTAACAACTTAAACTACGTGTCAAATTCTTGCTGTCTAATTTGCCAAGTTATATTTTAGGTCAACAATGGATTAATTTATAACATGTTTGCCAAAAAGCTATGTCTGTGTCGGATGGCCTCCTCCTTGCTTGTTCATGTTCTTCTTGATTGGTCCTTGACACACGAGTCACAACATAAAATAATGTGACATTTTTATGTCTTGACAAAACATTGAAAACATTTAGCCTTAATAGAGTTTATTTTGAAGGTTTTACGACTCAATATATTTGCAGAGAGCAAACGAGGAGAATGGAGCGGGATGTGTTAAACGCGAGCTTTACGGCTTTTTGGTGGTTATTGTCTAGAGACAGCAACATTCGGCCACAAATAAAAATTGTAATTGATTAACAGTTATGTGACAGGGAGACTGTTCGAAAAACACAAACAACAGTCTAGCCAGAAGAGTTTTGCTAAGGTTACAAATGTAACACAAGAGAAATTAAGAACAAAAGTTTTTTTCTATATTAAAAGTTAATTCTTTGCGACATTTCATTATTTAATAGTGATATGGCACTTACTGACATCGTCGCTTACTTTGTAAGCAAGTGCGAACCGATTAAAATGCCTACGACACTTCTATACTTAATTTAGGGACGAATATAAGCGAGCAAATCATCGCTGATTGCTACTAAATATATACGTGACACCCGTTGTCCAACTCGGATCACCACCTCACTGCAGTGAAGGTAGGCTAAGCAGAGCGAAAACCCTGCGTAACCAGGCACAGAGAAAGCTGGACATCGCTAAACTGCAGACCGCGGAGATAGCTAACGCCTATTCCGACCAATTCACTCAACTACTTCTTAATGCTCCAACTCCCGAAAATACTAGCGCGCAATGGCAATATATTGCCCACTCGATGGAAAGGACTGCGCGGTCCTCACTGGGGTATGTGAAGCCCTTTAACGATAAAGACTGGTACGATGACGAATGCCGCGATGCCACCCGGCAACAAGATGCTGCATACAGGGCCAAACCGCAACCAATGGCAACGGGAGAAGGGGCGGGAGGCGACTCGACTCTTCAGGCGAAAAAAAAACGAGAGCGTAAGGAGCGGAATAATGTGTGTATTGAAGATTACAGGAACAGAGTTGAAGTCCGAAAATTCTACCAGAATAAAAATGGTAGAATACATGAAACAGAGTTTCCATCTTGTAAAGACAAGGATGGTCATATCGTTACTGACTCCGAGAGCGTACTGAGAATATATAAAGATCACTTCTGCAGCCTAATGATGTCTGAAAAAGACTCTGTACCAATCCGAGATGATAACATCAAGTGTCCACCTGATAACAACTGCCATATCCCGCCTAAAGAACAACAAGGCCGCTGGGGCTGATGGTCTTCCAGCTGAGTTGTTTAAGGTGGGTGGAGATGAGCTTGTTTTAAGCATGCAACAGCTCATAGAGAATATTTGGCTTCAGGAGAGCATGCCAGAGGATTGGGATCACAGTGTGCTATGTCCAATCTACAAAAAAGGTGACCGTAGTGAGTGTAAAAACTACCGTGGAATTAGCCTCTTACCGATTGCGTTCATACTGTGTGAACGTCTAAAGCCAATTGTGGAAAACCTGATTGGACCTTATCAGTGCGGCTTGAGACCAAGCAAATCCACGACAGATCAGATATTTACACTATGGCAGATTCTGGGGAAACCCATGAGAAGCTAATTGACACTTACCACCTTTTTGTCGATTACAAAGCTGCCTTCGATAGTCCCATCAGGCAATCGACTATACGAAGCCATGTCTGAGTTCGGTATTCCTGCGAAGATAATTCGTCTCTGCCGGTGTACTCTTACGAATACCAAATCCTCTGTTCGGATTGGTAAGGATATATCTGCACCATTCGATACGACGAGAGGTCTTAGACAGGGTGACCGTTTGTCATGAATGCTGTTTAACATAGTGATGGAGAAGGTGTTAAGAAAAGCAGCGGTTAACATGTCTGGCACATTATCATTATGACATTATCGGTCGAACCATGCGAGAGGTAACAGCTGTCTTCTCATCTGTTGAAAGGGAGTCAGCGAAAAAGGGTTTGGCAGTGAATGAGGACAAGACGAAGTTAATGGTATCAATGAACAAAGTGTCCACCCGTTGGGGACGCAGCGTGAACGTTGAAAACTATTGCTTTGGGGTAGTGGATGAATTTATCTACCTCGGATCCGCCATGAACAGAAACAACAGTGTTAGCCTTGAAATAAAACGGAGACAGGTGTTTCTTTGGACCCTATCTCGAACCACCAAAGTCCAGCTGCACCAGGTACTAATTTTACCGGTCCTGTTGTATGCCTCCGAATCTTGGGTGCTTACACAGGCAGATGCAGCTCATGTGGCGGTGATTGAGTGAAAAATACTCCGCAAAATATATGGACCCATTTGCGTAAACGGCGAGTTTAGGATTCGGATGAACCATGAGCTGTACGAGTTATACCACGACATTGATGTGGTCAAGAGAATCAAAGTGCATCGATTACGCTAGCTAGGCCATTTCGAAACTCGAAGCGAAAGGTATTCCATCAAGACCTCGAAGGACGGCGCAAAAGAGACCGCGACTTCGTTGGATGGACCAGGTGGAGGAATCACTGACGCTGCTTGGTAGGACTGACTGGAGGTGCGCACAAGATCAAATCAGCGTAATGTAAAAATATTTCGCCCGGATGCGAATGGTGGCTATTCGGTCACTTACAGGGTTTAACCGCGAGACCAGGTGTCGAAGTCTCTTGCCGACTATGAAACCACATCCAAATTCGTGTCTTTCTGCATGGCAGCTGTAAAAGATATCACAGCTCTTTCGTCGTGTGCATCCCTGTCCCGTCCATCTCATTTCCTGTATGGCGGTGATGTCAGCCTTGTATTTGTCGAGGACATCCGCCAGTTGGATAGAGGCACCATCTCTGTATAGAGTTTGGACATTCCAGGTGCATATCCTTAAATCATGGTCCTTATATCGTTTGCGGGGATCGTCAACATTTGGGGGATCTACATATTTTTCATTTCTTCGTGCTTTCATAATAATTTTGTTTAAGGAGAGTGGCTTATTAGGCCACCGCGCCCGATCCTAGTTTCTTGGGGCTGCCAAAGCCACTAAGAGAGCCTGTGTTGAGCTTCAGTAACTTCAGATCCATCAAAACCTATTATTTGTTTGCATTGCTGAGATTCTTACCTTTCATTTGATACCCATATCGTTTTCATATGGTTCGTGGAAATATTTGATTTAATTTTTTTAAAGTGGTGAACCCTTTGAAACTTTGAAATCCTTTAAAAAAAAATCCTGACGTTTTGGCGATAAACTGAGAACGCAGTTTTACTACATAAGGTATCTAGTTTCATGTATATATGGTCTTTATCAAGTGAGAAAACCACTGTTGTATGGTGTTATATTTCCACTTTCAAAATTCCACTCAAATATTATTACTCTCATATTTCTACTCCTATGTTGTCATTCTTAAATTTTCTCTATCACTTTCGCTGTCATATTTCCACTCTCGTATTACAACTTTCATATGTTCTCTCTAAAAGTTGCATTCTAAAAAAAGGAGTTTTCAAATTTTTTTTATCCAAATTAGCATTTTCTTACTCCATTCACCTCTCCTATGTTAACTCTTCTGTTTTCACTTTCCTGTTTTTGCACACATATATTTCGACTCTCATATATTTCCACTCCTTTGTTACTACTCTTTTGTTACCACTCGCATATTTTCTTATATTTCCACTCCTTTGTTAACACTCTTTTGTTACCACTCGCATATTTTCATATATTTCCACTCTTATATTACTATGGTCGCATATTCTTACTGTTATTTTAACATTCTTAAATTTAAACAATAGCCATATATTCCCACTCTTATATTAACATTCTTAAATTTGCACTTTTACTTTTTTACTCTGTTTTCTAATTTTTCTATCTTTTTGTAATGCTAATTTTCAATCACATATCTCTTCACTCTGGCATTATCCCTTTATTCCTGTTGCATCCTGTCTTAAATCCCAATCTTTTATCTACTTCTCTCTTATTTATGGATTCTATCCTCTTATCTCTCCACTTTTTCTCTCTCCTATCTTGACTTTTTCTTTTACTTTTTCAGATCATTGTAGTTTTCTCCTTTCTCTACTTCGTTGCATCTTTTCCTTTCCCCCCTTTGCGTTAATTACACCGGGCGACTTTAATGCGAAACAAGCGTGTGTGGTGTTGCTTTCATAACACTCAAGCAGTGACTGTTTTGAATCAAACAAATTTTTAGAGTGTATGTGAGTTGCCTATCGTGCCTGTGTGAGATAGATGAATTATGACTGATTTATGTATAAAATATAAAAACCAGAGAAATAATCAAAAAAAATCAGAAAATAAAATACTGAACCCTCTCTTTCAACTGCAAGTACATTAATAATGAATGTCGCCAGTGTGTATAAGCCATCTTGTATTTATAACTTTTTCATTTCTTTTTTTTTTGCCATTTTTCGTAGTATTGAAGAAATCCGAAGGAATTCATGACCGTCTCCTCTCTCCGTCGCTTTTAGAGGAATTCCAATGAATTTTATGACGAAAACCACAGCACAACAATGAAGATACTCAACCAACAACGCAGCACCTCATGGCAGAGTCATTATACCGCTGTCATAAAATATGACATTTTGTGACACCTCCTCTAATACCCTGAACGTCTGTCTATCACGTCTACAACTATGTCACAGAGGAGTGCGAGTGCAAGTGATGGTATTTTGCCGGCATTTTGTAAAGAGAGTTTTGCCGGTGACACACAAAAGGTAAAGAACCCAAAAATGTTTCATGTCATTGATATTTTTGGTGTTTTCGCAGAAGCAAACCGATATGTTATGCAAATATCGAAGTCTGATTGACAGTGGAGCGTCTCGTGTGACATTTCGGAGCAGCCAACACATAATCGTGCACACTTCATTGGGAGGCACTCCCAACTAGATTATACTATAGTTATGTGGGGTCAGGACACCCGGAAAATATTTGACGGAAAAAACCAAAACGCACACACACTTAAGAAGCCAGGACGTGTGTGGCCATCACACACACACACACAAAACAAATTATCATAATTATGAGGTAGTAACATGAAAAATATCAATGTTAAGGTGATGGTAACACAAGAAAAAGTTTTCCGAATGGACTATTTTTGGTCTTCTCTATGTTCTAATGTTAGATTTACCTATTTCCAATAGGGGCGGGGGCGATTGATGTAACTTGTTATTTCTATTGGTCATGGTTATTAATAATAAATGTAGATACACACAATAATATGTTATTTATTAAATTGATCACAGCTAAATTCTTGACATTTGGTTAAATGTCATGTCACAATTTATATCAGTTACGATTTATGTAATTTTAATACACCGTCAGTTGGTCGTATTTTTTGTGATTAATGATATGTTGTTGCTAACATATTGGTAAGATATCATTTAACTAAGTAAATTTAGACATTAGTAACACATATCATTTATAGTTATTCGCACACACACACGCATGTTAGTTGTTGTTGTTATAAATGGAACTACTTAAATTGCTATGATTGCTAAGTTTGGCTGCAGCTGTATAAGTCAGCTGAGGCTGCTCAACACTCAGAAGTGATTAATCGTCATAAAATGGCAAAATTATTGTTAGGGCAAATTAAGCAAATATGTTTGCACAGAGAAGAGTAATATAAATTACGAGGAATTCTCTATGACTTTTGTAGAACTTTTGAATTTACTAAAAAAATTTAATCACCTACAACTATTTTGATTTAAGGAATTTAAATATATATAATTTTTTTTTTTTAATTTAGAATAAGTTTACTATTTGTTCCAACATAAAAGGACATTTAATTTATATACTTTTGTAAACTAGTGTAATAAAATTTATTAAGACAATCCCTAAATGTTTTCTAGTTACTTTCATTTTGTCGCTATGAATGTTTAATGTCGTAAACAAAAAATGTATTTCAAAAAATTGAAATGCTGATAAAAAAATTAAAGGGAAATTAAAAAAAATTATAAAAATTAAATAAATGTTTAAATACTTCGCAAAATGATTTTGTTTTCATCGTTCGGTTCAAGATATTTTCTATTATTGCTAATATTCCTAATAGAGTATGTATACAAGAGTTGTGTGAAAAATTTAAAAAAAAAATAAAGTATCTGTTTGTTTGTTCTAATTTAATCATCCCTAATGTTTTCTGTCCCAAAAAAATTCAAATCGTTTATAAAAAATTTGACTTTAAAAATATTTTTTATTTCATTAAAAAGAAACTAAAAATTTTGAATTAAAAACAATTTAAAAAACAACACAAAATAATTTTTTTAAACTTTTTTAAATCTTTTTTATAACTTTATTTAACTTTTATTAAAACCCTTTTAAAATTTTCTTATAAAACATAATATTTTATATTTTGTCAAAAAAAATCCGAAGTAAAATTTGGTAATGAAGAAAAAACAATTCAAAATTAAACAAAAAATACTAAAAAAAACTAAAGAATTAATATTGAGAACTCCCAGCTATTTTTTAATTTTTTTAGTTTAAAAAAAATAAAAAAGGATTATATAAAATTTTACTTAAAAAATATTTTTTTGTACTTTTTTTCCAAATTTTTAATCTTAATTTAAAAACGAAAAAAATGAACACAAAACACTAAAAAATTATATAAAAAAAATATATATAAAAAAAAATTTAATATATAAAAAATATTTAAAAAAAAATATATAAAAAATAGAGAAAAAATATAAAAATAAATATATTAAAAAAATATATAAGAAGATATATTAAAAAATATATAAAAAATATATAAAAAATATATAAAAAATATATAAAAAATATATAAAAAATATATAAAAAATATATAAAAAATATATAAAAAATATATAAAAAACTAGCGGACCCGGCGAACTTCGTCTCGCTACAATTTAGTACCTTTAGATAAACTCAGTAGATGTTTTTCGATTAGTTTTCCGCCGCAAAAACAAACAACGAAGGCGGTTCTCCAAAACGTAAAATCCCACATACTTCCAACGATTGGCCTTGCGATTTATTGATAGTCATCGGCGAATTGGAATGGATGATCAGTTGGAATTATCTGATTCGTAAGATAAGGACTTCCACTTCTTTGAATTTGTTCTTGATGGTCGTCGGTTAAATCACATTGTTTATCAGATTCTTGACAGACAACCGCGTACCGTTGCACAATTTCGGTTGATTCAGATTCCGCAACATGATTATGATCGATTCCACCTTTATCTGTAAATTATGCGGGTTGATAAATTCAGTCGAATTGTTGGTCGCTTCATCCTCATTAGTCACGCTGTAAACAGATTTATACAAATGCAGTTCTCCAGCGATTTAACTTTCTAAATTGAAATTCTAGCTATCGATGCCTTCATTCTTCGCTGCTAGTAACACAGTGCCCGTAAATTAATCCAATAGAGATTTGTATAATTTTGTACAAAGTCATAAGTTGGTTTTCCAATGATGTGAACTCGCATCAACCCAGTCGAAACATCAACACGAATTTGGCCATTGCGAAGCGCCAGCTGTTGTTTCGAGAATTCAGCAGAAGATGGGAGGTTCTGGAATGAGCCCCTAATTTTTTGGTCAATTACAACTTCTTGGCATTGACGACGTTTTCAAGCATGGTTTAAGTAAATCTCGTTTATTCGTTATCGCGCATTCACCCGAAATGTTGATTTGGCATTCCCGCATCTGCTTCGCTGTTTCGAAATTCTCGGTCATTGTGTACTTTGGCTTTTCATCCGTGATATGATTCATCAACAGTTTCAAAGCAGAATTTGCAGTTGGACTGCCTTCCAACAATGTAGCAGCTATGCCAGACGATGCAGCGGCTAACGTTATTTGAGATCTTGACCGAATTGTTGCCGGAATCAACAAAAAAAAATGTCTTGGCTGTCCCAACCGGAGCATCGAGAATGTAATTGCCTTTCGTTTTATCGTGAATCGTACACATTCTTGTACTCGGCATTTAACAGCGGCACATTTGTTCGAACTCTTCCGGTCAGCTCATCTAGATTATAGTTTTGCTCCCGTTCCCGTTGCTGGCGTTCCCAATGTCCATAACTGATTGAGCACGCACATGTCATCCGTCGAACTCGACGTGATCGCAAACAATGTACGAATTTGAATAGATGACGCAGAAACGGTCGCCTCGGCGAGTATTGAGTCCGCTTTCGAGGAAATTTAAATTTTGACAAGCCTCCAGAAATGCGACACACCGAACACCATCCACAGTACGTAGCGAATTGAAGGGATAATTAAGGTACCCTTGCGTGGATGAACTGTGTATAGTCTGATTAATTATTGCATGATGTTTATGTCATTTTAGGTTTGATATTCTAATAGAAGGCATTAGCCAAGCAAATAACTCTCCCTAAAAAAACTACAAAGTCGTTACGGAATAAATGTCCGCAATCCTATTGGATAACTTTATTTTTCCCACGTAAACTCATTTTTTCAAAATATGATAAAATTAATAAATATTTCATAGAATATCAGTATATGTCTTATCTAAATATTATTTATCTCGATACCAACCAACATTTAACCGAAATTTTCCACCTAAACATCGTTCAAAATTTTTTGCGTTTTTCCGGAATTTTCCGAGTTTTTCCATCATGCCACGACCGACTTAACTACTCTAAGGTTAAAGAAATCGTGTGCCGACTACTATATGCAAACCAAATTTAATCCCACTGGGGATAAAAAAATATTTTCCCCAAATTTAGGTTTTCGCACGCCTACTCCGGTGCCCGGACATAACCCCCACGGACATAATCCCCAACACGATTTTGGGGCTTATGTCCGCCACGCTCTGCGGACATAACCCCCAATTTGCATTTGGGATTATGTCTGCGGGGCATAACGGACATAAGCCCCAACAAATATAACGGACATAACACCCAAACTAATTTTGCGACTAAAAAATTAAAAGTAATGAAAAAGGTTGATGAAGTTGATGAAATGGGGGTAGGCGGACGCCCACCCCCTAAAAAAAGAGTGACTTTTTAAGTAACTAACAAACTACGACGTATGCGGCGGGGGGCGTGCCCCCCACCGCATTCGTCTCGTGCTACAGTGAGACAGATTAAGTACGCAACGAGACTAACTACGGCGTATGCGGCGGGGGGCGTGCCCCCCACCGCATTCGTCTCGTGCTGCAGTGAGACAGATTAAGTATGCAACGAGACTAGCTACGGCGGATGAGGTGGGGGGCGTGCCCCCCACCGCATTCGTCCCTCGCTACAATAGCAATATTTAAAATTGTTCTCTTCATATGTTGAAATACTAAAAACAACAACAAATTCGGTCATAATCCCCATTGGGGCTTATGTCCGCAGATTAGTGTCGGACATAATCCCCAATGAAATTGGGGGTTATGTCCGCCAAGTTGTCCGGACATAAGCCCCAAAATCGTTTTGGGGATTATGTCCGTGTGGGGTTATGTCACGGCACCGCCTACTCCACCCACTGATCGAAAATTAAAATTTCGTCTGCATATTTATATCTGTGTTGCCGAGTACTACATATGTACCATATTGTATTTATCTAGGTCTAAAATACAGTTTTGCCACGCCCCACAGTGTAACGTGCGTGGCCAAAATAGAAAACTATGTTACTACCAAACACATATTATTTCTAAAATATTAATACATATTTTCGAGATAATCGTAGATGTTAACATAGCTAAGAAATTAAAAATTATTGACTTACCCTTTAAAACATAACCTTGAAATAAAAGAAAAGAAATAATATTAAAGTGAATGATTGTGAGGAAGTTAGATATTGAAAGAAAAACCTTCAACAATTTCATATCGGTTAAGAATTATATCTACGCCCATATGTATATAGAATGTGTGTTTCACTATATATACTACATTTGCTAAGAGGTAAACATTTAAATTTACACCGATTGCGATATCTTTACGAAACGTTAGAATCAGGTAAATATAATAGACATTATATCAAAGGATACAAATTTGTTGTCATGATTGCCACCAGTCTTATAATGCGTTCGAATTTCTGTCATTGACCCGTTCTCTAGCGCTCGTCACCAAAGTGCCGATCCATAAAATCAGATTGGTTTTATAACAAACTAGCGGACCCGGCGAGCTTCGTCTCGCCCCAATTTTATGCCTTTAGATAAACTCAGTAGAGAATGTTTGATAAACAATGTTTTTCGATTAGTTTTCCGACTCAAAAACAAACAACGAAGGCGGTTCTCCAAAACTCGAAAACGCAACGTTCAACTGACCGGACATAAAACAGGGAAATTATAGATTAATCTCATATACTTCCAACGATTGGCCTTGCGATTTATTGATTGTCGTCGGGGAATTGGAATGGATGATCAGTTGGAATTATCTAATTCGTAAGATAAGGACTTCCTCTTCTTTGAATTTGTCCTTTATGATCGTCTGAAATCACATTTTTTATCAGATTCTTGACGGACAACCGCGTACCATTGCACAATTTCGGTTGATTCAGATTCCGCAATATGATTATGATCGATCCCACCTTTATCTGTAAATTATGCGGTATATTAAGCGAGTGGAAAATTCGGTCGGATTGTTGGGCGCTTCATCCTTTACGGTCACGCTGTAAACAGATTTGTACGAATGAAATGAGCCCCTAATTTTTTTGGTCAATTACAACTTCTTGACGTTTTCAAGCATGGTTTTAGTAAATCAGCAGCATTTGACATTTTGAGCAATATCATAGCCCCACCAAATCGTTTTAAATTCCCTCGTAAATCCTTTATCGTTCGGTCAACTACTTCCAAAGCTCATTTAGTCGTTATCGAGCATTCATCGGAAATGTTGATTTGGTATTTCCGCTCTACTTCGCCGTTACGAAATTCTTGGTCATTGTATACTTTGGCTTTTCAACCGTGAGAAGATTCATCGACAGTTTTAAAGTGGAATTTGCAGTTCGAATGCCTTCCAACAATGTAACAGGTATGCCAGAGGATGCAGCGGCTAACGTTATTTGAGATCTTGACCAAATTGTTGCCGGAATCAACAAAAAATGTCTTAGGTGTCCCACTCGGAGCATCGAGAAAGTAAATGCTTCCAGTTTCATCTTGAATAGTACACGTTCTTGTACTCGGTATTTAACAGCGGAACATTAGTTCGAACTCTTCCGATCAGCTCATCTAGATTATAGTCTTGCTCCCGTTAAAATTCACGATCGAATGCATTTTGCATCGAACGATTTGACGCTGGCACTCCCAATGTCGGGTTCGACGGATTTTTTTATTTAAATATTATTTTTCTCGTTACCAACCAACATTTAACAACAAATTTTCCACCTAGACATCGTTCAAAACCATCAAATCATGCGAAAATTGCAAAATTTTGTCAATAAAAAAACACATTTTTTGGACTTTTCCGGAATTTTCCGAGTTTTTCCTTAAGAATTTTCTATTTTTCCATTCGAAAAGCCATTCCGTAACAACTGCACACAAAATTACATACAAAAAAACCAATTTTCGATTTCTCAAATTTCCCGACTTTTTCAAAGGATTTTCCCAAAATTATTTTGCTTAAAACCCTCATACCAATTACGAACAATTGAATAAAAATTGAAAACAAAATGGGCCAGCCGTTCTCCCTTGATGAATTACTACACACTGTTTACACCGTTTTTATACATATAGATTTCACAATAAACCGAATTTTTCCAAGCATCACAACGAATTTTCCACCTTTACGTCGTCTAAAATCATTAAATCAAGCGATACAATGAAAAATTTCGTTCGAAAAAATCCAAAATATTCGAGTTTTTTCCTGAATTTTCCGAGTTTTCCACCAAGAATTTTTCTATTTTTCCATTCGAAAAGTTATTTCGGTTACTTTTCACATTTACGTCATTCAAAATTATCAAAACACAGTAAATTCGTCAAAAAAAAATTAAAATTTTTCCATAATTTTCCAACCAAAATTTTCTATTTTTCCAATCGAAAAGCCAAAATGGAACAATTGCATACAAAATGTTATACAAAAATTCAATTTGCGATACAAAATTTTTCCGAAAAAATCAAAATTTTTCGAGTTTTTCTGGAATTTTCCGAGTTTTCCACCGAGAATTTTTCTATTTTTCCATTCGGAAAGTCATTTCGGAATAATTATCCGAAATTTTTCGCAAGTTACATCCTTCAAAAATATCAAATCATACGACAAAAAGCAAAATTTCGTCGAAAAATAGTATGCATTTTTTTCGAATTTTCCGGAATTTTCCAACAAAATTTTTTTATTTTTCCATTCAAAAAATCATTCGTAACAATTGCACACAAAATTCCATACAAAAAAGCAATTTTCGGTTTTCCTGCTTTTCCGGAGGATTTTCCCAAAATTTTCTTTTACATAAACCTTTTTCTGGCATTTACGAACAACTGAAAAAAAATTTCAGCGAAATCGGTCCAGCCGTTCTCAATTGATGAATTACTATACATTTTTGCCACCATTTTTATATATATAGATATATAAAAAATATATAAAATAATATATAAAATAATATATAAAAAATATATAAATAAATTTATAAATAAAAATATAAAAAAAACCGTTGGGAAAAGTTCTCATTAACTTAAGGTTTGCGATAATAGAGGAGAAGGTACAGCAAAGGGCGCAGGCGTCTCGTGGTTAATATGTGGTTAATATCGAAATGACGTCGAACACCTAACCTGCTGTCAACATAATACATTTCACAACTCTTGATTAAAAACGCATTGGCAATAATAGAAAATTGCCATAAGAACTGATCTTAAACCGAACTATGACAATATTATAAAAAAATATATTAAGAAAATAAATAAAAAAAATATATAAAAAAGAAAAAAAAAAATAAAACAAAAATAAAAAAATAAACTCTAATAAATAACAAATATAAATAATAAGTAAACTAATAAACATTTTCATTTATTTATTTTCGTTAAAAAAATTCTTTACATTTAAAAAAAAAAAGTAAACTAAGGCTGAAAAAAATAAATTAAAAAAAATTTACCAAGATTAAAAAATTTTTTTTAAACTTTTTTTATTTATTTCTTGTAATTTAATTTCATTGCTTTTTTTTCTTATAATTTAATAAAAAAAAACAAAATTACAATCCCTTAAATTTATTTAATTAGTTTGTTTTTTTTAATTTTTATAATGTTTTTTATTAATTTTTTTTATTTATTTTTTATATTATTAATTAAACATACGCGAAGTAAAAATTAAAAAAAAAATATTTTATTAATTACAAAATTATTAATTAAAAACTTTTTTTAATTATTTTTTTTTAATTTGTTTGTTTAGTTTTTGCAATGTTTTTTATTTTTAAAAATAAAAATTTATGAAAAACAAAAATTTACTTATAAAAAAATATTTTATTTATTAAAAAAAAAATATTTGATTATTTCGGTTCCTGACTGCAAAAGCACATTTGGAAGTCTTAGATTGGATTCATCGAAGTTAATTTTTTCGACTAGCACAGTGTAATTAAAAAAAATCAGCTTTATTATGTAACTTAGAAAAAAATTAATTTTTATTCAAAGTTTTTAATAATCCCTTACTTTTTTTTTAAATTTTTTTCGTCTTTGGAATGTTTTTTATAATTTTGTTTTTATTATTTATTTTTAAATTTAACACAAATGACTAAAAATTATTTAATTAAAAATATTTTTTATTACTTATTAAAAAAAATTAATGAATAAAAAATATATTTTTTTTACTTATTAAAAACAAATTATTTAGTTAATTTAAAAAAAAACAAATATTTATTTTGTACAAAAAAATTTTTTTTTTCAATTTGGCTAAACGATCAGAATTTCCGCCATTCTCATGTTTGAATATTAACGGTCAAATTCAAATTAATGTTGGACTTTTCGGCCGATATCTACTTCGCATGTACATGTTTGACATAACTGTAGATATATATACAGCAGATGATGTACCATTGTGCATCATTTGACCAAAAATATCAAACAATAAAAAACACTTTTCTGATCGTTGGCCAATTAAATGGACCGATTGCAATTATATTTTCTTTTTGTGATACTGCCCATAGGGCCTCTATCATAGGCTACATGAGAACATAATTAGACAAAGGGGCGTGGCACCGCCCACACAAACCTAAATTTAAATCGGTTATATCTCAAGAGCCATTAGAGGTATGGAGAGGAGATTTGCTACATATACTACTGATATAATAAGGATTATGTCTCGCTGGAAAATGGGCGGTGCCACACCCCTTTTGACCAAATTTCTATCAGGGCGATGTAAATGGACCGATCGCAAAGAAATTTTCACTGCGTAGTACTATCTGTAGGGTCTCTATCATAGGCTACATGAAAACATACTTAGACAAAGGGGCGTGGCACTGC
This sequence comes from Muscina levida, assembly GCA_964034835.1. NCBI lineage: Eukaryota > Metazoa > Arthropoda > Insecta > Diptera > Muscidae > Muscina > Muscina levida. The sequence goes on from OZ035880.1 coordinate 101,032,455, forward strand.
CCACAAAAAAATTAAATTTCAATCGGTAATATTACATGGTACGTTTCGCTGGAAAATAGGCGGTGCCACGCCCCTTTTGGAAATTTTTTTATTTCTTACACAATCCATATATTTTAATTTACTTACTGGCTGTAGATAGGATGATGAAATTTGGGGTGGTTGTTTCCCTTTTCGAATAAATGTCAGCTTAGAATGTATTTTTTGGATATTCGTACTCTAAGGGATAGACATGACCCGACCAATCGGCAAATGCTATAATCGAAGAAATTGATATGAGCGTGCTCACTATCAAATTGGATTGAAGGTATTTTGAAATCCGTTATTTCTAGTTAAAAAAATCGAATAAGAGATAAAAATATTACTATCGCCCAGACCGAACGGCTAATGATATAATCGTTATAATGCTTTTCGAAATATTTACCTTTTAGGGGTAAAAAAAAGGCGAAAAGGGATAAAACTGGTACTAAGCGGATAAAGGTAAAGTCGGAAAAATGTAAGTACATATTTTAGTTGTGATATATTAAGTATTTTTTCGAAGTTCGTTCTTTAGTTGTAGAAATACCGAAAAAGGGGAAAAAACCGGTACTATCGCCCAGACCAAATGAAAGGTAGAGTTACAAAAATGTATTTCGTTAGCTGAAATGCAAACGGCCCTAACTAACAAAAAAATCGAAATGGGTTTTTTGATTGATTATAATGTATTTATTCAAACTACATGTTCATACAGAATTACAGAGTCCTACGATTAAAAATAGTTGTTTTATTCACCAAATACAAAAGGCCCTTACTACAAAGTGTTCGTTTTAATAAATGCAAAGGGCCCTAACTAACACAACAACAAACACAACACCCTTAGGGATGAGGGTATATATCATTTGATACGAAAAAAAAAGTGTAACGCATTGAAGGAGACGAGTTAGACCACAAGTATCTTAAGACCAAATTCGTTTCAGGACTTTCTAAGACGATTGAGCTATGTTCGTCTGTCTGGCTGGCTGGTTGGATGGCTGGTCAGCAGGATAACTCGAGTAAACCTTAACGGATCGGTATGAAAATTTACCAGTATAAATATTTTTCAAAACGAACTTATGGGATTGTAAATGGCCACAATAGCCCCACCCCTTCTGGTACCTCCCATACAAAATTACCCATTTTTGGATAATTTATATTTCTTTCATAACTTCCAAACGGACGATCGTAGAATATTTAAATTTGGTCAGTTTATTTATCTTGCAAAAGTAGACAAACCCTAAGAAAACGGAAACCTCTGCAATACCCCTTCTGGTACCTCCCATACAAATGACCTAATTGACCCTTATAGTTTAACATACATATCTTTTTTGTAAGTAAACTGAATTTACTCAAATTTGAGTATGATGTTCGCTTATGAAAATACGACTCAGGAATGAATATGGACTATATCGGATGACTCTCTGGTACCTCCCATACAAAATTACCTATTTTTGGAAAATTAACATTTCTTCCATAACTTCCAAACAGACATTTGAGAGGTAATGCAAATTAGTCTGTTAATTTATATTGTGATATGAAGCGAAACCTCAGAAAAACCTAACTATTTGACACACCCCTTCTGGTACCTCCCATACAAAGGACCGAACTCACCCCCATAGTCTTACATACATATCTTTTTTTTGTAAGTACACTGAATTCAGTCAAATTTTTTGTAAGTTGTACGTATGAAAATTTGAGTCAGGAATGAATAAGGACTGTATCGGTTCACCCCTTTTGGTAACCCCTATCAAAATTACATTTTTTTAAAATTAATATTTCTCACATAAATTCCAAACCGGTACCTATACCTCCTACACAAATAAGTCAAGTTTTGGACGATTGTGCACCACAAGCAGGGGAAAAATTATACATAAGTAATTATACGTAATCATGCATTAAAAAAAAATGCAAGCTTAAATCTAAAAATCTAAAGTATTTGTTTTCATACTGACATTTGGCAACCATGCTTAAATAATTTTTCCTTAATTTTGTTTTAAATTATGTACCTATTGTTATTACAGCGATATTTTACTTCATTAAAAATGTATTGACAAGTTACTGACAAATAACTAAAAAATTTGAATTGTAGTTAGGGCTTTTTGTTTCAGAAAATCAGACGTCAAAAGGACGTAACTAACATAACTTTTACAATATTTAAAAAAAAAAAAAAATTTCTTTCAAATTTAAATATGTCGGTGTTTTACAAGTTACATTGAAAAAAATTGCTCTAAAAACATTAATATATACAGTTTTTTGTTTCTCCTGTAAAGTAATGAAAATGTTAGATAGGGCCGTTTGCATTTCAGCTGACGATATAGAATGGCTCCCTATAAAATTAAAAAGCCGCCACCACGAATGTATCTTTTGAAATTCGTATTTTTAGGGATTAAAGGGGACTACAGCGACATAATCACTTAGACCAATGAGATAAAGTCACAATCACATATATGATAATTCGAAGTTGTGAAGCGTTTGCATTTTACCTGTATTGTTTGAATTCATAAAAAAAATTCTTTGTAAGTACGGGTGAAGCAACGCGAGCCGGGAAAGCTAGTATAATATATAATTATAATATACATTTGTGTGTATATACACACACATTGGTACAGTTAAAGCGATCGGAGTAACAAGAAGAGAGGCTGTTATTGAACACCAAACAACCCCTTCTGGTACATCCCATACAAATGTATGGGATTGTTCAAATAATTTCTAAAAATGAGGTTGTGTTTCTGTAGGTAAAATGTAGCTGTATGCTAAATTGCATTAAAATCTGAGGGTGTCGGGTTCAAAATTTCCTTTTTTTATAAGTATATACGCAGTTAAACGAAATCGTTAATGATGTATACTATAAAAATTATAAATAAGTAAGTACTGGGTGAACGTTGACAATTATTGTTTTGAGGTAGTCGACGAATTTACCTACCTCGGATCTTCCGTCAACAAGAAAAATTATGTCAGCGAAGAAATTAAACGGAGAATAGTGCCAGGTGCTTATCCTACCTGTTCTGTTGTATGCTGCCGAATCATGGGTGCTTACTACAACGGACATACAAAACCTGGGAGTATTCGAGAGAAAAGTACTCCGAAAAATATATTGACCTATCTGTGTCGACGGCGAGTTTCGCCATCGGATGAACCACGAGCTGTATGAGCTTTACCACGACATTGACGTAGCTAAAAGAGTCAGAATCCAACGACTTCGATGGCTGGGACATGTTGCCAGGATGGATGTAAATGCTCCAGCGAGAAAGGTGTTCGAAGGCGAACCTGAAGCAGAGCAGGGAGACCCAAACTCCGTTGGACTAACTGGAGAACACACGCAGAAGACCGAAGCGTGTGGAATTCTTTATTACTTCAGACTTTAAATTTATGAACTACGTTTCGTAAATTGTAATTGGCCACTTAAGTAAGTAAGTAAGTACTGGGTGTTAGAATCGTCGAAATAAATACAGAAAATATGTCTATTGTAGTTTTGCCGAACAAGCGGGCCTTCTTGAAACGTCACCAATACAAGCGAACACACACAAACAAGCGATGCTCGTCACAGTCTAGAAATTTGTGTGTTTCTCCGCTTGTATCAGTGCCAATCACTTCAACTGACTGACCTGTAAAACAATAATGAACAATCCTCGTCGATGTGCGACCTTTTATACTCTTATATTTATACAATTATTGGTGCTCTGCCCTCACTAGTTTATGCAGTAAAAGTTTAAACTCTCTTCCCAAGTTGAATTTTCCCTAAAAGTCTCTAAGGCCTAACAGCAGTCTCCTCCAATGTCATCTTATCAATATAACATTTGTGTAAAATGTCGTCATTAGTTTGCAAAAATATTACGTGAGGTTGTGTTGTGCCCCATCATGCCAATAGTTCTCCTTCAGCTTTTGCAAAATTTTTTATGGAATAAATTGATTTTTCTTTCGCAATGGTTCATTGAACTGCGTCATAAAGTGTAGTATCACTCACCCACCATCTTATGATAATTATGTAGCACAGTTTATTCTTCCGTATCTCCTTGTATGTATTTTTTTTTGGCAACATCTAGTACAGCATACAGACAATAGAATAAATAATTTTGCTACCAATTCATAGAAAGCAACGCAACCAAACTGAATACACGAATAAGGCACATAATAATTGACGTTTATTTGTTACTTTTCGTGTCGCCAACACAAATGTATGTGCGTCGCCGCCCACGAGCGAACATATCGAGCTGGTATCTAATACCAATTTAAAGTGATATAAAATGTATTTGCTATAAATTGTTAATAGGAATTCAAGTCATCGTTAGAGAGAAGCGCGTCATTCAAGAGCTACGCAACATAGTTACACAAACGGAGACGTAGGAGACGACCGACTGATGGGAATATAAACTAAGTTAATGTTATGTTTGCCGTATATCTAAGGAGACGAGCCGTATTATTGAAGTGTGTGTTTCATATTTCATATTATCATTGGTATCTGGATTGCTTTCCGCATGTTGACAATTGCCTAGGAGTTGGAGTATATAGGAGAATATTGTGTGGTATGACTATTTTATAAGTTGTGTTGCGTTAAAGATTTTTTTCATCTGCAAATTTTAACACTATCTTTATAGTAGTATCTGCAAATCTAGGGCTAAAATAAAGTTTGGCCACGTCCACTTCCCCGTCTTACCGAGTACTGTCTATATACCTATTTTTAACTCTCCAGAGCTAAAATACCGCTTCGTATTCTTAATTGTGTTGCGGAGTACTATCTACAATCAAGTTTTATTTAACTTTTACTTATATAGATTAAAGCGCCGCCTATCGTTCAGTAATTGTACTAAGTGCACAGGCATATCATCTCTTCTTCTCTCTCTCTCATAACTTGCAACTTACTGAAACTTTTAAATTTGTAAAAAGTTGTTTATAAAGCACTACATGTTTCGCTTTATCTACATCACTCTGTAATGATACTTCTGCTTAGAAAAACCTTTTGCATTATAAATGACATTTATGCTTGACATTTACAATCCACCTCTTAGATACGCTAAAAGATCCCCCCCCCCCCCAAAAAAATACAAAAAACCCCGTAAATACAATAAAAAACAATTTCTTAGTAGAGGATTTGAAAAAGGTCATAGGCCTGGAGTATCTTTTTTTACGCCATCACGATGACAACTAAGGCAGAATTCAAAAACAACAAAAAAACGTGCACGTGTAAGGATGAAATTAAGATTTAGTCAAGTTAATTGACATTTAGCTCTGACCCATTTCCAAAGATAAAGCCAAACAAAACAAACAAATAACAAGAAAAAACTGAATTTTCAATTGCCGACTATCAACAATAACTAGATAAAGTCATCCTTAAGACAAACAATTTAGTTGGCAAACAAATATCACACATAAAAAAAAGGGTTGTCATTTGTTTAACTAAAATAATATAAATTTCTTTATTTTGTTTTCGTCTTCGCCGTTTAGGATAATAGTCATAATTTGTGGCAATGTCAACAGTAATTAAGACTTGATTGGCTGGACATTATTATGGCTAGACTGAATAAAAATGAAATTAATCGAAAGGACAACGACGAATGGTCAAATCATATAGGTGGGGCGTGCAAAAGAAATTGAAGACCATTTAAAAGAAAACGTTAAAGAAATAACATTTAAATGTATTTAGCGACAAATGCCAATGTTTTATTTGAAAAAAAGTTGCATCAACAAATAAGAAGTGTCTCAAATAAACCTGTGGTTTAGAGCCACATGTCAATATTTTGTCACTGAGAGTTTACATTTTCTATCTAATACGATACTTACGACGACGACCTTGACATGTCAATATGACTTATTTGTTGTTGACAAAAGCACCGACAGGCATATTGTCCTGACGGATGATGAAAAACTTGTTAGGACCATAAAATCTAAGATGTAATTGATTTAAATTGTGATTGCCAGCATGACGCCTGAAGTGGCAGAAGAAAACAAGTTTGCGCTGTCGAAAATGTAACAATATGTAAATATCTAAAATGTCTACACAGGCAAATTAAGTTACAGCTCATATACTATGTGAACTCTTGATAAATTTTGGTTTTTTTTAATACGTTTGTGAATTTTTCATGGAAATACAACCCCGCATGGAAACTCTGAACAACGGTGGGCAACCGAAATATGGATTTTGAGAGAACACCAAATACACTTACTCAATATTACATATATTGATGTAGTACCAGACAATGATCTTAAAATTGTAGCTCTGAGTTGGTAAACCACAAATTACAATATTGGAATGATATGCGTATGATTAATATAAAATACTTATAAAATTAATATTACTCATACGTTATACTACATATGTATAGTACAGTACTTTGGTCAGGGTCGTCATTCAATATCATAAGCAATGAACAGTAAGGTGGGTCGCACTTCATACAAATAAAAAAAAATTTTGCCGTTCACCCCCTAGAATGAAAGATAATTTAAAAACGAATTCAAACAAAATTTTTATTTTTTATACTCTTCGAGGACATCCGTCAGTTGAATAGAGGCACCTGGTCTGTATCGAGTTCTAACATTCCAAGTGCATATTCTCAAATCATGGTCCTTATATCTTTTGCGGGGGTCGACAACATTTTGGTGTGTTCTTTTTCTCTTATTTCTCATTTTATACATTGCCATTATACTGGTGGCGGGTGGCAAGCCCAGCCCACCAAGTTCAGCATTTTATTCCTACAGCCAGGAAACATTTCAGCCGCTCTTTCTGAGACAGACGCTGACCAGGAAGCCGCCCAATATGGAACAGACGCTATGGATTTTCGCAATTTAGTTTTCGGAAGATGTGGGTTGCTAACCCTCGTCTCCTAGATTGATAATACGGCTGCTATCTGCACGTCCAATCCCACGATGCAACCATGCTTCAGCGTGTTCAAGCCTACTTTCCTGAGACGTCTCTTTGACCATTCAGGATACATGGTTGTAATGTCTGCTAACTCTAGCTAACTTTTAAGCGGTTGCTTTAAAGTTATTGCCCGGGGAATACTTGGTCTAAGACCGGAAGTAGTAAGCTGCTTGGACCGTGCAACAAAGGAATCGCTTCTGGTCACTCCCAAGTGAGTGACAATCAGTAACTTTCCAACTCTGAGCAAAGTCCCATTGACGCCCTATGCTCCAATGGGAGTTAAAGGAACACATAGATATATATATAGATATATATATTGAGTTACAAGTCGTCATTCAATATCATTAGCAATGACCAGTTTTCTACTTTCTACTTAAAATGTAGGGTTGGTGGGAAAAAAAGAATACAAATGAATAATTGTTGAAGATTTTATTCGATAAAATTGAAATTTTACATAGATAAATTAATATAAATTTACCTTTTTGGGATTTTTATTGTAACCTAGGACCATCACCCTGACTTGGAATTTCTCACCCCCCAAAAAAGACTGTTGCATTGTGTAATCGATCAAAGGCATGGATGTTGGCTCGCATCTTTGCATGATTACAGCTAAGGTGCGCACAAGATTGAGCAGAGCGAAAGAAAGCTGGACATCGTGAAGATGCAAATCCCAGAAATAGCCACTGCCTACTAAAATCACCTCTGCCAGCTACTACGGCACAACGCCTCTACTTCAGAAGTTTCCGCTAGAGCCGTAGAAACATAGTGCTTGGATATGGAAAACGGCCCTCACGACGAATCCTGGTATGATATAGATAGACGCATAGAGGTTGAGAAACTGGATGGTGCTTACTGGGCAACCAACAGCCAATTGTACTACGGAAATGGTACAGAAAAACAGACGAGGCAGCTTAAAAAAACTTCAGATGAAGGGGGAACGATGATATAGAGATTGTGCAGGCATAGAGGTGAAGCCCAGAAGGTAAAAGCAAAATGTAACAGTAGTGGGGAATGGGGAAATTTCATTTGAGAACAACCAGAAACTCTCTGGAGGTTCCCAAGCTGATCACAACGTCCGAGAGGTCAAGTATTCCCCGGGCAATGAACATGCGTTCAGTGGTAGCAAATGTAAGAAGGCTCAATGTTGAGTAACCTAAACGGCATGCTACTACCAAAGCGTCTTAAGTAGCAGGCAACAGAAGTTACTGAAGCTCTACACAGGGGCTATCTTAGTGGCTTTGGCAGTCCCAAGAAACTAGAATCGGGCGCTGTGGCCTACTCAGCCACACAATTATAATGAAAACGCGAAGAAAATGAAAAACAAGAACCCCCCAAATGTTGACGACCCCGCAAACGTTATAGGGACCATGATTTAGAGATATGCACCTGTAATGTCTGAACTCTATACAGAGATGGTGCCTCTATCCAACTGGCGGATGTCCTCGACAAATTCAATGCTGATGTCACCGCCATACAGGAAATTAGATGGACGGGACAGGGATGCACACGACAAAAGAACTGTGACATCTTTTACAGCTGCCATGAAGACAGACGCGAATTTGGAAGTGGTTTCATAGTCGGCAAGATACTTCGATACCTGGTCTCGCTGTTTATCCCCGTAAGTCACCGAATAGCCACTATTGTCGTTCGGAAGACAAAGGCGATGACATTAAAGATGCACATGACATTCAAATAGTACTGAGAGATTTTAATGCTAAAATAGGAAGACAAGATGCTCTTGGTTCAGCAGTCGGGAAATTCAGTCTGCAAAACAACACATCCGATAACGGATTCAGACTCATTAGCTTCACGTGGGCAAGAAACATGGTAGTGAGTTGATCCAGATTCCCACATAAGGATATCCACAAGGCAAACTGGATATCTCCCGATCAAAATACAAGAAATCAGATTGATCACGATGGATGGCATGCAAGCCTTATGGACGTATGATGCATATTGACTCGAAAGGATGCTAGACACCACAAAGCTGCATACCACCGAGATAGCCAATGCCTACTCCAACTAACTCTCTCAATTGCTGCAAACAAACCCCCTTAATTCAATAGAAACGCTATGAAACAACACGCTCAGACAAAACTGCAGCCAATGGTGACGCGTGCTGTGACGAAGCGTTATAAAGAGAAAAGGATGGAGGTGAAACGCCTGTTCAGACGGAAAAAGCGTCTGTGGAAGAAAAGCCAGGATATCGAAAACTATAGGGATATAGGTGAAGCTCGCAAGTTCTACCGAAAGGTAAAAAGCAAAGGTTTTGGGCCAGGGATAGAGACGGAAATCTGGTCACGGACACTGAGTGTACTGCAAGGTATACTTTTGATCTCTACTCGTTCCCGAAGGCAGCATAAGTTACGCAATCACACCAATCATAGACGACGGAGTAGATTGTCCACCACCGAGCCAAAACGAGATCAGCACGGCAATTGCAAGGCTTAAAAATAATAAAGCTGCAGGAGCCGATAGACTACCGACAGAGCTTTTTAAAGCCTGCGGCGTTGAGCTGGCAACATGCGTGCACCAGTTCATAAGCCCGATTTGGCTTAAGGAATGCATGCCGGATGATTGGAATCTAAGTGTTCTATGTCCTGTGCTTAAGAAAGGCGATCCAAGTGTATGTACCAACTAACGCTGGATTAGCCTTTCACCCATCGCATACAAGGTCCTATCTAGTATGTTATGGGAAAAACTCAAGCCCGTTCTTCTGAACCTGATAGGACCTTATCAGTGTGGCTTTAGACCTGGTAAATCCACGATCAAACAGAGATTCACACTACGACAAGTTCTGGTGAAAACCCAAGAAATGCAGATCGTCACCTAACATCTGTTCATCGACTACAAAGCTGCATTCGACAGTTCGATAGGACAGAAATTGTGGGATGCTATGGCTGAGTTTGGTATCCCTGCGAAGCTAATACACCTTTGCGGGATGACACTGACTGACACGAAGTCTTTAGTGAAAATTGGCAAAAATCTGTCAGAGCCATTTCTACCAAGCGAGGCTGTAGGCAAGGGGATAGTCTGTTTTAGCATCGAAATGGAGTTGATCATGCGGAAGGCTGTAGTAACCAGAAATGGTACCATCTTCAACAAAAGTCACATGTTGATCGCGTATGCTGATGATATAGATATCATTGGGCGTCGACTGCGAGATGTTACTGCGGTTTTTTCAAACATTAAAAAGCAGTCGTCAAAAGTGGGTCTGGTGAATTATGAGGACAAAACCAAGTTATTTGTTTCAACGAGTAAAGATTCCACTCATCTGGGACGCTGCGTAAAGGTTGACAACTATAACTTTGAAGTGGTAGATAATTTGTCTACCTCTGCTCCGCCATAAACAAAAATAATAATGTCAGCCTGGAAATCTAGAGACGAGTATTAATCGCAAAGCGCTCTCTCGAAGAACAAAGATCCAACTCTACCAGACTCTGATCCTACCTGTTGATTCCCGGCCGGGCACTGGTCAAATCAACATCAATGATTCTTTCGAGTTCTCCAGACAACAATACTCATCATAGATGCTTCCACTACAAAAAATCCAGATTGCGCTAGGACCAAGAACAAAAGGAAATGATTTATCATCATCTTAAAAATAAATCAATAAAACCAGCTGGCGCCATCTCTTGGATGAAAATGGTGGTAAAAACTTAAAAACAACAACAACTAGCAATCTTTGACACAAACCTTGTTATCTACAAAAGAACGAAACAGAGTTTCCAACAATGATTGTATGATCGTATGATAATCGGATTACATACCCGATCGAGTGCCGATAAATTGAAAATCGTTATAAAGAATTATCACCCCAGCTGCTTCCTCCAGTTGTTACAACAACAACAACATAACTTTGTTAGATGGACGAAATGGAAGAGCTGTTATCTTAGTTTGGTGTAACGAACTATCTACGGAGCGCAAAAGACCAAAGTGCTTGAAATTCTTTTCTACGTACGGCTACTGATGGTTGAATTTATATTGCTGCTGAGCAGAAGATGGCGGCCTAAACTCCGTTGGATAGACCAGATTACTGAGTGAGAACTTGGTGTGACTAAATGAGGAAGTGATGAAGATCGAAGTGCATATAATATTTTTCTACGTGCAGCATAAAATCAAAATCTATGAATTGACCTTCAGATATTTTCAAATCATTGCGATTCGACTCATTATACCAAATATCTAAAGCATCTGAACAAATACAGTAACAGAATCAATAAAGTTTTTTCAATAGTTTAAGCACAATTACGCCTACATTCCTCACATTAACGGCAAACTACCCAGCGGTAAAAATATCCATTACTTAATCGCTGATTTCAGCTATATTTATATATTAGTGCTGATCCTTTCGCCTATATTCCCCCTTATATTTAGCATAGGAGTGGCATAGGCCGTTTAATCGGCGCGCTTTTTCTTACAAAGTAAGCTACGATGTAAGTATGAGCCATTTCAGTTGCATTTACGTTATTAGCGGAGTTGTAAGCGAACATCTTAGCACGCTTGATTACGAAGTACGGCAATGTGTCTGTAGATGTTATTACCGTTGGAGTTATGATGAGAGAAAATTCTAAGTACTTAGATCGCTCGCTTACAATGTCATACTGATGTCATGGATTACCAAATAGTTACTTAGCTTCATTTACCGCTAGGTAGTAAATGGCAGCAAAATCTCTAACATGTCCTTCAAAATTATATGATTGACTACAAATATACATTAGAAATGTAACAGTTTCATAACACAATTCGTTGTCTTCATTTCTCTTACTGAAAGTAATTTACCTTCTACAACGTCACCTCATTTTTTTTTGTCATAGAAAACCCTTTAAGCTTTCAACACTTTTACTTTCACAGCATATTTTTCTAACCACCATGGGATCTTTTTATTCAGTTTTACCCCCACCACCCTACACAGAACCTCATGTATACCTGTGTGTTCCCATTTTTGTAATTTAACATGATCCCCTGTATCATGCCTGAGGCTATGTGGCCATCATTTATGCCCAAGAACGCTGCTGTTGTTGCTGTTGTGATACCACCAACAATGAAAAAATGTTAAGTCTAGGCTAAAAGGAAGACAAGTAAGTAACGATTCATTAACATTATGGTATCACTGGAATGTGTTCTGTGTGTGTGGCCAAGAGGACACTGGCTTGATGATGCTGAAGATGTGGCAGAGATGAAGCTGATGATGCTGACGATGCCATTGCACCGTTGCCAATGTGCGGCGTGTGTGGCGCTTTTGTTAATACTGTTGTTGCTGCTGTTGTTGTTGTTGTTGCTGGTATGCATGGATTTGAGACACATAAGCATTTAGTCTTCAGATAAGTCAAAACACCCAAGAACCTATAACAACAGCAGCAGCGGACACATTTGCCTCGCTGCTCACCACATACAAAAAAAAGGACAGATATGGAGAATGCAAAAAAATCAGAGAGAAAAAAATAACCAAGCAATGAAACTGCCAACATCCAACCTACACAACACAAAACTTAAGTTTATGGGAGATAAAGTACCGCCGCTGCGTCTGATTGAACCGTGTGTTGAAACAAATTCATAAAGGTGCGCCTGGGTGGTCTTTTTGAGTCTTTGCTGTTTATAGTTTGGTGGTGGCCTTTTTATATGTGGAGTTGTTTTATATTTTTTTGGGTTTTATTAAAATGAAATGCTGCTTATTGGGGGAGATTGAAAGCTTCTGAAGAAATGTTTGTGTTCTTGACTTACGAATTATTGGTAAACAAATTTCAAGAGTCCTGTGTTGGTGTTTGGAAATGATGGTTTTTTTGTTCATTGCAGAGTGATAAATGTGGTCCAAATGCAGAGTGCCTGAAGTGATTTATCACGGGATTAATTGATTTATGTAAAGCTCAGTTATTACTTTGCTTTAACTTTCGCACGATCATATGTGAACAGTAAGGTGGCAGCGAAAATTTAGCTTTGGATTTTCGGTAATTCCCAAGCGGAATATTGTTTTAGTTGTTATCAAACGGCTATGGTCAAAATTTTAAGCCATGCCCCAAAGAGGTCAAAGGACAAATCTATATATATACATATATATGAAAATGAGTTTGTGTTTGTTTATTCAAATTGTTTAGGACCGTAAAGAATTGAAAACGGCTTGACCGATATTTTTGAAATTTTCACAGAATGTAGCTGTGTAGTGTTTAGTGAAAATAGGATACTCGAACTTTTCTTATATCAAGCGGGCGTAGCCCCGCCCATTGGACCCTATTTTTGAAACCGGTAGACTTTTCTCCAATTGCCTTCAAAATTTGTGTAGATGCATTGTCTAGCAAATTTAGTGATCCAAAATGGTCGGGATCGGATCAGTGGGCGTGGTATAAAACATAAAACTTTAAACGGCTGTATTTCATGAAATATGAGAGATATTAAACTGATATTTAGCATGAGTTGTTGGTACAGTATGAATTACAGCCAGAATGAAAGTGGGCTGTGCCACGCCCCATTTTAAAGAAACTGTTATAACAGCCACAATAATAGTTTGATCTTCCTGAAAATTCCAAAGTATAGTAGAGATATAACCAGGCTATTTTGAACCAAGTTGGCAAAAAGGGCCGAGGGACCGCCCACACACGTCAATATTTGACTAGTACATATTTGTGAGAGAAAAATACAATTTCTTAATCGAATATAAGTAAAAAAACATGGGATTAGCTAAGAATTTACTAAGAACCTGACCTTTTACGTCTTTGGGCACGAGAAATAGTTGTCCGATCTAACTACAATTTCCGTTATGTATTATTACATCGTTAATACACCTCGCTGCCGCACTAGAGAAGAGTTAGCATAAGTTCTGCGGTTATATTATATATTGAATTATATTAATTTGAAACATTGGATCAAAAAATTTAAAAAAAAAACAGCCTTTCCATATAGAGACTATACATAGATCGGAATCTAGAAAGAAATCAATTTTTTTTCTAATATTTTTTTAGAGCGTTTTAATGTAAAAATAATTATTAGATAAATTGGGAAAAATAGGCATAGAAATGGGTTTGGATAACATTATTAGAACAACTATAAATAGTACCAAAAAAGTACTTTTTTACAGCATCAAGTACTCTTATTGCACAAACAGTATTTTAATTATAGCAAAAAGTGTTAATATAGTACCAATAGATAGTACTTCTATTGTACTAAAAAGTATTTTCATTGTACAAAAAAGTACCTTTGTTGTATCAAAAAGTACCTCTATAGTACTAAAATGTACTTTTATATTAGTACTTTTTTGTACTAAAAAGTATTTGCATTGTACTAAAAAGTACTTTAATAGTACTACAAAGTACTTTTGTTGTACCAAAAAAAATCACTTTTATTGTACTAAAAAGTACTTTTGTTGTACTAAAAAGTACTTTTAGTGTAATATAAAGTACTTTTATTGTACTAAATAGTACTTTTATTGTACTAAATAGTACTTTTATTGTACTAAAAAGTACTTTTATTGTACTAAAAAATATTTGCATTGTACTAAAAAGTACTTTAATAGTACTACAAGGTACTTTTGTTGTACCAAAAAAAAGCACTTTCATTGTATTAAAAAGTACTTTTAGTGTATTATAAAGTACTTTTGTTGTACTAAAAAGTACTTTTATGTATTAAAAAGTACTTTTATGTAGTAAAAAGTACTTTTATTGTACTAAATAGTACTTATATTGTACTAAATAGTACTTTTATTGTACTAAATAGTACTTTTATTGTACTAAAAAGTACTTTTGTTGTACCAAAAAGTAAGTTTTATAGTACTAAAAAGTACTTTTAATGTACTAAAAATTACATTTATTGTACTAAAAAGTACTTTTGTTGTACTAAACAGTACTTTTATTCTATTAAAAAGTACTTTTATTGTACTAAATAGTACTTATATTGTACTAAATAGTACTTTTATTGTACTAAATAGTATTTTTATTGTACTAAAAAGTACTTTTGTTGTACCAAAAAGTAAGTTTTATAGTCCTAAAATGTACTTTTAATGTACTAAAAAGTACATTTATTGTACTAAAAAGTACTTTTGTTGTACTAAAAAGTACTTTTATTGTATTAAAAAGTACTTTTATTGTACTAAAAAGTACTTTATTGTAGTGGATAGACTTTAATTGTACCAAAAAGTGATAGTATTGTATTGTATGGTAAAGGTAAGTTGTATAGTCTTAAAATGTACTTTTAATGTACTAAAAAGTACATTTATTGTACTAAAAAGCACTTTTGTTGTACTAAAAAGTACTTTTATTGTATTAAAAAGTACTTTTATTGTACTAAAAAGTACTTTATTGTAGTGGATAGACTTTAATTGTACCAAAAAGTGATTGTATTGTACCAAAAAGGTCCTTTTATTAAACTTAAGCAAAAAAATACGTAATTTACCTTTACAAACCATTAACGAGGTATGGGACAACTTCTTGCGTTATTGTGAATTAGCACGTTTTCTATTTTTAGGCTCACCACACAACGGCACCTACTACTTATAGAGGAATGCGAACGTCAACTGTTTAATAAGCTATTAACAGAATTTCAATGCGAAGTTCCTGTCGACAACATTGAGATAACTGCCAATGAAAGAAACGTGTAGTTGACTGAGACAGGAATCGAACCCCAGATCTCTCGCATTAAAGTCACATTTTTCTAACCATCATATCACGACAGTCCCCACAATATTTAAACTAAATAGACTTTAATTGTGCCAAAAAGTACATTTATAGTACCGAAAAGTAATTTATTTTGGTTGTAGCATTAATAATATTATTATTCCAGAAGTTACTATTGTAGTACTAAAAGGAACTTTTATTGTACCAATAAGTACCATTATAGTACCAATAAGTACTGTTATTGTGCCAATAAGTACTTTAATTGTATCACAAAGTACATTAATTGTACCATTCACTGCATCTGTAGTACGAATAAGAATTCTTTTGTACCAAAAAGTACATTTATAATATCGAAAAGTACTTTATTGTAGCAACGAATGCTTTTATTGCTCAAAAAGTACTTAATTTGTATCAAATATACTATTATTGTAGCAAAAAGTACCAATAAGTACTTTTATTGTACCAATAAGTACTATTATAGTACCGATAAATACTTTTATTGTACCAATAAGTACTATTATGGTATCGATAAATACTTTTATTATACATATATTGTACCAAAAAGTACTATTATAGTACCAATAAGTACTTTTATTGTACCAATAAGTACTATTATAGTACCAATAAGTATTTTTATTGCACCACAAAGAACTTTTATTGTACCACAAAGTACATTATTTGCCCCAATCACTGCTTCTAAAGAACGAATAATTATTCTTTTGTACCAAAGAGTGCATTTATAATACCGAAAAGGCTCTTAATGTACAAAAAGTACTTGAATTGAATTATTGTAGCAAAAAGTACTATTAGAATACCACAAAGTACTTTCATAGTACCAATAAGTACTTTTATTGTACCAATAAGTACATTAATTGTTTCAATAAGTATATTTATTGTACAAAAACGTACTTTTATTGTACCAATCACTACTTTCATAGTACCAATAAGTATTCTTTTGTGCCAATAAGTAATTGTGGTCTGCATTAAACTAATAAAGATTGAATAATGAAGTTTAATATTTATAGAACGGCATCCCATAGCCTCGCGAGGCATAACATCGCCTCCAACTTGTATTATTTCCAAAAAAAAATGTTATGGGAAATGTTAAAGGATATTTAAGGATACAAATGACAGTGCACATATTTCTCCTGAAAAATTAAAACAAAAAATATTCCTAAAAAACTAAGATTGTCTTCTTTTATTTGATATCCACATCACTATTGTACAACTAGGCGAAATTCAGTTCTGCAGATAATTTGTCAAACATCCCACCTTGTAGAACCGGTACAAAAGAACCGTAATCCGGAGATCCTAGAATTTGAAGAGAGATTCGTAGAATCAATCCTTAACCCTCGATGAAATGAAAAATATTATCTTCAAGGCTAAACAATCTTATGATTTAAGTCCCGATGTCATGTCTAGGCTAATGCTGAAGAAGCTTAATACGGTAGCACTGAAGTTTCTCTCTCACATCCTAGAAATCTCAATTCAACAGCTGATTATCCTTAAAATCTGGAAGGTCGCCAGAATAATCTGCATCTCGCCAGCATGGCTTGACGATATTTGTGCCATGGGTACTGCAGTAACTGGCCACCATCACGAGCATTTTTAAGGAACGCAAGCTTAAGCTATCAAAACCTAAGTCTTTAGTGTGTCGTTACTTCTCTCAAAAGAAGTAAGGATGAAATTGAACATCTCAGTCGACGTATTCCCACTGTCCAAAATCCATAGATCCTAGGAGTAATCAAATATCGCAGAATAATGCACTCTGTATCGATACCGGATGTGTCAAGATGACACGAGGAGACAAGGTGAATGTCGGTCAGGCAGCTAATGTGTTTCTGACTAGACAATTTCTAATGGTGTCCCATCTGCCATCAGTTATTGATGCAGGACCCCTCTTAACATCTACTGGTGCCCAAACTCAAACCTCAACACCAAGTCTATAGTGTCTCTTTTCACATCTTGGACAAAAGAAAAATGAACATCTAAGTCGAAGGTAGACGTATTTCCACGGTCCAAAACTCAAATATCCTAGGTTTACTTCTATTCGCACGCCTCCTTTAGCAACCAGAATGTGATAGACAAGAGGAAGGTCCTAAAAGCTCTCTTGGCAATCAGTCGGTCTATTCTTAATTATGCAGCCCCAGTTTAGACCTCTTTCCTCAGCGACACACAAAAAAGATGTCAAGATGACGAGCGGAGATCATCTACAAGAGGAGACAAGGTTAATGTCGGGCAGGCAGCATAATGTGTTGCTGACTAGACCAGTTCTAATGGTGTCCCATCTGCCACCTCACCCGAACCATCAGTTATAGATGCAGGATCCCCCTGATTTGCGTCCAGTCGACCTATGGTCAAGACCGACTGAAGTGCACCGTTTTCTCCATCCCCCAATATCATAAATCTTATAGTTTATCTATATATATAAAAGACTTGGGTGACCGACTGATCATTCCCCAGTCCAAACGGCTTAAGCTAGAACCGTGAAATTTAATTGAAATCTTTTATGACAGGCGCGCACTAAGAAAGGATTTTTGAAAATTCAGACCGCAAGGGGGTAAAATGGGCGTTGCACCGCCCCATACAACTGGAATTTTAAAATAGCTGTATCTTTTAAACCATTATAGGTAAGAAGTCGAGATTTGGTACGTATATCGGTCGTATAAGAAAAAATACTTTGTTTGCGAAAAGTAGGCGGTGCCAACATCCCTTTTTAAAAAATAGTTGTATTGGCCAAATAAATAAACCGATTGCAATTGAGTTTTCTATGTGTGATACTGTCCATAGGACCTCTATCGTAGGCTACAT
This sequence comes from Muscina levida, assembly GCA_964034835.1. NCBI lineage: Eukaryota > Metazoa > Arthropoda > Insecta > Diptera > Muscidae > Muscina > Muscina levida. The sequence goes on from OZ035880.1 coordinate 101,050,737, forward strand.
GAAAATATAAGTAGACAAAGGGGCGTGGCACCGCCCACACAAACCGAAATTTCATATCTCAAAAGCCGTTAGAGGTACAAAGATGAGATTTGCTACATATGTTTCTGATACAAAGCGGATGACGTCTCGCTGGAAAATGGGCGGTGCCACGCCCCTTTGGAACAAATCGTTATATCGGTCATATTAATGGACTCTAATTAAGCTAAAGCCTTGAAATTTGGCATATAGGTTCCTTCTGCGACTTATGTGATGGGTAAAAAGGCCCGTGAAGGGATAAAAATTGAACTATTGCCCAGAACCGATAGCTATAGGCAAAATCGCGAAAAAAAAAAAATAGGGACTGTTTATTTTATAAAATAGTTGTGCATCAAAACTTGTACTTTTAGAAAGGCCGAACAAGGGATAAAACTGGTATTATGGCCGAGACCAAACAACTAAAAGTTAAATAGCTAAAAATTGGAGCTTACAATTAGTTTATAGAACAGTAGTGAGATATGTATATAATTATATAAAACTATGTATATAAATTACTTAATTCCTCCTCCCTCAATATCAAACATTTCCCTACTTCCATCATCATCATCACATTGTTTTTAAAATTTAACATAAATAAATTCAAAAGTAAACACGATTTAATAAACCAAAAGCAATTTCTTATCAGTGCTTTAAATTTTCAGCCTCTGCTGCTCTTTTTCTGTTATGTACTGATTGCGAGTATGTTATCTTGAGAAATGCAAAAAAAAACCCACTTTGCCTTTCAATGCTTATGCGAGTGACTGAAGGGAGGAAGGGTAGGGTGGTGATACCTTGTATAAAATTGCAATTCACTTACCTTTTCAGTGCCAATTTTGTGTAAAATGCGCAGTAATCTCCGTTATTGCTGTTGAAAAAAAAATCCTTTGTTTGATTTGCTCACTCTGCCACTTTATTCTTTAGGTTTGCTCCAAAGTCATGAAATCCTTTTCTTCGAACTCTTGAAAAAAAACAGCAAATAATCCTTATGGCTTTTGTATTATTGCTTTTACTCTCTCCCTCTGTGTGTCTTTGTATCTTTCACTTTTTGACTCTGCCACTCTCTCTCTTTATGGCTTTTGAGTTTATCCTTTTGTTGTTGTTGCGAAATTTTTGTTTAGAAACTTTTCTTGTTACAATTGCAAAAATATACAATAAGAATAAACTATTTTGATTGCAAATAGGAAATGAATGTCCTTTGAAAATAGTTATGTGCTGAATTTTGTGGCTGTGTGGGGATTTTTGTAGATTTTATCTGAAATTGTCATTGAAAGGAAGAAGAAAAATGGGGTTTTCATTAATATATATATATGTCGGTGGGTGATTTAGGAAATGTAGATAGTACAATAATATGCAAAATTAAATTGATATACATACGTTTTAGATAAGCATACTAAATATTTTTAAAATTTATTGGGAATAAATATTTTAATATAAGAACAGAGAGTCAAAAAAATTTGGATAAAAACCTGATATTTTTTTTAAACCGTTGGAGATAGTCCTTTTTGTCGTATGACTACATTGTCGTAAAAGCGATTTTATTACGAATCGAAAAAATGATTCTTTTACGAATAAAAAATTTGATTCTATTACGAATCGTAATAACGAGATCCTTTCAAGTAGCAAAATCTATAAACCCAAAGATAGTTATGAATTTACCAATTACTTATTTAAATGCAAGAAGTGAAAAAAAAATAATTTTTATTGCTTAAATGAATCGCTTTTACAATTTGTTAACGAAGGTTCACCAGCGATTCGATACTGTTATCATTTTCATATGTTTTTTTAAAATTCTATTCGTTTGTGAATATTCACCAGTGTTTCTATAATGCTATTATTTTCGAGTTCGTTTAAGAATCAATTTTTACGAATCGCTTTTGCGAATTGTAAAATTAAATTGATAGTTATACGTTTTAGATAAGAATACTAAATATTTTTAAAATTTATTGGTAATAAATATTTAAATATAAGAACAGCACAAAATAATGTGTTAAAATTTCAGGACCTGGTCAGGGAGTCATAAAATTTTGGATAAAAACCAGATATTTTTTTAAACCGTTGGAGATAGTACTTTCTGTCGTATGACTAAATTGTCGTAAAGCGACTTTATTACGAATCTATAAAGCGAGTCTTTTTCGAATCAGAAATACGATTCTATTACGAATCGTAATAACGAGAATCTATAAACCTAAAGATAGTTATGAATTTACCAATTACTTATTTAAGTGAAAAAGTTCGTTTAAGAATCGATTTTTACGAATCGCTTTTGCGAATTGCCTACGAATCGTTAGCGAAACACCACTCGCCACATGGTTTGTCGGGTATATATAAAAATGAGTTTGTGTTTCTTTGATTCTTTGCATTTTTCATGTATCGTATAGAATCGAGAACGACTGGACCGATCTTTTTGAAATGTTCATAGGATATACCAATGTGGTCGGTGGCTTCTTAAATTTTTGATATATCTAGGTGACGTGGGCCCGCCCATTGGACCCAACTTATGAAAACGCAATATCTGGAGGACTGTTTCACCAATCGCCTTAAAAATGTGTGTGGATGCATTCGCGAGCCAACGAAAAATGGGCGGGATTCGGATTAATGGGAGTGGCTTACATCTTGAAACTTTAAACGTCTGTAGCTTATGAACTACCAGAGGTATGAAGATGATTTTTGATAAGTTTTGTTGGTACAGTATTGCAGCCAAGGAGAAAGTAGGCAGTGCCACGCCCTCGTTTCAAAAATCGCTATCACGGCTTTTCTAATAGACTGATTGATACGAAAGTGGTACAGCAGCGCAAAGGTTCTTTCTAACACATCGCGACGTTCAGTGCGATGGCAACTACTTAATAAATCTCATTTGGTTCATGTCATCCATAATTTAAGGAGGCGACGTTTTTCTACTACGATCGTCGGTGACACTTCCAAAACCAAGTGAAGGAATATAACCTGATCTCCTTGATACTTTAGGATTGTAGGAAGACAAGCATCTTTGTTACACAGATACTAAGTCTGTACAAACGGGCTATAGGCCTGTGCAATCGGACAACAAATCTGTACAAACGTTCTATAGGCCTGTACAATCGGACCTTGAGTCTGTACCTGCGGGCAATAAGTCTGTACAATCGGACCTTGAGTCTGTACAATCAGGCTACGAGTCTGTACAATCGGGCTATAAGCCTGTACAATCGGACCTTGAGTCTGTACATTTCACCTATTTCAATTTAATTTATTTGTTTCAGTCTATGGAAATACATTTTCCTTACAGCCTATGACTTGATAATCGGACGACAAGTCGGTACAATCGGGCTACGAGCCTGTACAATCGAACCTTGAATCTGTACAGCGGACGCTAAATCTGTACAAAGAGTCCTCGTGCTTGCAAGGCCATGGCCTGTTAATAGTTGTTCTTTTTTCCCTGTATCAGGACCTCAGCAAATTTCAACAGAAAGTCCTACCGAATTTAAGACCTCGAAGTCCGACGCCACCCAAAATAATGCAATGTTATACCCGTCCTGTTTTCTGTCACAGAATTACCGCAACGTCATGCCCTCCCTGTTTCCCGTCACTGAATTAGCGCCGCTCATCTAAGGACCGTTACAGCGTACAAAGGACAACAACCCCAGGCACCACAATACATTACACCGGACACCATCAACGATACAAGGCCAAAAATATAACCCGCACATCATAACCCGCCATCAAACTTTTCAAGGATATTAGACCAGTGATTAAACTTTAGCTTAAGGATCCGGAATGTTTCGTTCTATTTAAATTCCGTGGATTGTAAATAAAGGAAATAAATATATATAAAATCTTGTCCTAGTCTGGGAAAATCCACTATTTTATTTCGATAGGTTCTAGCTTCCTTGCGGAGACCCTGGAGGAGGTTTTACCTCAGCCTAAGATAGGTTAGGTTAATTGAGCAGCCACGTTCAACACAGCTCACATGGGTCCTGGAGTATGAGTCCTGTTGTTATACCAATTTAAAATTTTTGCACCAAACATTCATATTCTGTTCTCTGTATATCTATTGTAGTCTAAAAACAAGTACTAAGACGAGTTTAGACTTAAGATACTTGAGGTCTAACACGTCTCCTTTAAAGCGTTATAATTTTTCTCGTATCAAATAATGTACACATACCCTCATCCAGTTTTTTAGAGTAGTTTTCTTAGAATTTTACATACATTTCGGTTTTGCTGTAAATCTTGCGCTATCTTTTACCGCACTCGAACAAGTTGACCCACCCTGATATATGTATTAGGGTGGCAGCAAATAACAACTTTGGATTTTCGGTAATGTCCTAGCGGTATAATGAGTCAGCAGAATATGTCAAAATTTAAGCAAAATCTTACAACTTTAAGACGTGCCCCAAAGTGACCGATCTTTTTGAAATTTTCACAAAATGTATCTGTGTGGTCGGTGGTGAAAATAGGGTACTTTAATTTTTGATATATCAAGTAGGCGTGGCCCCGCCCATTGGACCCTATTTTTTTAATAGCAATTTCTTAAGCACTGTATCTCCAACCCGCCTTGGAAATTTGTGTAGATGCATGTGGTAGCAAAGTTCGTGATCCAATATAAAATGGACAGGTTCGGATCCGTGAGCGTGGTATAAAAATTGAAGTATTAAAGGCTGTATCTCATGAACTATAAGAGGTATAATGCTGGTATTTGGTATGTGTTGTTGGCACAGTATAAATTACAGCCAGGGTGGAAGTGGGCTGTGCCTATAGTCGATATTTGACTATTACATATTTGGGGAGAAAATACAACTTCTTAATCGAACATTAGTAGAAAAACACCACTACGGGGCAATGGAAATAGGTGTCCGATCTTACTCAAATGTCCGTCATGTATTTTTTTTTTTTTTTGAATTTCCGCAAAAACAATCATCCATACATTTCAATGCCGCCTTAATTTCCCGGCAAACCATCCGATTTGAGAATGATATCATTCGCATTTTATTCGAGAACGATACTCGCCAGCGATTTGGGCGTGATATCGCGAGCGGAAGAAAATCCACCTACGTTCTCCAATCGAAAAAGCGATTTTTTTACGAATCCAAAAGGCGATTTTATTACGAATCGAAAAAGAGATTCTTTTATGAAAAAAAAAGATTCTATTACGAATCGTTATGACGAGTTCCTTTCAAGTTGCAAAATCTATTTATCATCCTAATTTTTAAGTAAGTCCTTATTCTCTTCTGAGGTATTGAAGATTTTTCTTCACATTTTTTTGATATAGCGTTTTGGGTTTCAAAAAAAAAACACATGTAAAATATTATATCATTATCACACGTAGTTAAAGTTTTTAAAATCAAAGTTATAAAAGATCTGTATTGAATATCAATGTTTTCCATATTAATTTAACCAGTAATTCTATAATGTCATCATTTTCGAATTTGTTTTAGAATCGCTTTTTATGAATCGATTTAGGAAATTGCCAACGAATCGTTAGCGAATCACCTCTCGCAACATGGTTTGTCAGGATGTATATATTATCATACCTACCATGAGTCCTTTTGCGCGTTTGTATAAAGTTCTCTACGTTATTCGAAAATAAAGTGCACTTTAGCTAAATTATATTTTGTGTTATCCTAAATCTAATTTTTCTACCACTTGTGGGCTTTTGGGAATGTTAGCATGTGATGAGAAAAACCAAACCAAACCAAACTACTGTCGACCGGCAGCACTTATGACTTAGTTAATTACTTTATAACCCATACAGACAGCACCTCCCTCCTTCCCTCCCTCATGATGATATCTCGGATTCTCATAGATATACACACAGTGTTTGTTGTTGTTTTTTTTATCACACTTTTTATATAATAACAAAATGTTTAATTAAAAAGTTTCTTCCGATTACAATATACTATAGCCAATACTCGTCATCATCAGCTCAACGTACATTGTTTCCCAGAGCTGTGGCAATATAAGTCAAAGACTCATGTACTTTGCTTAAAGTAAACTTCTACTAAAATTATTGTTTTCTTGCAGTGATGACGAGTTTTCAGCAAAGTTGTGGTAATATAAAACATCACAAACGTCAAATGGCCGACAGTTATACACAAAGAGTCAACCAACCCCAACCAAACAGCAGCAGCTATTCATTGATCTTTTGCAGCCAAATAATATCGAAACCATATGGAACTGTGAAACATGTGTGTACGAGTGCGAGTACGAGTAGGACAATCGAAAACGCGTGTCAGTTTGTAATAAAGTCTGTGGCAGTGGCGGCCGCTTCTTTATCTGGTAATATATGTAATTGCTGCCCTGCCCCCACTCACATGAAAACAATACAAAGATGGTGGGCGTGAGGGGGAGATTACTGCCACACACACAGCAATAAGTGGTTTGTCCGTCCAGCTGACCGTCTGTTTAACACACTGACAGACTTACCGACTGACTGAATGACTGCCTGACTGATGTGACGGAATACTGATTGATTTGGCTAAAAAGCCTTTTATGATTAAAGCCATAAAACTACTGCTGCTATGTGTTTTTGCCACGTTTAAACCAATGTGTTAATGGTATGTGTGTGTGTGTCAGTATATCTGTGTGTTTGCGCTTTTGTTAGTGTGCTTGTTTGGTAATGTAATACATTCATTAGGATTATACATACGTCACTGACAACGACAGAAACAGCAATAACAGCAACAGCAGCAGTAACAATAACCCTAGAGAATTAACCGGGCGATTCAAGCCAACCATATGTTGCCTTACTGTTGCTTTGTTAACTTTCTTAAGCACGTGCGTTTTTTTGTTTATTGCCAAATGATGTGAAAGTGATTAAGGTGACTTTAATGACAAATTATCTGATGCAATGTTGTGTAGCAGATAATTTTGGTTTCATGGTTTCCTTGTACTATTGAAAGAAGATAATGGAAGCCACAACAGGAATGCGGTTAATCGGGTATTATATTTCAACACCGAACTTAAGGGATTTATAATATTTTAAATTTATGGTAAATAAGAGGGGTCAATAAACTTTTAAGGTCGCTGCTTAATATTACATTTATTTTCACTTAGTCTTTTAAGATTTTGTTAAGATTCTTATATGGGAACGTTTAGCTCTATTTTATGTGCACTTTTAAGCAGAGTTCGAATTCGTTCGATCTCTTCAACACTCCGAGCTTGGGGTCCTTGTGAGAGCTCTCGGCTCTCGAGGCACGATCGAGTTGAGAGCCAAAGCTCCGAGCCACCGAAATTTCAACTTTGGATTATCGGTAATGCCCGAGCAGAATATTGTGTCATTTCCCGTCAGGGGGTGTTTCACTTACGATTCTTTGGCAATTCGCTAAAGCGATTCGTTAAAAGCGATTCTAAAACAAATTTGAAAATGATAACGTTATAGGATCACTGGTGAACATTCGCAACCGAATCGTAAAAGTGATTAGTTTACTAATCGTAAAACCGCTGATGAACCGTTAACGTACCGCAAAAACGATTCTTTAAGCAATCGTGTAAGCGATAAAAATTTGATTATTTCACTTTTTTATTTAAATAAGTAATTGCTAAATTCATAACAATTCAAAACATAACAGCAAATTCAATTTTTGGCATGCAGGGCAAAAGTTTATTAAATTTGAATTGGGAATCGATGATATGCAATACAGATCTTTTATAATTTTAATTTTAAAAACTTTAACGACGAATACAAAAAGTTTAAGTTTAACCAGATCCACGATATATCAAAAAAAATTTTAAGAAAAATAGTTAATACCTGTGAAGAGGATATGAAAAGAAGGAGTAACTGACAAAAAGGTTGATTTACAGATTTTGCAACTTTAAGGAACTCGTTATAACGATTCGTAATAGAATTGTGTTTCTAATTCGTAATATAATCCTGTATCCAATTCGTAAGAGAATCACTTTTTCGACTCGTAATAGAATCGCCTTTTGGATTACGATTCGAAAACGAAAGTATATTTTCTCCAGCTCGCGATATCGCTCCCGAATCGTTGGCGACTATCGTTGTCGAATAAAATGCTAATGATATATGATTTTAGAATATCATTTTCAAATCGGATGGTTTGTCGGGTTGTTATAAACAGATTATGTGTATTTTTTAGTACCGTATAGCCAGAATGTTGCTGTGAAGTCGATGGTGATAATTGGGTGCATAATTTTTGATATATAAAGTGGGCGTGACGCCGTCTTGTGGCCTATTTTTAAAACCGCAATATCTGGAGGCTTCTTTCATCAACCATGTTTAATCTTTGTGTAGATGGATTTGGGAGCAAAGTTTCTGATCAGCGGTATCTGATATTTGGTCTGTGTTGTTGGTACAATCTGAATTACAACCAGGTTGGAATAGCTTTGTGCCACGCCCCATTTTAAAGGAACTGTTATTACATCCCTTAATAATAGTTGGATCGTCCTGAAAATTTCACGGTACAGTAGAAATATAAACAGACTTATTAGACCCAAATTGGCGAAAAGGACAAAGGCGCCGCCCACTAAAAAAAAAAACTTAATTTTCCTTTACACCCCATGAATGAGGTATGGGATAGCTTCTCGCGTTGTTGTTAATTAACACGCGTTCTATTTTAGGATGCAAAAAAACGGAACCTAGTTGTATATCTACGAATGCGAAAGTCGCTTTTACTAGACATGTCCATTGACTCGACACTATACTGCGAAGTTGCTGACAACATCGAGGAGGCCGGCAAAGAATGAAAAATGTAGATGACTGGAGCCGGGTATCGAACCACGGATCTCCCGCATGGTAGACGCGTGTTCTTACCACAATGCCACTGCCGTTCCCACAGTAAAAATACTCTGAAACAAAAAATCACTTTTTGGTAGAATAAAAGTTCTTTTTAGTACTACAAAAGTATTTTAAAGCACTTTATAGTACTATACTACTCTTACCACAATGCCGCCGGTCCCACAAAAAAATACTCTGGAACAAAAAAAAATACTTTGTGAAACAAAAAAATACTTTGCGGAAAAAAAAAGCACTTTTTAGTAGAATATAAGTACTTTTTAGTACAATAAAAGTACTTTATAGTACTTTTTAGTACTATTAAAGTACTTTATAGTACTATTTAAGGTCTTTTTAGTACTATTAAAGTGCTGTTTAGAGTACTTTAAAAGTACTTTTTAATATTATTTAAGTACTATTTAGTACTATTAGAGTACTTTTTAGTACTATAAAAATACATTTTAGTACTTTAAAAGTACTTTTTGGTACTATCAAAGTACATGAAAGTGCTCTGGAATAGAAACGTATTTTTTGGAACAAAAAACACTTTTTGGTAAAATAAAAGTACTTTTTAGTACTATAAAATTCCGTTTTAGTACCATGAAGTACTTACTAGTACTATACAAGTACTTTTTGGTACTATAGAAGTATTATACTATTAAAAATGCTCTTTTTTCTGGACAAACTAGGTTTTTCTGGAGCAATAAAAGCTCTTTTTTATGCAAAAAAAAGTATGTTTTTTGGTTCAAAAAAAGCAGCACAATAAAAGAAAGAGTACTTTTTTAAAACAATAGACTAACTTCCATGATGCTATAAAAGTATTTTTTTTTTTGAAACAATAAATGTACTTATTGGTACAATAAAATTACTTTTTGTACAATAAAAGTAATTTTTCGTAACAATAAATGTACTTTTTAGTTGCAATAAAAGTAGTTTTTGGGTAAATATAAGCACTTTTTTGAAACAATAAATGCACAGGCCTTGACTAGTGCATCGGCTCTGTGGTTACCATATATATTTCCATGTCCATGGAAACCATATGAGGGTAACCGTCGAATGTTTCGCTTTATCCCCTAGAGATGCCCGGAATTCTTGAACAACTCTCGTGGTGGTGTACACTTTCTCAAGCCAGCGGATGATGTAGTTTCAATACGGGGTAGTAGTTCAAGTACAGTATAATACGTATGACACCTTACATTGATTATACTGTGATAATTTTCTTCATACTAAATTTTTTTTTCAACATTTTTCTTACTCAGCGTAGTGTTACAAGATAATATATGGATTTCCAACCACTTATAGTTGGGTTTTCGGATAAGCTTGGATAATTTAAAACAACATTGTCAAAGGTGGCATGTCCGAAAACCCAACTTTAGCTTGTGGGAAATCGATTTAAGCTCTTAATCTAAAGAATAATGGGCTGGGTTGGATCAAAGGGTGTGGTCCAGCCCATACAACCCCATTAACAAAAAATGCATTTTGTGACGTACCACTACCCTGAAATTAGGTCCGGATGCATTTGACAGAAATATCCCAGATCAGGCGTACAATGGGTGGCAGTAGATCAGTAGACGTGGCCCTGCTCGTTGAAACCCATTTTCGAATATGCAATATCTGGAGGAATAACGCACACCATTCGCCTTTAACTTAGGTTCTGATTCATTTTAGATCAGTATGCGTATTTTAAAGATATCGTCGGCAGCGGATAATATAATGGAATCCTTTAAAACAACTGAAACATAACACAGTAGAGCATATAATTTTAGGACTCAATTCTAAGAACTACACGTGAAAGTAGCCCCAAAAAGAAGAAGTTCTGCATAATTCGTTTTGTCAAGGTACATGCCATTATAATTTAATATCGATTTGAAGTTAGTAAGTATCGTATAGGAGAATTTGTCACATTTTAGGCTCTTTTGTTTGACATACCATAAAAACTATAAGGTGACGTATGATTATCATAAGTAATATTCCATGTTAATCATAAGCCACGGAGTACAACAGTTTTATTGTAACTGCTATAAAATAAACCCAGTTCAAAATCATTTGGTGAATGGAAAAGTGAAACTGTTGCTTATGTAGGGAAACGTTATATGAACAGATTAAAGGAATTGTTATTCTTAATTTTTTTTTAAATTTGTTTCTGCTACATCGACTTCAAATCGATATTAAATTATTATGGCATGCAACTTGACAATAAGAATGATGCAGAACTTCTTCATTTTGGGGCTACTTTCACATGCATTTCTCAGAATTGAGTCCCAAATCAATGAACTGCAAAATTTTTAACTGTGTAAGTCTATTACTTAAATAAATGTCATAAATTGCAAAAAAAAATTCAATACCACAACCGTTTGGGCAGATTTTCAAAGCAGCAACGGTTTTTTTTTTAGTAAAATGTGACATACAAAATTTAAGATGGATTTGAGTGTACTAGGAATTGATATCAGACCCATGGTTATTCGGCGAAATTTTACGTTTAATTAATTTTTTACACCAATCCAAACATAACTAAGCAGATACATACTATAAAAGTTAAATAATTATACTATCCATTCAAAAACAGAAATTCTTTTTAAAATAATATTTTATTTCATATAACTTTTTTTTCTAAAATTCCATTAAATTTACCACCATCTCCAATATTTGCGTTTTAGAAATTATTGTTAGCTTTTCTACGAACCCAACAGCAATTTCGTGTGACCACCCCCACCTCCTCTCTCTATATACCCAACCTAGTAGTAGCTAGTGGCAGTGGTGGCGGTGGTGTTGGCCATTATTGGTAGTGATGGATATATTGATTGTTGTTGTTTATGTTTTACTTGTTTTCTGGTTATTATTTTGGTTTGTATTAAATTTTTATTTGTACAACAAATAAGTGGTTTTACTATCCATCGCCATATATACATACATACGTATATAAGAGAGTACCAAACATTTGAAAAAAAAAAATACGCACAACCATTCAAAACCCTCGTCGTCGCAATACCAGGACCACCATGGGTGGTTTTTATGTTATGGTCGTTGCAAGACTACACACACACATCAGCAGATATATTGTTCATTGTACTTGTGAAAACAAATCAATACAATTTGGATTAAAATATAAACTTTCATGAGAGCAGCGCATTATTATGGCCATATCGACGATGTATGTACAAACATTGTAGATATGTGTGTATCTGGTAATAAATAGCAAATATTGTGTGTTTTTACACATAAATCCGAAGTTAGGCACACTACTGTCGATGGCGGAGGTTGTTTACATGCACATGTAGACTAGATTTTAAATTCCCAGAGAGAGAGAGAAAGACAGACGAAAACCGGTAATTTTATTAGTTAAGAAAAAACTTATTTCCTTTTGCATTCACTGAATAAGTTAAGGAAAACCTTCTCGCATTTTCGCAAGTTAACACAACGAGACCTAATGTTTAGTGACCAATTTGTAGCTATACTATATACAAATTACTTCGCGCAGTATATTGAAGTACAAAGTGTTCTGCTGAAATGCAGGACTATTTTTACAAAGTAAATTTCTAAACCAACTTTTAAATTCACCCTCGTTTATTGTACCAAATACATCGCATGATACACCTATATCATTAATATGGCGATCATTTTTAAATCCTATAACTTTCCTATTAAACTTATGTGTTTAGACAAGAAACCTCCCTCTTCTTACCACTCAAAATATTTGTAAATGCATAGCTTAAAACCTTTAACGCTTAGCGTCACTCTAAAAACCAAATATATTTAAGGAAAACGCATAGACACACCCCCCACACACACACACAACCACATACACATTTTCCCACCCATTAACCCCACAGCGGACGACAACATCAACAACAACAATAACACAAACTCTACAAGGTATTAAACAAATTGTTAATTAGAAATTTAGACCACTCGCTGTCTCATCGTCATCAATGTGGCAGCGCGTATGTGGCGGCGGACAGACAAATGGGCACACTTCCTAATCCGTTGGTGTTCCGTTGCCGGCGAGTATGTGTGCGCGGCAACGTGTCCATTGTTTATGTGCGCACACAGTGTTAGATAGTATTTTGTATATTGATTTTATAGAAAGAAGCGCGACGCACCCTAAAGTCTGTCAATATTCTTTATGGGTTGGCTACCCATCACGCCTGGCCGGCCACTGCGCTTAATAATTTCAAGTTTAAATAGTTGTGCCGCCCCGATAAACATCTTAACATCTCCTGCTGTTGTCGCCTGCTCACTTATAGGTGGGTGAAATATTTGTATGGGAAAATGTTTTTGGAGGAAATATGCAGTTTAGGGATAATTACTTTATGTTAGCTGTAGGGTGGTATATACATGACTGTGTTGAAAATGGGGACAAAAAAGCACTAGAATCCAAAATGAACTATTTCAAAACAAATAAAATTATGTGTTTGGGATTAGTTAATTTTTAAGCAAACAACTGAGATTTTGTGAAAAGCTCAAATTTGCCAAAAAGTATTTTCAAAAAGTATTTTCAAAAAGTATTTTCATTGTAGAAAAAGGTACATATATTGTACCAAAAAGTGCATCATTTATACAAAAAAAGTACTTTAATTGTACCAAAAAGTAATTTTTAACCAAAACCTCAACCTTTTATGCCACCTCAAATGTACTTTTGTTGCACCAAAAAGTATTTTCATTGTACCAAAAAGTACTTTTATTGTACGAAAAAGTAATTTTGTAATACCAAAAAGTACTTTTATAGTATCAAAAGGTACTTTTTTAGTACCAAAACGTACATAAATTATGCCAAAAATAAATTTTTTGTAAGAAAAACAACATTAATTAAACCAAAGTAAATTTCTTGTACCAAAAAATACTTTTATGGTATATATGATGTACTAAAAAGTAAAGTTTTTACTAAAAAGGTAATTTTTTTTACTAAAAAGTAATTTTATTATACTAACCAGTACCGTAATTGTGCCAAAAAGGTACTTTTTGTTTACCAAAAAGAATAAGTACTTTTTTTACTGCAAAGTACTTGTAACATACAAATAATCATTTAATGCAGCACAAAGTACTTTTATTATGCCAAACATTTATTTATTGTACCAGAATTTGTTTTGCTCAAAACAAAAAGTACTTTGGAATGGTACATTCATTATACCAAAAAGTGAATTTACTGCTACAAGTAAATTTTTTGTACCAAAACGTACATTTATTGTACCAAATGTACATCTATTGCACAAAAAAGTACTTTTATTGAATTGAAAAGTACTTTCATTGTAATAAAAAGTGGATTTACTGTAACAAAAAGTGTTTTTTGTGCCAAAAGTGCATTTATTACACTAAAGAGTACTTTTACGGAATGAAAAGTACATTTACTGTACTAAAAATAGGATTTACTGTAACAAAAAGTACCTTTTTTGTACCAGAAAATTTAAATTTGTGTACCATAACGTACTTTTATTGTAAGAAAAAGTACATTCATTATACAAAAAAGTACATTTACTGTAACAAAAAGTGTTTTATTGTACCAAAAAGTATATTTAGTGCCTTAAAAAGTACTTTTATGGTACCAAAAAGTACTTTTATTGTATGAAAAAGTACATTCATTGTACCAAGAAGTATATTTACTGTGCCAAAAAGTATTTTAATTGTGCCAAAAGTACATTTATTACACTAAAAAGTACTTTAATGGAAAGAAAAAATACATTCACTGCACTAAAAAGAGGATTTACTGAACCAAGAAATACTTTTATTGTACCAGAAAAATTAAATTTGTGTACCAAAAAGTACTTTTATTGTAAGAAAAAGTGCATTCATTATACTAAAAAGTACATTTACTGTAACAAAGTGTATTATTGTACCAAAAAGTACATTTATTGCACCAAGTGTACATTTACTATACTTTTTTGTACCAAAAAGTACATTTAAAAATACATTCAGGAAGTACTTTAATTGTACTAGGAAGTACATTTATTGCACAAAAAAGTACATTTATTGTATGTAAAAGTACATTTATTGTACGAAAAAGTAGATTTACTATACCAAAAGGTACTTTTATTGTACCACAAAAATTAAATTTGTGTACCAAAAAGTACTTTAATTGTAAGAAAAAAATAATTTATTATGCTAAAAAGTAAATTTACTGTAACAAAAAGTGTTTTATTGTACCAAAAAGTACATTTAATGTAATAAAAAGGAATTTTATTGTATGAAAATTCCAACAATTTCACTTAGTGTACTAAAAGTACATTTTTGTACCAAAGTGTACCTTTATTGTATGAAAAAATACATTCATTGTACCAAGAAGTATACTTACTGTACCAAGAGTACTTTAATTGTACCAAAAAGTACATTTATTGCAAAAAAAAAGTACATTTAATGCACAAAAAAGTACATTTATTGTATGTTAAAGTACATTCATTGTACTAAAAAGTGAATTTACTGTAACAAGAAGTACTTTTTTGCAGAAAAAAAATGAATTTTTGTACCAAAATGTATTTTATTGTATGAAAACGTACATTCAATGTACCAAAAGTACATTTACAGTACCAAACAGTGTTCCCCTTTATTACGGATGTCTTAGTCAACTTTCGACAATAATTTTTTTATTTGAAAAAAATTTGAAATAATTAATAGAAATGTTTAGTGTTTGAATTTTTCATCACCTAATAAAGATGAACATGATATGAGCAAGAGCAATCGAATTTCAGTCACACAAACGGCATAAGCGATGCCATGTATTTAAAAACAACAAAGGTTCAACGTGACTACGACATACATAATAAGGGGGATTGAATCAAACGTAAATTTCTTCTACAAAAAAAATACATTTCTTATACAACAAAAAGTAAATTTCTTGTATAAAAAAAGTACATTTAGTGAACTAAAAAGTAATTTTGTTGTATGAGAATAACATTGACTGTAGAGAAAAGTACTTTTATCCAAAAATTTCACTTAGTGTACTAAAAGTACAAGCAGTACCTAAATTGTGTCAAAAGGTACTTTCAATATAGCAAAAAGTACATTTGTTGTACTAAAAATTTTGTACAAAAAGTAATTTTATTTTACCAACCAGAACCTTAATTGAGCAAAAGGTACTTTCAATCTACCTAAAAGAACATTAAGTGTACTAAAAAGTTAATTATTGTCTATTATTGTATGAGAAATTGGATTTAATGTATCAAAAGGCTCAATAAAATTTGTAATTTGAATTTAATGTAAAAAAAAGTACTTTTATTGTACTAAAAATTTAATTTGGTGTACTAAAAATTAAATTCATTGTTGCCAAAAAGTACTTTTACTTTTAAGTACTTATTTTATTGTACACAAATAGTACCTTAAGTGTCTAAAAGTACTTTTTCTATATCAAAATGAACATTTACTATTTCATAAAGTACTTTTACAATACCAAAAAGTACTTTTATTTAAGCAATTAGGCAGCAAACTTTTAATGTACTTAGCAGAGAACTAGTAAATGGTATCTTCTTACTTTCATACTATTTTATAATTTTAGTCAAAACAAAACGAATCAAATCAACTAACTCGAATACTTGAATATTATCTACCTTGTTATTCTTTCCCCCGACTATTTAGAATAGGAGGATTTCATATTGCCATAGCAAATTAATTCCTCGCAAACTCATTTCTTAAAAGATTATAAGTTAATTTTTTATAATGTTACAGAAAGCCGATTTAAAGTTTTGAAACCAAATAGACATATGGGAATATCAGATTTATATATAGCAATTTAATAGACTTGTACTTATCTCAGATATATCAATCTTGGCCAGCTTTACAAATCCTTTAGCATATTGACTAAAAAAACATTTTGATTAAAAACGGACATATCAACTTTTGTCAAAACGGTGCAGATTAAAAAATGTTGAAGGTACCCCAATATAGCTCTTGTACAAAAAAATTTAATGAAAAATTAGATGCAGCTTCAAAATTAATAGCGAATTTCTTTTTGCTTGATACAATTTCAAAAATTGCTTTCTTTCAAATAAAAGGAAAAGATGTTATGTTTGACAAAAATAATATTTATATAATTTGCTTAACCTCAGTACATTGAAAGGAAACGAATATACAATTGCCTAATTGCTTTAAAAACTTTTATGAGACCCTAGGATAATGGATAGAACACTCGACTCTTATTTAAATGGTCAGGCTTTGAGGCCCAAAACAAATAACTACTTTTTTTCTAAGCGGCGATGTCAGTGTTGCATCAGACAAACTTAAAGTAGTCGTAGTAGCATTTGTCTGTTAAAAAGGTTTTTAGAAAAACTGACGTTTCTGAGAAGTTTTCTCATGTCTCATTGATGGTATGCATGGAAAATTGTTATTCGTATTTTTCTGTATCACCAAACAAGCTTCATAGAAAGAAGCCAAGTTTTGTAATCAACAAATTAGAAAAACTTTGTATACGGAGTATTGACCTAAAACAACAATTAGTATTGAAAAAAAGGTCCACCCCCTACATTTGCAAAAAATCATTTAAATGTTGTATAAAACATTAGCTTAATTAATCATGCTAGCCACTAGAAGAGTCTCGTTGTACGTTCTCTCTCTGTAATTTATTACAAATTGTCCATAGAATGGCAAAATTTGTAATAGCAATTAGCTACACACACACACACTGTACATATAAACATTGTACTTAAATTTAAATGAAGCCAGCCCGCCAACCAATCAACCATCTGTGCTAAAATTGAACTAATTACCCACCATCACAGCCATCCATTATGGGCATCTCCCACAACTTGTAGAGCACAGAATTGAAATTGAATTTCTTTTTATAGAAATTATCACTTTGTCATCAGAATATTACATAGCTACACGCTGCTGTTGTTTGTACACACCTCGATATACATTCATATATGTATGCATGGAATACATGGAAGGTACTTTACCTACCGCATCGATTGATAAATAACGATAATGATAATAGCGATGGAGATGGAGGCGGCGGCCATTACCATGGCGGTTATGATGATGATGTAGCTAGTGGCTTTGATGGCGATAATAACTGCAATAACATTTCCCACGGGGAGGTGGGACATTAAGGCATTTGTTTTCACGTTGATGCATTTAATTTCAAAGTCCAACCATTATAGCAATTTATCCATTTGAATAGGCTCACAGCAGCGGGCCCACGCTAGCACACACATACGCGCGCTCCCTTGTGTTGTGAGCGTTACTCCAGACAGAATTGCTAGTGCAATCATGACAAACGTCGACAATTTTATGGAGAATATCTTAGGTTATTAGTTGCGAGTTTATTGAATTTAAAAGACCACCCACCAGACAGCAATAAGAGCGGAAGCAACAATTGGCGCCCTTGACGACGCCAGCTGGTTTTGCATAGTTTGCAAACTACTATTGGCAACATGTATTTGTATTCTAATGCAGTCGAACTTCTCTATAACATAGTCACTGGGGATTGCCGATTTCTACGTTATAGAGAAAATTCGTTATAGAGAGATAAAAATATGTGAAAAACGCTAGGAAATTGCTGTGCTTTAAAAACAAAAAAATCGTTAAAGAGAGAAATTCGCTTTAGAGAAGTTGGTTATAGAAAAGCTTGACTGTATTTAGCCAGTAAGAAAGGAAAATGAAAACTGCAGCAGTCGGTTGTAATTTTGAATTTTTGATTCGATTCTAATAGGGATATGGGATTATAAAACCAAGAATTCGTACAACAACAAAAAATTAAAAAGTTAAAAAAAAATTTAAAATTGTTCTATTTTTTTAATTGGTACATATTGATACTTTAATATAAAGAAGATTAAATAAACAAATAAACGTAATTGAACGGAATTTACACCCTGATTCTATATAACAATTTCCTGGGAATTTTTTTTTAATTTCTTGTTATCCTATTCTTAACAAAATCTGCAGGAATACTTTTATCCTTTACTCTATTGTAAACGAACTTCGAAATGAGATACTATTTCTCGTGGGTACATATTATGAATGTAAATTAAGGGGTGCATTAAATGACAAATTTTGGTATTACTACCACCACCAAATTTCAGTTGGATGGCAGGACATTAAATAACACAGTGCAACAAATTTTCGGATGCGGAATAATTCCTTTACGGAAGAAAAGAATAAGGAAGGACAGATTCCTTCTAGGTCGAAATTTTTTTCTTATGGCCCAGTAAAGTTTTCAGTTTAACCTAAAATAGAGTTTGAAACAGATCCTTTTTTGTATGGCCCTGTAAAGTTTGTAGTTTAACCTAAATAAGAGTTTAAAACAGATCCTAATAAAACTATGTTTTTTATTCGATATCAGATGTTTTCAATAAAATTAAACGTTGATTTCAACTTTTTATCTCGACTCCTTATGAGTCTTTTCGTCCTTATTTCGAGAAACGTCTGAAAGAGGACCTTAAAAAGGGACATTACAACATCCAAATATTCTATAAAATTGTTGCTCAGAAATTTGAGTTTGGGGTGCTCTAAGACTAAAAATTAATAGCTCCAACTTTTATTTCGTTTATCTTGAATCCTCACTAGAGTGGCCATAGTGGAAATTTTTTTGAAAAGTTAAATTTTTCGCACTGAAAAATATGAGGTTGGGGATAAAAATAATTATGCATATTTGTTTTTTTTTTTTTTTGATTCCGAGTACCTTCGGGTTGAGCCCAAACTTTTATTACATTATCCATTTAGGCTGAAGTGCAGGATATGGGGCGGGAGCCCGATTAAAAACCAAAAATATGCCATTGTCTTTATCTTGGCCCCCAAACATCGGAATGGTAGGTCAAAGTTGGCGCTCAGGCCCATGGGGCCCGGGGGTACAAAAAGGGGCCCCTTTCGGTTCTATGATGACCCCCCAGGTGCGGGTACTCAAGTGAAAGATATTTTCGAGACGAATCTCACGTATCCTTTTCGTCCTTATTTCGAAAAAAGTCGGAAGAGAAACTTGGAATGATTTTAGAACTTTCAAATGTTCTACAAAAATGTTGCTCAGAAAACTTTACTCGGGGTGTTCTCAGACATGAAATCGATGTCTGCAACATTGGTTGTACCAAAAAGTAATTTTGCTGTAGCAAAAAATACAATTAAGTGTAGCAAACGTACTTTTAATGTACCAAAAAGTACAATTTATTGTATCTAAAAGTACATTGTAGCAAATCGTACCAAAAAGTACAATAAAATTTATTGTACCAAAAGGTTCATTATTCTAAAAAGTATTTTTATTGTACCAAGGAGTACAATTTATCGTACCAAATAGTACAACTTATTGTACTACTTTTAATGTACTAAAAAGTACTCTTATATTACAAAAAGGCACAATTTACTTTACAAAAAAGTACTTGTATTGAGCCAAAATGTACATTTATTATACCACAAAGTACATTTAATTGTACCAAAAAGTCCATTTATTGCACCAAAAAGTACTTTTATTGCACCAAAAAGTAATTTCATTGTAACAAAAGTTACATCAATTGCAACAAAAAGTACATTAATTGTACTTTCCTTCCCGTACTATTTAGATTAGGAGAATATAATTTCCAGAGAACTAGTTTTCCTGGATGTACCTTCTCCTAACATATGAAATTTTGCACTTTCAAGGCTAAAAGAGGGGCCAAGAGAGGTACCATGGGCAAGATGAAACGACTAAGGGTGCAATCCCAAAAATTGGGGTACCCATCAGTGAATGACAAAATGTATAATAAGAGTACTGTTGAAGTACTAATGTCCAAACATGTACATGTGTAAAGAGTAAACGATCAAACCATGCCCATACCCGCACACACTCATGCATTGGTATACCCAAGTACACGAGAACCCAGCACATTTTGTGTTGGGTGCTAGTTAGACATATCAAATTTCTATTTCTGTTCCGTAGAGTATGGGAATGTACAGGAGAATGTAGTGCTTAGAAGACGAATGACGAATGTAAGAACGATCAAACACGATGATCTATGATGATACCAGATCATCGTACCATCGCCAAGATGTTCACTTTTATCTAATACTAGTGGGCCCGGCAATGCTCCCATGGACGTACGCAGGTATCTTAAAAGAGTACACAAAGTTGTTTATCATCGATTGATAATATATTATTTTTAAACTCCTTGTAAGCGCGGAATACCTTGTGTTATCTAATATTGCCATTTTCACCCCCTAAATGTAGAAAAATCCAAACAATGTGTAGGGGTTATTCGGAAGATTCCCTGAAAATTTCATCAAAATCGGTCCAGCCGTTTTCGAGTCCATACGTTACATACATACACACATCCTGTTTTATATATATAGAAGATAGAAGATTGCAGTTGATCCATATGAATGTATTTTTCGAAATTCAAACTTTTAGAGATAAACCAGTTTCAGTCAGACAAGAATTTGGGCACGATAGTGTCAAGTGTATTAATATTATTACTTCATCCCTTAAGTGAGAGAAGTGGTACATTTGTATGGTAGGTACCAGAAGGGGCGCATCTACTTCATCTTTACTTAATAAAGAATTTGGACACGATCGCGATTGGTTTATTGATATTATTACCCGTTTTCTAAAGTGGGCGGAGGGTGCATTTGTATGGGAGGTACCAGAAGGGACGTGGCTACCCCTCCAGTTTTTTCTCCAAAACTTTATACTGTTATAACTTAAAAAAATGCAGTATTTGATATTATTTATGTATTGATATTATTAATCGATTTCTACAGTGGCCGAAATTGTAGATTTGTATGGGAAGTACCAGAAGGGGCGTAGCCATGTAGCCCACTTTCAATACCGTAAGTAGTTTTGGGGATATCTTACCTTTTGCAAAGTTTAAAAACATTTGGTTTCGTCTTTCGAAAGTTATCGTGCGTACCAGCCGAACAGCCGAACAGCCAGACAGACAGACGGACATGGCTCAAACGACTTAAAAAAGTTAGGCTCTTAATTGACTCCTATGTGTTACACTTTTGGGTCGTATAGTACCATCTCCTAGAACAGACGGCTAATGCTATCATCACTAAAATTGGGCTACACTTTAATATAAAAGTACCTTTTAGTTACCTTTTTGTTTTAACGGATTTTCCAGGATTTAACGGATTTTGCAGGCAATTTGAAGCTAATAAAACAAAATAGTACATTTAAGGATACAAGAATGCCAAATCTACAATCGAGAAGACCGGCATAACTTAAAATAAGCGATTCCGAGATAAAAGCTTTTAAAGTTTTCAATTGAGGGTAACTGCTGCGGAAAGTAGAAAACACTTTTGGACGCAACCAAAGGTGGAAATAGACATCAATAAAATTTGTTGATATGTTTAAGGTTTTTGTGCGGCCTTTATTTCGGCATCCTTAACTCAAAAAACACTTTTATTGAGTTATGCCGATCATCTCGCAAATGAGCGATATCTTTATATTTTTTTTTCTTTTGATGAACTATATTTATCTTGGCTTTCGTATTAAGAAGGCCCATCATTCAAGCAGTTGCCTTTCTTTTGTGTCATTTAACATTATAAACAATTGCAAAAATCTTCTCCTCTTTGCGCACTCCCTACACCAGCCGGCTTTGCTGCCTGGCATCACCACTTAACACCAGATTTTCTTTTCGTGCTGATGATTTGGCCTAAGTGTGATGTCACTTAATGGTCGAACGAACAAACTAAATAGTAGGAAGTATTTAAAGAAAAAGTAGCGGTGATAATGGAGATGAGAGTGAGTGGATTTCCAAGAGGTACCGACGACATAGAAACAGATACAGAGTTAATGTTCATATTTGTCATTTGATGGTGTCAAGTGGACTGCCATTGATTTGTGATAAGAAGTAACAAAGTGCTCGTGTTAAGGAAGAGCAAGAACATGAAAGCAAGAAATTTCAAAGTGAGCTAACATACAAAGCCCTACACAGCAGCGGCAGCATCAACATCAATGGCAACGAGGAAATGTTCCACATTTCCAATAAGTGTCCATGGAAAGACGTTTCTGAGTAAAGTGCTGGCTGGTGTTCAGTGTGGAGGGAGCCGAGCACAGTACACAGTAAAATCGATAAGGATTATAAATGACTATTTATTGCACAAAATGTGGATAAGGGAAGTAAGGAAAGTACATAAAAGCATGAGAGCAAGAGCCACAGCTTGAGCATAGTAATATAGAAGAGGGTGTGCCATCGTGTGCAGGGTGTGAACTCGTATCTCGATGTATGGTTGATTTTGTAGAAATTCAAGCCTATTACCCGGCACTACGGTCGATTTCATCTCAAGATAATTTTCATTTTCATTTGTACTTAATTTATGGTCTGTGTGTGTGTGTAAGCGTATGTTGTTTACATTGCATTGCAGTGTATGTATTTTATGCGCGTGTGTGTGTGTGTGTGTTTGATTTATAAGGATTTTTCAAAGTCCTTGATGTTTGTCGAAATCACTTTCATATGTAAATGTTTATTCCTTTGTTATTCATTTATCTCATATTATCAACACATGTTGAACAGAGACAACGTCGTCGTGTAGAGAGCAAAAACCACTTTCGACCTCTTTCTTTGGAATTCAATCTTAATGACTTTCTCCTATAGATAAGGATAGCTTAAAGGATTCGTTTTTAGAATATATACATACATACATACAAAGTAGAGAATATAGGGCGGTGAATGAAATATTGATTGCCGCTATTAATTTCAAGACAAGCAGAACAAATTGCGAAAACGTTGGGTCAAGACTTTTATCCAATGACAATTAATTAATCGAGAACTTGTATGGCGATAAGGTTTATAAAATAGAAAGCGATAATAGAAAATAGATATTATATAATCCATATTTCAATAGAATTTTGAAGGTGGAGGGTACAGAAATAAAAGTAAAGATTTTAACATAGAAAAAAGGATAACAGTGATTTCAACTATGTATATATGTAACTACAAAAAGTGATAAATCATATATGCGGAAGGTGGTGTTTGCAGTCTCAATTACACTTTAATGGACACAAGAGTTGGAAAAAAGGAATGAGTTATTCTTGCTAATTTGGCTTAAAATTACCGTGGGGTCTGATTCAACTAGTTTCTTTGCCGAGATTCACGGTCATTTTTAATTCCCGGTTTCCCGGGAAATTCGTCCGGGAATTGCCGGGAATTTAAAACACCTTTGGCAGAGCAAATTTTAGAAGCTTTAAATAAGTGAATTGAAGAATAAATGGGCACGCGACTTTATACTTTAGTGAAGTATCTTAAAGATCCAACAGTATGTGATAAGAATACTAATAACTTATTTCAAACTGCTTCAAAACAAAATGTGATCGCGTACACTGAACAAATTTGTACTCAACTTTTTAAAGAAGACCCTATCGACGAAGTTCTGGAATCAGACGAAATTCCTATTTGTGACATTAGAACCGAAAGACCATTTGAGGATATTTTAACCGATGCCATAACAAATGCAAATATTGCATCAAGTAATTTAATATATTATATATTTTTAATTATTTTTAGTATTTTCTATTTTTAATATTTAATATTTTTCAAAATTTTTACATATTTGTAATATTTAATGTTTATAATATTTGTATATATTTGTAATATTTAATGTTTATAATATATGTAATATTTTCAAAATTTTTACTATTTATTATTTTTTTTATATTTTTGATTTGATTAAATAATTTAAATATTTTTATTTTTTTTTATAATTATAATATTTTTAATTTTTTTAATATTTGTATTTATTTGTAATATTTTTTATATTTTTAATATTTTTAAATGTTTTATAATTTTTAATATTTTTTATATTTTTAATATTTAAAATATTTTATTATTTTTAATATATAATAATGGACGTATTCTCTAAAATATTGTAATGATCAAAACTTGTGATATTTGTAAAATTTTTCTTTGAACATTTTTGCAAAAAATTTTCGTATAAAATGGATAGTAGATGCATATCGGTTGCGAGATTTTCATTTCTGGTTAAATTTTGCTTGAGCTCTGCAAATTTAAATTTATACAATTAAAAACAAAACTTAATTTCCCTTTCCAGCCATAAGTGAGGTTACTTTTTATTATTTACAGACATTCTATTTTTAGACACACAACAAAATACAACACAACGGCACCCACTATTAACGGACGAATGCGAACGCTATTTGAGAAGCTTTTTCTAAACTTTTAATGAGAAGTTACTGACGACAACATCGAGAGTCAGCCGAAGAAAGAAAATGTAAATGATTAAGACAGGAACTGATCTGTGGATCTCCCGAAGGATAGTTGTGTGTTTTAACCATCATAACATGACGGGCCCCTTTTTTAACCAAGAACATGTCGTAAAAAATCCTAATGAAAGAATGTAATAAATTAAAGGTGCGTGAGGATCAAGTGCCCGTAGCAACTTCTTATTTTCATTAATAACTTGTCAGGCCTAAACCCTAAACGGCGTAAGCAGAAAAACTTGGCTCAAATCTTTTATCGTAAAATTTAAATTTTCCGCCTCAGTTTGTTTTATTAATAAAATTATCTGCAATGCTTTCTTAATATTTGGTTGATACCTCTGCTATGATATATATTTTAAATTTTTATGTTTCCGTCATGTGCATTTGTCATCCTCACTTGTGACTTTTAAAAAATACTATGTAGTATTTTAATTTCTCTCCGTTTTCAAATTAATCATTAATTCTAAAAATTGTTTTTTATATAAAATATGTGTTATTATATAGTTTGTGTAAATAAAATCTTTGCAATACATCACGATTAGTTAGGAAATACCAGAGAGTGGGAAATTTTACCTTTTAAAAAACGCGCCCGGTAGCTTCAATGAGGGGCTGGTTGCTGAGTACAGTTGTACTACTAAACGCCAATGTGCTGAGTTTTATTGTTGTTGCTCTCTTATTATTATTGTTAATTTTTTTTTCAAGCTTTGACAAATATTTATTTAAGCTGTTGCTGCAAAATGCTGGAACTAAGTGCCGCTTCTGCCTCTGCTACTGCAGCTGTTGGCGATGTTGTTATTGTTGTTGTTGATGATGATGATGATGGCGATGGCGATAATGACAACTTGGTGGGAATAATTGTTAGCGGCTAATGCTGGCTGATGCTTGCTTGAGAGCGTTAACTTGATGGAAGCTAAAATTCCCCAACGATATATGATAACGGCGACAACGACGATGTGGGTATAAACACTTTTAGATTTTTATAAATTGTAGTATTTAAGTTCACCTGTTGCCAGAGGAGGAGGTTTGGTGTTTATAGCTTTTACTTTTTTTTATTTACTTTTCAGATTTTAGATAATTTCGTTATGACATATTTTATTGCGCACTATAGATATTATTTTCGGTGATTTTCATTGATTTGATCTGTAAAGGATAGATGGATAGAAATTACAAATTTGAACATTAATTTTTGAACTGTTTTTATTAACTTTTTGTGTTGTTTTGTTTTTAAGTATCATTATTTTTTTTATTCTTCAAAGTCATCTTTGTGCTGATTGTTTTCGCTTAATTTGTTGTGGTTTTTTGATTTTTTTAATGTTTGTTAATTTTTGTATTTTTTTATATTTTTTGTTAAATATATATATTAAAAAAAGAATATATATTAAATATAATTAAATATATATAAAAATATATAAAAACATATAAAAAAATATATATATTAAATATATATATTAAAAAAAGAATTTCAAATAGAAAAAAAGAAATATGTAATAATTGAATAGAATACTATTAGTAGGTACTAGTCGGTGGCTAGATAAGGGAAATTTGAAGAATGGTAACTGGAGAAACATTTAGTGATGTTTGGAAGACAGCAGGAACCAAATATCTTTTTACAACCTATTTTGTGAAACGTGATGTGACGTAGAGCGATGTGACATAAATTTCCTTTATGATAGTATGTGACAAAATTATTCTGAAAAAAAAAAATTTGTATTTCTGAATTTAGGGAATATTATAAAGTTTATATACAAAAAGCAGGAACCGAAAATAACTGTTATTGATCGATTTTACAACTAAAAAAATCAATGTGAAGGAAATGTGCTAAAATTATTTTAAGTACACCATTGGTTTGGTTTTTACTCCCTCTGTAGTATTTCGCAATAAACTTTTATTTTGTGATTTTTATTATAAAAGTCCCAAATAACACTTATTTTTGATTTTTATTATAAAAGTCCCAAATAACACTTATTTTTGATTTTTATTATATCGCTCATCAAACAAAAGTGTTATTTTTGATTTATATTCTATCCCTCAATAAATAAGAGTTATTGTTGATTTTAATTTTTTGAGTCTTTGAATAAGAGTTATTGAAAACTTTTTGAAATAAAAATTACGAAGTGAGTTTTATTTTGCCAAACGAAAAATAAAAATCAATCAAAGACTTATATTTTTCAAAACAAAATTTAAAACTCACCTAATGATTTTTATTTCTTCAGGCCTGAAATAAAAGTCTTTTGCTGATATCGGCATTATTATTTTTTGTAATAAAAGAAATATATATATGATTTTGATCAGCTCAACGAGACGAGCAAGTTTAGCTAAAAACAATTGGACTAAGTGTTCACTTATAGTTCGCGAACTGTGAGTTAAACATGGCAAAAAGGGTGCAAAATTGTATAACCTCGAAAAAAATTATCTAATTGGCGGGTGTGTACCATCTCACGCAACACTGTTTTACAAGTTCGCAAATTCAACCAAACGCATGCTTTATCAGTTCTAAGTATTTGCCGGTATTTCAGCTTGAAGACGTTATTCGCGTTAATCCCAAAGGATCGTTTCACAAGAGCATCATAGCTTCATTGGGATGCTCAGAGGTACTGTAGAAATCTTTATAGAACTCTTGTCCTTTGAAGCTGATTCTTTATTCAACCAAGAATCATTTGTATTGCAAACTATTGTCTTTTGTTTCAATACAACGCTTTAATACAAACATACTTAGTACATTACGTTATAAGAAGCTATATCCATGCACATACAGTTTCCATCCGATTGTCCGTCCGATTGTTTTTGTTAATTTATAGAATTGATTTTATATATAAAATTAATCGGTGGTCAAGTTGCAGTCAAGTGAAGAAATTGCTAGTGAGCTAGATATACATTCAAAAAGTCTTCATGCATAGAAATTAACTATTTCTGGGCATTGGGTCATTTTGAATGGGATTCTTATTAATTTAAACAAAAATCTTAAATGACATCACAGGTATCTTACTGTTTTTGGGGTCAAGGAATCCATTTTTGACATTGATTTTTAACGTCAGAGGGATATTTTGTACATTTTTTTGGGTTAGATCGCATTTTTTCTCCTACCAAATGTTATTATCCCCCAGGTTCCTTGAAAATTATGAATAACTTAACGATTTGTTAACCGATTTTTATAAACAAGTATGCGTTTTAATCATGACAGTGTGCACTTTCTGAATAATATAATAAACATTAGGTTAAAGCAAAAAAGTTTTGGCTAAAAACTTCTACAAAATTAAAAAAAAAAATCCCAAAAGTTTATGACAAGTTACCTACATAGAAAAATTCAAAATATTCAACCATTATTCAACTACTTTGTCCAAAATTTGACACAATTCACTCTAATTACAGAAAAGATATGCCTGTAGAACTAACGAACAAATTTGGTCATTTATATGGGAGGTACAAGAAGGAGTGTGTCAAATGATTCGGTTATCTATGGGTTTGTCTACTTAACTTAAAAATGTTGGCACATTTTCATAAGGATCAGTTAAAGTTTATCCTGCCCACGACCCATCCAGCCAGCCAAACAGACGGACATGACTCAATGGTCTTAAGAAGTCCTGAAACAATTTGATCTTAAGATACTTGGGGTCTAACACGTTTCCTTTAATGCGTTAATCGTTTTTTCGTTGCATATTTATATTGTAATTATTTTGGCCAGAATATAAATATTGTTTGCATATCGATTGAACCAAAAGACTTGTTTGAACAAATAAAAATTATGTCTTCAAATGAGTTTTATATTTCATCAGAAAAAATATAAGTCTCAGGCTGATTTTTATTTTCGATTTTGATTTGAAAAACTCATTGAATGATTTTTATTTTTGATTTCTATTTCAAAAAATCTTCAATAATTATTATTGTGGGACTTTTAAAATAGAAATCAAAAATAACTCTTATTTCTGAGCGGTAAAATATAAATCAGAAATAATTGTTATTTTGGGACTTTTAAAATATAAATCAAAAATAAGTCTTATGTTCGGAGAGATAAAATAAAATTCAGGAAATAACTCTTACAGAGGGACTTTTATAAATAAAAGTTATAACAGTTACGGTCTCTGACAAAAAGTTGTTGATCACGAATGTTACGATATCTCTGAGGTCTTCTCTTCGAGCAGCGATGGAGAATAGTTATATATACCATATTTTCTTCAATATGCGCTCCAGCGTCTAATTTTTCGATTTCTCGCTTTCTTGATTTCTTTTTTAATTTCAGTTTTGTTTCAAATTTGTTCTCCAGAATTTAGCCACGGTATTCTAATTTTTATTTCAAGGGAAAACGTTTTGAATATTAATAGATGAATTTTGAACTTCATATGACAAGTTTTGGATTTCAAATGCCGAATTTTAATTCAAATTGATAAGTCGAATTTTAATCGAAGAGTTTTTTATTTAAGCTGACATTTTTTAAATCTCCATAGTTTTAGTTTTAGTAGTTTTTAGTGTTACTGCAGAATTAGTGAACAATATAGGTATCAAAGAATTTGTAATTTTCTCGACCTCTATTCCATATTAAAACTTTCGCCCTACCCCCCTACACCAACGGTTAAACAATTGATACTTTCTATTCCATTTCCTCGTTTGAAATCCTAAGTACAATCGATTTTCTTAAACTACGGCCAGGCCAAATTTGTCATCCCTAACACACGAAAGGAATAAAACAACAACAACAATACGAGCCGAAAAACCCCCAATGCAAATTCAACATAAAGTGACGTTTTGTTTGATGTCTCTGCTGGAGTTGTGCAGTAGCGCTCTATCGCTGCCACTGCAATGCACACAAATGGATAAAGTTGGCATCAACAGTGAAAAGAGCACCATTTGTTGTTGATACTTTTTTTGTATGCCTGCGCTGTTTTTTTTCTGCCGCTGTTTTGTTTTCTTTTTTTTTTTGTGAGTTTCTTTCGTACAAAATATGAAACAAGGTGCTATTGACACTTTGCATAAAATACTCCTTATTTCGTAGGTTGATATTGTTGTTCCTGTTGTTGTGTAAATTTTGTGTTCCTTCAACCAAAAGGGGTGTGTTATTCAAATGAGTTAAGAGGGAACCACCGGAGCGGCAGTAGCAGCAGCCAACCAGCCACCATTTATGCAATTTTACAAGGGTTCATATTCTGTGGACGTTTAAGTAAAATTTCAAACTAAAACTGTAATTTCTGTTGGGTTTTTTTTGTATCTTGGCGATTTTTTTTGGTATAAAACCATATAATTATTATTCAAAATTGCCAGCTATTGTTTGACATTTTTTAGCGGCTTTTTTTCGTTATTTACAATCATTGTTGTTGTCGTTTTCTTTTCTTTTGTATTTTCTTTTTTGCTTTTTGATATTTTTGTTCACTTTTTTGTTTGTTGTAATTTTTGCAGATTTTTATTTTGTGCTTCTTGTTGGCGTTTTACTTGATTACGAGTTGTCGTCTTCTTCTCGTTCGATTTTCTATCGGTTGTTTCTTATGGGGAGCCCACTGGCTGGCCGACTGGTTGGCTGGCTGGCTGGTTGATTTGGTCGTCGTTGGCGTGGAGTCACACTCACTTACACTGCTGTGTCGGTTGTCACCACCACACCGCACCGCACTACACACCACAACACTTGACTTGTTTCACAGAACAATCAACATAAAATATATTGATGAAAAAAAAATTTACACAG
Organism: Muscina levida; assembly: GCA_964034835.1. Taxonomy (NCBI): domain Eukaryota; kingdom Metazoa; phylum Arthropoda; class Insecta; order Diptera; family Muscidae; genus Muscina; species Muscina levida. Next base: position 101,081,232 of record OZ035880.1, read on the forward strand.
GTGATTGGCTTTAGATTTTATTCTTTTTCCTTTAATTCTGGTTGCACACACAAATTCTTGTTAATATTTGTATTCTCAAATCTTCTCGTTCAACACTTTGCGTGCCTTAAACAGATTTGGGCATGCATTTTTTTTTGTTTCGTACCGTGGTGTATGCGTACGGAGGATTTACACTAATTTGCACAAGTCGGCTTTAAACATTCACTAAGGCAAAAAAACAGATATTCCACTTTACTTTACACTTAAATAAGAGCTCTGGCACAAACACCGTGAATCCGCGTTACAAGCAGCGAAAAAATACCGATTTTAACTAGTCGACTATTCGACATTGACTATTCTTGTTGTACAACACCGGACAATCAGAAAAAGAAGAAACGAAAGAATGGACGTAGAAGATGAACGAAAAAAAATACTGCTTTAGTTGGTCAACTCTGCCATCCAATAAGAAAATAGTACTATAACAGGCAACGCTACATTGTGAGTTGGTTTAGTTGTGTCGTGTAGATGTCGTTGGTTTGTTTACCTAGTGAATGGTTCAAAGATACAGCTGTTTTAAGGGGGATGGTAAACAGTGGTGCTTGTACAATTTGTAGTACACGAGCCAAATTATCTTATATGACGGTTTTGATCGAATTGATTTAAATTAGCCGTGGGACCAATCTGAATGTGCTTAATTAATGACAGAAAGTCAAAGAAAATTTGTTTACAATGATTCTTGAGTACGGAAAATTTAAGAAAAAGCTGTCACAATTAGTGAAAGTGCCTAAATTCCCCAACAAAATTTCAAGACAAATTGAAGTATAGAAATTGAGAAGGAAAAAATAAATAAATCGGAGCGATTTTGTACGAAATTTGTTATTTAGGGCTTCTTTTAAATACTATAATTTTTTTATTTCTTCTCACGTATGGAAAAATTAAATGACCAGTTTTTGCAAAAATCGAAAGTGTGTTATATTTACTACAACTCTGTCGGATCGAAATTTTGATATATTTCCTCAGTTAAAAGTTTACAATTAACTTTAACAAAAATTAGAAAAATAATAATTTTTGTACGAAACGTTTCTTTGAGAGTCCACTACCACAATATATTCACAATGCGATTTCGTAAAATACAAGATACGACCTTTTCATATTGAGCCATTGATATATATATAAATCGTTAGGTAAAACTGCAAAATTTGAGGCGGACACAAAAAAGAAAAGAAATTTCTCAAAATCTGATGAAAGTTATACCGACCGATAGATAACAACACAACTCAAATAATTTTTAAGGAACTGATTTCAAATGACACCTAGAAAGCACCAGAAGGCAACAATTATTGAACTAAAAACTGAATTTTATTGTTTCATGAAAACAATTCGCAAGAATTCATTTTTTTAGGACAGGGCTTGAAATTTTGATTTTTGTATTATTCAGTACGTTCAGAACTCGGTGAAAATAAAATTTGTGTTGAATATGTTAATTACAATTATTTTCTTAACTTAACTTACAAAATATATATTTTTTTCTAAAAAAAATTAAAAAACACAAAAGTTTAATGTAATTTAAAAAAATCACACATTTTTCATTTTGTTTTAATTAGTTAGAGGTTCTGCTCAAACTATGTACAATAAGAATAAAGGATAATCCAACCACTTGTATGAGAGGTACTAAATATACAGGTCAGATTTGGGTAAAACTTTGTGCAAGAATATAAAAAGTAAGCATATTATGTTCTGCAAACTTTGGACAAAATTGGTTTATTATCTTGGGTGTAATAGTCTGATGAAATTTCACCCATTGAGCACTTTGTATGGGCGGTACCAAAAAGACGGGTTCGATTCTGCAAAATATGGTAAAAATTATTCAATGCAATTGGGTGTAACATTGTGATATAGTTTAAGAGTCCTCCCTACCTATTGTATGGAAGGCACCCAATATCGGGGCACTTTTGGGTCCGAACTTTTTTAATTTTGGCTTGGTACCAAACGTCACTAATTTTCATGATGCTGCAACTACTCGTTCTATTTTTGTCCCATCGATGTATGGGCACAAATCACTGTGCGACCCTCACCAAATATGCCCCAAAACTCGAAAAACATGTTCAAAGTTAGCGTCGCGGTCCTAGGAAAACCAAAAAAAGAAGAGTCTTAGAGCCATTCCGATGTTTGGAAACTGGGTCCAAATCGACGATTCTTGTTTTGTCAAAGACTCTGTTTACCCTTGTGGTCACAATATTGGGCCGAGGGGTGCACGGATCAAAAAACGGGATCTAAAAATCCCGTTTCAACTTTTTGTTTTGAACCAAACTAATATCCACACAACATATCGATATGCCGAGATCAAATATAGGTATTTTATTTAGTTGGTGGCGTTTTCAATTCAACCAGCTGTAGAGCTGAAATTTAGTATATAGAAGTGATAGATTTGATTAAAACTACTCCTACTTCCCATACAAACACTACCTTTACTGGGGTGTCCGAGCGAAAACTTGTTGTACAAGCTTATATCTTCTAAGCGGATATTAAGTTGTAAGATCAGATCAAACTACTCCCACTTAGCTTTTTAAAAATGTTTTGTGATTTTATTGAAAACTCATATTTAAGCACTCATTTTATTTTATTTTTTTTTTACTTCATTACACATTTGTGAGTAGTTTCTTGTAATATTGTATCATCATGTTACGTGTTGAGCTATTTTGTTGTTGTTGTATATTGTAATTACATATTGGCCAAATAATATTAATCGTCACGACTGTCGCGGCAGTGTAAACGAGATATTAGTTTTGCCATAACTATCGCTACAGCTGCTGTATTCTCTTGGTACCATTTGTATTTATTACCTTAATTTACCATCCCTATTGCCGAACTGTCAGCTGTTCTTCAACAACACCTCTTTCCTGACGATACCGCACGGAATTCGATTTCCCGGCTCAAAATTGATTTTATAACATATTCACTGTAAAATACCACAATAAATTAGTAAACAATGAGGTATCCCACTAACTATCTCAAGCTACTGAACTACAAACTTCATCAGAACACTCTTAAGGCGCACAAACTCGTGCACACCTCAAGTTCGGAAATACCACCATTAGAAGTGAAATTCTCCAATGGGTTAGTTAGTTGCTGCCATCCAAATAGTGAATTAATGAAAGAAAACTTTAAAATTTTCATTGTTCTCCCTTTCAGACGAAATCTTGTGATGACAACTGGTAAATATGCACGATTTGCCAATGCCACTGCTGTCTGTGAGATGGGGGATACAGCGGTAATGGTGACGGCTGTTTCAAAATCAAAACCTACGCCGGGTACGAATTTTATGCCACTGGTGGTTGATTATCGCCTCAAAAATGCTGCCTCCGGTCGAATACCTACGAATTTTATGCGACGCGAAATGGGTCCCTCGGAAAAAGAGATTCTATCTGCACGTTTAATAGATCGTTCGGTGCGACCTTTGTTTGCTTCGGAGTATAGAACGGAAACGCAATTAGTGTGCAATATGTTGGCCATGGATGCGGTGTATTCTCCCGATGTATTGGCCATTAATGCCTCTTCGTTGGCTTTAAGTTTAAGTGATATACCATGGAATGGTCCCATCGGTGCAGTGAGGTAAGGACAGCAAAGGGGGTGACGTTAAATTTTTACAAAGAAAAACTGGAAGTTTTATAAAATTTCTGTAAACCACATGTGACATGGTGTATTGAATGGCAGTTTTGTTTTAAAATTGTTTCTATCTTCAAATTAATATGAACTCAGCGGAGTCTTTAATAATAGATAAATTATATATGTAAATGGAAACTTAATTTGATTAATGGAACGGATATCAAGACAAGACATTTACAGCATACATTTTTGAATAATTTTAAACAATTTGCCTATAAACAAATTAATTTAATTTTTATTTTTTTTTTTATTTATTTAAACACTGACCTTTTCTTTTGACCAATATTAAATAAACTCCCCCTCTTATTTGCCATCTTTTTCAGATTAGGTCTTTGTGATGGTGAAATCATCGTCAATCCTACGCGCCGTGAACTGCAATCTTCACAACTTGATCTAGTGGTTTCGGCTACAAAACACAATCTCGTTGTCATGCTGGAGGGCAAAGGAAATGTAGTGTTGCAGCAAGATCTCCTTAAAGCTATTAAGCATGGCACACGTGAAGCTCAGATTATAGTTCAAGAAATTGAGCGCTTGCAGAAATCTCACGGCAAAGTGAAACGAGCTATCGATGAAATCGTCACTGTCGATGAGGACATTAAAAGCGCTGTACGCTCTATGAGTGAAATGCGTTTACGTGAGATATTTCAGGATGCAACACATGATAAACTATCGCGTGATATGGCCGTCAATGATGTTAGGACGAATGTAATTGATAAAGTGTGGTCAAGTTATCCAGACACCGAACCAAGTCTGATAGCGGAAGAATTCAATCGTTTTTGTAAAAACATATTTAGAGAATTGGTATTTGAGACAGAACACAGGTGTGATGGTCGGGATTATGATACGTTAAGGAATATTAGTTGTCAAGTAAGTGCGGTGAAATAAGTTATTTATTTGTGATGTGGTTGGTAATGCTTTTTCGGTTTGCTTTTATTTTAGGTTGATATGTATAAACCTTTGCACGGCTCTGCTCTATTTCAACGTGGTCAGACGCAAGTTTTCTGTACAGTATCTTTAGATTCGCAAGAATCCGCTATGAAATTGGATACATTGACGGCTTTGGAAAGGTAAGTTGTAAAGTAGTGGAAAAGAAGACATCTTGCTACAAATTCATATACATTAATCGATGTGAATACAAAGAAAAACTCAATTGAAATTTGGACTAAGATGAATAGAAGAAAAGTTGTTGCTGCCGAAGACTAGTCCTATAGAAATATATAGTTAGGTGTGAACTTTGAAATTCTATCAGAATTTGAAGACATCGGTGCACCAAAATTATGTTCTTGTTTTTAACATATAGATTTTGATATTGCGCATCTTTTGGTACAATAATCCAAAATAAATACAAATCCAAAAATTCCCTATTGACTTAGCATGAGAAAGGATTTTCCGATAAACTATTACGATGCAAGAACTGGGGAACTTTACTTATTTAAAATGTATGGGAAATCATAAAAAATAAATATTTTTATGAATTTTCAGAAAATAATGCAAAATAGTATAAAGTAGAGTAATATTATATTATATAAGTTGTAGAAGCTGAAAATAAAGTTGTATGTTTCTTGTCTTCTTCAGTTCCGGCTCTATACCCTAGAGAGCTTATAGCCCATTGGGTTTTTTGATAACCTCATATGTGTGAGCAGTTAAAATAAAGGTATTATCACCACAATCTCAACCATGTCTCTACGACGATTCTGAACAAATTTTGCATTTTTTTTTTACAAAAAACCAAATTAACAAAAAATATACCAACAATATTTTTGTATATTTTTTTGTGAAGAAAAATTCTTTTAATAAGACAATTTAGAAATTTGGAAAATTTTGGTTTCAATTAACTGTAAAACAGATCTGTTTTATAAAAAAAACTAATTTTAAAAAAATGATGTTGATTTTTTTTATAAAAAAAATGTCCAGCGTCATTACTTAAATTTTTTTTTTTTTACTTTTTATTAAAATAAGTTTTTCTTTTATTAACAAAATCACATTTAATTCATCCATTCTTTCAATCATTTAAGTCAAAACCAGCAGTTTTCATAATTTTTTTTTAAATAATGGTTATAATTTTGAAAATTTAATTGTTTTTTTCTTGTTCTTTTCCCTTTTAGTGGCGTTAAAGCCAAAAACTTTATGCTTCACTACGAATTCCCCCCATATGCCACCGGCGAAGTGGGACGCATTGGAGGCGTTGGTCGTCGCGAACTTGGCCATGGAGCGTTGGCGGAAAAGGCCTTGCTACCTACACTGCCCAATGATTATCCCTTTACCGTAAGACTGACCTCCGAAGTACTCGAATCAAATGGTTCCAGTTCTATGGCCACCGTATGTGGTGGTTCTTTGGCCCTCATGGATGCCGGTGTACCGGTCTCGGCACCAGCTGCTGGCGTTGCTATTGGTCTAATGACAAAATATGAAAACAATGATACCAAACACCTGCAAGATTATCGCATCTTAACCGACATCTTAGGCATTGAAGATTACATGGGTGATATGGATATGAAAGTGGCTGGCACACGCAAAGGCTTCACCGCTATACAGGCGGATTTGAAAGTACCCGGTATACCGCTTAAAGTTGTCATGGAATCTTTACAAAAGGCTACCGATGCTAAAGCAAAAATATTAGATATAATGTCGGATGCCATAAGAGAGCCAAGAAAGGCGAAAAAAGACTGTTGGCCAGTAACGGAACGTTTAAGTATAGAACCGCAACAGCGTGCGCAATTGATAGGACCTGGAGGATTGCATTTAAGAAAATTATATGTAGAGACAGGTTGTACAGCCACTACAGAAGATGAGACCACATTTACACTTTTTGCACCGTCGCAATCGGCCATGGATGAAGCCAAAGAAATGATTGAGATGTTGTTGGTGGCAAAGGAAAGAATACCAGATCTTGAATTTGGTGGCATTTATACAGCTAAAATAACGGAAATAAGAGACACGGGTGTAATGGTGGTCCTATACAATGGTATGCCTCCTGCGTTGTTGCATAATTCACAATTGGACCAGAGAAAGGTAAAGAAATTGATAGTAGTAATGAGATGTAATTAAAACGACTTATTATTGGTAAAAATGATTGTACATAGAAAACATACTCAGTGAACATTAAAATTAATATACAGTGTTCAGGGCAAAGTAGAAATTGTATATATATTTCAAACTAAAGCAAATATTTGTAAAATAAAAAGTGGGCATATTAAACTATTCAGCTATTTAATAGTTTGCGAAGTAAATGACGAGCAAATGATTATTTATATCTTGTAATTTTGCTTATGTTAGTTAATTTCTTTTTTACTATTGTATAATTCTTAACTTAATATTTAATTTTCTTATATTTACACTACATCTTTCTTCCAGGTGGCTCATCCCTCAGCCCTGGGTCTAGAAGTTGGTCAAGACATTCAAGTGAAATACTTTGGCCGTGATCCAGTCTCTGGCTTCATGCGCCTATCACGCAAAGTTCTTCAACCTGCCACAGGTATAATACGTAGCCTTAACAAAACTGCCTCCGAAAGCACTGCCAGCGAAAGAACAAATGGAAGTAATGGCGCCGCATCACCTACCTCATAGTGATTATTAAATTATTATTAAACAAAGACAAATAATAAAATAATACTGTTAGTTTTTTTTTGTAATAAGTTTATATTCGTTTTTATTTCTATAATAATAGTTTTTACAAAATGTTTGTTCGCGCTAAAAAAAATTAATGTTTTAGAAATGTAAATATAAAATTAAATCTTAAAAATTAAAAAAGTTATTTTTGCATTGTTTTCGAAGTGCAAAATAATCTAATTAAGAATAAACATTTAGAAATGTTGAGAGAAGAAAAAATAAACTATAGAAAATTCGTTTTTGTAAAACAATTAAATTGTAGTTGGTAATTTGGCCTCATAAAAACACTCTTAAAAGATAAGTTAAAATAAAGATTAAACAAAAAAAAGGAAGATAATTCGATTTTTATTTATAGCATTAAAAGAATTAAATTGGGAAAATTAAAAAAAAATAATGGGTAGAATTATATTCATGAAGTTGTGCTATCTACTTCTCAGATGAGAGTGTACATATTTAAGTGGGAGAAAGTGAAAATATCAAGAATTATTGAGTTCCCAAAAATGTTCTTTTGGTGAAAAGATTATCAAGTGTCCACTTGAATTCGACAAAATATGTTAAAATATTTTCATTCAAAATGAGATTTTTCTAAAAATATTTCATAAAATAGTTAAATTTTTTATTCTAACCCTTACTATGAAGTAGAATGTTTGATATTCATCAAAAATAAAATCGATTGGAACAATATGTTTGTAAAAAATTGATTTTATTTAAAATTTGGTTGATGTTACCAAAATCATTTCTAAATAGAAAACTTGAACTTTTATAAGTAATTTTTGAGAAATATACCAAAAGTTATAACAGATATATTTTATTAGATTTGTTTTTGTTTCCATTATCAAATGCTATTTAAACAAATAATGATTTAATATGTTTCGTAAAGTTTTAACGTTTGACTAACTTTTTGATTTTAGTTTTACGAAATTATTAAAGCAATTTTTTTGGTTATAGTTTGTCAGTTTTTTTTTATATAAAAGTCGAAGGTTTCAATTGCATTGTATTTAAATAGTCTTAATTCGATTTGAATCATCATTCTTTTTTTTAAGTTAAACTTTAGGAAAAGTGATTTTATTTACTTAGAAAATCTTTTATTATCCTTCGTTATAGTTTCTTTTAAATATATGTATATTATATGTACTGAAAAATAGTATTTAAAAATCATAAAAGTGCAACTACCTCTTTTGCTCTCGCCCATAGCCTCTCTCGTTGAAATCTTGTTTCGAATCACTACAAACCGTGCCTTTGATATTGATAAAGCAGATTTGATTTCTTTTTCTCTTAAGAAATTTTCTTTTCACAAATTTCTTTAGAACATTATTTTTACAAACGGGCGTTTAAAAAGTAGTGTTATACTATTTAAAATGTAATTATATGATCTCGATCTTTTGTATCTCTCTCCAACGTCCACCTTTTTTAGCTGCTTAAATGATAACGCGATAATATGAATCGGTTGTACTGTATAAGGCAACAATGGTTATTTTGGAATCAGTTAAATAATCTATAATTTCATCATAGATTTCACTGATGTAACGGCGATGCTTAGGGAATCTGTAAAGAAAATATGAAAAAAAAAAATCAATTAAATTGGGTTAAAACGATATCAACAAAATATAATCTATATGTTAATTTTTGTTGCAATTTATTTTCATTTTTTGTTTATCGTATTTTATTTAATTTCATATTATATTACAAATTTTATTTTAGTTTAAATTTGTTTACGCGGAAAATTTTTTACTCGTACATTCATATGGTTAAGTTTCCTCGTCATTCCCTCTCTCGCTTCCAATTATCCCGAAATTATACTTAACATCCCGGTTAGTGTCATGTAAATAAACAACTGTTAGATCATTACTCTTGTAAACTCCTGCAAACCCGCGAAAGATACCCGGATAATAAAACCCCCGAAATCCCATATTTATTTTTATAAATAAACCTTTATACGGTTTATAACGTTTTCAAAAAAACTAATACTTTTTGTGTTTTTTATTTCTCGCGAAATATTTTTTGGAATTTATTTTTTAAACGAAACATTTTGGTCCTTCATTCCAGATATCGAGTTCCACAAGAACGATAAAATAAATTTCACTGGATTTTTTAAATTTTACTTAACTGATTCTTTTATTTTTTTTTTCATTTTATTTTATATTTAAGTGTTAGTTATATTGTATTTTATTTTATTTTTCGTTCCATTTTATTTTATTTAATTTGATTCAATTTTATTATTTTATTTATTTTATGTCACATTTGTTTATTTTATTGTGTTTTTATTTTTTTTTTTAATTTGTTTATTTTTGTTCTCTTGCAGTTTTATTTTATTTTATTTTTTTATTTTAATTAATATTTAATTTATCATTTCATTTTCTTTTATTTGATTATATTTTTTTTACATTATTTCTCTTGTAGCTAAAAACATATTGATTTCGATTAAATTAACTAAGATTACCCGCACTATCAGCTGACATATGACAACAACTGCACTTACCTATCGATAACATAGTTGATTTCTTGTTCAGTCTCTTTGCCGTCTATGGCTCTAGGATTGATGGCACCTATTATGGCATTCAATGTAGAGGGTGACAATTCGACTACCAAAATCGCTACACTTTCGCTTTTAGCGAATTGCGTTAGTGTCGAGGACATTTGTTGGGTTACCTTAAAATGCACAAGATGAAAAAGAAACATTGACAAACGTTTCATCTCAAGATTTTTTTTAATCTCACCTGATTCTCTAACCTCCTACGGTAGTTTGCGGTAATTTTCTCATGTGTGACAAAAAATACTTGCACATTGGGTAATTTACTGGAGGATGCTAAAATATTTTTAATGTTGGTGCCTGATGCCGATGTGCTTAATCCACCATCTCCTCCTCCACCTCCTCGGTTGCCATAATTACTACTACCACTGCCTCCACCTCCTCCGCCACCAGTGCCACTGCCATAGCTGCTGCTGTAATAATTCACGTTCGTCTGCTGCAATGAATTGTCGTTGGATGTATTAAGTGATCCTTCGGCACGTGGTATTTTTTGTATAAAATCTGCCAACTCCGTGCGTGTTACGTGGCGTTCTTGGAATCGCCCTCTTTCCCAGGTACGTATACGCAATGCTCCATTTTCGGCCACTAAAATAACATGTGTCGCTCCCAATTTAGCCAAATCCTGAGCCTCATCACCACTGCTGCTTACGGACTCTATGAAGCTGCAGCGAATGCCAGCTGTCCACAAGAGACGCATAATGTAGGTGACGTCCCGAAGGGGAGGCCTGGAACCTGATATACAAACACCCACCTCAATAGTGCAATATTTTTGGGTATCTTCAAAGCCCATAGCTGCCACTAGTTTGTCCAAGCAGAACGAAAGACCTGCACCACTTATGCCACGATTGGGCAAACTCGCATTGAAACCCTGAGCCTGTTTCTGGAAGTCCATTAACATACTGTCATAACGTTCACCCACTGCCAACACAGAAGGTCGGGAGGTACGATTTGGTTTTACATCAGCTACCATTTGCCACACAATGCCACCGCTTGTGGCGCGCTCATAGCTAATAGGAAGACCGGCAAAGATATGTATGGGACACTTAACGCCTAAACTTTGGGCCAACTGTACAATGGATTCCATTTCTCTTAAGGCGCCCTTGGCAAGCGATGCCGCTTCACCTTTGCCCCTCACCAGTGTCTTCAACGAAGAATCATCGGCACTATTTTTGCCACTCATTTGGACGTTGGCCAGCAGCAGTTCGACCAAAGCCGACCCCGAAGTCCTGGAAGTTTCCATTATCACATTGACACTTGAATAGAATTGGAATTTCGATATGCGTCCATCGATAAAGTCCAATATGCTGCCGAATAGATCGCCATACATAGATTTGGGTACATTACAGTACAGCAGAATAGCCCTTAACAGATTTGTGTGATTCATGCGAATCATAACATTCTTTTCGCGCGGATTTGGTATCTCTGCAGCAATTTCATAGGCCAGCGATAGCAGTTCAGCATCAACCAAATGACTGGCTGAATGTGGCGATATAATATCGAACGCACATTCATAATTTTGTTTGGGATGGAAGTTAAATACCTTTTCTTCACGGTAGACGCGATCCACACAATAGCGTCGCATCATATTTACCCCACTCATGGCAATGTGGCGAGCAAACTCTGTCCGTAAATCACTGGGCAGTACTACGACACATCCCGAATGTGTCATAAGCCTAACGGGGTTAACCCAGTGATTGGTGTGTTTTGTTAGGGGCGCCAGCAAGGGTGTGTCAACCTCAATTGCTCCATGTTTACGGAAAAGTGACACCACCTTGCCCTTGACGAATTCAATCAGAGGACTTAGCGTGACCAAACTGTCGAGTACGATAGGAGTGTTCCACGATTTCATGGTACGACTACCACCCATGTGGTAGGTATGTTCCAATATTTCATCACTCTCTTGTTGCAGACACCGGGCCACAATGTGTTTGTAGGCTTTACTCTGGGGATTGGCCAAGGCGTTCTTTAACATTTCTTGCAGCTCACTGGCTTCTAGTTGGGCTGGTGGTAAAAGATCTGACGCAAGGAGTTCTTCGGCTGTGGGCCTTTGAGCTGGATCGTGGTTAAGAAGCCAACGGATGAGCTGAAATTGAAGAGAGAATGATGATACAGTGGCTAAATCGATTGAACTTTTATTTGAAATAAAATAAGAAATGAAAAAATAGGAATGAAATAAACAAAATAAAATGGAATAATAATTACAAACAAAATAAAATGGAAAAATCATTAAAAAAAATAAAGAAAAAAATAAATACAAAATTAAGTAAAGGAAAATAATATTAAAATGTAATAATAATGAAAAATATAATAGATTAACATAAATTAGAATAAAAAGTAGATAAAAATAGGAAAAATAAAATTAAAAAAATTAATTTTAATAAAAAATAAAATAATATGGAAAATAATAAAATAAGATAAAGTAAAAAAAGAAGCATAAAATAAAATGAAAAATATTAAATAAAATAAAATAAAATGGTATAAAAAATTAAATAAAGTAAAATAAAAATAAAATATACTAAAAAAACAAATAAATAAACGGAATGATATAAACAAAAGTAAAAATAAACAAAAAATATGAAATAAAACAAACAAAAATAAAACAAAATCATATAAAATACATAAAATGAACTAAAATAAAATGGAACAACAATGAAAAAAAATTATTAATTGATTGATTTATTAAGAAGAATTGAGTTGTTTGCTATTTATAATTAGCTAATTCTTTTTAATTTCGTTTTTTGTAATAGCCAATTTTTTGACCAATTGACAATTTGTTCAATATATAATTAATTGTTTTTTTTTTATAAATTTTTCTTTCACTTAATTCCATATGGAGTAAAAAATAGAATAAAATAAAACAAAATAAAGTAAAATATAAAACAAAAAATTAAAAAAAATATATATATAAAAAATTTTATAAATGAAATAATTTTTAATTTAATAAAAATATAATAAAATCAAGTAAAATAAATTGGAATTATAAAAATTTAAATTAATAAAACATTTTTGTTAATTTTATTATTTATTATATTTAATTTTATTAATAATTTTAATTTTATAATAATTAAAAATAGAATTAAGCAAAATAAAATTAAAATTAAAAAAAAAATTGAACTAAAAGATATGAAAAAAAAATAATATTTGATATAATTTTGATTTAATATAAATATAATAACATCGAGTAAAATAATTAAAAAAAAATTAGAATTATAAAATTTAAAATAATAAATATAAAATAAATAATACGGAGTATAAATTAAAAATAGAATTAGGCAAACAAAGTTGAAAGTATTAAAAAAAATAAAATTAAAAATAACCACAAAATAAAATAAAAAAAATTAAACAAATCTAAATAAAACATAAAAATATTACAAAATAATAAATTTAAATAAATATAAATAAAAAATAAGAAAGAAAGAATAAAATAAAAAATATATAATAATTTACACTACCGATTATTGCCAGTTTTTGCTAGTATTATTTTATAATATTATTCCTACATTAATATACAACATGTAATATTTATTTATTTATTATATAGTATTATAATACAAGTACAATATAATGTAAATAAATGCATAATAATAAAAATAAAGTAAAACAAAATAAAATACATTTAAAATAATTTCAATAAAACAAAATAAAAATAGGACTTGATAAATTTTTCACAAATATAATACCAAGTACCAAGGTAATGAGGTTTCGATTCGCAATAAAGATCGCTTTATAACGCTGGCTTACCTTAACAGTCTTCTCATTATGATTCTTTAACATATTCTCTGGTATCACAATATTAGGACATCTTAAATTAATAATAGTCTCTGCACGCTCCATGCCTGTGGCAAACGGCGGATGGCACATTTCGAAGAGTATAATACCCAGCGTGTACATATCAACTTTTTGATTGTACGTCGATTTCGAGGCATTTCCCGTCAACTCGGGAGCCACATACAAAGTCGTTCCTACTTTACCCGTTCCCGTACCATCTTCCGTTGTCGTCGCATGCGAATTATGGTTTTGCTGCGAATTATGTTCAGTGTTTGTTTGCAAAGCCAAAAAGCTAGTGGTGGCTAGACCAAAATCTCCAATTTTAATTTGATCATGTGAATCTAAGAAAATGTTCACTGGCTTCAAGTCTCGATGTATAATGCCCTGCTGATGAATGTGTGACAGCCCTTCGGCTACTTCACGAAATAGGCGCCACAAACGATCCGAGTCTTCATATAAATTATCATCGATGGCCGTGCGCAAAGTGCACTTCTCGCAAAATTCCATTTGTATGTACATGATTTGCATCTGTGGTTTAGGCGAAGCCACTTTCGACAACTCAGAAGCATTTTCGTCCTCTTCATCGTCATCGTCGTCATCATCATCCTCGTTGTAGACCGCCACTTCGCCATTGGAATCCACAAATTCAATGCCATCCGAATCGGAATCGTCCATGTGAGGTATGTAGCCATTCCATAGACTCGACGAATCCGTTTCAGTTTCTGTGGTATTTAAGGCCACCTGCGGCGACTTGGGTGGCTTAATGCTATCTTGACTCATGGAAAAATCTCCGCCTATTAATTTGTCCATTTCCTCTATATCCTCGTCGTTAACGCTTTCGATCCAACTATTGAAATAGCGTACTACATTCTCATGATTAAGACGGGAAAGCAACTCAACTTCTCGAGTCATTTTCTTGTACAGCTGCCTACTGCGTGCCGGCAGGGGAATGCGTTTAATGGCATACTCCCGATTATCCAAGATATTGCGAACTTTTAAAACATCGCCAAAGGCGCCTTTGCCCAAGTACATAAGTACTTCAAACTCAGTGCGTAAACGGGACTGGGATGAGGGCAGCGAAGGTATGGCAAACGGCGCTATTGATTGTGGGGTAGAGGGCACAGCTAAACTTTGGCGTAGTTTTAGATTTAATGGAGCGACTGTTAGAGAAGGTTTCGTCGGATGGTTAGTGTGATGGTGGTGGTGGGTGAGGGCCAGTGTTAAGTGTTGATTTTCCTTATCTTCATTGGTAAACAGAGAACAACGAAGAAAAGGATGCTCCAATAACTCTGAAGCAGATAGAGTACGATCAGAATTGCACCTGAAAGGGAAAGGACATTGCATTGTAAGCATAACTATAAACAAGAAAATTAATTTTACAAACAATTAACAAAAAATAATATTTTTTTAGCAATAATTAATAATTACATATGCATATATGACCTTAGTACCAATTATGATACAAATTTATAAGTTTACATTTTTTATGTACATCTCTTACTTGTCCACAAAATCTCGCATTTCCAGTGTATGCGTGCTCATTAAACTCTCAACTAATGCCCCTAAAGCAGGCAAA
This sequence comes from Muscina levida, assembly GCA_964034835.1. Lineage (NCBI taxonomy): Eukaryota > Metazoa > Arthropoda > Insecta > Diptera > Muscidae > Muscina > Muscina levida. The sequence continues at coordinate 101,096,360 of OZ035880.1, forward strand.
TCTCCCTGTGTTGATCGCTGGCCACCGATTAGTTCTAGCAGATTGGGTACTAAAGAGAAGTCAGTTACTCTTATACTGCCTGTGTTATCCATAAAAACTGTGGAATCCAACAAATGACTGTGGGACACTCCCTTGTTGTGCAGAAACACTAAAGCGTCTAGAATACCCTTTGCCACTCCCCTTACACCGTCCATGCACCAACCCAACGAAGATGATATACTGAATACACTGGTACCCAAAACAAAATCCTGCACCAGATAGACCAGCAGTCCCTCCTTCCGCTTGATGCACAACACACATTCATATTGTATGAGATTCTTATGATGCAGTTGCGACAATGTGGCTACTTGTTTCTCTATCGATGATATGATATCGTCAAGGCGATGATTTCCTGGACATTTTGGTTCCGAGGTAAGCCAAAAGCATTTACCACCACCATTGCCACAATGCTGTTCGATTTGTGAATATTTTATATTCCATTCGGTAATATAGAGCAGTTGACCCGTGTCCATATCCAGGCCGGTGTAGGCAATGCAACCTTTTTGCGAATGACCCATACAACAGCCGCGCCTTATTTGCCTGCCCACTTTGTGGAAGTAGAGCGTTTCACTACTACGATGTTCTACACACTTGGAGGGGTAGGCGTGACCCCGGTAGAAAGGTGACGAACTCTCTGAACTCTCAGATGAACTGGGATGACGATTCGATTCACTCATACTACGACGCGGCTCACGTCTTTTAGCTTCCGATTTAAACATTTCCTTACGACGCTCGACTTCATCAATAAGATTTTGTCGCTCTTGGTGCTCCCGTTGTTTCCTTAGATCCTGCAGCTCTTGTTCGCGCTTTTGTTTTTGCTCCAACATCTCATCGTAGAAGGAGCCGCGAGGTGGTTTATTGTGTTTCAATAGGAATGCCTGTACAGTTTGGGCCAGCTCATAGATCATTACCTCGCCACGCAATTCTTGTGATTGCTGCTGCAGTTGCTGGTGTAATTCGTCAATGAGTTGATCGGAAATGCCTTTAGTTTCTTCGAGAGTTATTTTGGGAGCACTGAAAGGAATAAGGAGATAAGCGATTATTTATACAAGAATGTAAACATTTCTTCTAAAGAATAAAGTAACATTAAGGAAGAAAAAAAGGAATGTAAAAGTCTCAGATTAATAGAACAGTAGAGAATTGTCATCTTCGAGAGACCAATTGTCATTTCTTAGTGTCTTTGCCCGTTACACATTGATATCCGTGTTATCGATAAATTTAACTTCCGCTCATTATTACTTGACAATAAAGATCGTAGAACTATGCTAGTTTCAGAGTTGGATAAAGCAATAGTACAAAATAGTAGATATTGTTAGTGAGAAAAGAAAAATGTTATAAAATACATATTGTTATTAAAATTATTTCAAAGAAACATTGAAATTACTGAATATTATCTAAAAGGAACATTAAAGTCAATATCGCTTATATGAAAGTCCGTCTGTATGAAATTACCGTATGTTAGAAAAATTCGAACTTTTTTATGAAATAAGATAATTTCAGCAATTTTTAAAAATGTTATCAAATATATAAAATATTGTTTATATGACAATATAGCATATATGAAACCGTTGGGCCGCATCCTAGACGCAATTGTATACAAAATCGGCTGCGTATATGAAATTAATAAAAACAGTTAAAGAGAAAATATCATGGAATTTAAAAAACTTTTTTATCGTTGCAAAAAAAATTTGACTTAGGGGGGTAAAAACCGAGATTCCGGTAGAAACTTCTAGAACTTGACTTCTAGAACTTGACGTCAAAAGTGATCAGAGAAGAAGCTATTGTCAGTCCAAAACAATGATATGTCACACATTACGATCGGACTATAAATGGAGACACAGGAAACAAAAAACCCAATGCGCGGGGTCAAGGGGCGTGCAAAAAAAAATAAAAAAAATTTTTGAATTCGTTTTTAAATTATCTTTTATTCTAGGGGGTGACCGGCAAAATTTTTTTTATCGACCCACCCTAGTGTGTAGCATGTAAACTTAAAAATCGATTTTGACATTATTTTATTTTTCTTTTAATTACAATTTGGCTTCAAACTTATCAACTACACTACCGATTTACCGGATCGACCCCTTAAATAAATAAATGCTAAAAAAACTATATTTATTTTGAAAAAACTATATTTATACTATATTTTGAAAACTAGGCTTTGGTTAACAAAATCTTTGTCAGATTCGTACTCAGCAATTCAAATCCAATAAGATAGTTTTATAATAAAGCAATTTTTTGCACAAATGTTGGAAATTTACTATCAGAGTTAACTTTAATTTTGACCAAAAATATTTACTTAGAGATAATTATAACAAAAATATGTATAAAAAGATCACAATAGGCTCTCGATATACCGTATATATCGGATATACGAAATAATCAAAATGCTGTTAAAAAACATGATGCGATTTTTAAATATAAATTTTTATATATAATATAAATATATATATATTTTTTTTAATTCGTTTTTAAATTATCTTTCATTCTAGGGGGTGACCGGCAAAACTTTTTTTATTTGTATGAAGTGCGACCCACCTAACTACACACATTCCTTTCCTTTTAACTAAAATAAGCTTGGTAGTTGTAAAGTTTACACATAACATTCGGTTCCAATATACAATTGAATATTAATAATAATGAATATTAGTAATTTGTGGAGTTTTCAAAATATAATTATCAAAATCGGTTCGCCGAAAATGTGTAAAAAAAATGTTTAAATCATATTACTTTTAATAGGATATCACGAATAATGAATGAAGAAAACTCTAAAATTAATTTTGATTGGTAAAATTGAAGGCTATTTTAAATTGCTTCTTTTTGAAGTTCTCGCAAAACCAATGTTTGTTTTCTATTACTTCTATGTTTCGTTCGTAGTTGTTACATACAATTTTTGAATGTCAATTCTAAATCACTTGATAATATATATATTCTATAAAAATGCAGGTGTAAAATGACTAAGGTACAAAATCTAACTGTCATTGTATTTTATTCTGCAGTTTCAATGTTTTGCTGTTAACATACTATTTATTCGTTATTTCGATTTTAGAATCAATGTAACAAATTTGGTCGTACATTAAAGTAAATTATAAAATGTTAAGTACATTTCTAGTTTTTAAGTTAAAACAATTTACATTCTAAATACAATTACAGTACGAGCTCGATTTTCGCAACCGATAGCAGCCCAAGTCGGTTGCAGTTACCGAGATTGTTGCGCTTACCGAACCTCTTTTGAATATTGTTATTTTACTTTGTGCAAAATTCCTCACGTCACCAAAAAAACTATACTATTACTGTCATTTGTTCACACACATTAAACAGTGGCGTAACATAGCATGCAAATTTAAAAAAAACATATAATTTCTGCGAATACATTGAAAAGTTGCGCTCATCGAGACTGTTTTTTTGAACGTGTTGCACTGATCAAGACTCATGTGTAAAAAAGAGCGGTTGCGCAAATCGGGGTGTTGCGAAAATCGAGCTCGTACTGTAGATGTTTAAAAAATAGGTTTAAAAACCTCAAATTAGTTTATTTCTTTTCTATATCAATTTTTAATTTCAAGCTATTTAAGAAGAACCATTGATGAATATTTTACTACTTTTAACAATTTTCAAAAATAAATTCAAGCAATATACTGCTTTGTAATTTTCGAATTGTTCACATTTTAATTAAGCCGCAGAATAAATATCAAATAAATGCTTTTTATATTATTAGCACATGTTCTTTTATCAATTGATTAGTCGTTAAAACTGTTTTCCTTTATCGTATCAACTTTTCCATCTCTGATATAATTCGTAAACACTCAGTATCCGTGTCCGTTACTCTCCGATAACACAATTATCGATTCTCTAACGCGCGCAAATCCCTAACAAAACAACGAATATCGCATAGTTTTGTCAGTTCTAGATCAAACGGTTGTCGCGGAAGTAATAAATATGTTGCTTTTCGGGAAAAGTTATAAGTAAGTAAGTAATACACAAGGAAATGTAAGAAATTCAGTGAAAAGTGTTACATTATATTGTAAAGTGTATGAAACAAAAAGAATATTTGCAAAAGTTATGAATTTCAAGCAAAATCCATTCGTTCGTTCGTTTTCAATAAGTCTTTTGCGCACCAAAGGCCGGTTAAATTTTCGCGTAAAGAAGAAGAATAACTTTGGTATACCGAACTACAGTTCGTTTCGTTGTTGTGAACGGTGCGTGTGTGTATGTGTATGCGAAAGAAGTTGTTGCGTTTAACTCCCGTTAGTGGGGCTCTCCACTTGCATTTCAAGGCTAAACGTGGTGTCTCATATCTAAGATTTGAGGTTAAGTGCAGTTTTCGATATCAATCAAAAGGAAAAAGTGTAGTTCAAATATGAAATAGTGTGTTCAAATATGATAAAGTGCTAAAAAATATGTTATTAAATAAAAATTTGTATAACATTTAAATAAAGAAAATGCTAAAATTTACGTAATTAAATACAAATTTGTATGAGGTTATTTTAACTTATAATTTTTGAAAACATCAATTGGAAACTGCATTTTTGTTTCGACGTGATTATACATAATTGGAAAAATTGTCCGTTACTATTGAACGGAATTAAGGAACGCAATAAAAGGTAATTATTTAATTTAAAACTGTTGTACTTTGATGATTTGATTTAAATTTTGTTAAAATGTAGAAGAAAATACGAAATGTTTAAAGTAAATTACTGGCGTTTTTATGTTCAAACATTGAATAAAATAAATAAATTAACTGATTGTTTATGAAAATCATTGGGAAAAACAAAGAATATGGGCGTTTCCCAGAAAGGTCCACCGTGTTTGAAAATAAAAGTTACAAAAAATATTTTTCTGGCTTGTATTAGTAAAGCCAAATACACGCATACCTCGATATACGGCCTAGATACGTTCCCAAAATGTTGGCCGTAAAGGGAAACGCCGTAAAACGAAGTAATAAATTTCATACAAATCCATATGAACAGTAAGAGATTGGTTCCAATTTACTGAAAAAATTAGGTTCGAAATGAATTTAAAATTCATAAAGTAACAAAAACAAATAACACTTTAAAATAAAGAAACAGAAATAAATAATATAATAATTCATAGCTTTAAAAATTATAAGCTAATAACACATTTAAATAAAATAACAAAAATAAAAATCCAACAATTCATATAGTATGTAAGAAATGTTAAGTTTAATTTAAATCACCAGTTTTCAGGGAACAGCAAAAAAAATTTGCCCAAAGTTGGTTGTTTGGCATTTCTTTTAAGTTCTTGTTGCAGTTGGGTGTGGCATAAAATTGACTTTTCAATGTTGCGTGTAACGTTTGCACTTCGTTCTTCGTCGGGATCAGACTTAAGGTGTTCCAGAATTGAAAAAGGCCGTTATAGCTAAATGCCGTAGAAAGAGGGACCGTATAAAGAGGTATGAGTGTACTTGAACTTTTTTTAAATTTAAATGCTCTTCAAAGCGTATCTTATTTTCATTTATGATTAAAAGGAAAATTGCATTAATGATCTGGTCACCTCATTGAATTATTAATAACATATTACTGATGATACAAGTGCACTTTAATCATAAAATATTAGTTACAACAGTAAACAACTTCAATAATCGTAAAAAATGATCAGTTAGCTCCAAAATTTTGATTTTATTTTATTGACGTTCTAATGTAACATTCGTGATTAACAATTTTTGTTATATAAACTACTAATTTCGCAAATAAATATTTTTTTTAAAATATTTTGTCATAAATTTTCAAATGGAAATTTACGTCACATCACGCAACGTCACGTTTCACAAAATAGGTTGTACAAAGATATGAAAAAAAAGGTTTTGAAGTTCAGCAAATTTTAAAACAAATTTATAACATTCCAAATCATATTAAAAATGGTTTCGTCAAAAATGACCGACTCAATTCGTACCAGTTTATATTTTTGTGAAAGAAGAACAAAATGACTTCTATTTTTGTAACGTAACGTCACCCTCTTTATTTGCTAATATTTTAGCACCATCAGTTCAGAGGATTTCGTCCCACTTACTAAATATAGAGTTTCTTAAGTATTACACAAAATGATAAAAAAGTATTAAATATCTAGTTTTTCATTGAAATGTACGACCTGCCACGTATGTGGCTATGAAACTGCCCATATGTTAATGAAATATGATTTATCCACTTTAATATAAGAACTCTTTGGAACAATAATGATTTAATTTTAATATAAGAACTTTTCGGTACAATATTGATTTAAAAATTGAGATTCAGTTTTAGGAACGGATCTTCAAATTAAAAAAAAAAACTGTATATCAAAAATTGTGGCCGAGGATCATAGGTTTCTAGGGTGTCTAAAGGACATATTTTTTAAAGTAAAACTTTATTTTGTAGTGTAAGTCGCACGACTTAAAAAAAATATTTTAAATTAAAAAAATGTAATTTTCAGGAAAAAAATAGGCAAAAGTGCAGTGTTGGTTATTAAACCAATTTGTGAAGTTATTAAAATATAAGTACCAAATTCGGTCGAAATTCATTAAAATGTTTAAAAAATGACTGATTCATATTAATTAGCATATTACGAATACTGTATAATAAAATTGGCATATTTGAATTGCTCCTTATTGAGGTTCTCGTAAAACCAATGATTGTTCTATTACTTCTATGTTTCCTTCGTTCTATCGTTGCATTTCCTCATAAACCACAAATCTATAATATAAAAATAAGTCGCTGAATGTGTTGCTAAGCGCAAAACTCGAGAACGGTTGGACCGATTTGGCTCAATTTTTTTTTCAGTTATTCGTAATTGCCAGGAGTAGGTTTTTACGAAAGAAAATTTTGGAAAAATCTTTCGGAAAAGCCGGAAAATTGGAAAACCCGAATATTGCTTTTTTGTATGGAATTTTTTGTGCAATTGTTATGAATGATTTTGCGAATGGGAAAATAAAAAAAATTTTGTTGGAAAACTCGGAAAATTCCGGAAAAATTTTAATACTATTTTTCGACGAAATTTTACTTTTTGTCGTACTATTTGATAGTTTTGAACGATGTAACTTGCGAAAAATTTAGGATAATTATTCCCAAATGACTTTCCGAATAGAAAAATATATAAATTGTCGGTGGAAAACTCGGAAAATTAAAAAAAAAACGAAAAATGTGAATTTTTTCGGCAAAATTTTGCATTCCATCGCCTGATTTGAGGTAAATCGAAATTAAATTTTTGTCGGTTTTCGAATGGGAAAAAAGAAAATTTAAGTTGGAAAATTATGGAAAATGCCAAAAAAAATATTTTTGCGACAAAATTTTGCATCTTATCGTATGTTTTGGTAATTTTGGGCGATGTAAATGTGAACAATTTCGAACAATTATGACTTTTCGAATGGAATTTTTCCAAAAATTCTTGGTGGAAAACTCGGGAAAATCCCGAAAAAAATCGAAAGATTTTAATGCCTTCGACAAAATTAATTCATATAGTAATTCATCAATTGAGAACGGCTGGACCGATTTTGCTGATATTTTTTCAGTTGTTCGCAATTGCCAGGAGAAGGGAAAATCCTCCGGAAAAGCCGGGAAATTGGAATAACCGAAAATTGTTTTTTTTTTGTATGGAATTTTGTGTGCAATAATTGCGAATGACTTTTCGAATGGAAAAATAGAAAAATTTTGTTTTAAAATTCGGAAAAATTCGAAAATTTTTAATTTTTTTTTCGACGAAATTTAGCTTTTTGTCGTATGATTTGACGATGTTACTGCGAAAAATTTTAGATAATTATTCCGACATGACTTTCCGAATGGAAAATAGACAAATTCTTATGGAAAACTCGGAAAAACTCGAAAAAATTGGATTTTTCGAAAGGACATGGTTGTTTTTACGGAGAGTTATTTACTAGACTAAAGCCTCCTATTAGACAATCAAACTTTGGACGGCGTACGCGACATGCTATAATAAGTCAGAACGTCCGTAATAATCAAACGCAAAAGGAACGGGCCAAAAAAATTTTGGGAGACGTGCCCATATTGCACAGTTTCGCGCTGCACAATCACCACCTCAAATTCGACAAAATGTTACTAGAAGAAGACCAGTCGTAAATATAGGCTAGAATCGAGCTGCTTTTGAATACGATTCCACAATCGCCTACAAAGATCTTCGATGCGTTGATATCGGTTCATAGTCCGTCGTATGCCAGCATTGCAATGCATTGAAGTTACAATCGGAAAATCCCGTCATTCGGAGCCGAAGTTGTTGATCAACCCGGCAACAATCCGAGTTAAAAGGTAATGGCGTCTCATTTGTTACGAGCCTGTTGTCGATCAATGGCCAAAGGCCATTGATAAGTGCATTGATTTAGATGGCACAAATCCATTAATATTTTCCCCGGCTAGGGATAGGTTCTTGGCACACAGGTCATAAACAAAAATAATTTTTATCACGGCAGCACTAGATTTACAACGACGGGTTACAGAATATCAAGACTCTTTTAGTGAATGATGGTGGAATATTCACGTGGTCAGCCCTCCCCACACAGATTTACATCTGTCCATGGCTGTTGCGCGACCATGTTTTGTGCAACGGCCCCAAAAGTAAATTAAAATAAAATTTATTGACGGACTACATTTATGTTGTTGCACTTCATACCCCAATTAAAACAAATGTTTTAATAATTCATTTCAGTTGTATTAAAATGTTAAATTCACATTATTCATTTTACGTTATTTTAAATGTATCAAAAAAAAATATAAATTACGAATCAAATTTCTCACCAATGGGGTTAATATCGTTCACTATTTTCACTGTAAAGACTTAACACTAGATCTGAACACTTACATTTTCTTTCCTTTTGTTTTATTTCATTAATTTATTCCATGTGGCGACGATGTTGAGCGCTCAAAATCGATGCTTGGATGATTGATGCAATGAATGATGAAAATGTCTTAAGCTCTTAAAATGAAAATAATAAAAACATGATTTTAAAATATGGCAAGAATTTTGATTAGTGTACAAGAAATGTTTAAAGATTTGAAAAGTTTTAGAATAATTACAGATTTGTTACATAAGTACAAGGTTAGAATTTTTAGAATTAGGAAATTACTAAAGAAATTTTAGAAAAGTTATGAAATTTTTATATAGATGTTAAAATGTTGAAATTTTTATATAAGAATATTTTTAATTGAAATTACTAAAGAAATTTTAGAAAAGTTATGAAAGTTTTATATAATTGTTAATTTTCCATTAAGTTCTGTCCAACTAATATTGTGCACAGAATCCACATGTGCCAGGGTGGCTATTTTCAATAAACATCAAAACGTTATAAAGTTATATAGTTTGGTTATCCACAACTAGTGCCGTTACTCCGGCATAACTGTACTCGTTGTGTTGGCGGGACAGTACCCGAAGGTGGGAGAGAGAAGCGTTGCCACTGCCGCTTCCTCTTATCCGCGCACCAACACCCTTTGCACGATAAGTCCGGAGCATACAACGCCAAATAAATATCTGTGGACACTCTTCTCCAGACTGGTCACTTGATAATGAGGCGAACTACCACTTTTGCTGTTGAAAAAGATATGGTTTTTGTAATCTCGTGTTCCTCTGTCAGGAGATGGAATACCCACTTTTGCCGATGAACGCTATGTATTTGAAGAACAGGCTGCAGATTAGGCGGTGGTAACAACTGTATTGCTGGACTAACTGTAGTCCAGTGTCCTCTGTCTGCCACAGTAATGTTTCTCCTGTTCACTTTTTGTTCCGGTTATCTGGCTGACTTATCTCCAATTGGACCACTGACTTTGGCAAACTTTTTAACAATGGGACGCTTCACCTACCACAGCGTGGTTGACACCGCAAAATTTTTAACAAATACACTCTCACACGTAACAGGTGGTAAATTATTGTGCAATGGATTATTGGCAAAGATTAGAGTTGCAAAAATTAGGAGTCAGCTCGACTTTGGCGTTGCCAGATGGTCTGATACCTCTCACTCACAACACCACCAAAAGCTTTCCAAGCCTGTGACCGAAAGATTTTGGGCTCTGGATGGTTTGCACATGTTTTACCCCGTGTGGCTCGACCCACTACAAAACCTCACCTACTCTTCATTCTAGCCGGGCTATGCCTATTGCCTAAGGTCCTTTGCGTGAAAGACGCCAATTATTTTGCCTCGCATATCTTCTAGCTTGTATAAGTTGTTGCCAATTACTGAGTGTACTCTTGCTTTTACATATTTGGGGGCGAGTTTTGCATTGAACGATTTGCTAAAGTCGCTTAGCTGAAAGTTGCGACGAAATATTTCCTGTCCAACGATGTATTTGGTGTTTCGACTTTTTAAATTGTATGTTCTAGCAGCCTTCTGATAAGCTTTAGCAAGATTTTTGACAATAGAACTGTCAATCAACTTCATCTGATCCGGTTTACTTATCACTTGAACTTCAGAATCGTTTACAATATCTAGTTTATGCAAAATTGGATAGGCGGAGCCATGCGTCACCATCTGTCTACCAAACAAAGCATAATAAGGCGACATGCCAATAGCCGAGTGGACTGAACTACGCAATGCTAAACCTATCGACCCTACATGTTCATCCCACTTCGTATGATCCCGGTCAATGTAAGCTCTTATAGCAGCTAGGATTGAGCGATTAACTCTCTCCGAAGCATTGCTCTGAGGAGCGTGAACACCAGTAAAGATATGATTTATAGCATATCTTCCTGTCATTTCCTTAAATTCTTTTCCTATAAATTGTCGACCGTTATCAGTATGAATGAACTGAGGTACACCGAAAACATTAAATATGGTATTTTCTAAAAAAGTTATAATAGAAGTAGCATCAGCCTTTCGTAATGGTTGAATAAAAACAAATTTTGAAAAGTGGTCTAAACAAACTAGAATGCAATTGTTTCCGAGTTTGGAACGAGGGTACGGACCTAACATGTCCACGTAGAGTTTTTGAAAAGGTTTTTCGATTTTGCTTTGCACTCCCATTGGTGGACGTGTTATAAAATTTGGGGCTTTGGTAGTCTTACACACCTCACATTGAGAAACAAAAAAGCGGACCTGAGTAGCCATATTCGGCCAATAATATTTTGATCGAAGTCTGCACAAGGTTTTTGAAATCCCCCCGTGCGAAGCCTGTGGAGGGTTATGGGCGGTTACAATTAATTTCTCAGTGAGTCTACTTGGCACCCACAGCTTCCATGACAGGGTGTCACCTTCATCAGTGCCAGTCGACATTTCGGTTTTCTTGTAAACGAATTTTCCAATGACCTTCAAGTCCGGTAATGATTCATGGTTGGCCGTGATGTTTTCTCTTAAATTTACATAGTCTTCGTCTTCAAATTCAGGAGCTTCCAGATCAAGATCAATTAAACAATATTCTATCGCCGCCACATCTTCTGTGAATGATCGAGATAGAGCGTCGGGTACTGTGTGCTCACTACCTTTACGGTGCTCAATTTCAAAATCGTATGCCGCCAGCGACAAGCTCCAACGAGCTAACCGACCCGAGAGATCTCTCTGATTCATCAACCATCGCAAACTTGCATGGTCGGTGACGATTTTGAAACGAAGCATCTCAATATATGGGCGAAACTTCTTTACCGCACTTACCGCAGCCAGGCACTCTAGCTCGGTCACTGTGTAATTCTTTTGGGCCTTATTTAGTTTTTTAGAATAATAATAGATTGGTCTTTCCACTCCCTCATCATCGACTTGGCATAACACCGCACCAATGCCTACCTTAGAGGCATCACAAAGAATTATAAAGGGTTTCGAATAATCAGGGTGTACAAGAACCGGAGACGAACAAAGCTTAGCTTTCAAGTCGTTAAATGACCTCAAGACTTCATCTGTTATTTCAAATTTGGTACCTTTCTTTAATAGATCAGAGGGCGAAGCGCTAATAGATGCAAAATCTTTTACAAACTTGCGGTAATATCCCGCCAAGCCAAGAAACATACGAACTTCTTTTACTCTACGTGGTATTTTAAAATCCATAATCGCCTGTACCTTTTCATCTGTGGTCCTAATCCCACCATTCCCTATCAAAAATCCTAGATAGTTAACTTGTTTCATGCAAAAATGAGATTTTTCTAAATTGATAGTCAACCCACTATCTTTTATAACTTGGGCGACCTTTTGCAAAATCGCGAGATGTTCATCAAAGCTACGAGAAAAGACAAGCAAGTCGTCTAAGTAGACGAAAACGCGCTCCCTCAAACTATGAGGAATTACCAAATCCATTAGTCTCATCATAGTTTGAGGGGCGTTGCATAGACCGAATGGCATCACGGTATACTGATAGAGGGGTCTACCAGCTACCGTGAATGCTGTCTTTTCTTTGCTAGAGGATGACAAAGGCACCTGCCAAAATGCATCCTTTAAGTCTAGAGCGGTAATATAATGCGTGTCGGCTAAACGCATAAGAAGGCCTTCTACAAGCGGAATGGGATAAGCATCCTTGATGGTCACAGAGTTTAGGTCACGACTATCTAAACAAACTCTGGTCTTGTTTGATTTAATCACAGTGGCAACTGGAGAGGACCAAGGGCTTTTACTTTCCTCTATTACCCCTAAACGAAGCATTCTATCCAGTTCCGCGTATAGAAGAGCTTCTTTTGCAGGCGAAATTGGATAATGCCTTCTCTTGATTGGTTTTGCCTCTCCCGTATCTATATGATGTTCAATAAGATGGGTTCTACCTAACCCTAATTTAGAAAAAGATGGAAACAATTGTTTTACATTTTCCAATAAGGTTGTTTGATCTGGCGTCAATTGATGTTCATTTGAATTAGATCCAGGGGATTCAGAATTGATCTCTGAAACCAAACCTTTATCTAATCCAAATAAAACAAAAAAATCATAACCCAAGTATAACTGTTGGCATAATTCGGGCGACACATATAACGTTATCATTTTCGATTCACCTTTATACGTAATTTGTGTTTCTACAGCGCCTATTACTGGTAAAGAAGAACCGCTGGCAACTTTTAATGATGAATTCAAGGATTTAATTTTAACATTATTCCGGTGGAGTAGATCCACGGCACCTGATCCTAGGACACTTATACTGGCACCACTGTCCAACAATCCAGTGATTTCATCTTGCCACAGCTTTACCTTGGCATACGGTCTTATATCGGTTTTGTCAATTGTAAGTACAGTACTAGCAACTTGTTTATGAATTTTTCTTAGATCTTTATGTCGTTGCCTTGTCTTTACAATTCGTGAAGAAATATGTTTTAATTCGTTAACAGATGAATGAGTATTAAAAATTCGATCCCTAGCTAGATGATATCGCTTCCATTTAGAAACAAATGATTCTTGAAATTCCGGCAGAACATCGCTGCAATGTATTTGATTCTCCTGACACTTATTTCCACTTCTAATTTTGGCATTTGGGTTGCAGTCACCGTTATGTTCATATGTATAATCTATAGTCCCGGGAGAATCATTTAAACAGTGAGGATCCCGGTTACCCCACTCTTTTTGCCGTTTTTTATCTTACAATCCGGACAGTTGGATACCACATAGTCATCTTTGCCACATTTATAACAAAAGATTCTATTGGACTTCTCAGTGCAATTGATAGCTATATGTCCTAACTTTTTACAATCAAAACATGTCAATTTAGAGTGATCAGACGGAGCACGTCTATTTTGATGAGAAGCAAGTTCATCAATATGGTTTTCCTCTATGCCCGATGAAATAATTTCGTCCACAAAACAAACTTCATTCACTTTTCTTCCTGATTTGGTTAAGCTACCTTCAAGTTTAATCACTTCTCTCTCCGCACGTCTGCATTCTTTTAGAAAAGTCGATAAAATTCGAGTTGTTGAATTATGAATAAAAAGTGTCATCTTAGGGTTAACGTTACGTTTTAAAATTTGAATTAAATCAGCATCCGATCTCATATTCTCCATTCTCGAATTAAGAGCAGTTATGACATGGTAGAATTGATCGAAAGTTTCATTTGATTTTTGTGTACGGTTCATCATTTGATGTTCTATGTCACAATCAGTCTCCGCAGTTCGGAAGTGGTCCTCCAGTTGGGATTTAAGGAAGCACCACGAAGAATTTGGATTTCGAGGTAACCATCGAAAATACCAAGAAGCCGCTAAACCTTTTAAAAGCAAATAAATATTCTGTTTTACTTCTTCGAACGTATAGTTCTGTGCCAAAGCAATGTGTTCGACTCTTGTAATGAATTCGTCAACAGAAAGTCCAGTGCCATCTCCAGAAAAATATACGTTCCACCGAAACATTTCTAGCCTTTTCCCATTAGATCTTTGACTGTCATTTAGATTTGCGCGCCTCAATAAATCTTCGAGATTACTTTGAGCTCTTTCAAATTGTACAGCAGACGTATCAGCTGTAGTATTAGCCCTAGCATGAACATCATTATGTGGGTTGGAACCCGCATTGTTCTGCTCTGCCGAAGGAAGGTTATGTACAATACCACTAGACCGACGATTTCTAATCCTACCACCTCTGGGCCGTCTTTGTGTCGTATTTTGAGAAGCTACAGTGCTAGATATTGTAGCAGTTAAGTTTGATAGCAAACGTTCCTCTAAAGCAACTAGTTCCTTTCGAACTTCTTGTGAAACAATAGTATTTAATTCGCTTGGTGGGTCTCCACCCGAAGCAACGATTTCCTCAGAGTTAGACATATCGATGTTTTGAAAAACTTCTTTATTGTTATACGTACGACTTTGATCACTTTTGTTATTAGTTATCACCGATGAATTTAAATTTTGAAATCCTATCAGGACTGTCGTATTGCTCTCAGAATCGTCAGAAGGCAATGGTGTGCTTGATCTATCCGATATATGAGCCCTCGTTATTGATCGAGTTAGTGGCCTACGATCACTCATGGAAATTAAAAATTATAATTTGAAACCAGTCTGAGTTAGGTTCACATACAAAAATTTCAAAAGTTAGGTTATTTTCGTATCAAAAATAATTTAGATTAAACTGTTTTATATTTTGGGGTATTCCGATGCAACATATAGATAAATGTAGTCATAAGAGTCCATAAAATTTGTACTAGCGATAATTAGTAACAACATTTTCATCGTTAATCTACCCAATGATTGGATTACTAACTCTCGCTTAGCCTCACAGCAAAACTTTGACACAATCATGACCAACACTAAATGATCTATTGAGCTGTCGAAATTATGTTGTTGTTTAAAAATATATTCTGTAATTGTCATGATGTTAACCAATCAAAAATTTAATATATGTATACTATTAATACACATTTACCCATAAGACAAGATCTTCATGTGGAAGACGTACTGGTAGTACAATATAAAAATCTTAAACATTGTCATAATAGTTATATAAGTTACTAAGTGCTATGCACGTGGGTTTGCTTTGCAGCAAACCACATGTTTTACCGCGTTGGGCGCCATTGTTACGAGCCTGTTGTCGATCAATGGCCAAAGGCCATTGATAAGTGCATTGATTTAGATGGCACAAATCCATTAATATTTTCCCCGGCTAGGGATAGGTTCTTGGCACACAGGTCATAAACAAAAATAATTTTTATCACGGCAGCACTAGATTTACAACGACGGGTTACAGAATATCAAGACTCTTTTAGTGAATGATGGTGGAATATTCACGTGGTCAGCCCTCCCCACACAGATTTACATCTGTCCATGGCTGTTGCGCGACCATGTTTTGTGCAACGGCCCCAAAAGTAAATTAAAATAAAATTTATTGACGGACTACATTTATGTTGTTGCACTTCATACCCCAATTAAAACAAATGTTTTAATAATTCATTTCAGTTGTATTAAAATGTTAAATTCACATTATTCATTTTACGTTATTTTAAATGTATCAAAAAAAAATATAAATTACGAATCAAATTTCTCACCAATGGGGTTAATATCGTTCACTATTTTCACTGTAAAGACTTAACACTAGATCTGAACACTTACATTTTCTTTCCTTTTGTTTTATTTCATTAATTTATTCCATGTGGCGACGATGTTGAGCGCTCAAAATCGATGCTTGGATGATTGATGCAATGAATGATGAAAATGTCTTAAGCTCTTAAAATGAAAATAATAAAAACATGATTTTAAAATATGGCAAGAATTTTGATTAGTGTACAAGAAATGTTTAAAGATTTGAAAAGTTTTAGAATAATTACAGATTTGTTACATAAGTACAAGGTTAGAATTTTTAGAATTAGGAAATTACTAAAGAAATTTTAGAAAAGTTATGAAATTTTTATATAGATGTTAAAATGTTGAAATTTTTATATAAGAATATTTTTAATTGAAATTACTAAAGAAATTTTAGAAAAGTTATGAAAGTTTTATATAATTGTTAATTTTCCATTAAGTTCTGTCCAACTAATATTGTGCACAGAATCCACATGTGCCAGGGTGGCTATTTTCAATAAACATCAAAACGTTATAAAGTTATATAGTTTGGTTATCCACAACTAGTGCCGTTACTCCGGCATAACTGTACTCGTTGTGTTGGCGGGACAGTACCCGAAGGTGGGAGAGAGAAGCGTTGCCACTGCCGCTTCCTCTTATCCGCGCACCAACACCCTTTGCACGATAAGTCCGGAGCATACAACGCCAAATAAATATCTGTGGACACTCTTCTCCAGACTGGTCACTTGATAATGAGGCGAACTACCACTTTTGCTGTTGAAAAAGATATGGTTTTTGTAATCTCGTGTTCCTCTGTCAGGAGATGGAATACCCACTTTTGCCGATGAACGCTATGTATTTGAAGAACAGGCTGCAGATTAGGCGGTGGTAACAACTGTATTGCTGGACTAACTGTAGTCCAGTGTCCTCTGTCTGCCACAGTAATGTTTCTCCTGTTCACTTTTTGTTCCGGTTATCTGGCTGACTTATCTCCAATTGGACCACTGACTTTGGCAAACTTTTTAACAATGGGACGCTTCACCTACCACAGCGTGGTTGACACCGCAAAATTTTTAACAAATACACTCTCACACGTAACAGGTGGTAAATTATTGTGCAATGGATTATTGGCAAAGATTAGAGTTGCAAAAATTAGGAGTCAGCTCGACTTTGGCGTTGCCAGATGGTCTGATACCTCTCACTCACAACACATTACACAGTGGAACAGTGAAAAAAAACGCACGAACATAGTTATGCAGTTCAGATAGTATTACTGCAGCTGAGTAAACCCCTAGCTCAGTGAAAAATATTTTTTTCACTTTTTTAAAATAGGTCGCAAAAACATTTTATTTCTTTTCGTTGGTTAAAAAAAGAAACGAAGACATAATATTCAATGATATTAAATATTCTAGGAATATCTTAAGCAAATTGTAAACTGAGGCAAGGTTTTGCCCAACGTTGGAGTGTTTCCGAAAAAGTTTGATTTTGTGTCAGTGTTATTATTAAAAACTATTCCTCCCGTTGTGCTCGAAATTGCTTCCACACACTCAGATTCAAGGTCAAATACACCATCGAGCTGCCGCTTTGTTACCACCACCAAACGAAGATCATAAGTTCATTAAGATCTATTTCGTTGGTGATTCGGCAATAGAACTAGATCAACGTTGTGCAATTTTTACTTCAATAAAACACGAAATAATCGAACAGTTGCAATATTTTCTGCATTGGATACAATTATAGTGTTCAAATACTTGAATTTTTCAGAAACCCGGTTTCCGGTTTATTCGAAAAATACCTTTATCCAACATTTCGGTTTTCGAATACATGATTTAGTAGATTTAGGATATTTTAACTTAACATATAAGTGCAATCTATATGATGTACTCACAAACTTTAAAGGCGTTTTCTGTAAAATTTTAAATTTACACATACCTTGGCTTAGAATTAGATTTGATCACATGCATGTTAACCACCTTTTTACCATTCCATATGAATATCGACGGCGTGCTACTCATTTCAAGGTGAGATCCCAATCTATTTTAAGATGAGATCCCAACTGTATTCTTTTTGCGCGTTGATGCACGTTGATGTTCTGCCACAATAAAGATGGTAAATACAACGACAGGTTTGTTTACAAGTCATCAGAAAAAGAAACGAATAAAAAGGTTAGCTCAAATAATTTTTATGCGTATCGATCGCAAATTGCGTTAGCTGTTGCATCATCTGCTGCCACTTTGTTGAAAGGCGGTCAAACTGCACACCCCGCTTTGAAGTTGGCGATGAATTTTCTCAAGTTGACAAGCCATTGGGCACAATATCCAGAAGTTCAGCGACAGCGAAATAGTTGCGAGAATGCAAAATCATCATTTGGGATGAATGCACGATAGCGCTTCAACGAGCTTTCTAGGCAGTTGACCGAAAGATGAAGGATTTATGAGGTGATTTGAAACGATTTGGTGGGGGCTACAATATTTCTGTCGGAAGATTTTCGTCAAACGCTTCTCGCCATCCTCATTTCCCCATTCGATTGGCTTTTGCGATGACAATCAATAAATCGCAAGGCCAATCATTGGAAGTTTGTGGGATCAACCTCGAATTTCTCAGTTTATTTTAGCGCCGAAATACAAATCGATAAACATTGTTTATCAGACCGCTCTTCACTGATTTCGATTAAATTCAATTAAGTCACATTAAAAGTTTAACTATATGTGTTTTAATATTACTCTGGAGCTGATAAGAAGGCGTTAACTTGGAGCGAGACGAAGTTCGCCGAGTCAGAAGTTGTATGGCAGAACAACGTTTGCCGGGTCAGCTAGTTATTATAAAATTTCTTTTATTTTTTTATGAAATTATAAACTAATTTTTAAAAATTATTAAGCTTTAGTTGGCTCCTCTGAATTGGTTTTACAATAATATGAACGATAGTGGCAAAAAACCCCACAAAAAATCGTAAAAAGATAATCATATATTTGAGTTTATGTTTTAGCACAAAAATAATAATTATGCGCTGATTTTTTTAATATCACTCAATCATTACTATGAAAAACCTAAAGCGATAAAGATTAGAAATCAGGAATAATTTTTATTTTTGAATTGTATTTTTTTGATTTTTTTAATATTACTCAAAAATAACCATTACCATTGAAAAAAAAACTGTAAAAATCAAATAAATAAAAATCATGGCGGAAATGCAAAGATTGTCCAAAAAAGTTCAATATGATGAAATTATTTTTATTTTATGTCTGTTCTAAGTGTCTGATTTTTTGATTTAAAATAAAGAACAATAATAATTATTTACGGTCCCTGAATTGAAGATCTTTATAAATACATATTTTTAAGTAAATATGTTTGAAATCCTCAAGTTAATTAATTCCTTATTTTTTATATAAATTTGTAATTCCAAACTACTTGTTTTTGTTAAGTTGATAAAAAATTTCACTATATTTAACAGTTTCCAAAATTAAATTAAAACAATATACTGCGGTGAAATTTCCGATTTGTTAACATTTTAACTGTCACAAATAAATATCAAATAAATCACCATTTATATTGAGAAAGTACTTGTATTATTTTTCAATATTAGTAACACACCTATATGTAAAAAAATGCAAAAACTAAAGTAATACATTTAAATATTAGCATATGCCACTTTGTGCACTGTTTTCCTTTATCGTAGCAACTTTTTCAACTCTGATATAAATCTTATACTCTCAGTATCCGTGTCCGTTACTCTCCGATAACACAATTATCGATACTCTTCCGCGCGCATTTCCCCAACCAAGCAATGAAAATCGCATAGTTTTGACAGTTCTAGATCAAACGGTTGTCGCGGAAGTAATAAATCTGTTGCTTTTCGGGAAAAGTTATAAAAAGTTTGGTAATTACACAAGGAAATGTAAGAAATTCAGTGAAAAGTGTTACATTATATTGTAAAGTGTATGAAACAAAAAGAATATTTGCAAAAGTTATGAATTTAAAGCGAAATCCGTTCGTTCGTTCGTTTTCGGTAAGTCTTTTGCGCACAAAATTTCGCGTAAAGAAGAAGAATAACTTTGGTATACCGAACTACAGTTCGTTTTGTTGTTGTGAACGGTGCGTGTGTGTATGTGTATGCGAAAGAAGTTGTTGCGTTTAACTCCCGTTGGTGGAGCTCCACTTTCAAGGCAAAATTTGGTGTCTTAGGTGTCTCAATTCTAAGGTTTGAGGTTAAGTTCAGTTTTCAATATCAATCAAAAGGAAATGAAAGCATAAATGTCAAAGTGTTCAAATAAAAAAGCCCTAAATGTTATGGAATGTTAACCATATCCGTTTTCTGCTAAAATATTTGCTTATAATTTTTGATAACTTCAATAGGAAACTGAATTTTTGTTACGGCGTGATTTTTTTAAATGATTTGGTTTATATTTGGTTAAAACTAAGGAGAAAATAAGAAATTTTCAATGTTAATTACTGTTAATACATTGAATAAAATTAATAAATTAAATGATTTTTAATGAAATTCTTTAGGAAAAACAAAGAATATGTTAAAGAAATATACATATTATGATTAAAAAATTATATGAACTAACATTCAGTATTTGGGACGGATCGCCAAATTAAAAAAAAAACGGTATAACAAAACTTGTGACCCATAATTATGGGTTCCCATGGTGTCTAACAGGGACTTTTTCAATCTTTTTCTATTTTTAAAATTGAATGGAAGCTACTTTTGATAGTAAAACTTTAATTTTATAGTTTAATAATGCGATTTACAATAAAAAAATATTTTAAATTAAAAAAAAAATATTGTACAAAGTGCATATGGGCAATTCCATAGTCACATACATATGTGACAGGTCGTAAAAACTTGATTTTTTATTACTTCTTTTTTTTTCAATTCAATTTCAATTTATTTTATAAAATATTACAACTGATGATTTACAATATATGTGTTATTCTTTTTTTTTGTGTAACACTTAAGAAGCACTATATCTAGTAAGAGAGACGAAATTCTATGAACTAATGGTCCTAAAATATTAGCAAATAAAGAGGGTGACATTACGTGGAAAAAATAGAAGCCATTTTTTCTTCTTTCACAAAAACATAAACAGTGCGAATTGAGTCGGACTTTTTTGGTAAAAACATTTTGATTTGGAATATTATAAATTTGTTTAACAATTTGCTTAACTTCAAAAACTTTTTTATTAATTTCTTTGTACAACCTACTTTGTGAAACGTGACGTGACGTCGCGTGATGTAACAATTTCCTTTCTAATAATTTATGACAAAATCATTTTCAATTTTTTTTTTAATTGCGATATTAGGGTATATTATAAGGTTTATATACCAAAAATTTTTGATCACGAATGTTACATTAGAAAGTCAATAAAATCAAAATTTTCCTGTCAAATGATAAATTTTTACCGTTATTGGAGTTATTTACAGTTGTTACAAATATTTTATGAAAAAGGGCAGTTGCATCATCAGTAAAGATGTTATTAACATTTCAGAGGTGACCAGACCAATAATGCAATTTTGCAGTTCATTTAATCGCAAAAGAATCTAAAATAAACTTTTAATTTAATAAATGTTTAAGTATTTTTTAACTTTTTTTTTAATATAATTTTAAATATATACATAGTTACATATTGTTTAAATTGATTTTTTCCAAGTTTAATTTAGTTTAAAGATAACATCACAATTTATGAAATTAGAAATTGTAATTAAAACATATTTTTATTTTCAAAAAATTTGCAATTGCAAAAAATATCATTAAATAACAATCATAATTAAAACATTAATTTAGGACGCAATTGGTTTTAGGACTTTAGGAGAAGATGAGGAGACGTCCGTCTATCTTTCTGGCTATGGGCGCAATAACTCGAGTTAAGCTTCACTAATTCTTATGCAAAATTTAACAGTGTTTATATGTAGATATGTTATTGAGAATGAACTCAATAACCACCCCTTTTAACACCACTCATATAAAAATTACTTATTTCATAAGTTGTAAAATTTTTAAATAATTTTCAAATTGAAAGCAGCAGGATATTAGAATTTGGTCAGTTTTAACCGAAACATTTGCCACACCTCTTAGAGGTACCTACATCCTATACAAATTACCAAATTCACACATTTAGTTAACAGTATACATATATATTTTAATAGACTTGTTAATTTTGGAAGTGATTTGTGATTGACGTTTTTTTTTAATTTCCCAAAAATCTATTTTTGCTATTTGTATCCCAATTTAAACTATGTTTTTTTGCCGTTAAACAGTTTTTATAATTTTTCCGACCATATTATAGTAGGGGATCCTCAAATACATGTTTCATACAAAAAAAATAGTTATGTTAAAAAAAGCCCTAAATGTCAAAAAACGTACAAAATCGTTGCGATTTTCTTAAGTTTTTTCCTCCTCCCCCTTAAAGTATAAAAAAAATTAAACTACTGCTTTTTCATTTTAAGGCATCGATACATATAAAGGAAATAACAATTTCAACTAAATACGGCACTCAAAAAGTGTCTTTGCTATAACAAACAATAATCTTTAGTATAGACACACACCGTTCGCCCAAATACACCACAACTTATTCCCTTTTTATTTGTATTCTTGTACTTTTCTCTATAACAATACCCCACAGTGACAACATCCATGTCCGTTTCATACCGATAACACTCGATAACGATATAAGCCAAACTAACATACAATCACTATCCTGCATTACCGATCATAACAATTTGACAGTTATAGAGTAAACGGTATTCGGTAAAGTAACAAATATGTTGCTGCTCGGTAAAATATTTCGAAATAATGTGGCAACACTAAAACCGAGAAAAAAAAAAATATTTCGAAATAGTTGCAATTATTAAAGAAAGTGTAAGAAAATTAGTGAAATGTGTTAGATTATGTTGTAAATATATTAAAACTAGGAAAAAATGTGACAAAAGTTAAGATTCTATGCAAAATATATTCATTACTTGAGTGCTGCTCGTCTTTTGCACAGACACAGACAATTTAAGCATAAAGAAGAAGATAGCGTTCGTTCGTCCGTTGCGTTTAATGTGTGTGTTTGTGTGTGTGTGCTAAAATGAAGTTGTTATGTTTAAGTGATGTTGGAGCACCTCCACAAGGCCAAATTTTGTTTCGCCGGTGTCTCATTCCAATAGGTTTGAGGTTAAGTAAAGTTTTTAATACCCGACCCAAGAAAGATGAGGTAAATTATAACGGCCTTATTCATAAAAAATTTCTAAAGTAGGTATGAAGCGTTCTCTAGCTAAAGTATTCTTTAGCTCTAAAAAACCTTTGACAAGAAATTGTATTCATAAACGTGTTTTATCAGTACTTTAGCTTTATGTGTTCCGGTGGCAACGCCGACAGTTATTGGTCGTTAATGATGTATAAAAAAAGCTTAATAGTCGGATACAAAAGCTTTATAATCGGATACCAAATATGTATTTGCACTTACAATAAACTATGAACATTATTGTAGCTCAATTTTTCATTGACTACGATTCTCATGACGATAAGAAAGACGTTTAAAGTAAAAATTGTATTAAAAAATTTTATTTTCTTTTCCTTATGTTGAAATAATATTCGGATACCGATTACATTTTTTCCTTGTTTTGATTGTTTATACATCACGAATATTATTTCATTATTTACAAATTATTTTTGAAGAATTTTGGAGAAATATTTTTTAAAATGGAATTCATGAATGAAAAGTGCCTATTTAGATACTTTTCAATGTGCGCGATGATTAAGAAGAAAATTTCCTACACAACGAATACACGCAACAACTCTTTCCAATAGGAAAAATGCAGAAAAACTCAAAATAAAGATCTCAAATTCATGAATATAGAATAAATTGTATAAACGTCAAGTTATAGCATGCTTAAAGTGGAGACAACCCTACTTTAACGTATTGAAGATGTAAATCGTTTATGAATATTGTTTTCTCGAAATTTGCTTAAAAATGCATTATAAACCCCTTATAAGTTTTTATGAATAAGGCCGTAAAAATATAAAATAATTGAATTACAGCAAGTTAATTACATTAATAACTGTTTATATTGGGAAAGAAAATGTTACGTTTAGTGTGTTTAAGTGATATATTCTAAAGATCTTCGATAACACTATGACACAAAATCAAACTTTTTGAAAAACACCCGAACGTGACTATATAGGTTCGATAGTACAACCGGAGCTGAGTAAAACCCAAGCTCAGTTTGGCTAGATTGGCTACCAATTTTTTTTTTGCCCCCTAAACTTTTTGAAATCCCTTGGACCCCTTGAAAAAAGGTGACATCAATTGTTAGCTAACAGTTTCTACAGTTTTTAATCTAGCTCTTTCTCTTCTTCAACAAAGTTTTAGCTAATAGTGCGCTTAAGAAGCTGATATAATAAAATTTCCCAAAAAAATTAGACTTCCCTCGTATATTTTCAAAAAACTTCAATAAAAATTTTAATTTTTTCACTTTTTTTAATATGTCGTAGGGAATCCAGATTTTTTGCATACTCTATTCAGAGAAATTGTAGTTTAGGTAACACCGAATAACTTTTCTGAACAAACCTATGCAATCTGAACAAGTCTAGGGATATTAAATAGCTCTCAAAACACACTATCTACTTTAAACAAATCAGTTTTTTAGGAGTTTTGGGCCATTGTGCAATGTTTTTACTTGCTATCTTTACCAAAAACGTACTTATTGTAGAACTGAATAACTACTGTAAACAAGCAATATGATCGGAATACTCCACCCCCTTAATTGTTCGCAAAGAGCATTAGGGTGTTCCTTATATGGCATTTTTTCGAATTTCGTTAAAAATATGTATTAATCGCGATGTTGGTCATCTGTTTTCACCTTACGTTTCTTTTTGCCAATATTAGGAATATATTGTGAGAAATTTTGTATCGATAGTTGGACATTAGGGTGTGCCGCAATGAGGTTAAAGTATGAATTTGTTCTCAAATCAGTTTATTGCCGCTGAGTATTTTTCTTTCGTATATAGACTAAGTAGTAACAAGCCGTTAAATAGCTAAAATAAAGACCTAAAATAATATGTGTTTGCTTTTACCATATCTCTTATAAACGCCGAGATATTTGATATAGAAGTGGGGGTATTTTTAAAAAAATTATTAAAAATGTTGAAATTGAATTTCGATGTACATTATTATGGGCAATTATATATTTCAACTTTTAAAAGCTAATTAAGTTAAAATCTATATCTTTAAAAAGTAAATGTGTATATTATCACTATCTCTATCAATTCTCGAGATATCAGGCGTTAAAAACGGAATTTTTGACTGTATGCATAGCAATGTCTAATGAACTTTTGTTCCTTCTGAATACCCATTGAATACTTACCAATAACGATTTTTATATGATAAAAATAAAAAATCCCCTCAAAAGACCATTGGATATTAATGGTTTTGGTGACATTTGTAAGCATACACAATGGATATACAGGTGAAACAAAAGTTAAGTAGTCATTCCTATGCTTTTTAAGCCCCTGATATCTCGAGAATTGATAGAGATAGTGATAATATACACATATACTTTTTAAACATATAGATTTTAACTTAATTAGCCTTTAAAAGTTGAAATATATAATTGCCCATAATAATCTACATCGAAATTCAATTTCAACATTTTTAATAATTTTTTTAAAAATACCCCCACTTCTATATCAAATATCTCGGCGTCTATAAGAGATATGGTAAAAGCAAACACATATTATTTTAGGTCTTTATTTCAGCTATTGAACGGCTTATTACTACTTAGTCTATATACGAAAGAAAAATACTCAGCGGCAATAAACTGATTTGAGAACAAAATTCATACTTAACCCTCATTGCGGCACACCCTAATGCCCAACTATCGATACAAAATTTCTCACAATATATTCCTAATATTGGCAAAAAGAAACGTAAGGTGAAGATAGATGACCAACATCGCGCATAATACATATTTTTAACGAAATTCGAAAAAATGCCATATAAGGAACACCCTAATGCTCTTTGTGAACAATTAAGGGGGTGGAGTATTCCGATCATATTGGTTGTTTACAGAAGTTATTCAGTTCTACAATAAGTACGTTTTTGGTAAAGATAGCAAGTAAAAACATTGCACAATGGCCCAAAACTCCTAAAAAACTGATTTGTTTAAAGTAGATAGTGTGTTTTGAGAGCTATTTAATATCCCTAGACTTGTTCAGATTGCATAGGTTTGTTCAGAAAAGTTATTCGGTGTTACCTAAACTACAATTTCTCTGAATAGAGTATTCAAAAAATCTGGATTCCCTACGACTTATATTAAAAAAAGTGAAAAAATTAAAATTTTTATCGAAGTTTTTTGAAAATATACGAGGGAAGTCTAATTTTTTTGGGAAATTTTATTATATCAGTTTCTTAAGCGGACTATTAGCTAAAACTTTGTTGAAGAAGAGAAGGAGCTAGATTTAAAACTGTAGAAACTGTTAGCCAACAATTGATGTCACCTTTTTTCAAGGGGTCCAAGGATTTCAAAAAGTTTAGGGGGCCAAAAAAAAAATTTGGTAGCCAATCTAGCCAAACTGAGCTAGGGTTTTACTCAGCTCCGGTTGTACTATCGAACCTATATAGTCTCGTTCGGGTGTTTTTTTCACTGTTGCACTGTGTAATTTAAGTAAGGTTTCTAAAAAAAGTCATACTAGTAAGAGATTAAGAGCTATAAATTAATTATAATAAATATAAGTTAATAAGCGAAATGAATTTTACGATAACATGTAGCGTGCAAAATAGTTTAATTGCTTGAATTCTTTGTATGAAGTAAAAAAATAGTATACTAATAAAACTGTTTAGTTTACAATGAAGTTTACGGGAATTTGTACTAGACATAGACATAGAATCATTTAAAAAATTATAGTTAAGCAGTTAGATTTCTATTTTAAGCTAATTTCGAATATTTTAATTTTTGTTATCTTCTTCAATATGTAGTCAGATTAAATATCGGGTCTCTCTGATTCATTTGAATGGTCGATAGAAATAGTCGTTCTCACACTATACTATTCTGGAATGCCACTATTACAAATAGTCTGTAGATTTAATTGAAACAAAGCATCATTAATCACTTGTTATCAATACTATTTCGTCATATGTACACATGTTCAACAGATTGACATCTGTCTAGACATGTATGCATTATAATTTCTAGACCAAAATAAATGCCGTTATTATTACGTCGTCTTCCAAATAAAAAGCCTAATGCTTCACTATGCTTAACATGCTCTAAATGTATAAAAAAAACTTACCTACCTTATTAATAAATTTATTATGATTAATCACCTACCACCTGTCATGTGTCATTGTAAAGAAAATTATTAGTCAAAGAAAAAAACAAACATTTGTTTTTTTTTTATTTATTTTGCAATTTTTTGATAAATCTAACTAATAAAAAAGCGTTTGTTTCCTAACAAAAGTTCAATGACGTTAAAAAACAATCAAAATAATAACAAATAAATAAATTAAATACACATTACTAGTTTATGATTAGAAAATTTTATTAATTTGAATACTTCAATTATTATCTATTCTAATCACGTGTTGGCGAAGGCAGTTTAAACCGAATTATTTTGGTTTTAAATCAATTGAATCCATGTAATCTAGAGTCTTTTGGGGGCGTTGTCAAATTTATTATCTTTCGGTGGAAAATCATTTACATTGTTTTGCCATGTTAAATGTTGACTGTAGTGATTTAAAATCCAGGTATATATTCGAAGATAATTTAAATTTTAAAAGTCGTCATTTCTTATGATTTCCATTTGCTTTGTAGGTTTTATGCAAATCACCGATATACTCGAATACCTATATGATATTCAATACTTTGCGTTGCATTACAAAACGGATGCAACGTTTAGTTTGATTATTTATTAATTTAATTTGATGACTTTTGGAATTTTACAACATCTTTCTGTTAACAACTGGAACAATTTAATACATAGTCATTATTTAGACAAACATGATAATTATTTATTTTCAGTGGTACTTTTTAATACCAACAGCTGTATTTTTTAATAGAAATTGTTTTTATAGTTTTGATGGATAGTGCAATTAATATGTTTTTAGGTATAACACTGTGATAGTTTTTGACAAATATTTTCATTATTAGTTTTTAGATATGGGTATTTCCCCAGAAAGGTCCACCGTGATCGATAAAAAAAAGTTGGAAAAATTGTTTTTTGATTTGTATTAGTAAAGACGAACACTTAAATTTAATTAAATTAAAAAATCCAAAGTTTATCTTATTTTTATTTATGATTAAACGGACTGCAAAATTGCATTAATGATCTGGTCACCTCTTTGAATTATTGATAACATATTTACTAAGGTGATCAATTATTCAACATTTTTTAGGAATCGGTTTTCGTTTTTTTTTTTTTGAAAAATTGCAATTCAAAATAAACCGGTTTCGGTTATTTAATAATAACCGGTTAACCGGTTTTCATAAACGACTTTGTCGTCAACGCTGTCCTCAAAGCAAAATGTGAAAAATGTGTGTACTTGTCGTCAAAACACTCGATTGACGACAAGCTGACCGACAAAATACTAATATTGTCGTGCATCAAACAAAAAAGTTCAATGTCACGAAACAATAACGACATAAAATTTAAGAGAGGAAAGTAGAAGTAAAAAATTTTCAGTTTGTTGGAAACAGCAGTGCGTGACGGTTCATGTATCGCACGTTTTCCATAAAACTACTTCAATTTGTTATTTTTAATTATTAAGCACTGGTTATTACAATTTGACCGACATTGTCGGTCATTATGTCTTGTATGATTGTGTGGGCGACATGTCGCTTATTTAGGCATCAAAGAAAATTTGACCGACATTGTCGCTCTTCAGGTCGTGCATGACAAAGCGGACACTTGTATGAAAATTTCGTCGACGATGTGTATGGACAGTCCCCTACATGTCATTAACGATTTACTATGGTCGTGCACCTAACCTTGAGGATGTCTTGCAGACACTTCCTACTGGGTATTAAGTCGCATAGACCCAGTAGGAAGTTCCGCCATACACGACTTTGTCGTCAACGCTGTCCTCAAGACAAAATGTGAAAAATGTATGTACTTGTCGTCAAAACACTCAGTTGACGACAAGATGACCGACAAAATACTAATGTTGTCGTGTATCATACAAATTCAACAAAATCAAAGGAAAACAATTTATTGCTATGATTATGGCAACAAAAAAATGCAATCTGACGTAAAAATTTTTAGTTTTTTAAACGGACGAGTAAACATCAGCAATTTTATGGTTTGAAATCTCGAATGAAGGTGAATGCCGTATAAAAGTTTATATCCTTCACTTCTCTCTTGGTCAGTAGTTTTTCTAAGTATTAACAATTCGTCATACGAATAAAAATCAAAAAACAGCTAAAAATCCATCTTTTAAAATGGCACCAATGTATATACAAACTCATACTAATATGGCGTGAATGACAATTCAAGACTTACATAGGCATCAACCACAATTTGACTGACATTTTCACCCATCAGGTCGTGCATGATTGTGTAGGCGACGAGTCGCTTATATAGTCATCAACGACAATTTAACCACAATTGTCACCCATCATGTCGTGCATGATTGGTTGGGCGACAGGTCGCTTGTATATGCATCAACGAAAATTTGACCGACATTGTCGCTCATCAGGTCGTGCATGACAAAGCGGACACTTGTATAAAAATTTCGTCGACGATTTGTATGGACGGTCCCCTAAATGTCATCAACGATTTACTATGGTCATGCACCCATCCTTGAGGATGTCTTGCAGACACTTCCTACTGGGGAAATAAGAAGAACCATAGTTTTTTTTTGTAAAATAAAACAATTTAAACAAAAATAATTCATGGAAAATCATAACGCTGGCTTAACATGTAAAGGCTCTAATTCCATATTTTACAATTTTACAGGAGAGACAAAAAACAATCAAACTTTTTTTGGAATAAACTTTTATGAAATCTGTAAATCTGTGTAAATCAGTGAGAAATAATATTATATCAATTGGTTGGACCATTCTCAGACCATTCCTCGCGATAAAGTTGATATAGCAACATTGGAAGAAGTGCTATATTACACAAAGATGTGATAAATTGGACTTAGCGCCTTTACTCATCACTACAAAACAACAACTACAAATGAGATAACTGTATTTTTTTTTAATCGATGTATTTTTACTTAATGAACATAACTGCATCAAAATCTCAATTTCGAAAAAAAGTGGACCTAAAGCCTTTACATGTTAAGCCAGCGATAAAATAAAAGAGGATCATATAGTAAATAGTACAATAAAGAGAATATACATTAAGGTGGGTCGCACTTCATACAAATAAAAAAAGTTTTGCCGGTCACCCCCTAGAATGAAAGATAATTTAAAAACGAATTCAAACAAATTTTTCTCTGTAACTTTTTTGTTTATGAATAAAAATATATACTGTAATAGAGAAAATATCATGGAATTTAAAAATCTTTTTTATCGTTACGAAAAAAAATTGACTTAGGGGGTAAAAACCGAGAGTCCGGTAGAAACTTCTAGAACTTGACGTCGGAGTCAAAAGTGATCAGATAAGAAACTGTAGCTGTTGTCAGTCCAAGAACATTGATATGTCACACATAACGATCGGACTATAAATGGAGACACAGGAAACCAAAAACCCAATGCGCGGGGTCAAGGGGCGTGGCAAAAAAAAAATAAAAAATTTGTTTGAATTCGTTTTTAAATTATCTTTCATTCTAGGTGGTGACCGGTAAAACTTTTTTTATCGACCCACCCTAATATACATGTATTCTTAAAATAAAAAAGCTATAACGCTTAAATACTTCAAAAAACTAATCTCTTTTATTTTTATAAAATTTTAAATTCAAAATGATCTTTCACTCAGTGTACTTGTACGACATATCGTCCGCATCCTGTAAACAGGTCGCAAGTCCACTTTTTTGTGAAATGGACTTAATGATGCCAAAGTGTCTCAAAAGTCATAGTCTATGCCCTGTAAAGAACTGCTATGTCTATTTAAAATAAGTTTGTAGTTATTGTATAAAAACACATAGGCGGCCGTAAACTTCATATCTTCAATAACTCAGAAACAAAACAAAAACTGAACTTGTCCCAAAAGTCATATTCTATGCCCTGTACATAAGACTCATGTTTATTTAAAGTAATTTTGTAGTTATTGTGACAAGCGGTCATAAACTTAAATCATGAACAATTGAGAAATACAAAAAGTGGACTTGAAGCATTTTTGCAAGATACCGACGATATAGTTAATAAAGCATCAAATAAGTTTTCAAGCTTCTCAGATCGCTTATTGCGATTTGGATTTTAAATACTTTAATAGAAATATTGAAATCATGTTCCAAATTATATTCAGAATCATTCCTTTCTCTAAATATTTTTAAAAGTTGCTAATACATTATAACTCATAAAAACATAATCTTAGAAAAAAACCGTGTATTCTTACCATTGAATACACGGTTTCTTCGATATTCGAAAAGTGAAAAATATCGAAACCGACTAAGCAAAAAAAACGGTTTGTAACCGGTTATAAAAAACCGGCCCGATCATCCTAATATTAATGCAAGTCCATTCTTATCATAAAATATTTTGTTCAACAGTAAATAACTCCAATAATACTAAAAAATCATCGATTGGCAGAACAAGAGAAAAAGTGTAACGCATTAAAAAAGACGTGTTACACCCTAAGTATCCGAAGACTTTCATGACTTTTTAAGATGATTGAGCCATATCCGTATGTCTGGCTGGCTAGATCGCTGGCTTGCTGTGATTTTTATGACAATTTTCCAGTATTATTTATTTTTCAAAATGAAGTAATGGTATTGCAATCGAGCAGAATAGCCCCATCCCTTCTGGTACCTCCCATACAAAATGACCCTTTTTGTAAAAATATTATTTCTTGTAAAAATATTATTAGTTAAGTTCATTGAATTCCCATACAAAATGAACTATTTTTGGAAAATTAAAAATTACACCGTGCAACAGTGATTTCCACACTTGATGAAGACCATATATACGTGAAACTAGAGACCTTATGTAGTAAAACTGCGTTCTCAGTTTATCGCCAGAACGTCAGGATTTTTTTTTAAAAGGGCTTCAAAGATTAGAACGATACACCACTCAAAAAATTAAATCAAATTTTTCCACGAACCATATGATAACGATATGGGTATCAAATGAAAGGTAAGAATCCCAGCAATGCAAACAAATAACAGATTTTAATGGATCTGGACCAAAAATTCCAAAAATGTCCTTTTAAAGTTTTGAAGATTAATATCATTTAAATAATTTTTCTGAAAAAAATATATGTTGAAGAAATTATATTTAAGTGCTCGCCATGCTAATCACTGAAATTTCCCAAATTGTCGAGAAAAAAGTCAAGATGGTTGTCTAGAAAATGAATCTTTTTTGAAATTTTTGGTCCAGGCCTATTAAACTGTGTTATTTGTTTGCATTGCTGAGATTCTTACCTTTGATTTGAAACCCATATCGTTATCATATGGTTCGTGGGAATATTTGATTTAATTTTTTGAAAGTGGTGTATCCTTTTAAACTTTGAAGTCCTTTTAAAAAAATCCTGATGTTCTGGCGATAAACTGAGAAGCAGTTTTACTACATAAGGTCTCTAGTTTCACGTATATATATGGTCTCCATCAAGTGTGAAAGAAAAAATTAAAAATTGTAGCAGGGTTTTATCCAACCCATTAGAAACTAAAATTTTATGAAAATGAGCGAATTCAATTAATTGTGAATAAATTCAAAAAAAAATCAATCGATTTGAAATCAATCTATCACCCATGTTCTTGAAAACAATTCGATTTGAAAACAGACCGAAATCGGTAAAAAGTGTATGTAAAAAGTACCGATTTCAGTCTGTTTTCAAATCGAATTTTTTTCCAGAACATGGGTGTATCTCATTTTGTTGCTATTACATGTGGCTATGCGATAATTTTTATTAAAAATAATTTTTTTAAATCGAATGATATGCTATTTTTACGTAAAAATATTTTTTTGCTTCAATTTTTTATTTTAACTCCTAATTTGCTGAGCCGATTGCAACGCAATATACAAACGTATTAAAAGTTATGTAAATTTAAAAGTTTCTAAGTTTATTTTAATAATATCGGACTAACCCTGTTTGTTTGTACATCATTAATTATGTGGAGAAACGTCCAAAAAAAAGTTATAATATTACTTATAATTTAAAAAAAAAAATCCATATAATTTATAATTTGGACCATATTTGTGCTACTGGAACCGCACTACATAATAATTGTATAGTGGTTTTTAACGCGTTTAAAATTTCTTTGATTTTGTTCCCTTGTGTTGTCTGTATTCAGTCGGCCTGAAATGGCGGGTTAAATTAGTTTGTAACCCACCTTGCTTGTATAAAATCGACAGTAGATCCATTTAACCAAGTTCCAGGATTGTTTGCTTCATCGAGCTTTAAATCATTTACTCTTATTGACAACCTCCCATTAATATATCAACATTGAATTTTCCAATAAAGCGGAAAACCTTCTGTTTATTTAATATTAAACCCCTTGTGTTTTATTTGTTTATTTTTCTATTCTTCCACATCCTTGAGGTTTTTTTTGCTACACAAACAGATCTTGTATTGGTAAATTATGACGCAAAAGGTATTACTGATGAAAATAAATTATGATATAGAGCTGTGGGGATTTGCCTCTGGATTTATGGCATTTATTGCAACAAGACAAACATATCGGTCTTAAACATTATCTCTGGACGAATGTCCATATCAGGATAGGACGTGATTCCAATCACTTAATTTTGTTTACACATATTTGCACCAAAATTAATTTGCTTCCCATCTTCAAACGATCTAATATCAACTTTTCTGTAATTGTTTATTACTACATATTTTTTAATTAAGCTCTCACTCTTATGTGTTTAAGAGGGTATGGTTTTTAAATATATCACAGCACAAAGGATTGCTTACACATATATCAATAATTAAAATTGAAACCTTTCAGTGTTAATTAAACGTTTTAACATTTTGTCTGAATACTTTTAACATATAATAAATAACCATCTCTGTATTTTGCCTTTATTTACATATTTTGTCAACTTTGCTTAAGTGGAATTGTTACGGAGTTTACTCTCAGGGTCTTATCTTATCTCCCAATTGGCATTCGTATAACTGGAAAATTTGGTTACTTTTTGTTAACACCAACTTCTCATTTAAGAACATATCTTTCTACTTGTATTAAACGAGTTCCCAATATGTTGGTGGAATAAGCACTTTTCTGCCATTACTGTTTTTGCAATCTTTACAAATCTTTAGTGAACTAATTTTCGACTCAGTAAACTTTTGCTTTAATTCTCATTTTTATTCTTCGAATTATATTTATTCTCACTTACATTTTGGGATATTTCGATGGACAGACCACATGTAGCTTGGTCCTAACATACGCTTCTGCTTGGCCATTCGATGAGTCCCGTAGGGGTGTTAATAATATACGGATATCTGTTGGTTTCCATTGTGAAGGTGTTGCACTGTTGTTGTAGGGTCTGAGATCTTCAACATCATTGCCAAAAATAGACTGGAGGTAAACACAGAACGAAGAAATTGCGTTTTAATAAAATCACATCAAGCATAAGATCAACAATAAAATTAATAACAATAACAACAATAACAAATAACCCCAACAACATCACTCTGTCACACAGCATAGCAAAGATAGACCGACAGATAGATACCTTGATAGCTTCCAATTCTTGCATTTGACGTTCACGAAAGGATTCTCGAGCCATTTTTCTGGGGGGCGAAAATCTTTGAGTACACAAACTATGGCGGATGCTGTGTTTTAATGTTGCATCAATTGTCTCATTTATTGTTTTTATCGTTGTATAGTAATGCCACAAAATATTATTAATAAAATTGTTTTGTTTTTCCAAATCTTTTTGCAGCAGCTGCTGCTGCTGCTGTTTCTGTGACAGCTGTTGCCTTCGTTGTGTTCGCAGCAAATTTTCATAACTTTTCGTTGAATCCTGTTGTTGCTTGCTTCAAATTTTCAATAAAATTTGCACTTATACACGTTTTCTCAATGTTGGTAATAGATTTATAGTTTATTTTGCTGCTTTTCCACTTTATATATTCACTTTTCCACGCGCGTTCTTCCGCAATTTCCACCAGAAATATACAATAGTAGCGAAGTAAAGTTTTTCCGACAAGTGTCAAAATTTATCAGCCGCTTGCTTTTGTTCACATTTAACAGCTGTTTTGTTTTGATTTTCTTATTCGATAGGAGTTTGGACATGGAGTTGCCAGATGTGGTAACATTTGGAATTCCTGAATTCCCATTGGGAGTGGAACAAAATATTAGAGCTATTCATGATTTGGTGTATGAGTTTGTATTAAAGTATTAAAAATAGTGAAAAATATATCAATTGAGACTAAATTGCGTAGTATTTACTTAAAAATATTGTAATTTAGGCAAAAGTGCAGAATATGGGGCGGGAGACCAAAAAAAAAAAATCCACACCCCCAAATACGCCCCAAAACACGAAAATTGAGATCAAAGTTGGCGCTAAGGCCCGGGGGCCAAAAAAAGGGGCGCCTTGGGTTCTATGATGACCCCCAAAATAAAAATGGAAAAACGCCAAATTTCTAAATTTTTTTTCCCCTGAAATACCCCGTGAGAATTAAAAACAATTTGAAAAAATCATCGATAATAGAAAAAGAGGAAATGAAATGAAAAAACATGGGAAAAATTGAAAAATGTAAGGAAATAAATAGAAGAATTGAAAAAAAATGGAAAAGCGCCAAATTTCTAATTTTTTTTTCATGAAATACCCCGTGAGAATTAAAAAAAATTTTAAAAAATCATGGAAAATAGAAAAAAAAAAGAAAATGAATCGAGAAATTAAAAAAAAAGAAATGGACAATTACTCAGAGTCTGATAAGTCTGACGCCACTTCATTTTAAAAAAAATGTTTAATACAGGTTTCTTTTATTTTTTGTTAAAATGAATAAGCGTAAGTTCCCGAGCACAATTTTTTTTTAAATTTTTTTTGAAATATCGCGTGAAATGTTGTTTTTTTTTTAGCGAAAATGTAGAAGCAGACATATAATAGCATCGCTGACAAAATTTTTTTTTTTAAATAATCGCGCGAGTTTTCAATTTTTCTATTTATATCCTTATATATATGTCCTTGACCGGCCGTGGCATAGTGGTTAGAACACGCGACTACCATGCGGGAGATCGCAGGTTCAAACCTGGCTCCAGTCATCTTAAAAAAAATTGTTCTTTCATTGTTGGCTCCCCTCGAATGCTGTTGACAGCAACTTCGCAGTATTAAGTGTCGGGTCAAACGGCGTGTCTAGTAAGAGCTTCTCAAACAGTGACGTTCGCATTCGTCGGTAAACAAGTAGGGTCTAGGAGACCCGTAGGAACTGGGGGGTCATCATAGAACCCAAGGGGCCCCTTTTTTTTACCCCCGGGCCTGAGCGCCAACTTTGACCTACCATTCCGATACCATTCGAATGTACTGCACTTCAGCCGTAATTTATTTAATATTGGCCATGAGGCTTTTGATTACAAGATTGTTGAATAAATAAAATGAAAAATTGGACATTAACATTTACAAAGGTTGATTTCTCATCAAAATTTAAGTGCCCTGCAAAAATTTGAATTTTATCGGAAAAAAAGTTTTGTTACTTAATACAATTTAAAATTAATTACTTTTAATCAAAATAAAAAAAACAAACAATTTAATATTTTTTTTAATTTGAAAATGTTATATCTGGCTGGAGAAAGTGAAGATTCTATTCCGTCAAAAAAATCA
This sequence comes from Muscina levida, assembly GCA_964034835.1. NCBI lineage: Eukaryota > Metazoa > Arthropoda > Insecta > Diptera > Muscidae > Muscina > Muscina levida. The sequence goes on from OZ035880.1 coordinate 101,133,110, forward strand.
AATTAATACTAAAAATTCCTAATTTTATTTTTATTGTTATCTTTTTCATACTAGACTTAAAAATAATACTAAAAATTACAAAAATTCAATATTATGTAAAATAACCATAAAATTAAAAAAAAAATAAAAAAAACAATATACATATACACATTTCAAAAATACTAATTTACCGTAAATTACTAAAACTATAATGATAATAAGAATTAACAACTAAATTGCAATAAAATTACATAAAATTTTCAAAAAAAAAAAAAAACTTTATTAAAATTGCTCAAAAATCAGGATATTATTAAAAATTAATACAAACACAATATATTTATATATAAAAAATATATGTTTTAATAACAAAAATTATCAAATATTAAAATTGAAAAAATTATTACGCAAAATGTTCACAAAATTTAAGAAACAATTCAAAACAAATTTTTAAATAAAAAATAACAAAAATATTATATATAGGTTGTCAAAAAAGTCTTGCGGTATTTTTATTAATTTTTCAATTGTTCATAAAATTGGTTATAATAATGCGATTTAAATATGCGCCGTTTTGTTCGATGACGAGTTCCCAACGAGATGCCAACTTCATAATGCCCCTCTTATAGAAGCTCGCTTCTCTATTGTCAAAAAACTCGGTGAGCCAATTTTCACAGGACTCTCTTGTGGCCAACTACCGACTACCAAGCTCGTTCGTCATGGACAGAAATAGGTGGTAATCACTTGGTGCGAGATCCGGACTATACGACGGATGCAAAAGAACCTCCCATCCGATCTCCCGGAGCTTCTGGCGCGTCACCAAAGATGTGTGGCCTGGCGTTTTCCTGATGGAAGACAATTCGGCCTCTGTTGATCAAAGATGGCCTCTTCTGCATGAGTGCAGAATAGGGGAGCAGCTCATAGTGGATGATTCCCTGCCAATCCCACCAAGCACACAGAAGAACCTTCCACCGCTTTTCGACCACGACCGTTTGCGCTTCACGTTGTCGTAAGTGAACCACTTTTCATCGCCAGTCACCATCCGCCTCAAAAACGGGTCGATTTTGTTGCGATTCAGAAGCGATTCGCATGCATCCATACGGGCAAAAATGTTTTTTTGCGTCAGGTCGTGTGGCACCCATATATCGAGCTTCTTTTTGAATCCAAGCTTCTTCAAATGGTTTATAACGGTTTGATGACTCATGCCCAGCTCTTGGCCGATGCTACGGCTGCTACTATGCCGGTCTCTTTCGATCAATTCAGCGATTTTATCGCAATTTTCGACGACAGGCCTTCCGGACCGTGGCGCATCTTCGATCACCTCGGCACCAGAACAAAAACGTTGAAACCATCGTTGTGCGGTGGAAATGGAAACTGTATCGGGTCCATAAACTGCACAAATTTTATTGGCAGCATGAGATGCATTTTTGCCTTTATCGTAGTAGTACTGTAAAATATGCCGTATTTTCTCTTTATTTCGCTCCATGTTTGCGACGCTATAACTCACGAACGACTAAAACCAAACAACAATAAATCAAACACGTGTTAGCGCGTGAAAAGAGCTTTCCAAAAAGCTCTAGCGTGAACCGATGCGACGAATACAACTAGAACTACGCGCTTGCAAAGACAAGCTTGCGGAAATACCGCAATACTAGTGCTTATTTCGTGAATGGTAACACTTAGCTCATGTCTAATTTGACATAATTAGTTTTATCCTTCCGCTGAACGAATATGTATACGCTTGAAGAACGCTAGGAAATATTGCGACATTACTTTAAAAATCATGGTATGTCAGATGAAGCTCATTTTGATCTTGGCGGGTATGTAAACAAGCAAAATTGTCGCATTTGGGACACAGAAAACCCGCACGCATACATTGAAAAGCCGATGCACCCAAAAGGAGTCACTATTTGGTGCGGATTTTGGTCCAGAGGCATAATTTGGCCATTTTTCTTCAAAAATGAGCAAGGAGTCGCCATTGACTGGATCGTGGAATGAAATTTTTTTTCACATAAATTGAAGAGGACGATATTGGCAACATTTGGTTTCAACAGGACGGCGCTACGTGCCACACAGCCGAAGCTACACCCGATATTTTGCGTCCTGTTTTTGAAGATCGCATTATCAGCCTCATCAGCTGATGTCGTTTGGCCACCTCGGAGCTGCGATTTGACACCGTTGGACTATTATTTGTGGGGTGCCCTCAAAGATAAGTGTTACGCCGACAATCCAGAGACAATTGACGCTTTAAAGGACAATATTCGTGAAGCCATTGGTGAAATACAGCTGCACACAATCGATCATGTGCTTAAAAATTGGACCGATCGTGTAGGCTACTGCAGAGGCAGCCGTTTGAATGCAATTTTTTTCCATTATTAACCGGAAGGATTGTACTTTCAAATAAAAAAAGAAATTTGAGAAAATATTCAGTAGTTTTTTTTTATAGCATTTTCAAAATATTAAATTACAATAATGAGGGATGAGGGTAGTGTCTGGTTATATAGGAGACGTGTTAGACCCCAAGTATCTTAAGTCCAAGACGATTGAGCCATGTCTGAATATCTGGGTGGCTAGCTGACAGGATTACTCGTTGAAACCTTAACTGATTCTTATGAAAAATTCTTCTTTAATGGCCGCACATAAAAAAAGTATTTCAAGCGCTTCGGTCTTTTGAGCTCCGTAGATAGTCCATTCATCGAAGTTTTGGTCGCCCCCTCCTGCGTCGCCCATAGTATTCTTTTCGAGTCGGAGCATTTTCGTCCATTTGTACAACGTGTTTAAGCCAGCGCATTCGGTCTATTTGAACGTGCTTAACTACGTCAATGTCGTTGTACAACTCATATAGCTCATAATTCATTCATAGATGGGTCCAAATATTTTGCGAAGTATTTTTCATTCGAAAATTCCCACAATGGATTGATCCGCCTAGATTGGATCTGCGCTTCCTTCGAGAGAGGGCTTTATCATTAAAACGCCTGCTCACCGCATAGTAGCAGCGGTTTGCGTTCAATGCTCGTCCCTTGATTTTCTGGCCGACATGCTGTTTATGGTGGAGCCGAGGTAGATACAATCATCTATGACTTCAAAGTTATAGTTGTCAACGTTTACGAATCGTCCCAGAGGAGTAGACTCTTTGTTCGCTGAAACAAATAACTTGGTTTTGTCCTCATTTATCACAGGACCCACTTCCGCCGACTGTTTTTTAATGCTCGAAAAAGCCGCAGTAACATACCGCTATCCACGGCCAATGATATCGCGAGCAGCATGTGACTTTTGTTGGAGGTGGTATCATTCCTGTTTACTGCTGCCTTCCGCATGATCATCTCGATTATGATATTTAAGAGATCTCATGACAGACTATCGCATTGTCTGTGCCCTCGCTTGGTAGAAAAAGGCTCTTTTAGATTTGTGCCTATTTTCACTAAAGACTTCGTGTCGGCCAGTGTCAGGGAATGAGTAGAGATCGAAAGTGTTTCCTCTACATTTGCGGCACTTCCGTTTCCGTTCTTACAGGTAGGTGTCCCTATTCCAAAACCTTTGCTTTTTACCTTTTGGTAGTAATTTTGGGCTTCACCTCTATCCCTGTAATTTTCGATATCCTGGCTCTCTCTTTTCTTCCATAGACGCTTTTTCGTCTGAAGAGGCGTGTCATCTGCCTCCTCTTCTCATTATAATACTCCGTCAATGCACGCGTTGCCATTGGCTGCAGTTTTGCGCTGTATGTATAAGGCTCGTATCTGTACTGTTTTTCGCAGTACAGTACTGTTTTTCGACATCAAAAACTGCGTACTGCTTTTCTCCCTCAAAGTACTGTTTTTCGATACATATTAGATATATAAACGGCGAACAGCGAATTCATGCAATAATATTGTTTACTTCAAAAATAAGATCGAAGAAACTTTAAAAATGCGTCAAGAGAATGATTTTTTATCCCCAGCTGTAGTAGCAGAAAAGCAATAACTTATTGACAATGGATACAATTCGATTGAGATGGCTGCTTTACGCACTTATTTTTTCAGTAATTTTGCCTGCTTTGATTTGAATGCTTTTATACTAATGGAATGAAGTGGAAGCCGTTATGAACAAGTTAAGGGAATACAATTTGTACAATGCCAATGAAAATGCGGTATATTTGCACACCCAATTTAGATATATCAAAAACGAGCGACAAAATTATGCAATGGAGAGAAGGCAATGTTTCGAATGTGGAGATATTTATTCATCTCAATAACGCTGATTGCGAATTCAAAGAAGGAACTTCAGCATCAGTGGAGCGAATCTTCTCTGCAGTGAACAAAACTTGGACGTCAGACTAAACCCGATTAGATGTGCAAACATTGAAGGCGATTCTGACCTTCAAATGTAATATGAAGTACAAATGCGTTTATATCTACAATTACCTGAAAACAAAGCCGGAATTGCTTATTCATATTGCTTCAAACGACAAATACAAAACAACCACAAAAGTTGATTCTGGAAATGATTGTTAATTTTTTTTACATATTGAATAAAATATATATGCTATGTAAATATGTACTGCGAAAAGTACTGTTTTTCCAAATCGATGTACTGCTTTTTTAAAAAATTTCAGTGAAATGTACTGTTTTTCTCCAAAAAAAATATACGAGCGTTATGTATGTAGGATCCGGGCATCACACGCACGTCCATAATGCTTGAGAAATGCCATTCAATAATTACCACGTGATTAACCTGGTTTCTTGTATTTTGATCTGGCGATGTCCAGGTTGCCTTGTGGATATCTTTATGCAGGAATCTGGTTTAGCTCAACTAGTTTGAATCCGTTATAGGCGGTGTTGTACAGAATGAATTTCCCGACTGCTGAATCAAAAGCATCTACCCTTCTTATTTAAGCATTAAAATCTCACAGAACAATTTTAATGTTATGTGTAGGGCAGCGGTTATATATTTCCTCCAGGCGCTCATAGAATGCAGGTTTAATGTCCTCAACTTTGTCTTCCGGCGGGGCGTGTACACAAATCAGCGTAGTGGTAAAATTTTTCTGATGCAAAAGTCTTGATAAACTTATAAAAATCATTGAATAAGAATATAATTATAATAATATCATTCTGCTAAATCTTTTTTTAAACCAAAACTGGTCTTGAGCTTGAATAAAAATAGTTATCAACAAATTAATAGACTTGCCTATGTCGGTACAATTAGGTTTGTTATGGTACCATTTAAAATTAATTTATATGTGTGAGTAACTAGTTTAAAGGACTTTCAAGTTCATTTTACATTCACAAAAAATAACTTAATTTTCCTATGCACCCTATGAGTGAATGATAGCTAGAAAACGTTGATGATTAAGACAGGAATTGAACCATGGATCTACTGCATAAGTGCAGAGACTGACTGGTTTGAATCAAACATACCTTTGGGTACATGGAAATTGCTGATCATGTCTGTTTGATAAAGACGATAAATACCAGCCTCGCGAGGGTATGGAGCGCCTGTCACTGGTGTAATTGGAATAGTTAGAATTACAGAGATCGTTTAATATTTGTATTATTTTAGACAATAGACTAGCTTATTAGTTTGTTACAAAAACTTAATTTTATAATATTTTTTATTTTCTATTTTTTCAGGTAAGCTAAAAATAAATTGTTTCAAATATGTTGACATTATACGGAAGCGGTAAGTTGTACAGACAATTATACAAAATGTTTCTCAAAATCTATAAGAAACGTATTACCCAAAGTTTGGGCTGAATTTATCGTGGTTTTGAAACATTTACATTTAAATGCTCCTAAAATCAAGCTATGCTTACCAATCACAAAGAAAATTTGTTTGTTTGAACTCTGACAATTTTGCTTTTTCGAGAAACCCTAAAAAGAAGGCAGTTAAAAAATATTGAAACTTTATCCGATTTTACAAAAGACATTTTTCAACAGCTAAATTTACAATTTTCGAATTAACGCTAAGATGATGCAGAATGCAAAAATTGGCTCTTTAGAGAAATCGGTTACGGAAAAGCATCGTGTCATAGTACAGCTGAGTAAACCCGAATCTCAAAATTGTACGCGTTCCAAACTATCCATTGTACAGGTGCGCTCCAAGCCAGAGTATTCCGATCCATATGTCACGCTGGGCTACAACACTCTTCAAGTCAATGTGAAGCCATCAAAATTCGCCGATTTGCATTTGCCAAAACCCAAACTGTATTTCGATTGTGTTGGTAATGGATTCGATGCCAATACACGTTCCGAAATGTCCTCCATGATGGAGCAATTGTTGGTTAAGCATCGCAATTGCTGCATGATACGATGCGTAACCAATCGTGAACTGTCCGCAGCAATTTTAAATTATTTGCTGGTGTGCGAGGTGGACAAACGATTCCGGTTGCACTATATGAATCTTACCGCTATCCAATGTGAATACTATGACATACGCAAATTCGATGTTGTCAATCTGCTCAGTGGTTGTCCTACTAAATCGAAGAAATTTCTTAACACTATGGATCTGCAGCGTTGGTTAAATGGTGAATATCAGGAGCTGGCAGCTGGATGTCAGGGTCATGAATGCATGGACTTTAGCTTCACGTACACGGATCGTAATCGTAAAGCTCTTCAGGTTAAATTTACGTACATTCAAATTGTGGCTAAAAAGTTAAGTGCCGATGATAAGGTGGCTCTACGCATTTGTCTGGAGAATATTAATGTGAGGCCCAAAGGATGCACCTCAATGTTGGTGGACACCATCAGAGATTATTATTCGCCAACGTATGAAATGCAAATGTGGATGTTTTTCGATGTTCCATTACAAAAACAAAAATGTGGTATTATGGACGATATGTTGCAATTTGCGACGGCTGCTTATGCGGGCTTTAATGTACGACCTGAACAAGAGGTGGTTACGTTGGAAAACTAAATGACGGAGGTATTCAAAGCTGCTGTACTGTATGTTATGTCGGCTTATCAATGACATTAGTTAACTTATTGGCCTGTAACTAAATTAATAAATTCTGTGATTAAATTATCGTATACGAGTATTACTGCACAGATTTGTTAATCTAATACAATATATCTGCTAGGCCATTCCGTATACGTTGAAAAGACGTACAGGTAATAGTAATGAAATATTGTGTAGATAGATATAAATGGAAGATAAACATCTTCTAACTAGTATATACATACATAAACTTTATCTTTTTTGACTCTTTTGCGGGACGGTAACATTACTTCCTTACATCTATTGCGTTTGACACTTTAACATGAACCAAAAGATAAAAACTGATTATCTCTTGGGGGCTGGTAACATTTTCTGTTACGAAACGCTATTGTAAATTATGCAACTTACTAACTTAGCTGGCACTTCTTTGCAAACCTATAGGATAATACACCGCACGTAGAAAAATACTATAAGCGCTTCGATCGTCTGCAATTCTTCTCCAGTTAGTCACACCAAGTTCTGCAAGGTTCTCAGTAATCTGGTCTTTTCAACGGAGTTTTGGTCGCCCTCTTCTGCGCCGTCCATCGTGTTCATTGTCGAAGACTTCGAGCTTGAATATTTCGCCATGCGTACAACATGACCTAGCCAACGTAACCGCTGCACCTTAATATGTCTGACCACGTCAATATCAGTGTACAGCTCATGATTCATACGACGCCGATACTCTCCGTCAACGATGATGAACCCATATATTTTACGGAGTATTTTTCTCTTGAATACCGCCAGAACCGATTCATCCGCTTGTGTCATAACCCAGGATTCTGAGCCATACATTAAGACATGTAGAACCAGTATCTGGTATAGCTGGAGTTTTGTTCGTCGAGAGAGGGTTCTGTCATTGAATCGCTTGCTTAGTCCGTAGTAGCATTTATTTGCAAGCAGGATTCTTCTCCGGATTTCTAGGCTGACATTATTTGCTTTGTTGATGGCGGAGCCTAAGTAGACAAAATTATCTACCACCTCAAAATTATAGTTGTCAACGTTCACGCAGTTTCCCAAATGAGTAGATTCTTAGTTCGTTGAAACTAATAACTTCGTTTTGTCCTCGTTTACCGTTAGGCCCATTTTCGCTGATTCCTTCTGTATACCTGAGAAGGCTGCAGTCACATCCCGCAGTTATCGACCGATGATGTCTACGTCATCAGCGTACGCGAGTAGCATGTGGCTTTTGTTGAGTATAGTGCCACTCGTGTTTACTGCAGCTTTTCTCACTATCATCTCCATCACAATGTTGAAGAGATCGCACGATAGGCAGTAGCCTTGTTTTAGGCCTCGTCTGGTATAGAATGGCTCCGTAAGGTCCTTGCCAAACTCCACTGAAGACTTCATGTCAGTCAGCGCCATTACGCAAAGGCGTATCAGCTACGCTGGAATACCAGATTTTCATCCTTGTCCTCACAGGAGAGCAGCCCATTACCCTAGCCTTTTGCTTTTACTTTTTGGTAATATATCCTCGTTCTCCCGTTCCTTCATTTGACGTTGCCATGAAATGCGCAATATGCTGCCACTGTATATCGGGAACGTCTGAAGTAGAGGCTTTGTGTCGTAGTTGTTGGGAGAGCTGGTTGGAGTAGGCAGTGGCTATCTCTGGGGTTTGCAGCTTCGCGATGTCCAGCTTTCTTTGTGTTTGGTTGTGTGCGTTTTTCGATCTGTTCAATCTTGTGCGCACCTTGGCTGCAACCAGGTAATGATCCGAGCCGATAATTGAACCACGGATCACACGCAAGTCCATGACACAAGATGCATGCCTGCCATCAATTACCACATGATCAATTTGAATTTTGGTGTTTTGATCGGGGGATAGCCAAGCTACCTTGTGGATGTCTTTGTGTTGGATTCTAGTTCCACTCACTAACATGTTCCTTCCTGCTGCGAAGCTAACCAGCCCGTTGTCTGACGTGCTGGTATGAAGGCTGAATTTACCGATCGATGGACCAAGAACATCTTCCCTTCCTATCATGGTCAGGGCAGAGGTCGCATGTTTCCTCTAGGCGCTCGTAAAATGCATCTTTAATCACATCGTCTTTATCTTCCGACGGGGCATGAGCACAAATCAGCGTGATGAGTCGTTGTGTTTTACATCTAGTATCGTCGTGTAGACCTGACCAGATGGTGGGCTCTACTCCACTAGAACATACTTCAATGCCGCTGTTAAGGCCCGGGATCTAATTTCAAAACGCCACGAAATATTCAAATCGTTCAATAACTCTTGTGTGGGGGTACGAGACCGACTGACAAGTACAAACACGAGGCTTGCACTCCGTCCAATCTAGCCCCCCACTATTTATTATTTGCTACTTGGTGTCATTAGTTAACTATAATTTGGTTAAATGGGCAATAACCATTCCTTCCTTAGCACTCAATTGCTCCACGCCGCCATCTGCTAGAACCGAAGTTCCCATCCGGCCGGCCCCACATCCACCACCAGACTACCGAAGTAATTTGTCGGCTAAACACTTCGTCTCCATCAGTTGGGAGCATATAGCCCCCATCCCGCAGACCGCAACAATAACTGCCTTCTGATAGGTACCAACTTGGCTATTGGTACCCCAACCGGCCACCATTACCATTTTTGTGCCTCAAGGCCACGCACGATTTGGACAAACACAAACATAAACTGAATGGTTATTGCCCATTAACTTGATAGGAAGAGCTCAAAGAGTCTGAAATGATTATGTTCTTTCGCTTTATAATGAAATTAACCCGTAACAACGTAACAGTGTTCCTGCAATCGCTGTTACACCCTTGTTAAAGGCTTGGTGCTATCCATACACTAAATACGCAGAGAGTGCAACGCCAAACACTCGACCAAGAATACGTAAGATGCACAATGAGAGATGCAAGTCTCGTATGGTATCAAGGGACACCCAGCTCCATTTCTCTCGAGCATCGAACTCTTAGCCTACCAGCGTGCCTTCTGGTTTAACCACAACCACCACGGGGCACAGAACTACTGTTCCATACCCATTCGGCCGGCAAGGTGGTTGTTACGCCACCTTGGGCTTCCGACCGCCCTGGTACCATCTTTAGACTCCTTGGTCGGAGCTCGTAAAGATAATACCACCTTTACTACCTCTTTTTTCCTTGCAGAGCCAGAAAAAGGTCCACTGGTGGTTCTCTCGGGTCCGTGGGGGCGATACTCCCCAAAAGTCTCCGAAGAGACCCCCCTGCCTGGTAAATCATCGTGATGTAGAAATATTTCGCCTTGAAGCGGATTGCGGCTATTCGATCACTAACAGGATTGAACCGAGAGACATGCTGTCTGAGTCTCTCACCAACTACAAATCTACATCCTAATTCGTGCTTTTAGACATGGCAGCTGTAATAGATGTCACAATTTTTATTTCGCGAGCATCCTTGTCCTGTCCATCTCATCTCCTGGATGGCGATCCTTATTACGTTTACGGGGGGTCGTCAACATTTGGGGGATTCCGTTTGTTACTTTGTCTTTCTCGTGTTTTCATAGCCAGTAAAGGACTTAAAGGCGGGTGGCTAGCCCAACCATCAGGGTTCATTGCTCTGCCATTATTCATGATAACAAAAATATCACGAACAACGTTGCCCAGGTCCCACCAAGAAGGAAGTTGTGAGTCGGCTCGAGATGCAAGATTCACTTTACATCTCCAACGGCACCATTATGATTTCTTCGGCAAAAAATCAGCCTCCTACAGTTCGACCCACCCTAGTGCATAAGAGAGATACAGTTAAATAGGGAATTCTAGGATCGAATGAAATAAAGAAGGGCATATGGAAATACAATGGGCAAGATGGTACCTCTCCTCACAGCCTCAATAAAACGAGGCCGCTTAAAAAAAGTCACATTGTGAAAAAAATTATTTAAAAAAAAAATCGGTTTTTTGCACAAATTGGCTGTTTTTACCTCGATACATTTAAAATTTGTTTATTCTTTCTTAATAATAGTTTTTCTCAACATCTTCTAAATAGGCGGTTGTTTCAGTGGTAACCCCTTCACTCGACCTTAATTACTTACCTTCAAGCCAAAAATATACAGCTTTTGCACTATTACCATTTGTTATTTGAACAAAATCGACTTCGACTTCTTTCAATCCCATTATCTATCTACATTTAAAGCTTTCAAATTGTAAAACAACGATTTTTTTTGCAGTTTATTTTATTTAATTTCTAATTTTTATAAATCGATAGGATTGTGTGGTATTTAGATTAAATGGACCTGTACCGCCACTGCGTGTTGATTTGTGTCCATAAAAACCCCGCGTGTTTACTACATTAGCGCTTAGTAAAAGAACCGTTGTTATTATAAGAAAGCTAATTTTGTAAATCATATTTGGCAATCACTGATTAGCGAACAGTATGTGGAAATTGACTGATATGCTCAAATTAGCATCTAATATTTTTATACTACAATTTTTATTATTTGGTATTTTTACACACATTTAATCTATAAATGTTATCTGGGTTTTGGGAAAACCATTTTCCTAATAGTTAAGAATTGAAATATGTAAATCACAGGGAGGTTAAAGGTTAGATTTCTTTGTTATGTGTTTTCATTGTAAGTAATTTTGATACAAATCCCCCATTTTAACTGAAAGGTTAGCTAAGTATAAATTTATATACCACTATTAAAATTTCTATACAGATCTTCAGTGTGAAATAAAAATATATACTACATAAGATCGAAGATGTTATTTTTTTCATCTTTTTTCTACTATAGCCTTAAATATGAAGTTTTGGTTATCTAATAACAAAATCCATACCTTTGCGAAATTTGTATACCCTTCGTCACGCACATGGGCGGAGTGAAGGGTATATTAATTTGTTCTTTCATTTGTAACGCCTATAAGGAGGCGTGGAGGATATGACAATATATATATATATATATATATTAGGGAGGCAGGGAAATGTACGGTCGACTTTTTTGCGCAAATTTAATAATGTCCGACCGAAATATTGTGCCACTTGATGTATAAAATACATGACGGAAATGTAAGTAAGATCGGACAACTAGTTTTAGTGACCCAAAAATGTCAAAAGTCAGTTTCTTAGTAAATCTTTTGAAAATCCTATGTTTTTTACTAATGTTCGGAATTGTATTTTTTTCCCACAAATATGTAATAGTTAAATATTGACATGTGTGGGCTCATCGACCCTGTTTGCCAATTTGGTTCCAAATAAAATACTAAATTTTCCTTTACACGTCATAATTGTGGTATGGACAGCTTCCCGCGTTGTTGTGAATTAACACGCTCATTATTTTGAATTCACAACTAACAGCACCTACTTTTTTATCGACGAATACGATTGTCACTGTTTGAGAAGTTTTTACTAGACATGCCAATTGACTCGACACTATACTGCGACGTTGCTGTCGACAAAATCGAGGTGGCCGGCAGTGAAAGAAAAATGTAGATGATTGGAATCGATGCTTGGAATCGAACCACGGATCTCCCTCATGATAGTCGCGTGTTCTCACCACTATGCCACAGCCGGCCTCAAATCCAAGTAGCCTGTTTCTATCTTAACTATACTGTGAAATTTTCTGAACGAGCAAGCTATTTTTTCGCCTGTTATAATGACTATAATGACATTTAAAATGGGGCGTGGCACAGCCCACTTTCACTCTGGCTGTAATACATAGTGTACCAACAATATATACCAAACCACACCTTTATACCTCTAATAGTTCATGAGATACAGCCTTTTAAAGTTTGACGTTTTTTACCACGCCCACTAATCCAATCCCGCCCATTTATTGTTGGATCACGAACTTTGCTGCCAAATGCATCCACACAGATATTGAAGACGATTAGAGAAACCGTCCTCCAGATATTGCGGTTTCAAAAATAAAGTCCAATGAACGGGGCCACGCCCACTTGATATATCACCACTGACAACTCAGCTACATTCTGTGAAAATTTCAAAAAGTCTATACTATCTTAAATATTCAAACAAACAAAAACCAAGTCATTTTCATATATCGTCATATGAAATCAAAAAAGGCGTAACTTACATTTCAAAAATTTTACAGCAGTAACAAAAAACTTCCTAAAATTGTTTGCGCTTGCAAACAAAAAGCCATAGAAATTTGTTAATAAAATTGTCGTTTTTAGTCGTATACGGTGCATAGTATTCAATCAAAAAGTCGATTTTAAATTTTTGGTAACTTACGCCTTTTTTGATTTCATATGACGATACATAGATTTGACCTTTGGCCAGTTTGAGACACGGCTTAAAGTTGTCCGATTTTGCTCAAATTTTGACAATCGCCGTTTTATAACAACTGGCATAATTTTCCGCTCGGGCATTACCGAAAATCCAGAGTTAAATTTTCGCTGCCACCCTAATATATATAAGTCGATTTAAAGATGATCATCTGCCCGTCTGTCTGTGTTTTCTCTTGATTACAGCCGTAGTTTAAGAGATATAGAGCTGAAATTTGGAATGCTAATTTCTATCCGCTAAGCGGATGTTAAGTTTTTAGATGAGCAAGATCGGTCAAAAACTTCTCCTACCTCCAATACAAACTCCCCCTTTTTGGGATATGTCCCTTTGATTACAGCAATATTTTAAGAGCTATCGAGTTGAAATTTTGTACGCAAAATTCTATCCTCCAAGCGAAGGATGAGATCTGAAATGAGCAAGATTGGTCAACAATTCTTCCCACCTCCCATACAAATTGCCTGTTTTTGGCGGTGCACACTGCGAAATTTCTTGATTTTAGCGGAATTTAATTATTTAAGCCAGTAAAAAAGTTAAATTTATTATTTCTTTTTAATAAAAATGAATGGCTTTATTTAACGTTTTTAAGTTGATTAATGTTTTTTATTCTAGAACAACTTAAATAACATAAATTTTGTAACAACAATTTGGACATGTGTCCATTCAAAACATCCAACATCGATTTTTGCGGTCACCCTAATGCTGACATACAGGGTTAGACTGCGAGACCCGACCAGTCTCTTTCCAAAGGCTCGTTATTTTTACTTTGATCTGCAAATGGTTCTAACAGCTCTAAAACTTCTGGCGTAACATTACTATGCTTGGTTTTTGCTGCTTTACAAAGGCTAGCCGGATACGGATCTGTAAATAAATAAATAAATCTGTATTTGTGTGAATTCGGGATGATTTTCTAGTAAAAAGTTCATAATATGTGTCCAGTCTTTGTTTCTTGCCTCCTGAGCGTCTTCTAAAAATGGTCCGATCGGAAGACTTATGGGTATTGAGTATCAGAAACATTATTTCAAATGCATGTCCAAACTTTCTCTTGCTTATTGGACGAACTTTTCTTCACTTGCCTAGAATATTTATTTTTTACCTGGATAACCCTTTAAATAATCATCATAAACTGCATGAATTTCTTAAGATACACTTTTTCTTGGCAGGGTACTTACATTTTCATATTTCTTTAGGCTAGCTAAGCTTAGCTATCAGTTTCCCAAAAAAAAACTTAAAAGTATAAATATAAATTGTGATTCACTTTGTCAGACTTCCCCGAATCCAAGCCAATCAGTTTTTCCCCTCAAAAGATAAGCGACAATGTCTGTTTTACACTTTCGAAAAGTCACCGCTTATCATTATCACAATTGGCAAATTCTACTATAAAATAATCAGCTTAGCCTTAGTCAAGCCATCATTCTATTAGTAAACGCTAAAACAACAGGAATCTCTTCAAAGATGAATTTTAAAATCGGTTCTTTTTTACTCTTCGCCATTCTATTGATTGCAGCTGGAAAGGCGCATGCAGGACGTCAATCGGGAAATAAACCCCCACACAGTGGTGGTACTGGACCCTATAATCCAAATCCCAGACCGTCGAGATTTTAAACTCAAAATAATGGAACAATAAACTGTTCGAATATTAAGCTATAGTAAATGACTATGTATAAATACAAAACTGTTTTAGTATAAAATAAAATAAATGTAAAATCTGAATTTCGAAAAAATCAAAAAGTACATATTTTTAAATGTTTATTTTTTTAGTTGCTGGCTGGCACAAGTTATCGTCGGTATCCTGTAAAAAGGTCTCAAGTCCACATATTTGGGACCTCCCGAATCCGAATATTGCCCCTAATTTTTCCCATCAACCGATATTCATGCCGTGCAGTGTTGTCGAATGTAAAGCAGTTTCCATAGATTAACCCTTCGTGTAGGCATGTTAAGCTTCGGTTAGAGCTTCTGGTTAAATAGACGATCTGAACGAACGGCGGCTCTTCTTCTGTTATTCTAAACTTCCAGTAGAGCAAAGGGCCTTGTAACGTGGATAAAGTATTTAGATACGAAAACAATTCAAATTCGGATTCAGTGATAGCGTAGTTGTCTTGTCCGGTAATTTGTACCCAGGCCGATTTTAGATGATAGAGAACTTTTAGTAGACGCTCGACGAGGCCTATGACTGCAATGACAGGTTATGGGACTCTGGTCGACTTAAGATAGTCGGGAACTTTACGAATCGGTCGATTTGAGGTAATCGGGAACTCTATACTATACTATACAAAACTGTAGAGGTCAGGTAGGTCAGGACGTTTCGGTGTTCAGGACGTGGTAATTCGGGTATTTTCGATGATTCAGGCTAGCTTGGTGATTCGGGTTTTGTCGGGGTTTACGATTAATATCAGCAAGTACCCAGTAGGAAGTGTCTGCAAGACGTCCCCAAGGATAGGTGCATGACCATAGTAATTCGTTGATGACACGTAGCGGACCGTTCATACAAATCGTCGACGAAATTTTCATACAAGTGTCCGCTTTGTCATGCACGACCTGATGAGCGACGATGTCGGTCAAATTGTCGTTGATGCCTAAAAAGCGACATGTCGCCCATACAATCATGCACGAACTTATAAGCGACAATGTCGGTCAAATTGTCGTTACCAGTGCTTAATAATTTAAAATAACATTGAACGCACTGCTGTTTCCAACAAACTGAACATTTTTTACTTTTACTTTGCTCTTTTCTATTTTATGTTGTTACATTGAACTTTTTTGTTTGATGCACGACAACTTTAGTATTTTGTCGGTCAGCTTGTCGTCAACCGAGTGTTTTGACGACATACATTTTGTCTTGAGGACAGCGTTAACGACAAAGTCGTGTATGTCGATACTTCCTACTGGGTAATGATTGATGATTCGAGTTTGTCGGTAGCTCGGATTTATGTCAACAATTCAGAAGCGTATTGGTGATTCGGGTTTTGTTGATGATTCGGGCTTATATCAGCAATACTGGGTCAACTTGATGAAAAGGGTTTATCGGTGGTTCAGGTTTATATCAGCAATTCAGAAATATATTGTAAATTCGGGGTAGTTAGTAATTTGGCTTCGGATTCGCAACTCAGTATTGTGGGGGTGACTCGCGTATTTCTGGAAATCGACTTCTGCAGTTCGTGGTAGTATCGCTGATTCGGCTTTTGTCGTAAATCAGTTTTTGGTCCAGATCCATTAAAATTTGTTATTTTTTTGCATTGCTGAGATTCTTACCTTTCATTTGATACCCATATCGATATCATATGGTTCGTGGAAATATTTGATTTAATTTTTTGAAAGTGGTGTATCCTTTGAAACTTTAAAGTCCTTTTAAAAAAAAATCCTGACGTTCTGTCGATAAACAGAGAACGCAGTTTTACTACATTAGGTCTCTAGTTTCACGTATATATGGTCTTTATATAGTGTGAAAACCACTGTTGCACGGTGTAATCGAACCCGACGCAGTGTTAGCATCAAGATTCTACACGATGAGTGTCTTCGTGTACCAAATCGAAATCTGTGCAACCGACTAGTTGGTCTAACCACTAACTAACAGACCAAAGACCGATTCAACAGACCGAAGTCCGATTTAACGGACCGAAGTCGCCGAAGTCGCTATGACGCCATGATGAGTCTACGATATTCCTCGACGAAGTTTAGATTGTCTAAACCCTAATTTTGTTTAAGCAACGGAAAATATCACCATTTTATTGAATGCTCTTCTGACAATAAGGCCAATTTGTAAACAGAATTAGAAACAGACTGTCTGATGAAACTATTAACGCTCTTTCTGTTTTAAAACCGTATGTTCAAAATTCAAAATTTAAAAAAAATCCCGGGATACCGGGAAAATTTTTTGCCTTTCCCGGTATCCCGGGATTTTTAATACGTAAAAAGTCCGGAAAAAAGAGAAACTGTAATCTTCAGCCAAGCGATATTCTGCATATTTAACGAAGTGGCTAGAATGTCGGCGAGGCTTTAGTTATTGTACTTATTTGACAAAATTATGTCAAACTGGCCATCTGCTTCCAAATTTTAACTATTCAATCACCTTTTGGATAATTGTTGAACCTCATCCCACACCTCATTCTTGGGGTTTAAAACTAAACTATGTTTTTGTTAAGAATAATTGGATGAATCTCCCGCTATTTCGAAGAAGATTCTAAATTTTACATGGTCCACCCTTGATTTTAATTTTATTTGAAAAATCTACAAATTCAGCATAGTTCGTGTTGACGACTATATCAAATGTAATTTTCATCAGGGTTTAACTTATATTCCAATATCTAATACATCATTCCAAAATTGTTTTCTTTATTCCCTAGGGGAAAGCGAACAAACTCTTTCAACTACTGAGTTTTGAATTTCAATTGACGCATTTTGAATTTCAAATGACGGGTTTTGAATTCCAAATGACGAGTTTTAAATTTCAATTGATATTTTTTGAATTTCAAATGGAAAATTTGATTTTCAAATTGATTTTTTGAATATTAATTGAAGAAATTGAATTTCAGATGGAATATTTGAAGTTAAATTGATTTTCTTTGAATTTACATAGAAAATTGTGTAGTTCTGTGACCGGTAGGGACCGGCAGGGACCGGCCCTAGTTTCAACTCAAATATATGAAGGGGACACGTCACTTTTACATGGTTTTCACTTTGGAGGTGATAATTAACTGTAGATCAGACACAAGAGTGGTCGAAATTATGTTGTAGGGTCATTACGTGGACCACTCTAGTGTCTGATCTACAGTCTTACCTTACCTGTATTAGGACCACCGACGAGGAACTTGCTTTAGGCCACTTCTTAAAAACATTTCCTGTGTCAGTTCTCTAGTAACTATATTTCCTTGCATTACTCAAACCACCCCCTAACTTAAGACTGTAGGACCAGTTTGGTGTTATGTCCCCTCTTCATCAATTTCTAGGCAGGTAGATTTTTCTTAACTCCCTTACCCTAGGAGGGTAGGAGGGTATATATAATTTGATGCGACCCAAAAGTGTAACATATAGAAGGAGTCACATTAGACCCTAGGTTTCTTTGAACTAAATTCTAGTCATGACTTTTAATCAATCATGTCCATCTATCTGCCTGTCTGGCTGGTACGCACGATAACTCTCGAAAGACGCAACCAAATGTTTTGAAACATTGCACAAGTTAATATTTTCCCAAAACTGCTTACGGTATTGAAAATGGGCTACATGGCCATGCCTCTGCTAGTACCTCCCACTTTAGAAATCAAGTAATTTATAATTCAGTAGTAAGTAAAGATATTTTAAGATAAAGTTTTGAAGAACAAAATTGGTAGTCTAACCACGCCCCTTCTTGTACCTCCTATACAAATGTACTACTCCTCCCACTTTAGAAATCGAGTAATAATATCAATACACCCAACGCGGTCGTGCCTAAATTCTGTATTTAGTAAAGATATAGCAGGATAAAGTTTTGGAGAAAAAATATGGAAGTCTAACCACGCCCCATTTGGACCCCCCCATACCGATCTGGTACCATCCACTTTAGAAATCGATTAATATTATTAATACACCGAACGCGATCGTGTCCAAATTCTGTATTTAGTAAAGATATTATATTTTCAGAAAAAGGTTTGGAGAAAAAACTTTTGGTACCTCCCATACAAATGTAAAACTCCGCCCACTTTAGAAATTGATTAATATTATTGATACACTCAACGCGATCGTGCGCAAATTCTGTATTAGGTAAAGCTAAAGCAGGATAAAGTTCTGGAGAAAAATGTGGAAGTCTTTCGGTACCTCCCATACAAATGTACCACTCCGCCCACTTTAGAAATCGAGTAATAATATCAATATACTAGAAAATTTTATGTTTTACTGAGGGTGGAGCTATATGTCAGTTAGGGTGTTCAAAACCGAATCCGAAAAACCGTAATCCGAAAAACCGTATGCCGGTTTTTGCAAAAGTGCAATTTTCGAATAACCGGTTTAACCGAGTTTTTTCATTCGGGTACTCGGTTTTTTTAAATTGCTTTGTTACAACTCAAAAAGGAGTTATTGAAAAATTTGAAATTAATTTAGAAAAAACTTTTTACATTTTGTAAACGAGAATGTTTTTAGAAGCTTTGTAAAATGTAAAAATTCATTTTCAAGTTAATTTAGAAAAAACTTTTTACTTTTCATAAACGAGAATGCTTCTAGAAGCTTTGTAAAATTTTAAAATTCAATTTCAAATTAATTTCTTCTTCTTTAATGGCAGCAACAACAGAAATGTATCTATCAGTAGCCGCACGTAGAAAAGTATTCCAAGCGCGATCAATACTTGTGTTTTAATTTCCAGGCTGACATTATTATTTTTGTTTATGGCGGAGCCAAGGTAGACAAAATCATCTACCACTTCAAAGTTATACTTGTCAACGGTCACGCAGCGTCCCAGACGAATGAACTCTTTGTTCGTTGAAACAAATAACTTGGTTTTGTTCTCGTTTATCACCAGACCCACTTCAGCCGACTGCTTTTTAATGCTCGAAAAAGCCGCAGTAACATCTCGCAATCCACGTCCAATAATATCTATATCATCAGCATACGCGAGCAACATGTGACTTTTGTTGAAGATGGTACCATTTCGGTTTACTGCAGCCTTCCCCATGCTCATCTCCATTACGATGTTAAAGTGATCGCAGGACAGACTATCGCCTTGTCTTAAGCCTCGCTTGGTAGAAAATGGCTCTGAAAGATTTTTGCCAATTTTCAGTGAAGACTACGTGTCAGGCAGTGTCATCGCGGATACTAAACATAGCCATAGCATCCAACAATTTCTGTCGTATCGAAATTTAGAATTAATTTCGAAAAATCTTTTTACACCTTATTTAAGTGGATCAACAAGTCGAAGTGAATCTCGCCGAAGATGATAGTGACGATGATGAATGCGGGGAAATAGTGAAAGTCAACAAATCATTCAAGCTCTATGTTTTCCAGAAGCACAATAAAGAACTAAGGCTCATTGTCGATGTAAACCACTGATGGATCTCCTTATCTGCAATGATTGCACAGTTTCAAGAATTAACCCATGTTTCAACCATGCCCTTACAAGAAATAACAATTTTGAGAGATATAAGCTTAGCGCTTCAGCCTTTAGCGCTCGCAATTAAAAGATTGTCAAATGATTCAGCCACTCTAATCGACGCTGAAGAAGTATATGCGTTTATATTGTAACAGCTCAAAAATATGGATTCCGCATATGCTCGGGAGCTGCGAGACAAAATGACAGCAAGATTTAAGGAAAGAAGAACACAAACGTTGAATAGCCTAATTATATATCTTAGCTTCGGAAAATATCCTACAAGCTCATCCTAGTTAAAGTATTATAAAAAGGAGGAAACGATGGAATAAGCATCCTGCAATTTCCCCAACAACGGCGGAGTCTAGTAACAGTTCAGATTGTAAGATGATGAAATCACCTAATGGTAGTCAACGATAGCAACGATTTAAACAGGACAATAAATAACATCATGTAAACTAGATGTAAAACACACAACGAATTCTGAACTTTTCTTTATGCTCGCCCCTCCTCTACTTGATATTTCATTCCCTCGCAGCACGCATTACTACTATTGGTTGCATTGTTGACTTGTTTATATATAAATGTGTTCCTCTTACTCCCATTGGAGCATAGGGCGTCAATGACTTCAAAGCAACCGCTTAGAAGTTAGCTAGAGTCAGAAGGCATTACAACCATGTATCCCTAATGGTCAAAGAGACGTCTCAGGAAAGTAGGCTTAAACCGCTGAAGCATGGTTGCATCGTAGGATTGGACGCGCAGATAGCAGCCCTATTAAAAATCTAGGAGACGAGGGTTAGCAACCCACATCTTCCGAAATCTAATTTGCTAACGAATCGTTAAAAAATCAGCCTCTTGTTGACTTGTATACAGCCTAATTTTCTTTAGAAAATACGCCAGCCACACCCATCATTGTACCACGACTCGTCTGAGCGTTGCCATTCAGAGTTTGCTTGTAGTAATTTAGAGTTGTTTAGAATAGGCATTGACCATCTCGGGTGTTTGTCACTTTGCGATATCTTTTGCACATGCCTACCTTGGCATCTTTCGAAGCCAAGGGATAAATAATAAGTGCTCGACTTGTTTTAAATCAGATATTCTTAGCTACCTAGTACTCATAGTTTGAGGAGGCTGCAGTAACATTCAAGGTTTGTTGGGAAGTCAACAGCAAACAGCGTTAAGTTTGCTAAAGTAATCTCCTATAGAAGAACAATTTGCAGTCCATAGCATTCCAGAAAGACTTATCAGACTAAAGCTTATATACAGGTCCTTATATTGCTCTAATTCCGGGATTTAGTGCCTATATCTGACCAGTCGTAGGTGATAAGGGTGTTCAGTTTCTAGTTAGATCCTCTTTGTTGACTCACAATCAAAGTTCGAGATGGCTGCAATTACATTCAGGGTTTGTTGGACAGTCAACAGCAAACACCGTTAAGTTTGCTAAAGTATTATCCCTTGAGAGAACAATTTGCTATTCGTAGAGTTCCATAAAGTCGTATCAGATTAAAAATTATATAATATTGCGGGATTGGACTTAGTACCTATATCTGACCAATTGTGGGATGATAAGGATGTCCATCTTGTTTATAGTCAGATCCTCTTAACAGACTCGCATTCAAAGTTCGAGATGGCTGCAGTAACATTCAGGGTTTGTTGTGAGGTCAACGGCAAACACCGTTAAGTTTTCTGAAGTATTATTCCTTGAAAGAATAAATTGAGGTCCGTAGCATTCTATAAAGGCATATCGGACTAAAATTTAGATATGGCTTCTTATAATGTTCGTTGTATTGCCAATTTCCCCAACAACGGCGGAGTCTAGTAACAGTTCAGATTGTAAGATGATGAAATCACCTAATGGTAGTCAACGATAGCAACGATTTAAACAGGACAATAAATAACATCAAAAATCCAGCAGTGAAAACCAATTGCAATTACACAAGACTATATGATGATTTCAACTATTTCGATAGATTTAATAAAAGGACAGAAAAGCTCAACATCCTTCTAAACCCCCTTTTGTCAATAAATCCTACTTTCACTATTAGTGAGTGCGTGTTTTCTGTATCAAGCTTTATAAAACGAATCAGAAGAATAGACTCAAAATTGAACACCTTAATTGCATACTATTTCTTAAATACTATTTTGCAAAAAAAAATTAAAAATATTCCAAAAATACTACTTTAAAAAATAAAATGAGTGATTCCAAAAATTCATTAAAAAGTAAAAACACAAAATAAATGCATTGTTTTAAACCAAATTATTTTTTTTTTTATTTTTAACTTTTTAGGAAATTTTTCGAATAACTCGGAAACCGGGTTTTTGAAAAAAGGAGGTATTTGAACACTCTAATGTCAGTCGGGTTACCCGACTGAAACTTTCTTACTGCTTTTTTAGACCATTGACATTCCATTTCTACTAGGGTTAATAGAATAAAAAAATAACAACGCTATTAATTTAAATTCTTGTTTATTATTTTTATATTTTGTCAACTTAATACACTTATAAAGTTTTGTAATTTAACTTGGTTCGATTTGAAATCAAATACATCGAAAGAAAATACATACAGGTATTCATTAAATACCAAAAAAATAAAAAAATTGCTTGTAATATAAAATTATTAACTTCAATGCAAATGTCAGAGGCATCAATCGGATGGACTTTACAAAACAAAACAAAACAAAAAAAACTGACATTATACACTATACAAACAAATTGAAATACATATACAATAAGTGTACATATGTATGAGTAATATATGTATAATATTATATAATATGTGCGATATATTATAATACAATTCATATATATGTATGTGTATATTATATATTTCAGTAATTATAATTTTAATTATTGTCAACAAGTTTATCCCATTACAGTGATATATAGTAGATACGAAATTGTAATACAATTCTGGAATAGATATTTTGAAATGTAGCTGTAATATTTGTTTTTAGGGGGGAAAATAATATAAAAGTGCTAAATTTAAAATCAAATATAATGTAAGTGCTTGAGGGTTGATTTTCGGAATTGTCACTAGTTATGTTTGGTGCTAGTAGGGGTCTTCTGCGGGTTTTAATACTTTCGTTCAAAAGTTATACGTATTGTAATGATGTTTTTTTTTGGCAATGAGTAAAAATTGTAATTATATTTTAAGTCTGCTCATGCTAACTAGACTGAAATATTAATAAAGATTTAAAAGTTAATGTATTAAACTAAATGAGTACCAAAGCAGTACTCATTATACTCATTATGTTAATACATCAAAGTACTCATTTCTTAACTATCTGAGCATTGCTGCAGTTGTGGCAATGAGTTAAAATTTAAATTTAATTTCTAGTCTTCTTATCTCAATAGACTGACATATAATTTTAAATTTTAAACTAAATGAGTACCAAAGCAGTACTCATTATACTCATTATGTTAATACATCAATACATCCAAAGTACTAATTTCTGAACTATATGAGTGTTGCTGGAGTTGTGGCAATGAGTCAAAATTGTTATACTATTTCAAGTCTTCTCATGCTGAATAGACTGACATATAATTTATATTTTAAAAGTTCTTGTATTAAACTAAATGAGTACCAAAATATTCATTTCTTAACTATATAAGTGTTGCTGGAGTTGTGGCAATGAGTCAAAATTGTTATACTATTTCAAGTCTTCTCATACTCAATAGACTGACGTATAATTTATAATTTAAAAGTTCTTGTATTAAACTAAATGAGTACCAAAATACTCATTATACTCATTACAATACATCCGAAGAACTCATTTCTTAACTCTCTGAGTGTTGAGAGAAAAATCCCAACAGAACAACCCTTAGCTAATAAATAATTAAATATAAATTACAAATTCAAAGCAAACACTGGTTCATATTTTCTACATCTTAATTTTTTTTTGTATGATTTGATAATCTCAAAATTATTTAACAATTTAACACATTTAGAGTATAATTAATGCAATGCGCAAGTAATGTTGCTAACTTGCACTTTATTCTGACATTCATTAACAAAAACACTTTTCAAGGTATCGCTTTGGAACCTTTAAAAGGGGGGGGGGGGGGGGGGGGAGGATATGTTTTGTGATGTTCAGATGATGAAACGCTCGTGGAAGTCGGGGGGTTGTTGGCCCATCTCGCTATGGTCTTGGCTACATTGCCTTCTCATACTCTCAAGTCCTTTTCTACTATTACTAAGGAGTATTATATCTGTTTTTTTTTTTATTTTCCTCTATATACGGGGGTTTTGTTGTTGTTGTTTCAGTTATAATGGCAGTTAAGTTTAGTTTTGTCTTTGCAAACATTTCTCTATTGTTTTCATTTCTAAATAATGAAAATTCGTTAACTATTTGAGTTGGAAGTGTGGGCGTTAGGGTCAACTTAAAGCTATAAACTTAAACTCAATAGTCATGATGATCTAAGAATATGTAATATTAAATCTCTCTCGCGTTATCTGTATCTCAGATATATATTTATATATATAGTGAAATATGTATGTATATACGTTATTAAGGATACGATTTGCTTAACTAAATCATTGTGGCAATAATTGCTTTCATCATGAAAAATAATATATATATATGTATATAGATATTTTGTAAATAAAATAAAGAAAAAAGCCTTAAATTGTTTTAACATAAAAAACTATATGTAAATGCCATTTTTTTTCTTCTCGTTATATTTTTGTTGTTGCTGTATTTTTTCAAAGCAGTGTTCCAGTTTTGTATATTCGTCGTTACTTTTAAAGGGATCCTTTCGTAAATTGTCTATCTCATCTGCTATCTCGTTCATTTTGTCTTTACACCTGAGCGGGTTTAGTCTTGCCAAGAACCATGAGAACTTTTTGTAGAAACCTGGTTAGACTTACTGTAAAGAGAGAAAGAGAAAGGGAGAGAGATGGAAGAGAAAGGATTATTAGTAAAGTTAGTACAGTGGTTACAATTTAATACTAATACTAAGACTACACCATGCTCCATTCCATTTAGTAAATAAAGTAAGAAAACCTTAACCACGAAGAAGACATTCGAGAATCGTGTTGAAAATAGTTTTATATGAATAACATTTAAGATCGTCGTTTCTTTGTCGATGGAATAGCAAATTAAGTTTGAGATAATATTGGTAGAATAAATTGAGTCAAAGGTCTGGGGTTTGAGATATATAATAATAATGTGGGATTCACCACGCGCACGAACGGAGTTCAGGGTATGTTCATTTTGTTCTTTTATTTGTAACGTCCATAAGGGGGCGTAATAGATATTATAAAATGTATAAAAAATGGGCAGCATCGAATTTCGATTCGATGCAAAGACGTCTGTCTATCTGTTCCCGTGATTACCGCCGTAGTTAAAGAGATACCGAGCAAGCTTCTTTACTATAAGCGGAAGTACAGTTTTCTGATGAGCACCATAGGTCAAAAACTACTCCCACCTCATATAGAAATTGCCTCTTTTAGGGGGTCTGTCCCGGCGATTACAGCCATAATTAAGGATGTACAGAGCTTAAGTTTGGTATGCACGCTTCTATCCTCTAAGCGAGGTTACTTTTTAAGACAAAAACTACTTCCACCTCCTTAACAAACTCCCCCTTTGGGGGGGGGGGCTGTGTCCGTCTATCCGCCCCCATATTCCATTTTAGCAGTAGTTAAGAAAATTTCGGGTTGACATTTTATATGCCGGCTTATATCCTGTTAGGGGAGGTTAAGTTCTAAAAGGAGCAAGATCATACAAAACTACTTTCACCTCCCATACAAACTCCCCCGTTTTGAGGGGTGTCCAACTATTTTCTGCCATCGATTACTGCCGTAGTTTAGGAAATAAAAAAAACTTTATTTCCCGTTAGATCCCATGAATGAGGTATAGGGTAGTTTCACGCGTTGTTGTGAATGAACACGCTTTCTATTTTTGGATTAACAACTAACGGCACCTACTTGTTTATCGACAAATGCGAACGTCACTGTTAAAGAAGCTTTTGACTAGACATGCCGATTGACTCGACACTATACTGCGACGTTGCTGTCGACAACATCGTGGGGCCGGCAATGAAAGAAACATGTAGATGACTGGAGGCGGAAATCGAACCCGGGATCTCCCGCATGGAAGACGGGTGTTGTAACGATCGTGCCACGGCCGGTCCCAGTTTATTAAATATTGGGTTGAAATTTGATATGTCAGTTTATATCCTCTCAGATGAGCAAAATCGGACAAAAAATACACACTGCCCCTTTTTGGGGGTGCCCGTCTGTCTCCGCGAATACAGCCTTACCTTGAGAGCTATCGAACAAGCTACTTTTCTCTAAGTGCTGGTATAAGTTCTAAGATAAGCATGATCAGACAAAAACCACTCCCACCTCCCATACAAACTCCACCTTTTTGGGGGTGCCGGTTTGTCTCCGCGATTACGGCCTTAGTTTGAGAGCTATCACACAAACACCCCTTGTTGGTGATGTCCGCCTGTCTGTCCCCACTGTAACAGCCATAGTTTAGAAGCCATCGATCTGAAATGATGTATGCAAGCTTCTATCCCTCAAGCGGTGATTAAGTTCAAAGCTAAGCAACATCGGACAAAAACTACCCCCAAATCCTATACAAACATCCAATTTTTGGGGTCTGTGTGTCTGTTCATCTATATGCCTGTACTTTTAGATCCCTGTGAGGGTTCCTCTCCGATGGAAACCCGGAAGAATCGCACCCGCGTACCTGAGAGAACCACCGTTGGACTGCTTGGCCTGCCCAGCGGTAACTTCGGTTCCTGACCGATAGTGGTAAATACAATTATGTAGCCAAGACGAGGTGTTGAGTTCGATTGAGCTTTGTAGTCGCTTTAAGTTCGACTTAGAGTGCCTGCCTTGGGCAGGTTTGCGGACCTGGTACTATAATGATGAGCTCGTTAAATGTTCGGAGGAATGGAGTGAAATGGTAGGAATTTACTGCAAATGATATTGATGAAGGAGTAATAGTGGAGTAGTGTTCAATGACTTTACTGAATTTGATTCATCGTTATATGATATGACGCATGGATAGATAAAGCCAGTCGTATGGGGAAATTTATTCTTCGCAGAAAGATGGCAACATTGTGACTTAGCACTCTCTCTATAATAGGTTTGAAAGCTATGACGGGATAAATATTCCTGACGCCGTTTATATCCGCTAACAAGGCAATAGTTCTGTTGGTGATGCATGTATCCTAATAAACTTAACATTATTCCAAAGCGAGGTCTTAACAGCGGCTATATAGTATGCTATAATGGGGTGGAGCCCACGATTAGGTCAGACTTTTACGGTGATACTAGATGTTAACCGCACAACGAATTCTAAACTTTTCTATATGCTCGCACCTCCTCTACTTGATATTTCATGCCCTCGCAGCACGCATTACTACTATTGGTTGCATTGTTAACTTGTATACAGCCTAATTTTCTTTAGAAAATACGCCAGCCACACTCATCATTGTACCACGACTTGTCTGAGCGTTGCTATTCAGAGTTTGCTTGTAGTAATTGAGAGTTGTTTAGAATAGGCATTGGCTATCTCGGGTGTTTGTCACTTTGCGATATCTTTTGTACATTCCTACCTTGGCATCTACTGAATTCCAGGGATAAATAATAAGTGTTCAACTTGTTTTTAGTCAGATCTTCTTAACTACCTAGTACTCATAGTTTGAGGAGGGTGCAGTAACATTCAAGGTTTGTTGGGAAGTCAACAGCAAACAGCGTTAAGTTTGTTAACGTTATCTTCTATGAAAGAACAATTTGCGGTCCATGGCCTTCCATAAAGACTTATCAGACTAAAACTTATATATAGGTTCTCATAATTTTCGTTGTGTTACCGATTAATTTCTATAATTCCGAAATTGTACATAGTACCTATATTTGCAGTTCGTATCATTTCATAAAAACGTATCAGACTAAAACTTAGATGTATGCGCTTAGTCGTGGGTGATAAGGGTGTCCATTTTGTTTCTAGTCAAATCCTCTCGCATTAAAAGTTCGAGATGGCTTCTGTAACATTCTGGGTTTGTTGGACGGTCAAACACCTTTAAGTTAGCTAAAGTATTCTCCCTAGAAATAACCATTTGCGGTCCGTAGCATTCCATAAAGACGTATGTGACTAAAACATAGATACTTAGGACTTAGTGCCTATGTCTGACTTGTCGTGGGTGATATGGGTTTTTATTTTGTTTCTAGTTAGATCCTCTTTGCTGATTCTCATTCAAAGTTCGAGATAGCTGCAGTAACATTCTAGGTTTGGTTGATAATCAACAGCAAACGCTGTTAAGTTTGCTAAAGTTTTCTTCCTTGAAAGAATAATTTGCTGTTCGTAGCATTCCATCAAATCGTACCAGTTTAAAACTTAGATTTGTGGACTGAGTACCTGTATCTGATCAGTCGCCGGTGATAAGGATGTCCATCTTGTTTCTAGTCAGATCCTCTTAACAGACTCGCATTCAAAGTTCGAGATGGCTGCAGTAACATTCAGGGTTTGTTGGGAGGTCAACGGTAAACACCGTTAAGTTTTCTGAAGTATTATCACTTGAAAGAATAATTTGAGGTCTGTAGCATTCTATAAAGGCATATCAGACTAAAATTTAGATATGGCTTCTTATAATGTTCGTTGTATTGCCGATTTAACACTCTAATTCCGGGATAGAACTTAGTAGCTACATGATCAGTCCTAAAGTTAAAACCACACGATTTAAAACATACCAAGCGAAGATTTTTTCTTTTGACAATCAAAGAAAATTGGCAGCGGTATGACAAGACATCGCAGCTGTAAAAAAAAATCCATTACTTAATCGCTGATGTCAGCTATCGTTAGTAGCAATAAGGGATTTTCTCGCTTATATTCCCCTTAAATTTAGCATAGAAGTGTCATAGGCCGTTTAATCGGTGCGCTCTCGCTTACAAAGTAAGCGATGATGTATGTAAGTGTCATTTTAGTTACAATTACGTTATAAGCAGAATTTTAAGCAAACTTGATAACACGATTGATTACGAAGTAAGTGAAGATGTGAGTAGATGCTCTTTTAATCGGAGTCTGACATTCTAAGTACTTAGGTCGATCGTTTATAATGTCATATTGACGTCATGGATTACTATATGTATAGGTACTTCTTTCCATTTACTGCTCGTATATTCTTTAGTTTCTTAGGAGATAATCACATAAAGAATATCTTTCAATACAATGTTCCCTGCTCCAAATGAGATAAGTACCGTTTGTACTTTTTAAGGCCGTAAATATACTTTTCTTTTACAAGAAACAGCAAATCTAATCGAAACCCCATACGATATAGTCTTGAGATATTATTGGTGGCCCTACAGGTTTTCTCGATAAACTATTTGCATTCCATTTTCTTATACGATTCTGAGAACATTCTAAACAAACGACTAATCACAAAATGAACTACTTCTAAAATCTATATGTTAAGTAATGAATACATACGAAACCCAAAAACCTTGTGCAAATAATACAATAATACTTAGAAAAAGGGGTGCGCGTTAACATAAAATTATCAGGCATTAATTAGAAATTTAACTTAAGACTTTCAAACGAAAATAAAACATTAAGAATAAGAAAAATAGAAAAAATATAAAACACAAAAAATAAAAACCTTTGAGGAACTTTTTGGTCGGACAACCATCATCATTTTCTGTAATGCTTGTGTTAATCCACCTATAAAAATTAAAAGCAAATATTAGGATTTCCAAATAAATAGTAACAACTTAAAAAAGTGGGAATATTTCTTATGTATAAATATATATATATAGAGTTTAAAAAAGCTCATGATTAAATGATTTGATTATACACAATAGTTTGATTATACACAAAACAGATTCCATTTAATCTTACCCATAGTTTTTTGGAACCAAATAGGTTTATTTTTCCACGCAATGAATACCAAGTAAACAGGTATACTAGACAGGATCATAAGAATGCCATAGCCCGTCTCCACAGGACTGGCATACATGGGGACAACAGTAACGAAAATGGTGGCCAACAGATAGACAATGGGGAAGATCAAAGGAACGCGAATGGGACGGGGCAAATTGGGTTGAGCCCAACGCAACCAGGGTAAGCATAAAACGGCCACACCGATACTTAACTGCACGATGAAGGGAAAATAGATTATTAACAATTAGAATATTAACTAATTTTTCCAAACTCACCCAAGTGGCAAAACCAACATAATTGATTAACGCAAATATATCGGAAACCGTCAAATACAACATGGACAACAAGGCCATCGCCAATATAGCTGGTGTGGGTGTGAATCTTTGAATTTGAATCATAGTTAAAATCTCAGGCATTTGTCCCTCATTGGCACCAGCATAGAACAAACGAGACGAAGTCAACAAAATACCATTTACAGCTCCGAAAGTAGACAGGGCCACAAAGACTATAAACAAAATGAAAAGTATAGATTAGAACATGTTCAATATGTTTTTGTGAGAAAAGTGCTTAATGAATTACCTGGTATGGTCCATGCTATGACACCAAATGCCTTTTCGGCATATGTTACTGCTACAGCTTGTGAGACTAAAACTTCATCGGGTGACAGAATAGTGTAGAACGATACGTTGGCAAGGACATAGACTACAGTTACTAAAGTACAGGAAATGGCAATGGCGCGTGGCAAATTCTTAACGGGATCTTTTAACTCCTCAATGATGAAATTCAAGTAGTTCCTGTAAATAGTAGGGTATTACATGTTACAGTATATGTAATAAAAAGAATATTATTTGTTATATAATTTGGATTTGTTCGTAATAGTAAATCCTTAGATTGTAAATATCAAGTACCCATAACTCTATGACAGTGGTTCCCAAAGTTTACTAGGCTGACTCCGACTCATATAACAAAATCTTTGTGACTAGATGCGAAAAGGAGTCATAAATACTGGTAATGTTCATTCGTGAGTTGCGGAACTACTTAACTTATGGTGTAGTTTCAAAAATAGCCAACATAGAAAAAGACTTACCAATAAAAAAAAATTAAATCTAAATTGGATATATAAAATACACAAAGGGTTTTCTCGAATGGTACCATCACTCAGCCCACGATGATAGCTTTAGCCGTCTATCATCGTGAAAATCTATATGAACAGGATTCTTATAGAATTAGAGAGCTGCACGGAGAGATATTTTAAATTTCGCCCTTTTAGGGCTAAAAAAAAGGACCTAACGGGTTAAAGCTTGTACCATCAACCAGACCACAATGGTAAAGGTGGATTCGCGAAAATCTATTACTCGTACAAAATTCGTACTTTTACCCCTAAAAGTAAAAGTAAAACCAAACCAAAACCAGACCAAACGGGTCAAGGTAGAATAGCGCATAGGATAACATTTAATGTATGGCATAGTTGTACATTGTGAAGGGTTTTTTTTTCGATTTTCGTACTTTTAGGGCGGTATGAGGATATAAAAATTTTCCAAAAAATGGTAATTTTGTATGGAAGATACCAGAAGGCGTAGGCCGATATGGTTCATAATCATTGCTGGGTCAAAATTCCTTTGGACTCAGTAGTTCGGGATTGGACTTAGTACCAATGTCTGACCAGTCGTGGGAAATAAGGGTGTTCATTTTGTTTCTAGTCAGATCTACTTTGCTGACTCGATTTCAAAGTTCGAGATGGCTGCAGTACCATTCAGGGTTTGTTGGACAGTCAACTGCACATGTACTTAAGTTTGCTAAAGTGTTATCTATTGAAAGAACAATTTGCGATTCGTAACATTCCATAAAGGCGTATCTGACTAAAACTTAGATATGTGGACTTAGTACCTATATCTGACAAGTCGTTGGTGATAAGGGTATTCATTTTTAGTCAGATCCTCTTTTCTGACTCGCATTTTAAGTTCGAGATGGCTGCTGATGAATATGAACCTGGGTCAAATTTTCTTAAATGTACATCGAATGCCATATGTAGCTGAATTCAATGTAGTTTCAAAACTAAAATGTCTATACAAAATTATACAGCTGAACTCGGCCATTTGTATGGGATGTACCAGATGGGGTGAGGCTGACGAATTTTAAATAGCCTCCAGTTGACCATTTGTAAGTTATGGAAAAAATATAAATTTACAATAAATAGGTAATTTCATATGGGAGGTACCAAATAGGGTCGGCCGATGTAGTCCATATTCATTAGGGTGGCGGTGAAAATTCAATTTTTTATTTTCGATAATTCCCGAGCGGAATATTGTGGCAGTTGTTGTTAGTACCTTATAGACACGATATTTTTATGATCGATATTTTTGAAATTTTCACAGAACGTAGCTGAGATGTCGGTGGTGAAAGTAGGGTACTTGCATTTTTGAAATACCAAGTGGGCGTGGCACCGCCCGTTGGACTCTATTTCTGAAACCGCTATATCTGGAGGACTGTTTCACAAATCGCCTCGAAAATATGGTGTGGATGCATTTGGCAACAAAGTTCGTGCTGCAACACAAAATGAGCGGGATCGTCGTGGTATAAAACTTGAATCTGTAAAAGGCTGTATCTCACGAACGCCCCCAACGCCCACTGATCGAACAAATTTTGTTTGCATAATTGAGTTCCAAAGAATCAACAGGATATCAAATTTTATCTCTCTAGCACTTAAATACAGTTTGGTCCGCCCACTGCTCGAAATTATAAATTTCGCTTGTAAAATTTCAACAAGTCCAGCCGAGTTTTATATAGTTTGTGCTTAGCCCCCACCGTCTTCTGATCGAAAATTAAAATTTTGTCTGCATATTTGTAATTGAGATGCAAAGAACTATCAGGATATCAATTTTTATCTCTCTAGGACTAAAATACAGTTTGACCACAACTCCCACGCCCACTGATCCCTTTTGGCAATAAACAACTTAACTTCTCCGAAACGGCGAATTACCTGAGCCTCATCTTGGACAGGAAGCATAGAAAGCAGATCAAACAGGGCACTCATAGCTTTAAATACATGCCGGAAAGCTATTCGAAAACCTGGGGATTCATACGCAAGGTAACACTTTGAAATGCTATAGTGAAGCCAATATTACAATATGGCTGCGCCGGACAAGAAGAGCAAATGTAGACAAATGGATCGTGTTCAACGTTCCTCTTGTCTCCTAATAACCGGATGCATGAGATCGATACCCTCTAAGGCAAAACTTAATACGATACTTAATCTAATACCACCTGATCTGAGCCATTAAACGAGATTAAACATTGGGATCGCTCCATCGGACACTCAAGGATCCTGAACCATATCAACATATCACTTGAAACAGACTACGTGCTTAGTGTACGGAAATCAAACATTCTCTACGAAACTAGAACGACCTCCAGAAAGGAATGGACAGAGAACGAAAACGCTATGTAGGGACCAAGAAATATCTTAATTCATGGGTCCAAACTGGATGGCAAGGTCGGCTACGATATCTACTCCGCAGATCTAGGCCTAAGTATAAGATCAAGGATTCCAGACTTCTGCAGCGTTTTCCAAGCGGACATACTTGCTATTAAACGAGCCGCGGACGATATAAACGTGAGGAGGGTGTCACAGGAGGATATTCTCCTGTACACGGACAGTCTAGCGGCGGTAAACTCGTTTAAGTCCTGTGACATCTAATCGAAAGTGGTCAGTGCCTGCCGGAAATATCTTAACGAGATATCCAGGAATAAAAGAGTTCTGGTTACGTGGATACCTGGACACAGCGGAATTAAGGACAACTGTAGAGCGCACGAAAAGGCCCGACATGTGACGTTGAACACGTAACACATTGCCCCATATCCACCTGTAAGAGTACCATCGGAAACGTGTAACGTTTAGAACTGCAAACCACAAATATAAGAATGAGGAAACCTGTAGAAAGGCCAAAAGGCATGACCTGAATACAACGCGAAGCATACATCCTACCTGGTAAATCTTGAGAGGAACCGGATAAGAAAGATTAGAATGGGATTCGCAACGAACAGAATAGGATTCGCAACAAAAAGCGAATGCTACTACTGCGGAAACAGTAGCAGTAAACCATCTACCGACAACATTATATGCGACAGCCCAGCCTTATACAGAAGGAGACTGAAAACCTTGGGGAAACCCTACTTAAATGGTATAGAGGAAGTGGCATCCTTGGATATCGGAAGGATTAACAATTTTTGTAAAACCATCAACTGGACGGATTGGATCGAAACTCCCAATCGACAACTGGCAACGCAATCAGACAGCACATGCGCTGATAACTTAGGTTGAAGGGACGGCGCAAATGCCCAACGGGTGTCACAATTCCTATTCACAACGGGTTAAGTGTAAATAGGAATTTTAGATATGTTGGTAATAGTGGGCGTGGACAAATTTTCTTTTTCTAATAACCTAAGTCAAATTGGTCAACTCGTTCTCAATTAATGCGCTTACCAACGCAAATCAATTCATTTTTATTTATATGGATATTTTTTCTTGTGGAATCTATATTTGAAGTGGAACATTTCTCAAATCTTGAATCATGGCCTTATTCTTATAGGAGATAAAACAGCGCACTTCCAGCTGATAGGCAGATAGAGGGACTTACACTACAATTGCGTTCATGTCAAATGAAATTATTGTAATATTGCCATCAATAAATTTAATGCTTGCGCCTAAAAATCCAACGCCTAAAATCCCACAATCCAACTGTTACATTGAAAACTTGACTTCAATACAAAAGTCTATTAATTAATACATCAACAGACTAACAGCCTCATAAGATATTCTATAAACGAGAGCAGATGTAAGCCATAAGCAATCAATTAGTTAGTTAATTTAATCAACTTCATCTGTCACTTTCACATTTTCTCCATCGTCTTATGTTGTCTTCATACCCTATGTGATGTTTTTGTTTTTTGATCCAACAGCAAATAAAATGAAAACCATGAAATCCTATTAGTTTTTGTTTTGTTTTTGTATAAGACCATCTTTGCTTTTGATCCCCTCCCACTACAGCAGTAATGTGAAGCAACAAGTTGTGCTATTACATATTTCATTCCATTCCTCTAGGAATCTCCAACTCCCTAACCATCCTGCAGTTACATATTTTATTCTGTATTCTACTTCATGTTCGCTATATGTACTTACCAGCCATTGTAGGCAAACAGCCCGGAATAGAAGGACAACGCCAGTGATGTGACTCTCGTGTCGGTTTTCTCGAATGTGAAGAATTCAGTGTTGCCCAAATACAACTGGTACATGCCCGATGCAATGATGATGAATAAAGCCAATAGCTAAACAAATAGAGATAAATACAAATGAAGATGTATGAGGGGATGGCGTTTTTTTTTCAGATTTTCACATTCAAGAATACATGAATGTGTTAGAAATAAAACTTACTTTGGCATATGTAAAAATGTCCTGCACAGCAGTGGCCCATTTAACGTCCCAACAGTTAATAAATGTTAGGACCACTGAAATGAAGATAGAAAAAACAAAATTAGAGTAGAATCAATTGTTATGTGAGCTGGAAATTAAGCAAAAATATATGAGATTTTATTGGATAAATACATATGTTGTTGCGTAAAACTAATATTGATTTAGGTAACCAGAGCGACAGGGATTGTTTGAGGTCCTTAGGGAAGCGGAAATTTAGATAACAAGATGGGCATAAATTGATTGAGGTCCTTAGGGGAGCGGATATTAATGATTTCTTATTTAGTTAAGGCTTTGTTCTTTTGTTACAACAATTTTAAAATTTCTTATTCTTAATCGATGGGAAAATGAAATGATTGATATCTTCAATGATAGATTAATAGCCAGTAAATACATTTCTGGGTGTATGGGCAGTACAATGTAATCCATTAATATTCGCTAGTTAACGTTCACTAAACGTTGAGATTGTACAAAATTTGACTATATATTAATTCTTGAGTCAGATATTAGGTGTAGAAACTGCTTAAAATGACGTCTTCATTACAAAAGGATGTCATGCGTCGGCGACATCTATAGGACAATTATAGTACTCGTCGAGACCTGTATTACGATGTCTTGTATGTTATGATTAAGAAACAATCGAAAAAGCTACGATAAAAAAACTATTTTGGCTGTTTTTTTGGGTGGTGGGGGGAGGCGGTGGTTTTTTAATATTTGCTCTCGACTTCGGAAATTTATTTTTCATATGGGGGCCGACCCTTTCTAATGTAAATGTATTTGGGTGAACTCGATTATTTGTATGGGAGGTATCTCAAGGGGGGACCGGCCGTGGCATAGTGGTTAGAACACGCGACTACCATGCGGGAGATCACAGGTTCAACTCATGGTCATCTTAAAAAATAAAAAAAGAGAGAGAAAAAAAATTTTTTTTCTTTTATTGCCGGCTCCCCTTGTATGTTGTCGACAGCAACTTTGCAGTATTAGTGTCGAGTCAATCGGCATGTCTAGTAAGAGCTTCAGTTTTCTGAGGATTCGTCTACTATTACAAGATAATTAAACTGACCAAATTCAGATAGCCTCCAGTTGTCCGTTTGGAAGTTAGGGGAGAAATTTTTTTTCCAAAATAGGTCATTTTATACGTCAATCTACTGACAGATAATTAGATTCATTTGTCTTGACGGAATTTGGTGTACATACAAAATAGATATGTATTTCAATCTGTACGAGTGAATTCGGTCATTTTTATGAGAGATACCAGAAGGGCTGTGTCAAATAATCCAATTTCCTGATATTCTGTCTACCATTACAAGTTAAATAAACTGACCAAATTCAACTTGTTTACAGGTGTCCGTTTGGATGTTATGGGAGAAAAGTAAATTTTTCAAAAATAGGTAAATGCATATGATACGTACCAAAGGGGTTCGGCCGATATAGCCCATAGTCAATCTTAATTTTTATAACCTTTTACTTGCCCCAAAATATGACTAAATTTAGTGTGCATGCAAAAATATTGTGTGTAAGGGTGTATTCGGTCATTCATATGAGTGGTACCATTTTTCGAATTTGGTTATTGCATTTTTTTAAAGCACTTATGGTTGTCCATCGACCTTTAAATCCCTTTCGCGATATCTTGTTTGGTTTGGGCGTTATCAAAGTGCAGAATATATGTGAAATGTTCCAAAATAAACCAGTTTTTTCTGTTCTCCTGAAAAGTAATTAAAAAAATACTAGACTGTTTTGGTTGGTAGTAATTTCAGGGGTAGATCCCCAAAATGGGTGAATTTATCTTATAATATAATATCGTTTTACACCAAATTTCAGCTCAAAAGCTTGTTAACTACGGTTGTAATCGCGGGGAAAGAACCCCAAAATGGGGCAATTTATACTCGTATGAGAGGTGGGAGTAGTTTTTGACTGTTCTTGCTGAACTTAAAACTTAATCTCTACTTAGTGCATAGAAACTTGCATTCAATATTTCTTTAGCTGTTACGGAAATAGCAGGGACAGATAGACGAACACACCCACAAAATGGGGAGTTTGTATGAGAGGTGAGAGAAGTTTCTGTGCGATATTATTAATCATAGAATTTAGAGCACACTTAGAGGACAGATGCTCGTATACCAAATTTCAGATGAATAGCTCTTAAACTAGGGCTCTAATAGGGGGGACAGACGGGCACCCCAAAAAGTGGGTGTGTGTCTGGGAGGTGAGAGTAGTTTTTGCCCGAGTTTACTCATCTTAGAACTCAACATCGGATAAGAAGTTATATACAAAATTTCAGCTCGACGTTAAACTACGGCTGTACTCGTAATCGCAGGTTCAGACCCTCAAAAGGGGATTTTGTACATAACCTTAGAACTTAACCACCGTTTAGAACATAAAACCTTGCATTCGATAGACAGACGGACAGACGGAGATCTTAAAATTCAAAGCTGATCATTTATATATGGGGGATTTCCTTTCAAGTGACCCAACTTTTGAAACCGATGTCTTTGATTTTTGAAAAAAAAATTGTAAAATTTTTACCCCATTTATCTCAGAGAGTTCTTGGCCGATCTTGTTGAAAAATTGTGTCTAAACTACTATCCAATTGGACTAACCTTGTTGCATATTTACCGATCGGAAGACGTCCGTTGCAAAAGTTGGGTCACGACTTGAAATCCCACACATATGTGTTGTCATACCTACGTGCGCCTCTTGAAAATAATATACATTAGGGCGGCAGCAAAATGTATAGACGTTTTTTTAAAGTACATTTAAAAATTGCCCGACCGGAATATTATACATCTTGATGTAAAAAATACATGACGGAAATTTGAGTAAGATCGACATTTTCCGTGCCCCAAAAAGGTCACAGGTCAGGAACTTAGTAAGTTCCAAGTTTTTTACGTATGTACGATTAAGGAATATATTATATATATATATATATCATATATTGACGTGTGTGGTCGGCGCATCTATCTTTTTTTCCAGCTTGGCTCCAAATAGCCTGGTTATATATCTACTTTACTGTGACATTTTAATGGCGATCAAACTATAATTATGGCTTTTATAACAACCCACTTCCATCCTAGCTGTAATTTATACTGTACCAACTACACACACCAAATATCATCTTTATACCTCTTCATGAGATAGAGCCGTTTAGAGTTTCAACTTTTATACCACGCCCACTGATCCGATCCAGCCCATTTTTTTTTTTGAATCACGAACTTAAATGCTTTCTCATAAATTTTCCAGCCGATTGGACAAACAGTCCTCCAGATATTACTTTCTTACTTACTTACTTAGCTGGTACTTCTTTGCAATCCCAGTGCATTATATACCGCACGTAGAAAAATATTATAAGCGTCTCAATCTTCTGCGCTTCTTCTCCAGTTAGTCACACCGAGTTCTGTAAGGTACTCAGTAACCTGGTCTTTCCAACGGAGTTTTGGTCGCCCTCTTCTGCGCCGTCCATCGAGTTCATTGTCGAAGACTATTCGAGCTGGAGCATTTTCGTCCATGCGTACAACATGACCTAGCCAACGCAACCGTTGCACCTTAATGCGTTTGACCACGTCAATGTCAGTGTACAGCTCGTACAGCTCTTGATTCATACGACGCCGATACTCTCCGTTAACGATAATGGGCTCATATATTTTACGGAGTATTTTTCTCTCTAATACCGCCAGAACCGATTCATCCGCTTGTGTCATAACCTAGGATTCTGAGCCATATATTAAGACAGGTAGAACCATTATCTGGTATAGCTGGAGTTTTGTTCGTCGAGAGAGGGCTCTGTCATTGAATCGCTTGCTTAGTCCGTAGTAGCATTTATTTGCAAGCAGGATTCTTCTCCGGATTTCTAGGCTGACATTATTTGTTTTGTTGATGGCGGAGCCTAGGTAGACAAAATTATATACCACCTCGAAATTATAGTTGTCAACGTTCACGCAGTTTCCCAAACGAGTAGATTCTTTATTCGTTGAAACTAATAACTTCGTTTTGTCCTCGTTCACCGTTAGGCCCATTTTCGCTGATTCCTTCTGAATACCTGAGAAGGCTGCAGTCACATCCCGCAGTTTTCGACCGATGATGTCTACGTCATCAGCGTTCGCGAGTAGCATGTGGCTTTTGTTGAATATAGTGCCACTCGTGTTTACTGCAGCTTTTCTCATTATCATCTGCATCACAATGTTGAAGAGATCGCACGATAGGCCGTCGCCTTGTTTTAGGCCTCGTCTGGTATAGAATGGCTCCGTAAGGCCCTTGCCAATCTTCACTGAAGACTTCGTGTCAGTTAGCGTCATTCCGCAATGACGTATCAGCTTCGCTAGGATACCAAACTCAGCCATGGCTTCAAGTAATTTCTGCCGGATCGGGCTGTCGAAGGCAGCTTTATAGTCGACAAAAAGATGGTACGTGTCGATCTGTTTCTCTTGGGTCTTTTCCAGGATTTGCCGAAGTGAGAAAATCTGGTCAGTTGTTGATTTTCCAGGTCTAAAGCCACACTGATATGGTCCGATCAGGTTGGATAACACTGGCTTTAGTGTTTCACATAGCACACTCGACAGGATCTTATATGCGATGGGTAAAAGGCTGATCCCGCGGTAGTAGGAGCACACACTTGGATCACCTTTTTTCAGCACAGGACATAGTACGCTTACATTCCAATCCTCGGGCATGCACTCTTTAAGCGAAACCGTGCGCAGGAGCTGGTGCATGGTCGTTATCAGCTCCTCGCCACCGGACTTGAAGAGCTCTGCGGGCAGACCGTCGGCACCGGCTGCTTTGTTATTTTTCAGCCGCGATATTGCTCTTCTTACCTCGGCTTGACTTGGTGGCGGGCAATCTAAGCCGTCGTCGACATTTGGCGTGATAACTTCACGTGCGCTGCCTTCTGGAACCAGCAGTTGCTGGAAGTGCAGCTCCATATGTGCAGCAAACTCTGCGTATCCGTGACCAGATTTCCATCACTGTCCTTACAGGTGGGGAGGCCATTACCGTATTCATTTGCTCTTACTTTCTGGTAAAATTTTCGGACCTCACCTCTATCCCTCTATCGCTCTATATCGTTCTCCCGTCCCTTCATCTGACATTTTTTCGCCTAAATAGCTGTCTCGCCTGTTTTGCTTTCTCCTTGTGCCGTTCCCTAACAGCACGGGTTACAATTGGCTGTAGCGTTGCCCTATAAGCAGCATCCTGTTCCTCAGACGCTATGCGACATTCTTCATCGTACAAGGATTCGTCTGAGCGCCGCTTTTCATATCCTAGCACGGTTGTTGTGGCAATTGCCATGGAATGCGCAATATGCTGCCACTGTGTATCGGGAACGTCAGAAGTAGAGGGGTTGCGTCGTACAAGTTGGGAGAGCTGGTTGGAGTAGGCAGTAGCTATCTCTGGGTTTGCAGCTTCGCGATGTCCCGTTGTCTGACGTGTCGGTATGCAGGCTGAATTTACCGATCGACGGACTAAGAACATCTTCCCTTCCTATTTTTGCATTAAAGTCTCCCAGATCAATTTTAATGTCGTGGCCAGGGCAGCGGTCGTATGTTTCCTCTAGGCGCTCGTAAAATGCATCTTTAATCTCATCGTCTTTATCTTCGGTCGGGGCGTGTACACAAATCAGCGTGATGTAAAAATATTTCGCCCGGATGCGAATGGTGGCAATTCGGTCACTTACAGGGTTAAACCGCGAGACTAGGTGTCGAAGTCTTTTGCCGACTATGAAACCACATCCAAATTCGTGTCTTTCTGAATGTCAGCTGTAAAATATGTCACAGTTCTTTCGTCGTGTGCATCCCTGTCCCGTCCATCTCAGTTCCTGTATGGCGGTGATGTCAGCCTTGTATTTGTCGAGGACATCCGCTAGTTGGATAGAGGCACCATCTCTGTAAAGAGTTCGGACATTCCAGGTGCATATCCTTAAATCATGGTCATTATATCGTTTGCGAGGGTCGTCAACATTTGGAGGGTTCTTGTTATATTTATTCTTCGTGTTTTCATAATAAATTTTGTTTAAGGAGAGTGGCTTATTAGGCCACCGCTCCCGATCCTAGTTTCTTGGGGCTGCCAAAGCCACTAGGAGAGCCTGTGTTGAGCTTCAGTAACTTCTGTTACCTACTTCCTAAGACGCATCGGTGGTAGCATGCCGATTAGGTTACTCAACGTTCCGCCTTCTAAATCTAGCTAACTTCTAAGCGGTTGCTTTAAAGTCATTGCCCAGGGAATACTTGGTCTAATACCGGAAGTAGTTAGCTGCTGCAAAGGAATCGATTATGGTCACTCCCAAGTAAGTGACAATCAGTAACTTTCTGCCTCTGGGCAAAGTCCCATTCCTCCAGATATTACGGTTTCAAAAATAGGGTCAAATATGGAAGTACCCTACTTTTACCACCGACCACATAGTTACATTCTGTGAAAATTTCAAAAAGATCGGTCAAGCCGTTTTGAAGTCTGTACAAACTAATTTTCGTATATATAGATATGACCTTTGACCTCTTTGGGGCACGGCCTAAAGTTGTCCAATTATGCTCAAATTTTGACCATAACAACTGACACATTGAATTTTTGTTGCCACCCTAATAAATTTTGACAAGACGAATACCGATATAAATTTTGAAACTACATACAATTTTCCGCTTAATATAACTCATCAAGTACATATCTGGCCTCCCGTTCCCCTATTGCATTTAATAAGGTATCAGTATGACCTAAATAAGTTGCACACAATTACATTGAGCGACAATGTAAAGTCTCTACAAAGATTTATGGTATAATTGTATGATGAAATCTTTACATGGACTTGCACAATTTCTGGACTTTTGAGCAAAGCAAAGAAGTGCTAACTATCTTACACACAAAAGTCATAAAATGTGGGAATTACGAAAGATTTAATTAAAGACAAACCTCAACAATAAAAAAAACCTACATTGATATTGAAAAGAAGACAGATAGAGGAAAGTGTGTGAGAGAGGGAGAGAGAGAGAGTAAGACATTGCAACCATACACTAACACTACTTAGAATGATCATACAGTAGCCGTGTTTATAATTCAGACAAATTTTTAATATCTTCTATAAAATTGC
The DNA here is from genome assembly GCA_964034835.1 of Muscina levida. Classification (NCBI taxonomy): domain Eukaryota; kingdom Metazoa; phylum Arthropoda; class Insecta; order Diptera; family Muscidae; genus Muscina; species Muscina levida. Next base: position 101,175,724 of record OZ035880.1, read on the forward strand.
ATATAGATTTACTTACATATACAGCATACCGCCAATAGTCTGGCTGAATCTTCGGGCGGCGTACATTCGGGAAAAAATGGCTTCATGACATAAACACTAAAGGTTAATGCCACAATTGCCTGCGAACACGGCCGCACTATCATGCACTCAATCCACAGACGTATGAAGGCCATAAATGGTCCAAAGGTTTCCATAATGTAGGCATAATCTGCTCCTGACTTGGTAATCATGGTGCCCAACTCGGCATAGCAATAAGCGCCAACCTAAATGTAGGAATATATAAAAGACAAATACAAAAATAAGTTACGACAAATATTTCTGGTGTGTAGAGCAGCAGCAGCGGCAGTATATTTAAAAGCAATTAAATTAGAAAAATGGAAAATTCTCAACACGTTCCTGTCTTAATCATCCCAACACACGCCAATGCCAGCGCCAGTGCCATCATCCTCTAGCATAGGATGATCATAATGATGCCATGTCAATGTGCTCATAAACATTGACATTTAATGTCCTTAAGTACATTTGACTGCAAAAAACAAAAGGACCCCAAGCCTGATGATATCAACAGTTCTGTATATATATATATATAACTATATGTACATCGACTAAGAATTCCTTGGCATTTTTTCTCGTTCATGGATTGAAGTCTCTTTTATACAGAAGTATAAGATGAAGACGACGACTACGACGAGTGGATCAAGTGGTAAAAGTAATAGAATATTTCTAAAGGTTATGTATATCTCTATCTCTATTGCTTTTGTATGTCAGTCGGATAGAAATTCCAAAGTTATTTCATTATTGGCGTTGGCATAAATTATTGAAAGTTTACAAAAACATTTATGTGGTACATGTTTATGACATGCCATCATCTTCGTCTAAACAGGAAGGCAATAAGAAAAACTGGAAGTATGAAGGTAATGTAATAGGAAATAAGTCTAGTGTTGGTGGTTTAGTATAGTCTATAAATTAAATATTGAAAATGTCATTAAGGAAATAACATTAAGAGAGGAGGCTATTTTTAAATATTCGAATAAAATAACATAAGTGAATGTCATTAAAAAATTATTAAAAGCGGTTAATCCTTAATGTGGAAATTTAAAAAAAAAACAACTAATAGGATTATTATCTTCAACTATGTCGAATCTAAGATTCTTCGCCATTTAATAAAACTAGTTTTTGCTTTACAACAATATTTTGTATGAAAGGTGGACGTTAATTTTTACCGATCATATCCATTATTTTTCAGTAATTTTTATACCTTCATGCCTAAGGGGATACGATGAAATTTGATACTAGAAAAAGTGTAACGTAGTAAAGGAGACGTGTTAAATTCCAAGTACCTTCGTCTCAGAACTTTTAAAAATTCATAAGGGCTGATCCTTATGAAAATTTACAAGTATTAATATTTTCCACATGGCCATATGACCTATTTTGAAGATATTAATATTTCTCTCATAACTTCCAAACGGACAACTGGAGAATGTTTAAATTTGGTCGGTTGAATTATCTTGTAATAGTAGACAAATCCACAGAAAACCGAAAGCTTTGGCACACCCCTTCTGGTACTTCCCATAAAAAAAACAAAATTTACCATCATAGTTTTACAAACATACACATACATACACTAAATTTAGCCAAATTTTGCGTGAGATCTACGCTTATTAAAGTTCCACTAAGAAACGCAACCGGCAACCGGAAATATGCTACAGCATGTTTTTTTTACAACGAGATATTAACAAATGGGTAATGTATTTACATGTCTCATGGTTCTACAAGTGTTTTGAGACCTATTTGTTAGAGCATATTTTGGCATATTTTACCCATAAAGTCATATTTCGGCAAATTTTGGTTTTAGGAGCATAATTTAAAAAAAAACCTCCTTTTTTAAAGCATAATTTATATTTTTAAGGCCATATTTTTTTTCAAAAATATCCCTTTTTAAGTATATTTTATGTTTTTTATATTAATTTTTTGTTCGTAAAAACAAGTGTCTTTGCAACTTTGGTTTTTTAAAATGTAACAGCCAAATCTACTACAATTTTACACAACTGAGAAATGTTAAAAGTTTATTAATCCTGTTTTTCTAATTCAATAAGTAAACAAAACATAAAAAAGAGGTCCTTTTCAACCACCACCGATTTCGAACCTGGACATAATGCCTAAAGCTAATCCGACAAAAGCAGCAAAACTATAGGCGGCTGTAGAAAAGTTTCCTGACTTACGAGCTGGTGGTGGATTCCCTTATTCTAAAATCTGCAGCAAAGTTATTGCAGCAGATCGCATATTTCAAGTGAAGCAACATGTGTAAAGCGGCAAACATATTCAACGTCATAGATGTGAAAATAAGAAGACCAAACAATTATTTTTGCCAGAATGTTCCGGTAGACTCTCAAAAGAACATGAGTTTCAAGAAAAACTGTGCCGAGCTTTTTTTTAATTTTTAAGCGTTTTTTTTTACTTTAAATTAAAATATTTCTAATTCATATGGAAAAATTGTGTGACTTAAATTTTTTATAGCATATTTTTGTTGATTTTATGGTCATATTTTGCCATTTTTTATGTCATATTTTATGCGCCTAAAATACGATTTTTAGGGCATATTTCAGGTTGCCCTGCTGATTATTATTAATTTGGGAATGACCAGAAGCTCTCTTTGCAGGTTATTAGGACCATGATTTAAGGATATGCACCTAGAATGTCCATACTCTATACAGAGATAGTGCCTCTATCCAACCGGCGGATGTCCTCGACAAATACAAGGCTGACATCACCGCTATACAGTAAATGAGATGGACGGGACAGGGATTCACACGTCAAAAGAACTGTGACATTTTTTGCAGCTGCCCTGCAGAAAGACACGTATTTGGATGTGGATTCAGAGTCGGTAAGAGACTTCGACACCTGGTCTCCCGGTTTAACCCTGTAAGTGACCGAATAGCCATTATTTGCAACCGGGCGAAATATTTTTACAATACGCTCATTTGTGTACACGCCCCAACGGAAGACAAAGACGAAGACATTAAAGATGCATTCTATGAGGACCTGGAGGAGATATATGACCGCTGCCCGGTACATGACATTAAAATTGTTCTGGGAGATTTTAATGCAAAAATTGGAAGGGAAGATGCTCTTGGTTCAACAGTGTGTCTACACAACAACACCTCCGATAACTGATTTAGACGGATTAGTTTTGCGTCGGCAAGAAACATAGTTGTGAGTGGAACCAGATTCCCGCATAATGATATCCACAAGGCAACCTGGATATCCCCTGATCAAAACACTTGAAACCAGATTGATCACGTGGTAATTGATGGAAGGCATGTCTCAAGCGTTATGGACGTGCATGAGATGCGCGGTGCAAATATTGACTCGGATCACCACCTAGTTGCAGCCAAGGTACGCATACGATGAAGTAGTGCTAAAAACACTAGTAACCAAACGCAAAGGAAAGCTACATACCACTGAGATAGCCAATGCCTACTCCAACCAACTTTCGGAATAACTTCAAACCACACCCAATGTCAGCACATTGCGAATTTTATGACCACTGCCGCAACGACTAAGAAAAACCAGGCTCAGACAAGCCCCGGTACGATGATGAATGTCGCGAAATGTCTGAGGAAATGGATGCTGCATACACAGCAAAACGGTAGCCAACGGCAACGCGTGCAATGACGAGGTGTTATAATGAGAAGAGGAGGGAGATGATACGCCTCTTCGGCGGCATCTATGGAAGCAAAGAGAGTACCAGGATATCAAAAACTACAGGGATTGAGCTGAAACCCGAAAGTTCTACCAAAAGATTAAGAGTAAAGGTTTTGGATCTGGGATCCCCACCTTTAAGGAAGGAAACGGAAATCTGGTCACTGACACTCTGGTCACGGAACACTTTCGATCTTTACTCGTTCCCGAAGGCAGCATAAGTGACAAAATCACACCAATCATAGACGACGGAGTACATTGTCCATCGCCAAAACCAGACCAGCGCGGCAATCGCAAGGCTTAAAAATAATAAAGCTGCGGGAGCCGATCGACTACCGGTAGAGCTTTTTAAAGCCGACGGCGATGAGCTGGCAACGTACATGCACCAGCTCAAAAACACGATTTGGCTCAAGGAATGCATGCCCGATGTTTGGAATCTGGGTCATCTGCCAAAGAAAGGTGATTCAAGTGTGTATACCAATTATCGCGGGATCAGCCTTTTACCTATCGCATACAATGTCCTGTCTATGTGAAAGGCTAAAGATCATTTTAGCGAACATGATTGGACTTTATCAGTCTGGTTTAGACCTGGTAAATCCACGATCGATTAGAAATTCACACTGCGACAAATCCTGGAAAAGACCCAAGAAATTCACATAAACATCTACAATCTGTTTACAACAACAAAGCAGCATTCGACAGTCTGATACGACAGAAACTATTAGATGGTATGGCTGAGTGTGGTATTCCCGCGAAGCTGAAACGACTTTGAGGGATGACACTGACCGACACGAAGTCTTCAGTGGAAATAGGCGCAAATCTAACAGAGACATTTTCTACCAAGCGAGTCTTCAGACAAGGAGATGGTCATGCGAAAGGCTACAGTAAACAGGAATGGTACCATTTTTAACAAAAGTCACATGCTATAGATATCATTGGCCGTGGATTGCGGGATGTTACTGCGGTTTTTTCGATCATTGAAAAGCAGTCGACGGAAGTAGATCTGGTGATTAATGAGGACAAAAACCAAGTTATTTGTTTCAACGAACAAAGAGTCTACACGTCTGGGATGCTTTGTGAACGTTGACAACTATAACTTTAAAGTGGAAGATGATTTTGTCTACCTCGGCTCCGCCATAAACAATAATAATAACGTCAGCCTGGAAATCAAAAGACCAGTATAACTATTTGTAACCCATAAATTTCAAATAAACACAATTTTTTCATATTTCAAAATTCGGAAAAATTTTAGTATGTCTGCATTATTGGCTTTCTAATGATTAAATACTAAACTTAATTTCCCTTTGTACCCCATGAACGCTTCTCGCGTTGTTGTGAATTAACACGCTTCTATTTTTAGATTCACAGCTAACGGCACCTACTTGTTTATCGACGAATGCGAACGTCACTGTTTGAGAAGCTCTTACTAGACACGCCGATCGACTCGACACTTATACTGCGAAGTTGCTGTCAACAACATTCGAAGGGAGCCGACAATGACAGAACAAATTTTTTATGATGACTGGAGCCAGGTTTGAACCTGCGATCTCCCGCATGGTAGTTGCGTGTTCTAACCACTATGCCACGGCCGGTCCCGGCTTTCTAATGATATCGGTGTGAAATACATCAGCTGAATGGTTTCAAGTTCTATAACGAACATATGTAGGTAGAAATTTGTTTTCTGTTGAATATACTACAGTCGAACTTTTCTAAAACGAACTTCTCTATAGCGAATTTGTCTCCATAACGATTTTCTTTATAACGTGGTTTTCTCTATAAAGACGCTTGTAAACAACGCAGCTAGCTGGCGTTTTATGTACCAAAAAACCTCTCTATAGCGATTTTTTTAGTAGTCGCAAAATTCCAATGAATTTCTAGACACACCAAGAACTTTTATAGAATCGAGAAATAATGTACCGGATAAAATTTGTTCCTTTCTCTTCAGCAAACAAAATACTCAGAAATCGACACTCGGCAAAATCTTACGATATCGGTTCTGAAATCTGGCCGAAGTTGTTACTAAAAACGTATGTTTTTACGACGCAGCTGAGGGAAATCCTGTGTGTGTACGACATGTCGCACTGAAGTCTGAACGGTTTCTGAATATAAATCGAGGAATATTCTGAAAGGTTGGTATTTCCTTACCGACATTCATTATTTATTTATTCTTACCGACGCGTCGTACCGATTTCTTCCGATATCAGATCCGAAATCGGGCCGAAGTCGTTTCAAAAACTTATGGAGTGGTTGGCACGAAGTCTGACCGACAAAACTGAGGGAAATCTAATGTACGACATGCCGTACCAATGTCTAAAATATTTCTAAATGTAAATCTAAGAAAAATCTGAAGGCAAATTCGTTGTTTCTTCAATAACAATGTTTGATGTTTCCTCCAATATAAAGTTCTGAAATCGCTGCGAACTCGATCAGATATGTCGGAGCAAAATAAATAAAATTTCTCTTCAACGAGTCGTCGTACCGTTTGAAGGGTTTACATAAATTTTCATGTTTCTAAATAACATATAAATAAAATAAAAAGCTAGTGTTTACATGTGTAACCAACAAACCAGTAGTTTCTCTATAAGGAATTTTCTTTATAACGTAGAAATCGGCGATCCCTAGTGACTACGTTATAGAGAAGTTCGACTGTATATAGATTTGATGGCAAGATGTAGCCTGCCGGATCAGCTAGTTTTATTATAAAAATAGGTGGCAATAGTGAAATTGAAATGATCAGTTATCGCCTAGACATAATTGCTAATCTTTTCCAGACATCTCAAAATTTTTTGTCAGCGTATTTATTAAGTCAACCATCCCTCGATAAGCCGTGTTTTTATTCCTCCAAAGGCAAAGCTTCAATTCTAGACTTGTGTAAGATTTGATGTCATTGTCGCCATGTGTAATGCTAACACGATTTGTTTTTATTTTTCTTCGTTATCAGTATTTTGAATACACACTTTTCTAGATGCTCTGATTTATTCTAATCATAGCGTAACATCTTATATGTTGTTGTCAACACAACCTAATCTAGTTTTGTAATGCGTTAAATAGTTGTCTCGCTGCTGCTGCTGCTGCTGTTAATGTTGTTGTTATTCTTATTTAAATTTAAATATTGAATTATTAATAGAGTGTGTCAACTTTGTTTTGCCTATGCCCCTCTGAAATAGTCGTAAATAATAGCAAAACAACAACAACAGGTGATCACGGCTTTGGCAGACGTTTATTACAAGTGTGATCGCCACATTGAGATGTGAGTGGAATAGGATAAACAACGGCTGGCTAGGGCCACAAAACAGAAACAGATGTGTAACCCGTTATTGAGATGTTTGTATTTTATTAAATTATATAATACCACGAGGTAGATTCTAACAGGTATTGAAATCACTCCTGAATGTTATTATTACTTGTCTTACTTACTCATCCGGAGCGAGGGTGGAGAAATAACTAAGATGACTAGTGTGGATTACTTATAAATAGCGCAAGTAATATTATGCTCTAAATAATCGAAAATATGCGCATATAACATGCACTTAAAATTAAAAAATATGCACTAAAAACCCATTAAATATTTCTCTTCTCTAAAGTTATTTTAAGTTTTAAATCGATGTTGAATCGAAATCGTGCAGCTCTTTTACTGCAACTCTGAACTTTTCGATATATGCGTTAAAATATGAAAAATCAAGTTTTTTTTTGTAAAATATGCAAAATATGCAATAAGGAATGAAAGTCATTTGAAGGGAAATTTCATGATTCGTTAAGATAACTTAACCGTTTCCATTTTAGGATGTCCAGAAAAAATATGCATTTGCATAAAATTAAAATGTGATTGTCAAAATATACAAATAACAAAAAACATATATAAATAACATTCGTACCATTTATAATAATAAATAAGTAGGCATTGGGAGGCAAGGTAAAGCTTCTGATCGGTTTAACTTGGCAAACCCAGAGTGATCCTTGCCAATTGCACTTCAAGTCTACTCACAGAGCTCCGTATTCGTGGTACTACTGCGGACGGAGTACTTCCACGTAGTGACGCCTGGAAACGTGCTTCTGACACCCGTCAGAGAACGGCTAACTGTGAGGGGCGCAAATTTAAAACCCAGGCACGTCAGCTCAGAGTGAGCGGTTCCCTGGTTAGCGTCTGACCCAGAATGGGCGGCTGTAATAAAATCCTGACAAGAGGAGAAAACTGCGACGTGGTGCGCTGGGCTTGCAACCCGCCACTGACGTTTAAACTATTGAAAAGAAGTAAGAAAATAATAAATGGGATCCCCCAAAATGATGAGAACACCGCAAACGAATTAAGGACCATGATTTGAAGATATGCACCTGAAATGTTAGAACACTGTATAGACCAGGTGCCTCCATCCAACTGGCGGAAGTCCTCGAAGAATACAAGGCTGACATAACTGCTTTACAGGAAATCCGGTGGACGGGACACGGGTGCTCGCGCATGAAGACGTGCGACATCTACTATAGTGGCCATGCGGACAAGCACGAGTTTGGTTGTGGATTTTTGGTTGGCAAGATACTGCGACACCTAGTCTCAAGGATCAACCCGGTGTGTGAACGTATAGCCACCATAAGAGTCAAAACAAAGTTTTTCCACATAACACTTTATGTGCCCATGCTCCGACAGAAGAGAAAAGCGATGAGGACAAAGACGAGAAGAAAGCCGAAGTCAAGACATCAAAATTATACTAGGCGATTTTAATATTAAAATAGGCAGCGAGACCGCATTTGAGCCTACCATCGGAAAATTCAGTCTGCACACCGAAACGTCGAACAATGACATCAGTCTGATTGATTTCTTTGCGGCAAGAAATATGGTAGTTAGCTGCACTAGATTCGACCATAAAAATATTCATAAGGCAACATGGTTATCTCCAGATCAATTGATGAGGAATCAGATAGATCACGTGGTAGTCGATGGAAAGCACGCATCGAGTGTTCTAGACGTACGAGTGATCAGGAGTGCGAACTTTGATTCCGATCACTTCCTTACCGCAGTTAAGGCTAAGCATGGCGAAAAATGTACGTAATCAAGCACAACGAAAGCTGGACATCGGTAAACTGCGAACAACAGTAACTCAACTGCTGCGGAATGCTCCAACCCCTGATAATATAACCTCGCAGTGGCAATAAATAGCCGACTCCGTAGAACGGACTGCGAGAAGCGTACTTGTGTACTCAAAGCCGTCTCAAGATGCCTGGTACGATGATGAATGTCGCAATGCCACGAGAGAGACGGATGTTGCATACAGAGCGAAACTGCAGCCAATGGCAGTGCGAGCTGTTCGTGAACGGCACAGGGAGAAGAGACAAGAGGCAACTCGTCTTTTTATACGGAAAAAGAAGGAGCTGCAGAAGAGGCAAGATTAGTGCACAGAGTTGTTCCGAAGTAGAGGGGAAGCCAGAAAATTATACAAAAGAGTTAAGGCAAGAATAAGTGGAACAGGGTTGCCCTCCTGCAAGGGCAGCGATAGTCAGCTAGTGACGGACCCGGATAACGTTCTGGAAATATGGAGAAATCATTTCAGAAATTTATTGGATACGGACACCACTCCAGAAGACCCCGCTCCAATCCATAACGATGGTATTAACTGTCCATCTCCAAGCCAGAGCGAGATACGTGTGGTAATCTCCCGCCTTAAAAACAACAAAGCTGCTGGAGCCGATGGTCTCCCTGCTGAATTGTTTAAGGCTGGCGGGGAGGAACTGATTAGGAGCATGCATCAGCTCATGGAAAACATATGGCAAGAGGAGATCATGTCCGGGGATTGGAGTCTTAGTTTGTTATGTCCCATATACAAGAAAGGAGACCGTAGAGAATGTAAGAACTTCCGTAGAATAAGCCTATTACCAATTGCGTACAAGGTCCTTTCAGGCATATTGTGTGAACGTCTAAAGCCAATTGTAGAAAAACTAATTGGACCATATCAGTGCTGCTTTAGACCTGGTAAATCTACGACGGATCAAATATTCACTCTACGACAATTCCTGGAAAAAACTCATAAAAAACAGATCGACACCTACCACCTCTTTGTCGACTACAAAGCTGCCTTTGTCTCTCCGATTAGGAATAGACTATATGAGGCCATGTCTGAGTTTGGTATTCCTGCAAAGCTAATTCGACTTTGCAGATGTACCTTGGAAAACACCAAATCCTCGATTAAGATTGGTAAGGATCAGTCTGAACCATTCAACACGGAAAGAGGTCTCAGGCAGGGCGATAGCCCGTCCTGTACACTATTTAATATAGTTATGGAGAAGGTGATGAGAAAGGCTGGTGTCAATATGGTGTCTACCTCGGATCTTCCGTCAATAAGAAAAATAATGTCAGCCCAGAATATAAGCGGAGAATGGTGCTCGCCAATAGATGTTTATACGGTCTTCGGCAGCACTTTAGTAACACCACCTTCTCTCGGAATACTAAGAAACAGCTTTACCAGGTGCTAATCTAACCCGTTCTCTTGTATGTTGCCGAATCATGGGTGCTTACGACAACGGAAATACAAAACCTGGGAGTATTCGAGAGAAAAGTACTCCAAAAAATGTATGGACCTATCTGTGTCGACGGCGAGTTTCGCCATCGGATTAACCATAAGTTGTATGAGGACATGTTGCCAGGATGGCTGGAAATGCTCCAGCGAGAAAGGTGTTTGAAGGCGAACCTGAAGGACAGCGCAGAGCATTGAGACCCAAACTCCGTTAGAAGGACCAAGTGGTAGGCGACGTGCCACCATCACAGAAGACCGAAGCATGTAAAATTCTTTAGTACTTCAGGCCTCACATTTATGAACCACGTTCGTAAGTTGTAATGGGCCACTTAAGTAAGTATGTCAGTAAGGCATTGATCTCTTCTTCACCTTCATCTCTTTACCAGACACAGGTAATTATCAGCAAACCCTCTTAAAATATTACTGGCAACATTGTAGTTACCGTTTATTAGCAGTTTATTTAAATTTTCTTTATTCTTAACTAACGCCTGTCAATTTAGTATTGACGAACGTATTAAATACATATATGATAGATATATGATCGCATAACGCCGCCACTTACCATTGAAAACAAGCCCGATGCAACCCAAACGATCAGAGCCAAGTTTACACTGCCGGTATGCTTTAGTACGCCCGTGGGGGACACAAAAATACCCGAACCAATAATGGAACCCACAATAACCGTACAACCATTAATGAGGCTCATTTTGGCCTTAAGGGTAACCTCTCCACCGCCATCACTGGCATCGACTTTGGCAGCCGCTTCACCATTTCCATTGACTATGGAACTTTTCCGGGATGAATTTTTGCGATTTAATGATTCAGTCTCCATGATGATGTGGTGTGGACCACGCACTTATTAACGCAAATGTTGTTGTTCACACGCCTCCTCCTCGTTCGTGGGCTTTTTACGTTTGTTTAGTAGCTGATGACGTTATGATATTCTGAAAGTAAACGGACATAATATTTAAATCGAAAATTAGCATGTGCCATTAAGTAAGTTGTAGGAATATAAACAATTAAAGAACAACAAAAAAAACAACAAAAATATTAATGAGTAAATAAATTGTATAATACTAATGCACTGTTTACGTTTCTCACAAATTGTTTATACGAACTTGAGTTTTGTTTACTTTGCGCGCAAATGATTTAGTAATTGTTTAGAGGTACAGGTGAATGGAATGCTTAAGATTAATATGTAAGGGTAGAATGACGCAAGGAAATTGGGAATAGCGGTGAATGATTATAAAGTGATTTCCCACACTAGTGTTTTAACAAATTGTAGCAATTACAATGGGAGGCGGGGATTCACTTTAAAAGTTCTTAAAGTTAAAAAAACTTGATAAATGCTGTGGTGATGAAAAATATTGGTGGTGAATCAATAAATTATTAAACATTTTGGGGTTTTCTGATTAGAAAAATATGAAATTTTAATATTTTTGCTTTGAGGTTAAAGTATTTAAATATATGAGTTTTATTTTACTTCTAATGGGTGTTTTGAGAAATATTTATCTTTATCATTGTACAGTACAACACATTATTTTGGGACTCAATTCTGAGAACTGCACGCGAAAGTAGCCTCAAAAAGCAGAAGTTCTGCATCATTCGTTTTGTCAAGTTGCATGCCATAATAATTTAATAGCGATTTGAAGTTAGTAAGAATTTGTCACGTCTTAAGCTCTTTTGTTTGACATAACATAAATAATATATGGTGGCGTATGAATATCATAAGTAATATTCCACGTAAATCATACGCCGCGGATTACAAAAGATTCATTGTAACTGCTACAAAATAATCAAAATCATTTGATGCATAGAAAAGTGAAGAAAAGTTAAGTGAAACGTTAAATGAACAGATTAAAGGAATTGTAATTTTTAATTTTTTTAAATTTGCTTCAGCTAAATCGGACTATTGGTTCTCGAGTTATGTCAAACAAAACAGCCTAAAACAAATTCCCCTGTACGATACTTACTAACTTCAAATCGTTATTAAATTATTATGACATGTAACTTGACAAAACGAATGATGCAGAACTTCTTCTTTTTGGGGCAACTTTCCCGTGCAGTTCTCAGAATTGAGTCCCAAATCAATTAGCTGATAAAAGTTGTACGGTGTTGGTTATGAAACAAGTTGCTAAAATGTAGACTCGACTCAAAAACTAAACTGATCACTTTAGTGTCACCACTGTACAAGGATTAGAGTGTGTCAATTTCTATGGAGTAAAAAAATGCATCAAGCGATCTAACAATCGCAATCTACGATGAAAATCAAGCCTCCGAAAATCATTTCGTATTGGGGAGAAAAACCACAACAAGCTCCGCAACTGCCCCGGAATCGTCTCTAAAGGGTTCAAATGAATAAACGACCCATAGTAATGATTCTCAAACAAACCTAACCCCCATCTTCACCCCCAAAGGGGGCACTCATAGATAAATTTGTATACCCTTACCCTACGGGTAGGAGGGTATACATCATTTGATACGACCCAAAAATGTAAGACATAGAATAAGTGACAGTAGACTCTAGGTTTCTTTGAACCAAATTCGATTCATGACTTTTTAAGTCTTTTGAGCCATGCCCGTCTGTCTCTCTGACTGGTACGCACAATAACTTTCGAAAGACCAACCAATTATTTTGAAACTTTGCATGGGTTAATATTTCCCCATAACTACTTACAGTATTGCCAATGGGCAACATGGCCAAGCCACTTCTGGTACCTCCCATACAAATGTACTATTCCGCCCACTTTAGGAATCTAGTAAAAATATGAAATAAACCCAACGCGATCGTGCCCAAATTCTGTCTATAGCAAAGCTATAACTGGATAAAGTATTGGAGAAAAAACTGGAGGTCTAGCCATTCCGCCCACTTTTGGAATCGAGTAAAAATATCAATACATCCAACGCGATCGTGCCCAAATTCTGTATTTAGTACAGCTTAAACAGGATAAAGTTTTGGAGAAAGATGGAAATCTGGCCACGCTCCTTTTGGTACCTCCCATACAAATGTACCATTCCACCACACTTTAGATATCGTTTCAATAAGACCAATATATCCAACGCGATAGTGCCCATATTCGATACATATCTATATATATAAAAATGGTGGCAAAAATGTATAGTAATTCATCAATTGAGAACGGATGGGCCGATTTTGCTCAAACTTTTTTTAAGTTGTTCGTTATTGGCAGGAGCAGGTTTATGTGAAAGAAAATTTTGGGAAAATCTTCCGGAAAAGTCGGAAAATTGGAAAAATCGAAAATTGATTTTGTATGGAATTTTGTGTGCAATTGTTACAGAATGTCTTTTCGAATAGAAAAATGGAAAAATTTTGTTAAAAAATTCGGAAAATTCCGGAAAAATTCAAAAAGTTTGAATTTGTTGTTCGACGAAATTTTGCATATTATCGTTTGATTTGATAATTTTAGACGATGTAACAGTGAACAATTTTGGATAATTATTCCGAAATGACTTTCCGAATGAAAACATAGAAAAATTCTCGGTGGAAAACTCGGAAAATTCCGGAAAAACTCGAAAAATTTGGATTTTTTCAGAAACATTTTGCATCGGTTGAAAAAAAAACAGAAAATTTTGGTTGGAAAATTATGGAAAAATTCCAAAAATTTGAATTTTTTTCGACAAAATTTAAAATTTTTTTGTGTTTTGATAATTTTGAATGATGTAAATGTGAAAATTTCGGATAATCATTTCAAAATGACTTTTCGAATGGAAAAATAGAAAAATTCTTGGTGGATAACTCGGAAAATTCTTGAAATAACTCGAAAATTTTGAATTTTTTCATCGAAATTTTTCATTGTATCGCTCGATTTGATGATTTTAGACGACGCAAAGGTGGAAAATTCGTTGTTCTGCTTGGAAAATTCGGTTTTTTGTGAAACCTATATGTATTAAAACGGTGTAAACAGTGTGTAGTAATTCATCAAGGGAGAACGGCTGACCCATTTTGTTTTCACTTTCTATACAATTGTTCGTAATTGATGTGAGGGTTTTATGCAAGATAATTTTGGGAAAATCCTTTGAAAAAGTCGGGAAAGTGGAAAAATCGAAAATTGGTTTTTTGTATGGAATTTTGTGTGCAGTTGTTACGGAATGGCTTTTCGAATGGAAAAATAGAAAATTCCTAGGGAAAAACTCGGAAAATTCCGGAAAAGCCCAAAAAATTAGTTTTTTTTATTGACGAAATTTTGCAATTTTCGCATGATTTGATGGTTTTGACCGATGTATATGTGGAAAATTTTCGGTTAAATGTTGGTTGGTAACAAGAAAAATAATATTTAAATAAAAAAATCCGTTGAACTCGACATTGGGAGTGCCAGCGTCAAATCGTTCGATGCAAAATGCATTCGATCGCGAATTGTAACGGGAGCAAGACTATAATCTAGATGAGCTGATCGGAAGAGTTCGAACTAATGTGCCGCTGTTAAATACCGAGTACAAGAACGTGTACGATTCACGATGAAACTGGCGGCATTTACTTTCTCGATGCTCCGAGTGGGACACCTAAGACATTTTTTGTTGATTCCGGCAACAATTTGGTCAAGATCTCAAATAACGTTAGCCGCTGCATCCTCTGGCATACCTGTCACATTGTTGGAAGGCATTCGAACTGCAAATTCCACTTTAAAACTGTCGATGAATCTTCTCACGGTTGAAAAGCCAAAGTATGCAATGACCAAGAATTTCGCAACGGCGAAGTAGAGTGGAAATGTCAAATCAACATTTCGGATGAAAAATCTCGATTGGATTAATTTACGGGCAGTATGTTACTAGCAGAGAAGAATAAATACATTAATAGCTACAATTTCAAATTAGAAAGTTAAATCGCTTGAGAACTGCATTCGTACCAATCTGTTTACAGCGTGACCGTAAAGGATGAAGCGACCAACAATCCGACCGAATTTTCCACTCGCTTAATATGCCGCATAATTTACAGATAAAGGTGGGATCGATCATAATCATATTGCCGAATCTGAATCAACCGAAATTGTGCAATGGTGCGCGGTTGTCCGTCAAGAATCTGATAAAAAATGTGATTTCAGACAATCATAAAGAACAAATTCAAAGAAGAGGAAGTCCTTATCTTACGAATTAGATAATTCCAACTGATCATCCATTCCAATTCCCCGACGACAATCAATAAATCGCAAGTCCAATCGTTGGAAGTATATGAGATTAATCTCAAATTTCTCTGTTTTATGTCCGTTCAGTTGAACGGTGCCTTTTCGAGTTTTGGAGAACCTCCTTCGTTGTTTGTTTTTGAGGCGGAAAACTAATCAAAAAACATTGTTTATCAAACATTCTCTACAGAGTTTATCTAAAGGCATAAAATTGGGGCGAGACGAAGTTCGCCGGGTCCGCTAGTCTCATATAAAAGCATAAGAAAAACATCTTTCACAATCCACACTTGTGGCTAAAAATGTATCGCCGAAAAATCCCGGGATTTATTTATCAAAACCCCGGGATTCGGGATTCATCAATCCCGAAAAATCCCGGGATTTCGGGATTCGGGATTTCCCGTTTGGCATCCCTACTACTGATAGACAAGTTTCTGTTGCTGCTGCCAATTAAGAAGAAGAAGAAGAACTAACTGATGAATATTAGAAGTTCCCCCACAAAGAATAACAATAAGAAGAATTATATCAAATTCCATAAGTTCCGTTATAAAGTTTCCAACTTTCTCAACACGCTGTGATTTACTTCAACGCCATTCATAAGTTATCACTTAATAACGCGTTTTACAATTTTATTTTTCATATATGCACTTAAGTAAATTTTGCAATTATTTTAATTATATGCATTTGTTATCAGCTGAGCTTTCTGAATACATATTAACATATTAATAATCTTACAATCGTCGTCACATTACTGCAATTTCCCCATTTCTCCCACAGTTGAGACGCTGAGGCTGTCAATGACTTTGATATATTACGTTAAGTAGACGACAGCACCAAGCACGGATGGTGCGGAAGAGCTTTTGCAATTATGACATTATGACATTGCAGTAAATTTGTTTCAGAATGCATCAAAAGATAACGGAATATGTGAATTTATATTATTTTAATGGCAACAAAAATCGGTAAATTGTTAGACAGTATAAATGAATGAATTAAAGTGTAATAGATAACGATATTTTCGAAAAAGAAAGAATGAGATTGTAAATGGGCAGAATAGAATATTAAAAATTAATATTTCGATAAGATATTTTTTTGTTTTAATACTCGTAAATACACAGACCCTGATGCACATATTTTATTTTTTTAATAACATATCTCTAAATATTGTTGATCAGTTAACTGTCTTATAAATCATCAAACATTATTTTCAACATAAATTTGTTTTCTCTCCTCTCAATGTTCAAAACTAACGTTTAAAGCATCTCTATATAAAATTTCACTTCATGGCACGTTATTTCCTTCAAGGTTGGTTAAACATTTTGGAAAAATTAACACTGTTTCTTTTATAAAGACAACCACAAAAAAAAAAAAATATTTGTCTTAATTTTTTTTGTGTTCATTTCTATAGAGTCATAATATATGTACGTACCATATCTACAACACATAAAACATATTCTATGGAAATGAAGAAATATAAACCGTTTTTAGTTTATTAACCTCTTCACCACCCAGGTGGTCGCAACCATAATGCTTCTCTTGCTGCCAACAACAGGAAGATATCACACATTTAACAACAACATTAAATAAATGTAAACCGCTTGAATGAGTGAAACATCGTTAGTAATTTTATGCAAATTTATACAAAATTTTAACAACAAATATTTAACACAACATTAATGTTTGTTGTAGGGAATATTAATGTTTACAATCCATATGCTGCATAGACGATTTGATGTTGTTCGTATTCGAACCTACTTTGTAGTATGTGTAATGTAGGCTTGGAAATTACAACTTGTTGCTGGTTGGGTTTGATATAAAAGTCTGAAGAACTCACGTGTCTGGGTGCTTTGTTTGTTTATTTTGTAGCACGCGGTGATTTTAATCATCCACGGAGTTTTCAGTGATATTTGTGATGACGTACAATGGTTGGGTTTATGGAAAAATTAAAATATGGAAAGAAATATGCAATTTTCCCCCTTTTGCTGTATAATTGTTATTGCGGTTATTGCGGAGGGGTTTGGATTACGAGTACAAGTCCAACTGAACGTCTTCTCTCATGTGCTTTAATAAAATGGTTTCGTTTCATTGACGAATACTTTTCAAGCTAGAACATTTTTTTCCATTCATACAATATGTCCCAGCCAGCGCATATGGTCTATTGGTATGCGCTTGACTACGTCAATGTCGTTATACAGCTCTATGTTCATACGACTAAGTTACTTCCAGTCAACAAATTGAATCGCTTTTATCTTTTAATCAGGAATCTGCCCTGTAGAGCAAGACCAGTGTAGGACCAGTTGGATTTTTGTTCGTCGAGAGAATGAATGATATGGGCTGCCTCCTCGAGTAAATGTGAATTAACTTCTTCTAATTAAAGGTTCATCCATCAATAGCCGCACGTAGAAAAGAACTGCAAGCGCTTTGTTCTTTTCAGCTCCAAGTTTAGATAACAGATTTTCACCTGATCCATCCTATTAAGGTTTGGTTGCCCATCCTGCGCTGCCTATTGAGTTTATTGACGAAGACGTTTCATACTGCAGCATTTTCATCCATTCATACTACGTGTCCAAGTTATCGCATTCGGTCTATTTGAACGGGCTGGACTACGTTGTTGTCGCTATACAGCTCATGATTCATTCAACGACGCACATAGAAGTATTTTGATGATCTGGGCGGCCAAAAATATTTTAATTGAAATCCAAAAATCCTGCCTGCAAGCTCGAAAATGTTTGCTTCGAGCCTCTGCTACCTCTTCAAACAGTTGTCCTATAGGCAGTAACGCATTTTTATTATTTCCGATCCTTGTATGAGTACTTTATGTAGTGTAGGTGTTATTGGGTGCCAAGGATACAATTTTACGTATAGTTGTGTAGTTGTTCTGTGACAAAAAAAACAACAACTTAATGACAAATACTCCAGTAGCAAAGGCTTCCAAACGAAATCGCACAGACACATTGTTGTAAAAAACATGTTTTGTTATCGCTCCCAAATTATAATTTTTTGCATAGGATTTCCTATTACTTCTTGGTTAACGGATCATAAGAAAAAATTATGAATGTTTGCTGTATTTTTGAATGACGTTATTAGCGAATTAGAATGTGAAAAAAATCACATATTTTGATTTTCTTAGGTATGAACTTTATCTAACGGTTTTTTGGCCATCCGCGATTTTCCGCGGCAACACTTTTCTGAACTTGTTAAATAAGGCCAAAAAGAGTTCATATCAGTCGCAAGACTTGCGGGATCTAACAGGATACCTAAACAAAATTCTCCAAAAAATCAGCATTATTTTGGTCCTTACTTGGGACCGGCCGTGGCATAGTGGTTAGAACACGCGACTACCATGCGGGAGATCGCAGGTTCAAACCTGGCTCCAGTCATCTTAAAAAAAAAAGAAAAAAAAGAAATAAAATTTTCTTTCATTGTCGGCTCCCCTCGAATGTTGTTGACAGCAACTTCGCAGTATTAAGCGTCGATTCAATCGTCGTGTCTAGTAAGAGCTTCTCAAACAGTGACGTTCGCATTCGTCGATAAACAAGTAGGTGCCGTTAGTTGTGAATCTATAAATAGAAAGCGTGTTAATTCACAACAATGCGAAAAGCTATCCCATACCTCATTCATGGGGTGCAAAGGGAAATTAAGTTTTTTTAAGTACTTGTCGACCATTTAAAAAATTTGAAGCCACAAATATTAAAGAAATATATAATATTTGAACAATCCCATGCCACTAGATTCTGAATCCATCGCTATTTTGCAATCGAAAAAAATTAAACACTTTAAAATTAAGAAAAACTTAACACTTTCGTAAAATCGTAAAATCAATCATTGGGTTTAAACTTTAGTTTTTTTTGGGTTTCTCGCAAGTAAAGTAATTTGAAATTGTGGTTTTTCGTTACATGGAGTGTCCACTACATTTCCCAATCAATTTAACAGATATATATTAAACTTGCGATTTGGGTTTTTGGCCGCCCAGATCATCGAAATACTTCTTTGTGCGACGGTCCTTGCCGTTAACGATGCTGGGTCCAAATATTTTGCGAAAGCATTTTTTCCCGCAGACTCACAGAATAGTTTGATCCGCTTGTATCATTACCCAGGATTCAGTGCTGTAAGGCAACACAGGTAGGATAAGTATCTGTTAGGGTTGGATATTTGTTCGTCAAAAGAGTGCTTTATCATAAAATCGCTTGCTTAGCACACAGTAAAAGCGGTATGCGATTGTGACTCGTCTCTTAATATCCACGCTAACATTATTATTTTTGTTTACTGGTAAACGAAGGTAAACAAATTCATTTATCACTTCAAAATTTATAGTTGTCAACATGCACGCAGCGTACCAAACTTGTAGGCTCTTTGTTCGTTGATACAAATAACTTGATTTTGTCCTCAATATCGTACCAGTTGTGTTTATCACCGGACCCACTTCTGACGACTGTTTCTCAATGCTTGAAAAGGTCGCAGTAACACCACGCAGTACTCGGCCAATGATGTCAATATCATCGGCATAAGCGATCAATATGTGACTTCAATTAAAGATGGCTCCAGTCGTGTTTATCACCAGCCCCTCTTCTGTGGACTGCTTCTTAATGCTTGAAAAGGCTACAGTAACATCACGCAGTCCTCGACCCATGATATCTATATCATCGGTTTTGTGTTTCCTAGAGGATTTGTCGTAGTGTTAATATCTGGCCGGTCGGGGATTTACCATGTCTAAAGCCACACTGACATAAAACACTTGACAGGACTTTGTATTCGGTGGGTTAAAGACTAATTCCGCGATTCTTAGTGCACACACTTAGATCACCTTGTTTTAGCACAGGACATAAAATACTCTGATTTCTTTAGCAAAATCGTGTTTATGAACTTGTACAGCATTTCTTACACGTTACCAGCCGGCCTTGAGAAGCTCTGCCGACAATTCATCTGCATCTAAGTTATTCTTAACCTATGCATAGCTGTCGACATCGGTAGTGGACAATCAACTCCGTCATCAATGATTGGTATGCGTTGCTTGTCCGCATCCAGATTTCCATCTCGGTCCTTACTGGCGGGAGTCCCTGTTGCAAAACCTTTGCTTTATACCTTTTGGTAGGATTTTTAGAATTCACCTCTAAACTTGTAATATATATATTTGCGCTCACTGCTCCTTCATAAAGCGGCGTTTTGTTTCTCTCCTTTCCTCTCTCGTCTCCTTATATTGTTCCCCCACAGCATAAGTTACCATTAGCTGCAATGTTGCTGTGTATGCAGCATCCTTTTCTTCAGAAAATACTCAAAATTCTTCACTGTAGCAGGACTTGTTCGATTTTTTTACATTCCCAAGTATGGTCGTCACGACAATGCTCATATACTATGCAACATGCTGCTACTATGGGTCGGAAACATACGAATTTGGTTGCAGTAATTGAAAAGGAAGGTTGGCGTAGGCATTGGCTTTCTCGGGGGTGTGCTGACTCAGGATGTCTCACTTCCTTTGCATTAGGCTACGCACTGCATAATTATATTCATACCTTGGCTGCAACTAAGTGGTAATCCGCGTCTATATTTGCACCAACAGCACATAACGTTTGAAACATACCTACCATCGATAACCACGTGATTAATCTGGTTTCTTGTGTCTTGATCTGGGGAAATCTAGGTTGCCTAATATATATCTTTATGCCGGCGCGAAGCTAACCAGTCCGTTATTAGAGGTGTTGTGTATACATAAGACCAGAATCAAGCCGTTTTGAATCAGTTTCAAATGGCTTGCATGTTTTTAAACCACTGCAGAACATTGACAATAAAACATGGAAAGAGTTACTGCAGAAGAATGATTTGAAAGTCGCACATATAACTTCAACTAAAAACGAAAACAAAACTATATAACAGTCGCACACGGCCATGACAGCAACAACTGTTGAATGTTTGAGTTATGAACATCAAATGCAATATAACATTTTTTATGTTCTATATGTTTTACACTGTGTTCTTATGTTATGTGTGTGTTTTTGCAGTTGATATATTAAGGTAGGTAAATGCTGTTGTTATCGTTAGTGTGTTTATTAAACACACACACAATTACAACTTTTTGAGCATACACTAGCTTACAACTGCAGTAGAATAGCAAAACATGCAATAGAACGAAGTCAATCAGTTGATTGCTTGTTGAGCTAAACAAAACATTCATACGCTTGGTTTAAAAGCGATCAATTGTTCGGCAATACTGTTTTGGTTTCGCAAATGATAAGTTAAGCAGTATATGTACAGCGCAAAAAGTTTGAATGTACTGCACACATTTTAGAATATGTTTCTAGTTGTAAATTCAAGCCTACTCGTTCGTTAAGTGAATTTTTCGACTGCTGAACCAAGATTAACTTCTCTTTCTATTTAACATTAACATTTTCTATAACAATTTTATTATCATAGCCAGTGTAGCGGCCATATATTTTCTCTAGGCGGTCATGCATACGTCTTCCGCCAGGGCGTTAACACAAATTAGCGTGATGTAAAAATGTTTGCGATGACGGGGATAGTTGCTATTCGGTCACTTTCTGGGTTAAGCTGTAAATCCTGATGTCAGAGTCTCTTGCCGTCTATCGTGTCTTTCTGAATGGCAGCTATAAAATATGTCACAATTATAACGTCGTGTGCATCCCAGTAATATCCATCGCATTTTCTGTAAGGCGGTGATGTCAGCCTTGTATTTACCAAGGACATCCGCCAATTGGATAGAGGCACCTTCTCTGTAGAGAGTTTGGACATAACAGATGCATACCCTTTCCAAATAATGCATGATTTGCAGATTTCCAAATAATGCATTCATTTCCTGATATCGCAAATGTCAGCAGTTTTTCCTGGATTATACGAAATTAATCTCAATTCTCTGCGTGTACATACATCTGTACTCACATGATTCATACTGATATATTCTCTTACTACGAATTAATATTAATCATCCCTTTTGGTAATAAATTTTGGGAAAATACTTTGCCATGGAAGTGAATGGACTCTTAAATGACATGATAGCTGTTTACTGACCTTTTTCTTTGCTGTAATGTTCGCTTGGTATTTACAATGTTAAACTTATTGTTTCAATTATTGTGTCGCACAATCTTATTACGACAATTCATAATAAAAGAGATTTATTTAACAATTTACAACAATAAAGAAAAAAGTAAAACATATGTAGGCAAAAAAAAAAAAAAAACGAAACAAATAAGAAATTAACATATATTAAATGCTTTATATGCAAAATTATGAGGCAATTCATTGCAGTTTAATTGATCATAAAATTACATTGCACTTTGTAGTACAATCGGACGTAGACGGCTCACGTATAAACTTATGACAGCAGTGATCATAGTCTGCATAAATATGATGTGTTGACAGACGGACACGGTAAACAGTGGGTGGCAAAACAATGGAAGAGCATAACAGGTGTCGAGTAGACTGTTAACGCAAAAGTTTTTACACTTGGAATGTTTATTAGAGAAGTATGAGCTATCGTATGTAATACAATCAATAGTTATCGTGTGCAAACGCGGCACCCGTTTTGCGGATAGGCTTCTGACGAGCTTTAGAAAAAATTTGATCTAAATCTGTATTCTGGAAATACAGATATACAATGGAATACAAAAAAAAATCATAGTGTTTCCAACAATTTCCTGGTATGTCCTCTGGCAATTCCTAAAACGTATAGACAGTCGTGGGAATGAAAACTTTCTGAAAAAGATTTTGACAAATTACAGAAATTATCATGTTATAATATTCTTTTTAAGCGATGTCATTAATTTTAAAATAAGTTGTATAGATATTTTCTCAGCTGTTGTTGTTTTCTTAGTAATTGGACAATTTAAATATATATGCATTTATTTGTCATTCACTGTATGTTATGAATTTTTGTTGTTGCATTTTATGCATGTTTTCATACAAATAATAATGAATGCATGTTGAATGAATTAAATTAAATTTGTTGTTAATTCAATTTAAATGTAAGTGTTGAGACATGACTAGCGGAGTGTTAATTGATTTAACGTTAGTAAGACAATTAAATTTCCGATATCAGTTAGTGATTAAATACAGACAGTACGAGGGGTTGATCATATAAAAATTATCTTTTATATGCAGCATTGAAACTTTTTGTGGATTAAAAGTACAATTTCTTTATTACTTATTACTTCACTTATTACTTACTTCTTTATTACTTCAGGCCTCAAATTTATGAACTACGTTTCGGAAATTGTAATTGGCCACTTAAGTAAGTAAGTAAGATGTTACTGCAGCCTTCTCAAACATTGATATATTGTTTGCGTACGCTGATAATTTAGATCGTAGATGTTACTGCAGCCTTCTCAAACATTGATCTCACATGATTGATTCAAGCTGCAGCAAACACGATTTGCAGTCTCTTCAACCGCGTATGCCGATTATTTAGATCGTATATGTTACTGCAGCCTTCTCAAACATTAAGATGTGTCCAAACCCGATTGTGGTGAAAAGTCTTGGTAATTCGCAGACTTCGACATACCAATGAAAGCTCTAGATTTCTGAAGCATTCTCAAAACATGTCGTGGAATATTGGTTGTAACTTTTGAAATATAGTACTCCAATTTTTTTTTATCAATTGACGTTAGCAATTCCATGTCCTTTGCTACTGAATGAGTCATCCTTTATCCTGATCTACTAAATTCCTAGGATTTTCAACTTTAAGTGGCCATTATAAAAACTTTCGCCGCTCCGGCATACGGTATAAGGACCATGTTAAAAGGATATGCACTTGGAATATCCGAATTCTATACAGAGATGGTGCCTCTATCCAACTGGCGGATGTCCGAGACAAATACAAGGCTGAATTCACCGTCATACAGGAAATGAGATGGACGGGACAGGGATGCACACAACAAAAGAAGTGTGACATATTTTACAGCTGCCATGCAGAAAGACACGAATTTGGATGTGGATTCATAGTCGGCAAGAGACTTCGACATTTGGTCTCGCGGTTTAACCCTGTGTCAAGGCGAAATATTTTTACATTACGCTAACTTGTGTACACGCCCGACGGAAGACAGCGCTAAAGACATTAAAGATACATTCTATGAGCGCCTGGAGGAAATATACGATATTGTCCTAGTCTTGACATTGAAATTGTTATCGACGAATTTTAAGGCTAAAATAGGAAGGGAAGATGTTCTTGATTCAGCAGTCGAAAAATTCAGTATGCACAGCAGCAGCTCCGATAACGAATTCAGACTGGTTAGCTTCGCGTCGGCAAGCAACATGATAGTAAGTGGAACCAGATTCCCGCATAAAGATATCCACAAGGCAACCTGGATATCCCCTGATCAAAATACAACAAACCAGATTGATTACATGGTAATTGATGGAAGACATGTCTCAAGTGTTATGGACGTGCGTGTAATGCGCGGTGCAAACATTGACTCGGGTCATCACTTAGTTGCAGCCAAGGTATGCACTCGATTAAGCAGTACTATATATGCTCATATCCAAACGCAAAGGAAGTAAGACATCACAAAACTGCATACCACCGAAATAGCCAATGCCTACTACAACCAACTCTGTCAGTTACTTCGAACCAACCGCCCTAATTCTGATGTTCCTGACACCCAATGACATCATATTGCGAATTCTATGACCACTGCCGCAACGACCGTACTGGATTATGTAAAACCACACTCAGACAAGCCCTGGTACGATGAGGAATGTCGCGAAATATTTGAAAAAAAGGTTGCTGCATACAAGGTAAAACTAAATGGCAACGCGTGCAGTGACGGAGCGTTATAATAAGAAGAAGAGGGAGATGACACGCCTCTTCAGGCTGAAAAATCGTTTATGGAAAAAAAGAAAGAACCAGGATATCGAAAATTACAGGGAAAGAGGTCAGGCTCGGAGGACGGAGACGGAAATCTGGTCAGCTGCAAATATGGAGGGAACACTTTCGATCTTTACTCGTTCCCAAAAACAGCATAAGTGACGAAATCGCACCAATCATCGACGATGGAGTAAACTGTCCACCACCGAGCCAAAACGAGATCAGCACGGCAATTGCACGGCTTACAAATAATAAAGCTGCGGGAGCCGATGGACTGCCGGTAGAGCTTTTTAAAGCCGGCAGCGATGGGCTAGCAACGTATAAGTCCCAGCTCATAAACTCGATTTGGCTCAAGGAATGCATGCCTGATGCTTGGAATCTGAAGGTTCTATGTCCTGTACTTAAGAAAGGCGATCTTGGTGATTGTTCCAATAATCGCGGGATCAGCGGGAGACTGACACGAGAACTTCAGTAAAACTAGCAAAAATCTGACAAAGCCAATTTCTTTTAAGCGAATATTTATATAAGGTGATAGTCTGTCATGCGATCTCGTTCACATCATAATGGAGATGAATATGCGAAAGGCTGCAATAAACCCGACTGATACCACCCTTTACAAAAGTTAGCATATAACTCGCTTATGCGGATGATATAGATACCATATGCCGAAGAAAGCGGGATGTTACTGCGGCCTTTTCAAGCATTGCGAAGCAGTCTCTAGAAGTGGGTCTGGTGAAAAATGATGGAGATGATCATGCAGAAGGCTGCAGTATGATATAGACACCATATGCCGAAGAAAGCGAGATGTTACTGCGGCCTTTTCAAGCATTGCGAAGCAGTCTCTAGAAGTGGGTCTGGTGATAAATGAGGACAAAACCAAATTATATGGTTCAACAAATAAAGAGCCCACGTGCTTTGGACGCTGCATGAATGGTGACACCTATAACTTTTAAGTAGCAGATAATATTGTCTATCCTGGCTCCGCCGTATACACAAATAATAACGTCAGTCTACAGATCAAGTGACGAGTATTGATCGCAAACCGGTGCTACTATGCGTAAACAAGCGATTTAATGACCAAGCGCTATCTCGAAGTACAAAGATCCAACTTTACCAGACTCTGATCCTACCTGTTTTGCTCTACAGCGCAGAATGCTGGGTAATGACGCAGGCGGATTAATCTATTCTGGGAGTTTTCGAGAGAAAAATAAATAAACCTCTAATAGGGGTTCGGGATGGGGCGACCAAAGTTTAGTTGGATGCACCAGATGGTAGAGCCGTTTTCTAAAATTTCTTCTGCTGATGGCAAATAAAAAGAGGAGAATGTAGTGAGGAGAGCAACTACGAAAAAAAACCCTAATTACTCTTTACACCCCATGAATAAGGTATGGAATGCTTCTCGCGTTGTTGTGAATTAACACGCTTTTTATTTTAGATTCACAACAAACGGCACCTAATTGTTTATCGACGAAAGCGAACGTCACTGTTTGAGAAGCTTTTAGTAGACATGCCAATTATCTCGACACTTATACTGCGAAGTTGCTGTCGACAACAACGAGGGGGGGGGGGGGTCCGGCAATGAAAGAAAAATTTAATTTTTAGATGACTGGAGCCAGAGTTGAACCTGGATTCTCCCACATGGTAGTCGTGTGTTCTAACCATCATGTCACGGCAACTACAAGGCACTTAAATATATGGTTTTCGCCTACACGATAATACCATCGAGATTAAATTAAAGTTTTGTTGCAAATGTCGTTCAAATGTTGAGGAAGGTTTAATATGAAACTATCGAGTAAGCAATGATAATAAGTATATTACTGAACACATTTTGACTGTTTGGAATAGCTGAATAAATTGCTTTTAGTAAATCCTAAATCTATTTCTATACATCCACAAGTTAAATGCTTTTTTGGCATCTTGTTTCTCTTAGTGTAATGGTAAAGCAAAGGATTACAACATATTAACCATATCGACATCTATCGGCGAAAAAAAATAACTACATACAA
This sequence comes from Muscina levida, assembly GCA_964034835.1. Classification (NCBI taxonomy): domain Eukaryota; kingdom Metazoa; phylum Arthropoda; class Insecta; order Diptera; family Muscidae; genus Muscina; species Muscina levida. The sequence goes on from OZ035880.1 coordinate 101,202,881, forward strand.
ATACTCCCATGGCCAAAAGCCCATACAACAATCATTGACAGCTCCAAATGGCTTTACAAAGATATATTAGTAAAGCTTATATCTTATTATCATCCGCATACGCGAGCCATATGCGGAAGGTTTACTGCAGCCTTCCGCATAATCATCTCCATAATTTTTTACCAGACCTACTTCTACCGACGGTTTCTCAATGCTTGCCAAGGTCACAATAATATCCCGCATTTATCGGATAATGATATCTATATCATCCGCGTACGCGAGTCATATGCGGAAGGTTTACTGCAGCCTTCCACATGATCTCCTCCATTATGATGTTAAAGAGATCGCATGACAGACTATCGCCTTGTCTAAAGCCTCGCTTAATAGAAAATGGCTCTGTCAGATTTTTGCCTATATTCACTGAAGTTCTCGTGTCAGTCAATGTCAGCACGCAGATGCCAGCCATATCATATAATAGTTTCGCTAAACAAATGGTAGGTGTCGTTCTTATTAATATTATTAATTTTTGAATTTTGGTGGTATTCCTATACAAATTTAATACCTCATGTTTAAGATTTGGAAGAAGTGTATAACAAATTAACTTAAACGACATCTATCGGTTTAAATATTAACTACATATATGCAAAACCATACTACTATAGACAAAAGACAATTACTCCTATACAACATGAATAAGTACTGTTGCCAGAATTTGTATAGCTTCGCTTGAGTTATATCATACAATTTAACATGTCCGTCTTTTTTGTATTCCGTTATCAAAGGACCACCCTATACTATATTGCTGCAACGTTTGACCTCAATTTCTAAAACTATCTGCACGGTAGCCATTCACCTTATTATTGGTTGGCTAATAAAGATAATTACCATATAACTAGCATACATAGTTGCCCCTTACAACGATACAAATTTATACTGCGATACAGAAAAAAAACTATTCAATATAAAAAATATTGTTTGTGGCAAGAATCGTTTTCTAATTAAGATCGTTTTTGCTCGTTGCTGCTACTATGCCCCTGTTGTGGTAGATGTTTTGAAACCAACCAAGTACACATATATTTTGTTCGTTAACATTTTTTCTCTTCTGGTTAATTTTTTTTGTTAACAATAATATGGACATACAAAAATACATCAGTTTTGTTTTTTTTTGGTTTATAACAATCTCCACAAAATGTGAAAGGTAATTGGAGTGTAATATTAAAGATTCGTTCAACAGCAAACAAAAGAATAATACCTACACATACATACAGACATACAACAATTTTTGTTTAACAAAAAGTTAATGAACTTTGTTTTTGGGAGGGGGCCTGAGGAGCGTTAAAACTCTGATGGACGAGTTATACAAAGCCAAAATTGTGAAAGTCCCCTACAATTAAGGTCGAAAGTGTAGAGTCTCCTTTATTTTTTTTCCAAACCAGATAATTCATCTAAATTTACTATCTAATGTAAATGTGAGCATGACAAATAATTGTATTCAGTTTACTCTATCGTAGTCGATTGTTGCCGGCTGTTTTTTTTTCTTTACTGTCTATGCGTCTAATTGCCCTTCTTTGCGTTACGCTCGATTTTGTGTCAAGACGACTCACTAGCTCGTTTACTTCGGTCCGTATGAATAATATTGATTGTTATTTATTAGCTACATGTGCTCTGTGCGCGTGTTTGTTGTAGCGCCAAAACCGTCTACTACTCTACTACTACCTGTAATGATTAATAACACCGGCGGCGTTAATGTTTCTCTTTTCCACAAAGACAAATAGAAAAAATTTTTGTTTTTTTTGTGACGGCATATTCATTTTGAATGGCGACAATCCAAAAAAGAACACTAAAAGGTGCTAAAGGCAGAATTGTGATGGCAAAGGATTCCCATACTTGGCCAAGCGTTGACTTTCTTTTTGATTGAGTTCAAGGAGAATTTGGTAACCTTGGAGGAAAATAATTAGTTGAAAGCTTTAATGCGATTTATTTTTGGACATTTTGTGCGACCTGTGAGAGAGTTTGAAGTTATGTAATGTGTAAATTTAAGACATGTTAAAATATAAAAGTTGATTGAGTAAAATTATGAAAGTCCGGAAATCGAATAGAAGTCTTTTGGTGATTGTTCTAAGGATTTATGTATGACCTAACTTAAGGAGCCTTATGTTGAAATTAATTTAAGTTTTATTTAAATTTTGGATAAATTTAGCTATAAAGCTATCCATTAATATGTCACTTTACTTTTGATAGCCGAATCTTTTAGCAGTTTACTTTTAAATTTGTTTGCTGAAAATCTAAAAACAATGATTATACAAATTAACCTCCCTCAATAGGACTGAATCTGTTTGTATCTGATTGATATGGGATATAGGCGTATATCTGAGTGGTTTGGTGTCGGGCATCCTATAGCCTCGCGAGGCCAGCAATAATCATTATTTTCACACAGACACCATCCGCAATTCACATGTACTTAAATGTTTTGTTTGGTTGAATTCAGTCAGTCTCTGCTTGAGTGTTATGAAAACAATAACTCACACGCTTGTTCCGTATACAACACAAAAACAGATACAAGTACTGACAAAAAAAATCGATTGTTGGAAAAGCATGAGAGCGCGATTGCAGGGATAGCATAATAATTTCACAGTGAATAATTCAACAGCGCTGACGCATCTTTCCGTAAGAACATAGAAGGCCTTATAGAATGCATTTTTTCATGAGTCCGAAGGGTTTCTTTTGGATCCTGTAGGCATTGCTGGACCATCTTTCCTGCATCTATTTAGAGGATCGAGGTCTCAGCACTGGCAAAAAGGTCCATAAACTAATGATGCACTGTTTTAAGAAAAAACACACGAACACCTTCCCCTTGCCTTCTTTTGTTATAAATTACGCAGGCCTGGATAAAGAAAGGGACAATGGAATGCCATTTACCGTGGTCATTGCCAGATAAGAAAACTGCAAGAAGAGACAAAATAAAGTCCCTGGAACGGGTAGCAACAGCAGTAAAAGAAGCAGCTAACCAGAACAACGTAAAAAAACCACCAGACGATAGATTGTCTCACTAATCAAAGATGTAACAGGAACCAAGCAGTCGCTGATCGCAGTAAAGCGCTACTAACAGACAATGATGCACAGACGAAAAGATAGAGAGAACAGAGATAGAGAGAAGAGATAGAGAGAAGCTACCGAAGACGACGAAACGAATTACAGTAGTCCTGTAGGAATATCAATAAACCCTCGCAGTCTAATTAAGATAAAAGGGGCCAATGGAAAATTAAGAAGTAATTAGGCTGCTGGCGAAGTTGGAATACCAGTCGAAATTCTACGTGCTGACATCGAGACCACAGCTCAACTTCTACAGCCTCACATAACATCAGTATGGGAGTAAGAAAGGCTACTTCCAACTTGGAAAATGGGCATCATTGTAAAGTTGATAAAAGTGGCGATTTGAAAGATTGCAACAACTGAAGAGGAATTAGTCTAATGAACACCATATACAAAATACTGGCAGTAATAATGCAGAGAAGCCTTGAGAATAAAATAGAGAACGATCAGCAAGATGAACAGGCAGGTTTCTAGCCAAATGGAAGTTGCTTAGATCAGCCAATACTCTACTCATTATAATAGAGCAATCTATAGAATATCGTAGACGGACTGCCTTATGGAAAGCATTGAGTAAGAAAGGAGTACCCCAAGAAATAATTTTAATCATCAGAGCTATGAAGTTCTTCTCAACGAGAGCATCAGCCAAACATTTCATACTAACGCTGGAGTTAAACAAAGATTCCCTCTATCCCCACAACTGTTTACCATCGTGCTAGATGAGTCTGTCTAGAGAGAAGTGGAAATACATTGAATCTCTCACGCCAACTCGAGGATTTCGATTATGCGGATGATATTTGTCTACTCTCGCACAAAATTTTCAACATGCACACGAAACTGGAAGATCTGGAAAATTAGCACGTAATTGTGAACTTGAAATAAATATCAAGAAAACCAAAGCCATCAGAATATGGTGTTGGTATGGTCGAATACGTTAATAGCTTCTGCTATCTGGGCAGTATAGTGACAACGGATGGCGGCGCAGAAACAGATGCAAGCAGCAGGCTCAACAAAGCGAGATCGAACGACTGCAATCACTATGGAGAAGCTCTCAAACATTCAGACGAAGTGAAACGTGACTAGTTTCGAATACAATCACTTAAAAACTTCAGGTATTCATCAAAAAGTGCCTCAGAATCATATGCAGAATTTTCTGGCCCAACACCATCAGCAACACAGATCTCTGGAACTTAAGCACCGTGGAACCCGTACTGAAGCAAACTAAACGCAAATAATGGAGGTGCATCAGCAATAACATAAAAAAAACCGAAAAGTATCACAAGGATGGCCTTAGAGTGGAGTCCTTAAGGCTCAAGAAGCCGTGGTCTACCAAAGAACACCTGGAGACGAACGATACTCCAAGAGCTAGGACAGTGAAATATTACATGGGAAGAACCTAAAATAACAGCAGCAAATCGAGTATGATAGAGATGCTTAGTGAAAGCCATATTCGGAACGCCGCTGGGTGCCTATCACTGATATATTGATTGAGGGTTGACCAAGTTTCCTTGTGGATATCTTAATGCTAAAATCTGGTTCCACTTACTCCCAATTTATTTACCGATTGTAAACCAAGAACATATTCCCTTAAATTTTTGCACATAAACCACCCAGAACAATTTTAATGCCTTATGTTTTCTCTAGGCACCTGGAATATGTATCTTAAAATGCATCATTTTTATCTTTTGTCATGCTCACGAATCAAAGTGATGTAGAAGTATTTAACTATTAACAAATTGTGCGTCTCGTGCAACACCGTCTGTGGTATTGCATCTCCCGAATGGCGGTTATGTCGCCTATCGTATATGTTGAGATCACCCGCCAGTTTTAATGGAGTCTCCGCCAATTGCAGGTGCTTATTCTCAAGTCATGGTCCTTTTAATAATTTTAAGGGTCATCAACATTCGCGGAATTTCGTTTATTACATTTCCTTTGCGTTTTTATAGCTAGTATAAGGCCTGGGGGCTGGTTACTGGCCCAATCATCAGGTTTCGCAGATTACTGTCGACGGTTATCAAGGTACCATCACGGGGACGCGTCCGGATGTTGTGACTCGGCTTGAGATGCAAGTTTCACTTTGCATCTCCAACGGCAGCCCGTTTGCTACACGTTCCCCAATTTGCTTTCTATCTTTGCACATGACTTAGACGGGAAAGTAAAGAGTTGTCTATCATGAATAACAAAGATTTAAGCATACTTTTTACCAGAAGTTGATAAAATGTCCTTACAATTGCATTGTTTATATATGTTGATGTATTTTCATTAGTGGTATGAATTACCGAACACACGAGCACAATTCTATGGTGTGGGGTATAACAAGAAGCGTCAGCGTTGTCGAATTGTACACATTGAAAATGTTGTGATCTCCCGACAATCGTTGAACATTGTTACCCTGTCAGTTCTTGTGTCTGTTTTTGTGTTGAATGCAATACAAGCGTGTGTGGTGTTGCTTTCATAACTCTCAAGCAGAGACTGACTGTTTTGAATCGTGTCTGTGTAAAATAAAACGATTATTGCCGGCCTTGCGAGGCTATGGAATGCCTATTGCTGGCCTCGCGCGGCTATTGCATGCCTATCACCGCTTTACATATAGAAGTAAATAAATCCGGAAATAAAGAAACTTTGCCTTAGTTTTCAGTTTATTATGAAACAATTTTTTTCTAAATTTAAAAATTTCAATTGTGTTTCTTTATGTATAATTTTTTTTTTGTTAATTATAATGAAATTGAATTAATTTATTGAAATGCATTAGCTCTTTTTAAATTGTTATAAATTTCTTAATTAGTAGTGCATCAATTTCCAAAATTGTATCTTAATTGCGTACATAGCAACCCAAAGTAAATTTGTTTATCTATAAATTCTACCACGATACTAGAAATATTTGATTGTACCTATCACATAAGACCAACAAAATCTTTATAACAAATTTCAATACCAAAATCCCGCTACACACAATATATACTTGTATTACGTGTGTAGAATATAAAATTTATAGATCATAAATTGTTTGTCGATTTGCCGAAATTTCAGCAATAACAATGAACCAGTGCCAGATGATTTTAATATCTCAGAACGAATATAATGTTAACATATTATAAAAAAACAAAAATTACCATAAAATACATTAAATTTTAAATATGCAAATTCAGCGAGCGACGAACTTTCAGTCCAAAACATTCTAAACACAATATTTTACGGCTTAAATTATGATACACTGCAGCAGTGCGAAACCAAAATACGTTGCGGTACAACAACTTGTTGATTGGCTAGATACAATAGAGGTGGATACAAATTGTTTATTTGGATACATTTAAAGGCGATTTGTTGATTTGTTTGTGCTAGAATTTGGTGAAGAATATAAATGGGAGATATTTTGATCCATATTGTTGAAAAATAACCAAATATTAATTAAAAAGCATTTTTTAATTTTTTTTTTTCAAAATTCTTAGTTTTCTATGCTAAAAATTTCAAAAACTCCTAATTAAAATGTGAATTTATTTTTTTAAAGAGTGATTCATTTATAATGTTTTCTTTTTAATATTAAATGAAACATTTTAAATAAAATTGAATTTATTTATTAATTTGTTTTTTTTTTGAATAGTCAAAATCACTTTATTAATTCAATGGAAATGTGACAACAGCAACTTAAGGAAAATTTAAGTATCCAATTATGCAAATACTTATGTAAGACAAACATGAGTGCTACTTCACCTCTTTAGTATTATCAATCCGCACTATATCATAAGTACACAAACACAAGTTGATAGATGCATAACTTTTTTTATATCATCAATTATACTTAATACACATATACATACATGTGGCATACTGGCGAATTAAGTGGATGCCTACTTCAAGTTCGTTCTTAGAGTATCATTATTACTACTACTCCATCAAATGAAGCACCTTATGTTATAATTTCTATGGATCGTCGTAAATACCTATAGAATACCTAATTAAATTCGTAATAAATTAAGGGCAATGCATTTGGATAGGCGAAACTCAATTCAAACATCAAATGAATGAATAGTGTACTATTGATGTCAATACACATCAATCGAAATGCCGTTTAAAGTGTCGTTGATGTTCCAAAAGAAACAATTCATTGAATGTATTACTCAAACACAGTTATGTCGGATCATTCTTAGTACCTACATACTTAGTAGACAATTGCATCGAAAATATTAACTACTAGTTGTCCCGGTAAACTTTGTCCTGCAATCAAAGTCATTATAACACAATAAATTTGTAAAAAAAAATAAATAAATACTATTGGCTATGCAGTTCCCACAAAAACTTATTTGCTTTCTTTTCGTTCCATTGTTAAGAGCAGCGATAGGCATTCGATATCCTCGCGAGGTCGGCAATAATAGTTTTTTTCACGCAGACACGATCGTTAATTTATTTGAATTCAAAAGTTTTGTTTGATTCAAAACAGTCAGTCTCTGCTTGAGTGTTATGAAAGCAACACCAAACACGCTTGTTTCTCATTCAGCACAAAAACAGACACTAGTACAGACAGGGGAACAATGTTCAACGATTGTTGTGAGAGTACAACAGTTTCACCTTGTACAATTCGACGGCGCAGATGCTTCTTTTGCGATCGCACATCAAATAGTTGTGTGCGTGCTTTCAGTTATGCCTACCACTGATGTAAAGACGTGGAAAAATTTAAACGATGCAGTTGTAAGGAGATTTCTTCAATTTCTGGTGTAAAGTACGCTGACATCTACTTCATGTTGTTCAACTCTTTACTTTCACGGTAAATAACAAGATAGAAAAAAATTGCTATACGTATAACAAAGTGGAACCGCTGAAGCTGCAACGCAGAACTTTCATCTCAAGTCGACTCACAACGTTCCGGAGATGGCGCCAGGGCAACGGTTGATAGTGAGGGTCGAACCCTGATGGTTGGGCCCGTCACCTGTCTTAAGTCCTTATACTGGCTATGAAAACGTAAAGGAGAAGTAACAAACGGAACCCCGTAAATGTTGATGATCCATGGAAATATTATAAAGCCCATGATTCAAAAATAAGCTCCAGAAATTGGTGGACATTCTATCGAAACCTGCGGGTGTTCTCGGCAAATACGATGGATGACATCATTGCCATTCACGAGATGAAATATCCCAGACGGGGCTGCCGACGACCTACAGTATGCGACATTTATTATAGCTGCCATGCAGAAAAGCATGAATTCGGATGTAGAAGAGACTTAGACATCTTATCGCGATATTCATATTTGTCAACATTTAAACACTATTACGCTGACTTGTGCGCTTGCCCCGGTGGAAGAATAAGATGATGAAACTCAAGATATATTCTACGAGTGCTTAGAGGAAACATAATTGTTCTGAGTGATAAAATGCCAAAAGGGGATGGGATTGAATCAAATCCTATGATAAGTTGTATCCGATTTGTTGTATTATATCAGTACTTATATAATTGTATCTAAGTAGATCTAATCTAATCCGAATTTTCTCTTTGTTTTTATCCAATTAAATCAATTAATATCAGTCGCACAATTTGAAGCCGTGCCCCAAAGAGGCCAAAGGTCAAATATAAACATATATATTTTTATACTAATATTATAAAGAGAAGCTGTTTGTGAGTTTGTTTGTTTGTATCAAGTATCCACAGGGCAACTTGGCTATGCCTCGATCAAAACATCAAAAATCTTATTGATTATATAGTAAATGTTGGAATGCGTGCCTCTAGCGCAGTTGTAGGCATAAACGAACGCACCTATACAACATTATGGTGTGCTTGTCTGTTTTTGTCTTAAATGCGAAACAAGCGTGTGTTGTGTTGTTTCATAACACCTAAACAGATAACACTATGTCACAAAATTTTAAAAGTTTCTGTATCTGGGACTTTAAATAATTGATTTTAATGTAAAATTTCACGCTGAATTCAAATCTGCTCTCAGATATGTGGAAAGTAGAACAGACAGAGATATCGTCAAATTTCCATTTTTAGTGTTTTGATAAAAGGTAGGTGTGCTAAAATGTAATTTTCTCTGGTTTTAGTTCACCGATGTTTGCAAACTGTAACGAGTTGAATTCAGCATGAAATTTTACATAAGGATCAACTATTTAGAAGCCGGGATCAAAAATTTGTTGCATTGTGTAATGAATGTTTTGAATCAAACAAAGTTTTTTTTTTGCTGTTGAGAGAAGCAAGTTTATACAGAGATAGTACTCGATAGACCTTCATGCAGGACTTCAGTAAAACAGCTTTAAGAAGGCCTTTAAATTTTAAGAGGGCCTTTTGTGGATGAACTGCAAGAAGACCTTCAGAAAAAAAATTTCAAGATTGTCTTCAAATTTAAGCATTCCCAAATGCCTTCCGTGGAAGACTTTCAAAAAGGCCTTCTGTCAGGACCTGCAAGAAGACCTTCAGACATGCAATGAAATCAAAACAAACGTTTTCTCCACCGCATTTAACATGACCAAACTACCACGAATTTCTTCTTATCTGACTTCTTTGGTAAAAAAGAGAACGTAAGGCCTTCTTTAAGGACTTATCCTGTCAGGGCCGGCCGTGGCGTAGAGGTTAGAACACGCGACTACCATGAGGAAGATCTAAATTTTTCTCCCTCGATGTTGTCGGCAGCAACATCGCAGTATAAGTGTCGAGTCAATCGGCATGTCCAGTAAAAAGCTTCTCAAACAGTGACGTTCGCATTCGTCGATAAATAAGTAGGTGCCGTTAGTTGTGAATCCTAAGTAGTAAGCGTGTTAATTCACAACAACGCGAGAAGCTATCCCATGGTGTAAAGGGAAAATACTTTTTTTTTGTGTCAGGCATGCGGAATATTATGGCGCATCTGTTAGAAGGTCTTCTAGAATGCCTTCTATGGGAAAGGCCTTAACAATTCCTCTGCTGGGTATATACTCACACACATATACGAGTATATAGCAAATCACGTTTAAAAAAACACTCATAAAGATGTTAATAAATGAAAGTATCCGAGAACGTGGTTAGATAATGTGTCAACCAATGCTTTGATAAACTTAACAATTCAATCGTTAGATACCACTAGTTTTGCACTTATACCACATGTTAACTTATAAGACCACTCTAAGGAGTTTATTTTTCTAATTTCCATGAATAAGATCGGGAAATTTATTTATTCCACACATTAAATATTAATTATCAATTCTTCGAAATTGTCTAAAATAAATATTTTTTTTTATGTTTGCAGATCCATTCATCACAACTCCGCAAGGTAAGTACGTGGCTAATTTTATCTAATTTAAGTTTTTTTTCGAGCTCTTTTTGATAACTTACCGCATCTATTTTTTCTCATAAGATAAAAAAGTTGCTCTCGATTATGTTAAAGGAAAGCAAACATTAACAGCCAATAACAACAAATCTTCTTCGGCACCCAATTAAAACAATGCTTTCCAACAACAATTTGATTTCTTTTCTACTTTAGTTGTTTTTGTCGATACCAATAAAATAATGAACATATATCAAATTTTAGAAGACACACTACCTTTTCTGTTATATCGAACACAATTCTTGTTATGTTTCTCTTTTTGTTTCGTTTTGAGAATCTTCAAATACAGCTGCTTTTTTCATACACGTTTTAAATTTGTTTGTTTCGTTTTTTTCTTTCTGTTAAGTATAGTGCGCGATACGTAAATCACGTTTTATTCAAATCAGTCCATAGAAAATTGAGCGCGAAAACAGCAAATACGCGAACCACCACTTAAATTCAGGTATAGGTAGTCGAAAAGCACCACAGAACTTTCCACTTTAAATGCAATCACTATTCCGATGGCAAGCAGTAACACAAATGCTGCATGCTGCTTCAACCAGTTGATGAAGAACGGGGGTTAACTATATCATACGAGTATATATCACTCACTATTCATGCTAATGCTACAACGAGAGCGTACAGTATAGTCCGATGCCAATAACTAGTAGTAGGTAGTAGTAAAGGCAATCGCCGCTACGAAATAACGCGCGAATACGAACCGTCGTTTGTGAGCAAGTAAAAGCTACTGACTAAAACGAAGAATATTTTCCAAACGTTTCAAGTTGTGAATGTTGTGAATTATTATGATTATTATATTGCTTATACAGCATGTTGGCGTATTGTATTGTATTTCTTGTGCTGTGTGTTCGAACATGTTCGAAAGTTCGTTGTGGAGGCCTGTATTTTGTATGATGCGTTTGATAGAACTTTGGATGGAACTGGTTTTTGTGTTTAACACAAGATAGATGTGGATGCTTACGAACGTTTAAGAACTCGTTGTTGGCCATCATCATGTTTGCAGGTTCTAACGTATTTATATTTTTTTCTCCAAATCGTTGTGTTTGTTTCTAGCTGTGGCGGCGGCGGCGGCATTAACATGTTTTGTGTCTTTTCTTTGGCAGAGAGTTATAGGGGTTTCCATGACCTTAATTTTGGTAGTCGTAAATGAAAGCCGACGTGTTTGAGTGATAATTTGTCGTACGTGATCCTATGGACTTGAGGGACAGTTTGTTTAAAGCTAGTAGTATTGCAAGGTTGTGGGGCCCCTCTGTTAAGTGGATGTTGGCAGACAGAGCCCATTAAATGTATTTTGTTGGGATGATTTGGTGACTTAAAATAAACATACATATGTACATAAGAGACAGTTAAACACAATAGTAGTTTCAAAATTAAGACAAGTGCACAGGAATCCTTGGAAAAAGGAGAAGAAACAGGCAAAACTACCTTATCTATTCGAAAATGAGACAGAAAAAGAGGATTTTTGGTAGGCAAATGCATTCAGATTCATAGTTCTATTACGTAGAGGATCAAACCTCTTTTAACTTCAAGTTGTTCTAATTTTATCGAATGAAGTCTTCAAAATATTTTCTTATATCATCTTTTTTATAAATTTTCCGCAATGACTTAAAATTTCTGACCATATAGACTATCATCTGAGATAAGAAGAAAACTGTTCATTGCTTATGATATTGAATGACGACTCTGACCAAAGTACTGTACTGAACATGTGTAGCGAGTTTGTATATCGTACTCGCTACATATGAATGTCAATTGAATGTACAACGTATGATTAATATTAATTTAATGCAGATTTTATATTAATCATACGTACATCATTCCAATATAGTAAATTTATGGTTTAATAAAAGAGGTGAGAAATTCCAAATCTGGGTGGAGATACTCGGTCAGTATAGTAAAACCTCTTCTGAAGAATGAAATGAGAAATTATTAATGGTTGTTAAATTATAGCTAGAAAACTAAGCGAACAAACATCAAGATAAGCAAATATCAAAGGTCATAAGAAAAAGTTTGGCCCGAGCACGGGTTTTACTATACTGCCCCGAAATTGTTCCGCAGTGTAATTAAACGCAAATGAAGCTATACATCGGAACATTTGCGTCCTCTGCTCGTTTTTGAAGGCAGTGCAAGTGACGAAATCATGCCAATTATCGCTGATAGAGTAGATTGTCCACCACTGAGCCGAAACGAGTTAAATGCGTCAATTTACGGATATAAAACAAAATATCCGCGGCGGCCGATGGACAGCAGAACTATCTGAGTGGTCGTAAATCGGTCGTATAGTTTAGATAAATGTGTTCAAAGCCCCGTATATTTAAACAAGGAGTACCACAGCGCCGGCCGTGGCATAGCGGTTAGAACACGCTCCAGCCATCTTAAAAAAAATTGTTCTATCATTGTCGGCTTCCCTCGAATGTTGTTGACAGCAACTTCGCAGTATAAGTGTCGAGTCAATCGGCGTGTCTAGTAAGAGCTTCTTAAACAGTGACGTTCGCATTCGTCGATAAACAAGTAGGTGCCGTTAGTTGTGAATCTAAAAATAGAAAGCGTGTTTATTCACAACAACGCGAGAAGCTATCCCATACCTAATTCATGGGGTGCAAAGGGAAATTAAGTTAAGTACCACAGGGCGGCGAACTACCCCCCCCCCCCCCCCCCCCTTTTGTTTCACTTCTACCTTTCTAAACACTCCACAAAATATTGATAAGGTTTGAGATCGAGCGAATGGATATCTCGGAGAATTACATAATTTCTTCACTGGACGAAACCTAAAACTGCCACCAGCGAAGTCGTCAGCAACAATCTTCACCACCAGGACGAAGGAAGTAAACATAAATTTAGGCGTCATAGTTGTCCATATTCCGACTGTGAACCAACCAAAAATGCCCTTTTACCTCCTGAGTGCACGTCACTGCAATTACGCACAAACTGCGAAGTAGGAATAGGATGCTTAAAGCGCTAGCCGGCAGCACTTGGAGAATAAACAAAAAACCAGCTACCTTCAATCAATTGGCCAATCAGTGGTTAACTATGCTGCTCCATTGTGGTTTCCTTCGCTGAGTGGTACCCAGTGGAAAAAATATCCAAAGCTACCAAAATACCGCCCTAAGGACTTTAACGGGCTGTATGCAGATTACCTCTGAACACCACCGACATGAGGAAACGAAAGTACTCTCAGTCAAGGAACATTATGTCATGTTGACCAAACAGTTCATCGGAGGTGTCATCCCAGCGGCTTTGAATTCATATAGACGCAATCAATCCCGCATGAATGCCGTTCTTGGAGGTCGCCCACCCCCTGTAGCTGAAACAGAGGAAAGGCTGCCACGAGGGAATGAGCGGCCCTGGCACAACTTACGTTGCGATGGGGCAACAATGCCTATGGGTCCCGCATAGATCATGTCGTCCCTTATGTATGCCAAGCATGTGGTCAGGATTCCAACGATACCCGCCACATTTTCACCTACCCATCCTACGCTACTCCACTTAGTCCATTGAATTTATGGGCTAATCCAATAGATGTAGCCTAATGTTTACAGTTGGATACCAACGATGAAACCCCGGAGTAAAATTCGTAAATTTGTATAGTATAAGCTATTACAACAATAACAACAACAACGGACAACAGGCAAAGCTTTTCAAGACCGGCGGCGATGCTCTTAAATACGATTCGGCTAAAGGAATGCATACCGATAGGTGAATATCTGAGTGTTCTATGTCCTGTGCTTAAAGAGGTCCCCGGTATCAGATTTGTACCCATGGTATACTAGGTCCCGTCGAGTTTGCTCAAGTTAACAAACCTATTTGACCGTATCCGTCCAGATATCCACACTACGACGAATCCTAGAGAAGACACAAGAAATGCAAATCGACACTTGCTATAATTGTACCTTTAACCTACCGGTAGTTGGGTATATATCATTGGTACGACCCAAAAGTGTAACACATAGAAGGAGTCACTTCAGACCCTAGGTTTCTTTGAACCAAATTCGATGTGTGACTATTAAGTCGTTTGAGCCATGTCCTTCTGTCTGTCTTTCAATTATTTTGAAACTTTGCACGGGCTAATATATCCCCAAAAGGACTAACGGTATTGGAAATAGGCTACGTGGCCACGCCCCTTTTGGTACCTCCCATACAAATGTACCATTCCGTCCACTTGACCACGCCCCTTCTGATATATCCCTGTGATGCTTTTACTACTTTGTGGGTTCAAACTTACCGATATGTCCACAGTGAAGATAGACGAAAATCTGACAAAGATATGTTAAACCAAGCGAGGCTTTAAACAGTGTTCCTGTGACCTCTTAAACATTGTAATGAAGATAATCATACGGAATGCTGCGTTTAACGCCCTGTTGTAATAAAAATCACATACTGTTCGCGTACGCCGATGGTATAGACGTCATTGGCCGAGTACAGCAAAATGTTACTGCGGCCTTTTCCAATATTGAAAAGCAGTCAACAGTAGTGGGTCTAGTGGTGAACGAAGTGAAAGCTATGTTATTTGTTGCAACAAACGAAGCTAAGTTATTTGTTTCAACGACGCTGCGTGAACTTTGACCACTATCCGCCGCAAATACAAGTAACAAGGTCAGTCTGGAAATCAAGAGTTGAGTATTGTCCACAAACCGCGACTATGCTGTTGCGCTAATCAAGCGTATTACTGGCAAAACCCTTTCTCGACAAAGAAAAATACAGCTGTACTGGACACTGGTCCTACCTTGCTCTCCTTAGCAGACCCACACAAGCGGATCAATTTGTTTTCTTTGAGAAAAAAGTGCTCCGGAAAATATGTGGACATATCATCATTAGCGGACAGTACCGTCGACGTATAATCTATCAGTAGTATAACGGCATCGGCGTAGTCAAGCGCTTCCATATAAAACAAATGCGCTGCTTAGTGAGTGTTAAGCGAATGGACAGAACTGATTCAGTTCGAAAAGTCTTTGATAACAAACGCGATGGATAGCAAGGGAGGAGGCGAAGGCCACCAAAACTTCTATAGATGAATCAGGTTATGAAGTTTTTGTCCCAACTTAGCGTGACAAACTATCTACGGAGCGCAAAAGACCGAAGCGCTTAGAATTCTTTTCTATATACGGCAATTGATGGATGAATCTCTGTTGTATCCGCCAAATCAGAAGATAATTGTTTGGAAACAAATGCATTTAACGGGTATCATGGCTTATTTTGGATTTTTTTAGCCGGAAGTATAATTCGAACATTATTCTTCCCTAAATGTGGCTAGTCAGATATAAAACTGTTAATGATAGTCGTTATCATGCCATACAATTTTGTATATTGTGCCCAAATTAGATGTAACAAATGTCATGGTCATGTGCCTCTAGCCAGAATGTGGTCAAATGTCATACAATAACTTCCCCCCAAATATAATTAAAACAATTACATTGCTGCGTGAGTATTCTGCTGCATATTTAATACTCGTTATGGTTATAAGCATTTTGAATAGTGTATAAACAAATTTTTCAGTTTCATAAGGCAGACATCGACCACCTACAACTTGATAAAGGAACTTGGGTGATATTTCAGTGAAATTAAACCACATTTATGTAATCGGTCTTGAAAGTTCTAAAGAAAAGAGTAGCGATAGCAGATTATAATTTGTACTAGATTTTACTCGTAATCGAACTGTAACTAATTAACATTGTATCTGTTAATTCATATCATAATTTTGTTTAGATAACACAGTGCAACACACTTTCACCAATATTAAACGATAGCATTTGACCTCAGTAACAAAACCCTTGACTCCATTTTACTCCACTACGTCACAAAATTTTTTTTACTGTGGTTTGAAGTTTTATTTTTTTGGTCAAAAGTCGAATCAAAGAAAATGAAAAATCATCTGTAAAAATACATTTGGGGTATTTCATGCCTTCGAAGACCTATATTAAAACAATCAGTAGAATATTTCCTCGAAACATTTTAACCATCTAGCTCCCACCCGTATGGGACATTTTTAGCCCAATTTTGAAAAACTATTTTAATGTCAACTGTGGGGGGAGGTCAAGGCTAAGAAGCTTCGATAGAAGTATTCTCCGGAAAATTTCAATAAGAATCGAAATGGAGTTTAGGGTTTTTCTACTGAGGACAAATGCAGAACGATTATAATCAATTTCTTTTCACCCAAATTGAACGACAACATGTACTTCCACCAGGATGTGGTTATGTGCAACACAGCGATCGTCACAATGGACTTTCTTCATAAACTATGAGAGGGTTAGGTAATACCTCGCAGAGTTGATGTGAATAAACCACAAAAAGCATGCTTTTTAGCTATGCTAGACTTTTTCCTCTATGAGTTTCTAAAATTGCAGCAAGGCCCAATCGCAAGATGTCCTTAAAGTTAACCTAACGTAGGCCATTGCTCAAATTCGGATGGATCTATGCGGTTAAGTCATTGAAATTGGGACTACTTATATCGCCAGCGTGAAACTTATATTAACATATATGGGCCATTCAAATAAAAAAAATATTTCGTTAATAAGAAAGATATTACTTAGAATAGATAAAAGCATTCAAGTTTGTCAAACCAGCACAGGAGCTGGTGTTTACAGCGAAGGCCTGCAACTAAGCTTCTCTTTCAATGTTTGTATTTAGAAAGCCGCGGAGGCTATTATGGAATGTGGAATAGATATTAGCAAATGGATAACCATCTGTGTGGATAGCCAAGATGCTATTCTACTTTGTGTAAATCAAAGTTGGTGAGGAACTGTAAGGAGAAGTTTTATGGTCTAATGCCTCTGGATGTCAGCCTCTGTTGGGCCTCAGGACATTACGAGATTCCTGATAAGGTATCAGCTGACCTATTGGCCAGAGTAGGATGTACTATGTCTAATTATGACTCTCTGGAAGCTGTTTAGCCGCACAATAAATACCTTTTGGCTTAGTGGCAAACAACCAGCAGACGTTGGACCTCCTGAACTGACTTTATAAATGCTAGATCGCTGTGGTCCGAAAACAATAAATCCCGATCGGCGTACATGGTTAAAGTGTGCAGGAGTTAGACCTGCGACCTGACTGTGGTATTCTACCAGGCCATTGCAATATCTGGCACCTGACAAAAAAATGGAAGAGATCCATACCGGACTACTGCTGTGTGTGGGTATAAGAACGAGGAGGAGTCCGCGACAATGGAACATGTTCTTTGTATCTGGCCCGCTCTATTTCGTAGGAGGCTAACACACTTAGGGGAAAAATATATAGATGACTATATATTTAATATATAGATGAGATTTAATATCCCAGCGGTAAAAATACCCATTATTTAATCGCTGATGTCAGCTTTATTTAGAAGCAATCACTGATGATTCTCTCGCTTACATTTAGCATATAAATGTTATAGGCCCTTTAATCCGTGCGCTCTCGCTTACAAAGTAAGCGACGTTGTCAGTAAGTGCCATTTCAGTTGCAATTACGATATAAACGGAGTTGTAAGCGAGCTCGATAACACGCTTGATTACAAAGTAAGTGACAATGTCAGTAGATGTCATTTCAATCGGAGTTATAATGAGTGGACAAAGTTTTTTACATTAGACACGCGTGACATTCTAAGTGCTAAGATCGCTCGCTTACAATGTCATTCTGATGTCATGGATTACTAAATAGGTAATTCGTTTCATCTACCGCTGGGAGGCTAAGGCCTTAGGGGAAAGTTATATAGAACACCTGGAGTCTCTCTCCTCAGTCCGAGTAGGAGATTTAATAATCCAGCGGTAAAAATACTCATTATTTAATCGCTGATGTCAGCCATCACTGATGATTTTCTCGCTTATTTATTCCCCCTAAATTTAGCATAGGAGTGTCATAGGCAGTTTATTCGGTGCGCTCTCGCTTACAAAGTAAGCGGAGATGTTAGTAAGTGCCATTTTAGTTGATAGCTTGATAACATGCTTGATAACAAAGTAAGTGACGATGTCAGTAGGTGCCATTTCAATAGCATTATAATCGGAGTTATAATGAGTGGACAATATTTTTTACATTACACACGCGAAACATTCTATGAACATAGATCTCTCGCTTACAATGTCATACTGATGTCATGGATAATTAAATAGGTACTTCGTTTACCGTTTTTTTTATCGCTGATGACAGCTATACTTAGTAGCAATCAGTGATGATATTCTCGCTTATATTCCGCCTTACATTTACACAGGAGTGTCATAGGCCGTTTAATCGGTAAGGGAAGATGTCAGTAAGTGTCATTTCGGTGCAATTACATCAGAAGCGGAGTTTTATGCGAGCTTAATAACACGCTTGATTACGAAGTATGTGACGATGTCAGTAGGTGATATTTCACTCAGAGTTATAATGAGTGGACGATATTTTTTACATTAGACACGCGTGACATTCTAGAAACATAGATCGCTCGCTTACAATGTCATGGTTTACTAAATAGGTAATTCGTTTCATATACCGCTGGGAGGCTAAGACACTTAGGGAAATGGCACCTAATGACATCGCCGCTTACTTCGTAATCAAGCATGTTAGCATGCTCGCTTAAAACTTTACTTATAATGTAATTGCAACTTAAATGACACTAACTGACATCGTCGCTTACTTTTGCACCGATCAAACGGCCTATGACACTCCAATGCTAAATTTAAGGGGAATATATAGGCGAGAGAATTATAACTGATTGCTACTAAATATAGCTGACATCAGCGATTAAGTAATGGGTATTTTTACCGCTGGGGCCTTCAATGTTATATTAAGCCAAGATAACTATTAGGGTTCCCACGATTTTCTCTGTCTTCCTCTTCCCTCACCTTATTCTCCTTTTTCTAACGCACAATCACAACAGATCAGCAGATCTCGGTGTGTAGTGTGTAGTTTTTACTTAAACGTATTCTTTTTACTATCAATGATGAAAATTTTTTCAGCACAAACATTTAATTTTCTCCTGCACATTATTTCGTAATCAAATGATTCTCTTGGTTACCAAAAAATGTTATCGAGTTGCGGTACTACTGTCCTGATTCATACTCCCACCGACCTTCACAAGATAACAGCTATCATCTGGGTATCTTCTTTTGTCATTTGAACATCAAATATTAACGCAGACAAAATTAATTACGTAGTATAAATTAAGACATCTAAGAATAAACCAAAATGTCTAATAGTTAGCACAGGTATCATTGTCATGGACAAGTTGGACAACAACACGTGGTTGTTGTTCAGTCTTCCCTAACCATTAGACAAACGTAGCGTAGCGTCATACACATCCGTAGACCGTGATATTGACCGAATGCACTCATTAGTGTTTATATATTCCAAAAAAAGTGATATAAATTCTGGTTAAAATTGTGTATGTGTGTTTACTTAAATTAGGAAAGTGGGAAAGGTGTTTGCGTTTTGTGTTTGTTTACGTTCTGCTGTTCTGCTTACACGCAATGTTGGGCATTTGCGTTTCAATTTGTTGGATGATAGAGCACTACTACGCTTGAGCGTGTAGTATTTAGCTGTATGTAGTAGCAAGTGTGACTTTTATAGTTTGCCCCGTAATGGTTTTATGTTTATCGAACTGATTTATACATACAGTAGATGTTTCTGTTGTCTACAGGTATGAATGTTCTTTTTATAACTCAATTACGACATCTAGCTACGTGCATAATGCCGAACAATAGGAAATGCGTGACAGTTTTTTAACAGGTTTCCAAAAAAGGGTTTGTAACATTAGATTACAAATCAATTAAGATTTTTGTAATTTTGTCGGGGTATATTCTGTCATACAATCTCGTTGGGTTTGTCCCCTCCCAAAATCTCTTAAGGTGAGACTATCTGACTATTGTAAACGGCTTGAAGGACCATGAAGACAGGAAGCAATGTACCTTTCACTTTAACTTTTATTAAAATGAAAATATTAATACTAGTAGTCAGGTAGGTCGGTTAATTAAGAAACTAACTCTTCCCGGCGGTAAAAATACACATTACTTAATCGCTGATGTCAGCTATATTTAGTAGCAATCAGTGAAGATTATCTCGCTTATCATAGGCAGTTAAATCGGTCCGCTCTCGCTTACAAAGTAAGCGACGATGTCAGTAGGTGCCATTTCAGTTGCAATTACGTTAAAAGCGGAGTTTAAAGCGAGTTTGATGAAACGCTTGATTACGAAGTAAGTGACAATCTCAGTAGTTGTTATTTCAATCGGTGTTATAATGAGTGGGCGATGTTTTTTACATTACGCACGCGTGACGTTATAAGTTCTTTGATCGCTCGTTAACAATGTCATACTGATGACATGGATTACTAATTAGGAACTTCGTTTCATTTTTCGCTGGGTTGTTCCCATCATAAAAAACTTAATTTCCCTTTACACCCCATGAATGAGGTATGGGATAGCTTCTCGTGTTTTTGTGAATTTACACGCTTTCTATTTTTAGTTTCACAACTTAAAGGACCATTTATGTGTATTTCTAGCACATTTTAACGAACGGTCGATATGATTACTTCTTTTGTAAATCTGTTAGCAATATTATTAATTAAGACAAACTCAAAATTTTCTTCTCTTCAACATGTTGAGAAATATACATATACCACGACGTTAGCATCTTGCGACGCCGCCTATTGTGCACAGCTTCCTGGAAAACTTTTTAGAATTAATAACTTCTTTGCTAAACTTTTAGTTTTCATTCATACAAAAACATATCGCTCTATAGTTTTTTATACATATCTTTCTTTAAAATCTCAACAACATAATTCAATTACAATCAATTTGTTAAGCATGAGATTTATATCGTCTCATAGCACAATAATGGCATTCTTGCTATAATAATTGAAATTAGTAACGCTGTAGCCGTTGTCTACACACCAACAGGCAGACAGACGGACGAGACACATAAATGACATGTTTAGCTTTTGTTACATATTCTGCATGTGTTGTTTGCTACACCGTGATTTGCACATAGCAGTAGTAGTACAAGTATTGTTTGAACTCAACTCAACTCAACCGCTGAGTAGCTGTAGTCTGTCTACTCCAACCATTTAAGAGATACAAACATTACGATCGTCCAACCGTCTGTCATCATCTAACAAAAGATTGATTAATACAAAGTTTATATATAATTTTCATGCATCCGACAAATGTGATAGAATCACAATAAACGTGCTGACATGATACGATACGTGTATATTCTTGTATGTGTGTGCGTGTGTGTATAGCAAATGTCTTAAATGATCTCAAAAA
This sequence comes from Muscina levida, assembly GCA_964034835.1. Classification (NCBI taxonomy): domain Eukaryota; kingdom Metazoa; phylum Arthropoda; class Insecta; order Diptera; family Muscidae; genus Muscina; species Muscina levida. Next base: position 101,224,445 of record OZ035880.1, read on the forward strand.
TGAGGATATAATTAATTGGGGGGTATTTAAATTAGTTGAAAAACTTGCGAATTGTAGACAATAATTATAGGGTAATTTTGCGAAAAAACAAACAAACCAAATTTTTGTCCAAATAGTGCTCTAAGCTACATTTTTGAGAAGTTGATTGATGTGATTAGACACTAGGGGCTGAACTTGTTAACAATTTAAATTTTGATATAAAAACTGTAACATAAAAACCACTTACAGACCACGATAGAATGCCGGATCAATTGGATGTTGCAAACTTTTATTTCAGCTTTTGTTTCAACATAAGTTAGGTTAGGTTGTGGACACGTGTTATCTGGTAAAAACCAGATCAACTGCACATCGAGATCCGCAGATCCATTGTAATTGTCCATTAGAAAGGAGGGGAGAAGAAAAAAGGAAAGAGGGGTGGGTGAAAGGAGTATAGAGAGGAGGGAGAAAGAAGGAATGAGGGGAGGGATAGAGAAGGAAGTGAAAATCGTAGGAACACCAATTTATCTTGGCCCAGTTAGCCATAGGGACTGGGACAAAGGAGAGAGACTCTAGGTCTTCCATGTAACTTTCGCCTAACGAACGATACAAGCCCGACGATAACAACAGCTACCCAGCGATAAATGACACAAGGTACCTATTTAGTAATCCATGACATCAGTATGACATTGTAAGCGAGGATCTAAGCACTTACAATGTCATGTGTGTAATGAAAAAAATAGCGTCCACTCATTATAACTCCTATTACAATGTTATTGAAATGACACCTGCTGAAATCGTCACTTACTTCTTAATCAAGCGTATTATCAAGCTAGCCTCAAATTCCGCTTATAATGTAATTGCAACAAAATTGGCACTTACTGAGCGCTTCCATTAAACGGACTATGACATTCCTACGCTTAATTTAGCGGAATATTAGCGAGGGAATCATCACTGATTGCTACTAAATATAGATGGGTAGGAAGAGAAAATCGTGGGAATACCAATTGTTACCTTAGCCCAGTTAGCCATGGAAGGCTCCGCATAAACCTTATTAAATCTTCTACTTGGACTGAGGAGAGAGACTCCAGGTCTTTTATATAACTCCCCTAAGTGTCTTAGACTCCTCCTCGTCCTCACACACACGGATGTAGTCTGGTATAGATCTATCCCATTTGACTGTCATGTGTCTGATATTGCAATGTCCTGTTAGAATTTCACAGGTCGGTTTCAGGACACCCAGCTAACCATGTACGCCAAACGGGATCTGTTGTTTTCGGGTCCCAGCGATCTAGTAGTTATATAGTCGATTCTGATGATCCAACGACTGCTGTCTATTTTTCACATCCAATCCTCCACTAAGACACAGAAAAGGTAACAAATGGGAGGAAGAACATCTTCCAGAGAGTCATTATCATTATAGTACAGCCTTCTCTGGTCAATAGGTCTGCTGATTCATTATCAGGAATCTCTGAATGTCCTGTGACCCAACAGAGTCTGACATCCAGAGGCTTTAGTCCATCCAACTTCTCAATCCAGTTTCTCACTAAACTTTGATTTACACAATGTAGAATTGATCGATTTTATTGCAGCCTGGCTATCCACACATATGGTTATCCGTCTGCTAGTATCTATTCCGCATCCCATAATAGCCTCCGCAGCTTTATGGGCAGTACCTCAGCCTAAAAAACACTGCATTTATTATGTATCCTCAAATGAGGGGCTTTGCTGAAGGTTTTCGCTGTAAATAACAGCTCCTGTGCCCTGTTCCACACTCGAATCGTCCGTGAAGACAGAAATGGAGTCACCATAAGGAGTCCAGCCGTCATTCTATTCTGAACTTTCTATAAATCAAACGTTTACTTTACGGAAATCCACACATCCACACCATCGCCCGAACGCCGTAAAATCTTCTCATGACTAGGTACGGATTGATGCCAATAGCCAGCTTTCCTTAGTCTGATAGCCCCTCTGGCTGCAAATGCCTTGACGTACAAGTCCTATGTTACCAAATTGCCAAATTGTGATGCAATGTACAGCTTTTGATCGGTTTAACTTGGCAAGCCCAGAGTGATCCTTGCCAATTGCACTTCAAGTCCACTCACAGAGTTCCGTATTCGTGGTACTACTACGGACGGAGTACCTCCACGTGGTGACGCCTGGAAACGTACCTTTGACACCCGTCAGAACACGGCTAAATGTAAGGGGTGAAAAACCCAGGCACGTCGGCTCAGAGTGAGTGGTACCCTGTACAGCGTTTAACCCAGAATAGGCGACTATAATAAAATCCTGGCAGGAGGAGAAAACTGCGAAGTGGTGCGCTGGGCTTGCAAACCGCCACTGACGTTTAAACTAAAGCAATAAAAGAAAATCTTGACTACCACCGCAAACGAATTAAGGTCCATGATTTAAGGATATGCACCTGGAATGTTAGAACACTGTATGGACCAGGTGCCTCCATTCAAATGGCGGAAGTCCTCGAAGAATACTAGGCTGACACTACCGCTTTATAGGAAATCCGGTGGACGAAACACGGGTGCTCGCGCATGAAGACGAGCGACATCTACTATAGTGGCCATGCGGAAAAGCACGAGTTTGGATGTGGTTTTGTGATTGGCAAGAGACTGCGACACCTAGTCTCAAGGTTCAACCCGGTTTGTGAACATATATCCACCATAAGAGTCAAAACAAAGTTTCTCACATAACACTCATATTTGCTCATGCTTCGACAGAAGAGAAAAGCGATGAGAACAAAGACGAGTTCTACGAGAGCCTAGAAAATGTATATGTCCGTAGCCCAAGCCAAGACATCAAAATTGTACTAGTCGATTTTAATGCTGACATAGGCAGGGAGACAGCACTTGAGCCTACCATCGGAAAATTCAGTCTGCACACCGAAACATCGAACAATGGCATCAGACTGATTGATTTATCTGCGGAAAGAAATATAGTAGTTAGCAGCACTAGATTTGACAATAGAAATATTCATAAGGCAACATTGATCTGGAGATAAGATCAATTGACGAGAAATCAGATAGATCACGTGGTAGTCGATGGAAGGCACGCATCTGGTGTTCTGGACGTACGAGTGATCAGGGGTGCAAACATTGACTCCAATCACTTCCTTACCGCAGTTAAGGTACGCACAAGGCTAAGCATGGCGAAAAACGGATCAGCCACAACGAAAGCTGGACTTTGGTAAACTGCGGACCACAGAGTTAGCGGACGCCTACTCCAACCATCCAACTAAACTGCTGCGGAATCCTTTAACCCCGGATAATTTTCTCTCGCAGTGACAATATATACCCGCCTCCATATAACGGACTGCGAGAAGCGTACTTGGGTGCGCCAGGTACGATGATGAATGTCGCAATGCCACGAGAGAGACGCATACAGGCCGGACTGCAGCCTATGGCAACGCGAGATGTTCGTGTTAGCTGTTCATATTAGACGAAAAAAAAGCAGCTGACGAAGAAACAGAATGAGTGCACAGAGTTGCTCCAAAGTATAGGGGAAACCCGAAAATTCTACCAGAGTTAAGGCGAGAATGCGTGGAACATGTTTGCCCTCTTGCAAGGACAGCGATGGCAAGCTAGTGACCCGGATAACGTTATAAAGTTATAGAGAGAACATTTCAGCAATCTACTGGATATGGACACCACTCCAGAAGACCCCGCTTCTGGCATGGCAAATCTACGACAGATCAAATATTCGCTTTACGACAAATCCTGAAATAATCTCTAAAAAACTGATCGACACCTACCACCTCTTTGTCGACTACAAAGCTGCCTTCGACTCTCCAATAAGGAGTAAGTTATTTGAAGCCATGTCTGAGTTTAGTATTCGTGCAAAGCTAATTTGACTTTGCATTCGGCCAAATCCTCGGTTAAGATTGGTAAGGATCACTCTGAATCATTCAACAAGAAAAAAGGTCTCAGGCAGGGTGATTGCTTATCATGTACACTATTTAATATAGTTATGTAGATGGTGATGAGAAAGGCTGGTGTCAATATGTCTGGTACCATATTCTACAAGAACCACATGCCACTAGCCTATGCCGATGATATATACATTATTGGCCAAAATCTGCTGGTGGTACTGCAGTTTTCTCATCTCTGGAAAAGAATTCAACAAAAATAATTGATTTCGACGAACAAAGAGTCTTCTCGATGGGGATTCACCATGAACGTTGAAAATTATTGTTTTGAGGTAGTAGAAGAATTTACCTAACTAGGATCTTCCGTCAATACGAAAAATATTGTCGGCCTAGAAGTCAAGCGGAGCACAGTGCTCGCCAATAGATGTTTTGACAGACTTTGGCAGAGCTTAAGTATCGGAGTATTCAGGAGAAAAGTACTCCGAAAAATATATGGACCTATCTGTGTCGACGGCGAGTTTCGCCATCGGATGAACCATCAGCTGTATGAGCTTTACCACGACATCGACATAGCTACAACAGTCAGAATCCTACGACTTCGATGGCTGGGATATGTTGCCAGTATGGATGTAAATGCTCCAGCGAGCAGGGAGAACCAAACTTCGTTGGAAGGACCAAGTGGTTGCCGACGTGCCACCATCTGGTAGGACTTACTGAAGAACGTACGCAGAAGACCAAAGCGTGTGGAATTCTTTAATACTTCAGGCCTCTAATTTATGAACCACGTTCGTAATTTGTAATGGGCCACTTAAGTAAGTAAGTTTTGAAGTTTTACAATGTGCAAAAGATCGTAAGAGAATCAATTTACACTCTTGAGCCGACCTGGTGGCTTACCGAAATAAGATAAGAGAAAATAATTCCTCCATAGCAGTCATCGGTTAACATGGCCCATGGGCGGCAGAGCCACACATGCTATCGCACTAATTCACACACACATTGAACAAAAACAAAAAAAACTCAAACAGGCAGTGGTCTCGCTTGAGCATTCGTCCGATAAGGTTGTCTTGACTCATGTTGTCTTACGGTAAAAATTAATTGTAATATGTTAATGTACCTTTTCCATTATTTTCTGGATTTTTATATTACAATAATATGCGTAGTTAAGAAAAAACTATAAAACAATTTCCTTCACTACTGTGAGAGAGGGAAGAGAGTAACTCACCCAGTCAACCTCATATTGTGGTTGTATTGAGGTGCCGATCACTGCTCTATAGTATTTATTAACTTATGATATGCTAATCTTTTACTGGGCTGGGCTAGTAAAAATATAAGACTTTTGTAAAATGCTTCTTCTGTAAGTTATTGTTAAACAATTGCACTTAACATATCATTTTTTCTATGTTCTCTACTACTTAGACCATATATGTTTGTTTTACTCTTGCTTCAACTATTTCTGTGTCTCTTTTGCATTCACTACATATCTTTCTTAGTAAAGGATATCTGAATTCCAACTAGTTCTTGTATTTCCTCTTGAATGTTCTATGTTTCGGTATTGACTTGATCTATCTTGTTTATTTACCTATTGTTCTTTTTTTAACGTACTGATCAATCGTTATATCGAGTGTACCTTTTTGGAATCGTTCGCTATTTTCAGTTGGGTTAATGATTAAAATTTGGTCGTTCGCTTATTGAATTTCCATTAAACTGGGTATTCGTTGTACCGCTTTTCGACTGTATATGCAGAAAGGTGTAAACTAGCTTTAGGCTAGTAATAGGCTTCCCATAGACGCGCGAGGCCTATAAAAATCGTTTTTTCACACAGATACGATCGGAAATAAACAAATACTCAAAAGTTTTGTTTGATTCAAAGCAGTCAGTCTCTACTTGAGTGTTATGAAAACAACACCACACACACTTGATTTGGCTTCTACACATAAACAGACACAAATACTGACAGAGGTACAATGTTCAACGATTGTTGGAAGATCAACACATTTTCACCCTGTACAATTCGACACCGCTGACTCTTCATATGCGAACGTCTTCAGGTTTAAGTTCCACATTGGATTTCGTCGTTTTGGATGCAACAACCATCACAGGTTAGGGTATATAAGTAAGCTCGCAGATTTATATTTTTAATATTACGTATTTTGTACATTTTAAAAAGTTTGTTATCACATTTCAAGGTTGCCTTGCAAGAAATCGTAAATCACAAAGCTTACTTAGTTTAATGAACTTTCAACTGAAATTTGTAAATAAAAGTAAAGATTCATACTTGCAGGTTCATGTGTGAGGCGGATAAGATCATTATGGGTGGGGGGAATGAATGTCATATAATTTACGTGCATGCGGTGGCTTAATGAGATTTAATACTTTTTCAAAAAGCATCATGACATCAACAGGCAGTTTATATCTTTTGGCAATCCTCTAAAATTCTAATTTATGTGTGGATGCAATGTGATCTTCGAGCAGACGATTATATTCATGTGAAAGGCGCAGAGCGAGTTGAAATATTTTCCAAAACTTGTATTTAAAAGATCTCTACCAAAGGATAGCCAATTATAGAAAATTTTTCATTTGGCATGGAAGTAATCATGTAGCTTAAGGTGCTTCATTGTATGAAGGGAGTAGGTGTGGCAGGACGTACATTCAAATGTATTGACTTCCTCCAAATTGGCAATAGTAGTTTTGAATAAGTTTTTGTCTCCCAAATACACCTAACATCATAATATCATACAATGCTCATTATAATGTCACCAAACGCGATAATTTTTTTTATTAATACTTTAAAAACAACATTAACAAATACTTTAATGATGAAGCATTCTAGTGAAGTAACGACTTTACGTTCTGCTATATTGTGTAGTTTTAGTGTAATTAATGTGTTGTATGATTTTTTTTCTCCACATTTAATTTACTTAACAATCGAATAATGCAACTTTACAAATAAATTTCTAAATATTGCATCAGCCATTTCTTAATACTAATGTTAATTGTTGCATTTGTTGGATGGCCTTTGAAGTTCATAGAGGAAATTAACGCAACCACAGAGGTGGAAAGGGAGAGAGTAAGAAAAAGAGAGACTGATATAGATAGAGAGCTAATGCAACAGGTGAATGCATGCGAAATGTTCTGTGGGAAATTTGAAAAAGTGAATCCGGATATGATCCACATACAAAGATATGACCAATATCGTGCATGAGTCAATGAACAACCAAATCGTTTACACTTTATGAAATCACGTCTTAAAGTTGATATGAAACATGTTTGAATTAGTAAAAAATTTTAAAAATCTATAATATTGAAGTTTTGCTAACAATTTATAGAATTGTTTAATGTATTATGTGATATACTCTTGCATTTTGCCCATCATATATTAGGAAATCCTATTAATATTATAAATGTGAATGTCTGTCACATTGTTTGTTTGTATGTCTGTTGCTCAATCACGCCTTAACTTCTGAACCGATTTCAATGAAATTCGGATGCAGTTAGTGTACTGTATGGAAATTACCGTAGGCTATAATGTTTTTTTAATTTTTGACTCTATAGGCGGAGTGGGCGTGGCAAAACTTTTTTTTTGCTATGGAGATAAAATTTGATACACAGATAGTACTCGGCAACATGAATTTGAATATACAAATAGTACTCGACAATACGAATATAAAATTACAGACGGAATTAAAATATTCGATCAGTGGAGGAAGGGGCGTAACAAACCTGCATTTTAGTCCTAGAGAGATACAATTTGATACAAGGACAGTACAGACGAAATTTGAATTTTGGGTCAGTGTGAGGATTGGACGTGGCAAAATTGTATTTAAGTCCTAGAGAGATAAAAGTTAGCACTAAGATAGTACATTACAACACGAATATGAATATGTAGAAGACATTTATTTTAGTCCTAGAGAGATAAAATTTGATACGCAGATAGTATTCGACAACACAAATATAAATATGCGAACAAAATTGGAAATTTGGGTCAGTGGGAGGAGTGGGCGTGGCATTACAGTATTTTTGTCCTAGACAGACAAAATTTAATACACAGATAGTATTCGAAAACACGAATATAAATATACAAAAGAAATTTATATATAGGGTCGGTGGGCGGAGCGGGCGTAGAAAACTGGATTTTAGCCCTAGGGACACCCAGATAGTACACGACAAAACGAATATGAATACGTAGATGGCATTTTGGACCAGTTGGCGGAGGGAGCGTGACAAAACTGTTTTAGCCCTAGAGCGATGATATTTCATATACAGATAATATTCGTACTAAAAAGTGCAATTTATTTTTATCAATAAATT